>OY783193.1:30731715-31368041 GCA_963678675.1 Xiphydria camelus
GAAATTCCTGTACAAACAGATATTAGGTATATCTGATTAAATATCTTTACCTATTGTTTTAATTTGTAAATAGAGATGTGTCCTCTGAACAATTTCTCAAAAATCAGCTCGAATCTTAACGCCACTGGATGAAACTGTAAAAATTGCTAGTTTCTTTTTTTTTTGCCTGCGTGGGACCTTTCCACATCTCGCGCAAGGCGCTCCAATTTAGCGTCCCGCGAAAATTGGAGCATCGCTGCTCCGGATGGAAGAGATTAACAACTCGCACGCGCGGTGCAAATTTCGAGTTAATTCCGTCTGAAAACGTCCATCGTAAATCGATGTTACACTGAAAGAAATAAATGTGGTCATGACGACTATTTTGAACTCAACTGCTCAAGCTTAGTAATTGGCACCAGTTTTTATAGTTTTACTGAAAAAATTGTCAAGTCGCACAGCAATTAGTGTAACTTTGACGGCTACACTTTGAGGCTAAATAACAGACTTTAACTTTACAGTATAGGTAGTATAGCAATATCAGTGCGACAAGAGCAATAACATTGTTGAAATGAATATACGGTTAATCGAAACGAATATTTATTATGCTAAAATAGAAATAAGTATTGTTGAGGCAAACAGAATATATTTTTATACCGATAAATTACTAGTATTGTCGTCCAATCTGTAAAATTTTGCTCAGTGTATATCGTAACAATTTTTAATTACCGGAAAAAGAATTGCTGCGACAACTAAAGGGTCATCTAATAAGTATGTCCTATTTTTAACTGCGCATTGTGTTCAAATTCTTTGCGATAATGCTATCATATTTTGCATATGTTTACAATTAATTCTACCAAATTACCATGGAGAGATACACGATTCCACAGTGCGTACAAAATTGTTAAAAGTTTTTATCAAAATAGGTGTTCTATCCGCCAAACGTACCGTGCACTACCTACGTGAAATTTACGGTCATGATAATCGTCCAACCGAGAGAACAATTCGACGCTTAGTAACAAAATTTGAAAATACTGGTTCAATAAACCACGAACAACTGAGGATTTAAAGAACAACATTTTTTAGAATGACTATCAATGAAATTCAACCGGCTTTATGTAAGACTGTAATTGAAAACTGGATATCTCGAATTCGCGCTACATAACAAAGCCGTGGTGGCCATTTGCCTGACATACTGTTTCATACATAATGGTATATTTTGAACTAAAAAATAAAAAAATAAATACAACACTAACATTTATCTAATTTGTTTTATTTAAGTTGAAAAGTAGGACACTCCTATTGGATGACCTTTTATATAAAACTGGTACTGATTACAAAACTCGAGCACTTGAATCCAAAATAATTATCACAACTATTTTTTTCTCTCAATGTATATGTATATCCACGCGCCGCGATGGCAGATCCTTCCACTGATAGACGGCATATCGCATCCTCCTCCGCTATACTTCAACCCACCGTGTCCGATGATTACCCTCGAGGATTCATTTAGAGACAACGTCGTATCGACGGCTACACGACGGAGCTGCTTTCGTTTCGGTCTTTCCGTTAAATATACCTACAGAAGACTCAGCGAAGGGTGTAGACATCGACATGAAATTGAGAAGCAACTGTAGGTGTACAATACACCAGTCGCTTCCCGGAGGTCATCGAACACAACAGTATCGGATGGCGCATTGAGAAAAAAATTAGTTTGATCTAAATAAATGTATTTTTGGATAGTCCTAAGAGCACATTTATTCGATTCAAATAAATATCGATTTGATTCAAGTAATATTCAATTGAATCGATAATATTTATATACGTCCAATTGATATAGTTGTGTATTAACTACTCTTGGCTTCCGGGTGGTGGTAACCGCGTCCAAAATTACCAATTATTGGTCGACGTTTCACAAGTATTACAGTTTCCTTCATCAGAGCTAATGACCTTCTGATACTGAGACTGATGCTTGTCAGTATATATCAGAAGGTCATCAGCACTGATGAAGTACACTGCAATGTTTGCGAAACGTCGATAATAATTAGTAATTTTGGACGCGGTTACCACCCGGAAGCCAAGAGTAGTGTAATACTCATAACTATAATGACAATAGCGGCGAAAGCCTAACAATTTTTATTACGTCCAATTGACATTCATTCTAATCGAATAAATGTGCTCTTAGAACTATTCAAAAAAACGGTAGGTACACTAAAAAAATTCTATTAAATTTAACATATTAGTATGTAAAGCTTTCATCCAATACATGATTATAAAAATAATTACATATACTTCGTTATGAAATTTTCATAAGAAAATATATTAATTTTCAGAATTACGAAGCATATTAATGTTTATAATCGCGTAATGGGAAAAAGTTTTATACAAAAGTACATTAAAAATATAAATTGTTTGTCAATATGCATGGCTGGTTGATCGGGGAAGGCGTACCGACGTCACATCGCGCGAGATCATCGCAAGACGGAACGCCAGTAGTCGGAGGGATTTCACGATCGCGAACGTTATTTTCGAGAGGGAACGAACCGATGACCGCCCCTTAGCCCCCTTCCTCATCTCTCTCTCCCGATTGGACACGCGGAACAATTGGTATCGATCTATCGAACGCGATTCGATTTGTATATAACTAACACGGCGCGAGGGAGAGAGGAGAGGAACGGGTGGATACGCGAGAACGCGGCGCAGAGATCGAAACGGTGGTCCGTTTAATACGCGCTCCCCAACGTTACGCGTCTTTTGTGCGTCCTCATTGTTGCCCCCGGGGGTGACCCAACCTGACCCCTTTTCGCCCGATCCGTTCGTCCCATTCGGGATGGCATCTCTCGGAAGAGATTGACAGTTTAAAATATGTATAATGGATCGACGTATATACCGAGCGTTTCATTGGAAAGAGGGGAGAATAGTTCGTTCGCTCGCTGCTCCGACGAGCGCGGATTAAATTGGACGCGGAGAATTAATCGGCTTCTGTTTGAGTGAAATTGGGCGAGTGTTGTTAGGAAACGCGAGCCTCGGCCGCCCCCTCTGCCATTGTCCGGCGCCGAACTCCCCTTCCTCTCCTCCTCTCTTCCACCCACTCCGTCCTTAAATCACTGCACGCGCGCGTGTAATAAGTACTCGCGCGCGCGCGGGCATCCCTTCGCGCGATCCGGACGGAGAAGAGAGAGAGACGAGAATATCGCGAAAGAGTCTATCGATGGCGAATGGCGATATATGTCGTCTGGTGGCGAAGTGTCATACGGTATATGTACACTTGTATAGGGTTCCACACACTCGGCATCCATATGGCAATGGGGGAACTCTCGCGCGTTCAGCTATGTGGGAGCTCCAGTGTGCAGGTGGATTTAAAGTTTCGGGCGCGACAGCTGACCGCGGAGCAGCGCGCGCGGATATCTATATTTCCGTCGAATTCACGAGTACACGCGAGAAGAAGGGTCGAATCCCTCTTTGCCTTTGGTGCCGACTGTACCCGCCCGTCGAGTCACGTCTCTGCATACCGCGGGTATTTATTGCACTTCGACGACTTTTCGATCGTGCGCCGAGAAGACGCGTTCCCGATGTTTATGCAACGGCTTGCGCGTAACCCGTGTGTCTCTCGTCTTCATTTTTCTTCTCCTTTTTGTACATAAGCGCAAGCTCGTACGTGCAACGTCGAGCGGACCGGGGAGATGCGATAATGCATAACTCTCTGACGGATCGGATACCAGTTTATGCGAACGCTGCGAGCCAGTAAGTACGCGTGTATACAAAGTATCCTACAGGGTAAAAGTGTGAGGAACGCCCCGGTTGAAACGCGAGTTCAGAATGGATTATCTCGAAAACGGCTGGAGGTATCGAAAAGAGGTTTAAATATAAAATATATCGTCTGTGTTTTTACTATAAAAAGTTATTTACGATTTTTTTACGTATCTCTACTGCGTCTCAAGATAATCGCGTAGAAAGTGAAACCAGAAACTGCCCAGGCGGAAAAATTGTATTTAATTTATATATGGATTTTTGGATATACAGGGTGTTCGAAAAAAACACCGACACAGAAATAGGGGTGATAGGTTACGTCATTACAAGTATTTTGATATAAGGGACCTATACCCGCAAGCGCCCCCTTCTGGAGATATCAACTTTTCAAGTTTATAACGACCGAGGTTGATCAAAGTAGAATAATATTGAGTTTTTTGTCTACCTGTACAATTGAAAAACAAATGAAAACTCCTTGTATCCGCATCATCTTCGAAAAGTACAAGGACTTGAGCTAAGCGGTTATCCTTTCCGCAAGCAGTTTGCGCAGTGGCACATCTATCCAGAATCGTTTCCGATTTTGCATGGACATGGGTGGCCGTCATTTTGAGCATTTGCTGTAGTACATTGTTTTTGTATCTCGTAAAATTAAATATTCGTTACCATCTTGATACGTTTCTTATTATTCTACTTTGATCAACCTCGGTCGTTATAAACTTGAAAAGTTGATATCTCCAGAAGGGGGGGCGCTTGCGGGTATAGGTCCCTTATATCAAAATACTTGTAATGACGTAACCTATCACCCCTATTTCTATGTCGGTATTTTTTCCGAACACCATGTATATGATTTATATACGATTTTTATATTAACCACATAAGGAAAGTATTCGGATTTTTGAATGTTTGTATAATCCGTATACAAAGGTGTAATGGCTGAGGGTTGAAGCAGAGGAGCTTAATTTTGTTTAGAATTTATACACCGACCACAATGGTATGATTCTTTACAATCCCCCCACTTTGACAAAGGGATGACAGCCGAGTAAGTTCTGAGGAACGGGGATCGTAGAAAGTCATGTAACTGATTAGCGTACTAACCCTGAACAAAATTAGGCTCTTCCTGTTTCAGTCCTCTTAGGCATTACAGCTTGTATAATCCGTATATGGTAAATATAGAAATCATATACACCTAATCTCCATATATGACCACATCCACATATGAATATCACACAAAATGTATAGAAATTTTTCGCCAGGGGGTGCGGCGTTTATCTCACTTTTATCATACACATAATATGAGTTCAGAGAGTCGCAGAGGAAACGAAATAGAGAGAGATGTAGATGGAAGCTCGCTTGATCCATTTCTTTCTCCAAAAAGAAATATCCACGCGGTGTAAATTCGACTCCGATCTCGGCGCGACGATATATGTATACGCGCGCAATATAGCGCTCTTGGTTCGCGGAGCGGTTTACAACCCCCGCGAACTTCAACCCGATCGAAACGCAGCGACGCGTGTCGATATATAAACGCGGCGTAACTTTCAGTCAAATTCGACCCACCCTCCGCGCCACCGACCCCTGTGATCCTGCCCGTGAAGATTTTACGATAGCGCTGCATCGCGCATCCAATAACGTAACTCGCCCGCCCTCGCCTGTCGGTACCCCGTAAAACTGCATACGCCGACCCGTTTTTACGTCTCCTCTGGGTTTTGCCAACCCCGCGCCCACGCCGCGTCATTACATACCTCATAAAGCAGAACTGGCCAGCGACGGATCTCGTCCTCGCGCGTCGAAAGCGAACTCGCGCCGTGGGAAATCGTTTTCGGCGAAGGAGGGGGATGACGAGGAGACCGCGATATATTCCGCGATTCGACGAACATTTTTCCACGCGCGAGACTCCGGGAGCATATCCCGCTACGCTTTTCGTCGCTCGCCTTTAGGACGACGGATGATGGATCCGGGGATAACCACATTTCTGAGTTATATCGAGAAGTCGTAAAGCGAGTAGAGAAACCTTTAAAAGGCTACACTTTCCGCCCCCGTTACGGTGAATCGCTCATCGCTACCTTCTCCATCGGGACGTTTTGATCAAAACGAACGGCGAAATCTCGCGGTCTGCGTCTAGTCGGGGTATACTTATAATATACGTGTACCATAAAAAAAGGGTTACTTTGGCACCTGAGATCTATTTCGGCTGTAGGGAGATGTACAATTTTGTCGATAGAAGTCTTATGTTTTATTCATTATTTTTTCCCCACTCATGCCCATTTCGAGGCCTTTTCCAGCCTATTTTTAGACCGTAAAATGGCGTTTTTCCCGCGTGACATCGACCGGGAGTCCGTAGGCTGTTAAAAGATTGCTTATTGTTAGTCCGAAGTGGGTCCTTTTTCCAAACTGATGAACGCAACGTAAAATGAGCCGTGTATACTTCTGTTTGTTTTGTTTTGAGAAATGGGCATTCGTGAGAAAAAATAGTATATGTCATTCAGCTGAAATCCTCGGATTTTTAAGGCTATTTTTAAGGCAGTCTAAAAAAAACCTCGGATTTCCGCCTAATGACATAAGATACTATTTCTTTGATCTACGCAATTAAAAAGAATGTAGATTATTTTTAATATAATTTTATGCGAAGCTTTTTTCCAATAGGTACATGTAATTATGAAAATGAATATAAATAGGTATTCCTTCGTGAAATTTGTATTAAATATTCGTCGAACTTTGTGTGCCGTTATGTGAAATTGAATATAAATTTGATAACGAAATATATTAATTTTCTTAATCAGTAGTTATAATCACATATTGGATTAAAGCTTTATGTACAATTATATTAGTTCAAAAATATATAATATAATATCATATACCCCTATATAATATATATATATATATTATAACATTCAAAAATCCAAATATAGTTCTTATATGGTTAATATAGAAATAATATAAAATTCATATATGACGAAACCCACATGCGGATTATACAATACAAAACATAAAGAACTTTTCTGCCTGGGTCTATAATAATTTTTTTTATTTATTCATATAAAATTTTATGAACGAAAGTACGCTAAAGCATGCAAAAGTAACTCCGTTCCACGGTACGTTTTAATAGCGCGGATTAAGTCCGCGTGGTAGTGACGGGACGGTCCGGCCGTGTGTTAGGGGTTGCCGAGGTGAGTTAGCGGATTAATAACGCGTGGCACGAAGCTAATCAGCCCCGGTGTAGAGTTCGAGGCACGCCCGGCTGGTGTGCTACAGACGCCCGCTGCCCTCCAACCCTCGTAACGATATCATATTCACCCTCTCCCCGAGTTATTAACCTCTAAGGTTACCAGAACCACCCGCGCGCGGAGTCTTTCTCGAGCCACGCTCAATTACCGTGAAATAGTACCTACCTACCTACCTTCTCGGCGACGGTGATCAATTATTCTCGGTGAAATTAATGAGAGATGTATAACGATGGCAATTCCAATTAACGAGTAATTAGCGCAGGTTCGATTCAATTGTATTGTTCAAAAATCTCTCATGCTGTTAAAAATTCTGAATGAATCTTTTAATATACAATATATATTGAAAATTTTATTCAGATACGACGAATTAAGTTTCACACATTTGATTTAAATTAATGAAAAATTGCATATTTTTACAGCAAAAGACTGTATAAAATGAAAAATTTCCTTATAAAATTATACTACTGTATCACATTTTTTATTTTGTACATTTCTTTTACGCAGCAAATATACAGTAGGTACATTTACAAACATTTCCAACGGTGTTGCAGCAACGTGACGATTCACAATCCGAATTGAAATAAAAACACACGTTACGCGAGACAATGCCGACTGCACTTCCCTTATACTTCATTCTCGATGAGTGGCATCATCGTGTACTCGCTGACTTGTATCGCATCACACCCCGTATGCAGGGTATACAACATCTCTACCTGTGTTGACAGTGGAGATGAAAATCTTCGAAGAAAAAACTCCGAGAAAAGTTCTACGTTCGTTCTATGTATAGTCGTCGTAGAACGATTACGGATACTACCTACATATCCGAGTGTTGGAGGGAAGTCGATGGTATATGTATAGATGTACACCTCTACTTCCGCCAAAGCTTCCTCTCGTGCTTTCGATCGGACGATGAGTGCTGCTTCGACCTTTGAACGATATAGCTCCGTATTTTTTAAATGCATACCGCGCATCCGCCTTCGTTCGCCGTAAGGTCACCGGCGTTTTACAATTGCATATGCTCTCGCGAATAGAACGGCCGCGGCGTTATAATTGAATATCCATTATTACGACTGGTTTCGAAACCGCGCCGCCGTCGTGCCGATCGCTATGCTTATACGGATATACCGCCGTCAGCGGCAATGATCGATTTGCGAACCCGTATAGAATCACGAAGTCATATACGTAGGTATTCGCCTTTGCGATCGATGCAGCGGAATGATGTAAACGGCCTTACTTCGCCAGTTCGCCTCTCTTTTTCTCTTTCGCGAGACAGGATGGTCGCAGCGCAACGATTATGTTAATTGCCACGTTAATATTAACGTTATCGCTGCGAATATTTATGCTCGTCGACGGTATGACTTACGTTTATTACTTCTACCTTCGACGTCTCGAGTTTCACGCATCGTTGTATGTATGTAAGTCGGGTTAACGATGACGGTATTGGGGGAGGGGAAGGATTTTCCACTCGCGGGATCATTCGCGAAATGAAATGATGTCTGCGGAACGCATACTCGTCGAGCATAAGGTATCGCGATCGATATGATTCACGAGTATACGTATCGAGGAGCGGACGGTGAAAATCATTTGTACACTGTGAAAGAAATTTGTATTTTTTTAATATAATTGTATATAAAACTTTTGCTCAATATGTGTAATTATGAAAATTAATACGTCCCTTTGTCAAATTTATTTTAAATATTTTTGTTGAACTACATACAATTATTATAAATACAGTAAATTGAATACAAATTTTATAACGAAGTATAAATTAATTTTCAAAATCACGTTTTTAATGAAAGCTTGATATATCTACAATTATATATTAAGTTTCATATAATTTTATATAAAGCTTTTTTTCAATACATATAATTATGCAAATTAATGTATTTTCTTGTGACATTTATATTAAATATTTGCTGAACTTTATATACAATTATATATAGATATTAAATTGAATATAAATTTCATAATGGGATATATTAATTTTCATAATCAGTTAATCACGTACTCTCTGGATGTGTGTGTGAAAGCTATATATATCTACAATTATGATACCATTTAATGTGTATTGTAATATTAATATTCCTATATTTTTGGGATAATTTATTTATAATGATAGATCGGTATGGATCACTGTATACATTCTTCCCGATTACCACATCAATAACTTAGTTCTAATAGGTCGCATCCCACATTCAGACAATTATCCAGGAGATGATATAAATGTTTATTATTCTTTAGAGAGAATAATCGTTATACCAATTTGAATATTTCTTCATCAAGTGATATTATCACTGGATCACTGTATACATTCTTCCCGATTACCACATCAATAACTTGGTTCTAATAGGTCGTATCCCACATTCAGACAATTATCCAGGAGATGATATAAATGTTTATTATTCTTTAGAATAATCGTTATACCAATTTGAATATTTCTTTATCAAGTGATATTATCACTGGATAATTGTCTGAATGAGGGATACGACCGTTTAGAACTAAGGTATCGATATGAAACTCATACACTGCCAGAAATCCACCGAGAATGAACATTTACATATACGCGTATGCCTTCGATTATAACTTACTCGGCGTATCGCGCGGGATATATATTTACATATGTATATATATGCACCGTTCGACGAATTTTACAGTAGCGACGTCAAGCTGCGAGAACATTGCTCGGCCGGCCATAATGCACGAGACGGAAGAACGAGATGGGAATCAGCGATGTAGTACGAGGGTCCTTTAGATATTCTTGGAACTAAAATGAAAGTCCAAGGATTTCATTGATACACGAATTTACTTATATCGCACAATTTGTATTGCTCTCAGGCCTCACAGCACCCCTAAACTTCAATTTAAGAAAAATAAGGTCCATTTTTTTTTCAAAATAAGGATAAAATAGGGTACATGGAAAATAACAAAATATGTTACCCAATTATTTTTCAAAATATAAATGTGTATATATACCTATTATACAAACAGGCCTAAAAATAAGATCAACTTAGTTCCTATAAAGTTGATCTTATTTGTAAGTTTGTATAATATATGTTATCTATATATACTTTCTTTCTAAAGAGTAGTTAAACGCAGTTTAGCTTAAACATGATTTATGCATTTAATAAGAACATAAATTAACAGAACTGCAGATACCTACACTGTAAAAAAATGTGTATTACATTGAATATAACTGTATACAGAGTAAAGCTTTTATCCGATACGTGATAATGAAAATTAATATATTCCGTTATGAAATTTATAAGGGTAATTTCATATAAGCAAATATATTAATTTTCATAATCACGTATTGGAAAAAAGCTTTATATAAAAATAAAAATATATTAAAAACAAAATTTTGTTTACAGTGTTCACTATAGTAATAAAAAAAACTTTTATTGACAATGAAAGAATGAATGTAAGAAAATCCTACATCCCTGTTCAAATTATTTCAAACAGAGTACTTTTAAGGTATGGTGCTAATATAGGGCATTTTATGGTAAATAGGGACATACTGTGAGGCCTTCGTTGTATTTAATCATCCCTTAATATGAAACCGTGATAGTACCGTCATCATAATCTTCGCCAGGCACTCTTCTCCGTGCCGCGTCGCGCGCAGTCTAAACGAGGGTGTCGTAAGAGGGAAGCCAGCCCTTAATTCAATCGTCCACTCCAACGAGCGGCGGCCCGATGCACCAGCGATGTAATTATTATCAGCTTATTATTGCATAATTGACAGACGGCGGTTAATGAGACCTCTCGAGACAGGCCGCAACTTAACGAGTCGCTCTGAAGTATCGTCTGGTTATTCGCGCAGAGTTTAATTGATGAGAACCGGCGAGCGGAGGACGGCGGAAGGCACGTCGCGCATACGGGTGCATCGCGCGCGCAAGTGCGCGATATCGAAAAGGGAAAACGTTGCCACGAGAGCGCGACGAGAAAATACTATCGTTAGCAAAACTTTGAAAAACGACGCTATCGAGAGCTCTTCGAAATATTTGGTCCATTCGTTTATCATCGCTGCGCGCGAATCACGTGATTGCAAATTACGTTGGAAACTCGACCTTTTTCCGCAATAATCTGTGCGATCCGTCGATTGGCAACGGTCGAAAAAATCCCCCTTGAGGTCATCGACCTGCCCGCGTTAAGTCCCTCGCGGTTACGCGCGCACGGTTCGGTGTACAGAGAGAGAGAAAGAGAGAGAGAGAGAGAGAGAGAGAGAGAGAGAGAGAGAGAGAGAGAGAGAGAGCGGGAGGCCGACTCGCGACGTTCGCGGTCAGAAATCTCGAGAGAAGGGCGAAAATCCTGAATCCGCGACTCGAAAGGTTAATGATCCTCGAGGTAGCGGCGATGCACAAATGGATGTTGGCAGACTCTCCTGCCTCTTCCTTCTGCATCGACGAGAGCGAGCGGTGAGGAGGCGGCGGAGGCGGCAGCAGCCGCGAGAAGAAGGAGAACGAGACAGAGAAAGAAGAGTGGAGAGGGAAAGTGAGTTTAGGTTAGGTATATTGCTGAATTGAGGAAGGCGGTCTTACAAAGCGCCCCGTAAATCCGTGCCAGGTTCGACACCCGACATTCCCTCGGTTTTGTCTCTCTCTCTCTCTCTCTCTCTCTCTCTCTCTCTCTCTCTCTCTCTCTCTCTCTCTCTCTCTCTCTCGGCACTAAAATCCGTGGAATACGTTGAAGCATTAAAAATAATAGCGGGGCCGAACAGACGGAGGGACTATATCGTATCCGAGAAGAGGTGGAGGGGTGCGAGGCGATAAGATGAATCGAGCGAATCGTCGCGTTTCGAACGCTCGACGCGCGCGCTACTCGAATGGGCCGTCGCGAGACAATAGACCGACTATGATTTCGCGATGAAATCACGCGCTGGCGATCCGATAACGCTCGAATCGGGGGCATAATTTTTTTCAATTATTTCTAGGTCAGCGAGTCATGTGCACGCTTCGCGCGGTGTATTGTGTGCATGAAGTATTATGCCGATTTCGAAAATACAAAATGGGCCCGCGAGTATGACGCACACGCGCGATGATTAGACAACCGCGATGATTGTCTAATCACTTCCGTGTCAATAAGTCACCGCGGTTCACATTTATTACATTGTATGCAATAAGCGCGAGTGTACACACGATATATTAGTAATCGGAATGGATGGAATATCGATCATTTGCATATTCGAGCCGATTCGAGAAATGAAATATGTAATGTAGACCTTGTATAGGTACTGGTCTGAACTCGGGGTGATATTCCGTTTCATATCGTTGACATACCTATCGCGGGAAAAATTCCTACTCACGGTATAGTTTATCATTTTTCACAATCGCGAGGCTCGTCGTCATCGCGATTACGCACACCCGATAATCGTACGTATACACGAGTGACGCTCGTTCGTTAGATCATACATTCGTTTGGTCTTCTCGCATAGAGAAGTTTTACCACGCGGCAAGTCGTGTGGTCTTCTTAGGAAATTCCGCACGGAAAAATAAATTTGACCATAGTAACGAAAGACGATTTATTATCACAACGTCGAACATCATTTGTTACAGGAGAACCTACTTCGTACATCCAGTTCAATACCGCCATAACTGTAAAATTCTAATTTTAATTCAAAACTTATATTTTTTATATACCTATAGTAACCCGGGGGAATATCTCGGGTAATACGCCGCAGTTCGATAATTTCTTTCAAAGCGAACGATTGGCATTAATGTTCCTATTAACATGTTAGTGTGAGACAGTAAGCACGCGTGAATTATTTACAAATCAAATCTATTAGGTTTTTTTTAGTGAATAACGTCAGTATAAGGGTAAATACCGTCGAAAAATATTCTTATGTTAAGTTACTCTATAGTGGTGAAGGAAGTTTCAAGTACCTAGATTTGATCAATTTTAATAGGAGTATGCCAAAGTATGATTCGTAACCTTACTCTTTTGTGGCGGTATATTCAGTTATACGTATCTTAAAGAAGTGATTTGATTTTTATTTTGATAAGGTTTATTGTGGGGTAATATGCCTTATGATATTTGACTGCGGCATATTATCCCAAGCTGCGGCGTATTACCCATTTTTGCGTTTATTTGAGATGCCTCGAACTTATATTCGAAAAAACATAAGAGCTTTATGTTTTTAATCTCGTAAAATAATTTAATTCTTAGCATGGAAAATAGCATGTTGCCATATTACCCATGGGTACGGGTAATATGGCCATATCGTATCATTCAATATTTCTACTTGTAACATCTTTGTCAGTGAGAATATGGCAATGAGCATTTAACGTGAAATACCCATATATGTATGTACGCTCTAAGATGCCACCTTTATATTGCGGCTGGAACGGTTGCTTGTTAGAATGTGAGCCTTTGAAAATGTTGCCATATTACCCCGGTTTACTATATACCGTTACGTGTCGGCAACGTGTAAGCATATTCTATCAAAATTTCAAATAGATACCTCTAAGAGTTAATTAATTATTGGATGAATTATACAACAGCATTGTTTTATTTCCTTTTTACTCAAAATTGCATAATTTACACTTGTGGCGGTATTGAACTGGATGTATGATTTGTTATGGTAAAAATGATTTACTACACTGAGAAAAAAATGCAGTAGATCTAACTAAATCGGCGGTTAAGCTTAACCCTAGGGTGGGGGAATGCAGATCAAGTTACTTGGATTCATAATTGACTTGAATAGACTACAGCCTATTTTCTTCGAATAGTCGTTAATCGCTATAACCAAATTTATTAGTTGAAGCAAATAATTCTGCATTCCCCCATCCGTAAATGACATTTTTTCAATGTATAGTCATAACAAACTCAACGTCTGTGGTAACAAGCAAAATTATTCACGTTTTTTTAATAGATGCTGGTAACACTACCATCTAAATCCTTACGTTCGTTGATTGGTTTTAGTGGGATATAGGTCCACTGATTAGCCGACTAGAATTTTGATTAGAATAAGTAAACGTCGTTTAATGGGATGCGTTTTGTTATTTTAGCAAAGTTATTTTTCTCAATGTAGATATGCCTCAATGAGCCTTTACCATCGATAAAATGCGGCCTCCTTAAATAGTACAAATTAATGGGATACCGGTGATAAATGATTATTTAGCATGAAACGACTCGATTAGTTAACTCGTGGATTAGATGGAGAAAAGTTTGTATTAATCATTCTCAAAATCCGTGTGGTAAGATTGAATTATTGCAGCATGTGACATTCAGTACTATAGGTAAATATGTCAATATTTACTAAAAGTATAGAAAGTTTGTTAATAATTTTAGTAAATATCGACATATTTATAATATTGAACGTTATATCGACTCATCCAACGAAGACCTAACGAAGACGAAGACGAATGAGGTAGTAGGTACCTAACTCATTTTTTATACTTTTGAGATACGATAGTTTCCGATGAAAGATACGTCTTTTCATTACGCAGCAAAATTTGACGATCATTGCCCAGCAACGTAACTCTCGTTGTTTCTTCATATTTACTTAGGATGAAAATCGGACACTCCCACAGCAAAATACCTATTTCACCGTAACAAAACGTCCCTCAGCAAATAAATGTTTTTACCGTAAAAAATATTTACCATCCTAACAAATCATATGTTATGATGATAAATCGATTTGTCGCCACTATTATATTTTAATTGAAATATTTCTTACGGTAACTAAAATTATGTTACTCTGACAATTTTTTTTTTCATGCAGAAACTCCTTCGCGAGGTCAGAAATTCGTACACTCTCTGAGAGAAAAATCTGGTTAAAAGAAACATAATTTGACTAGAAATCATGGTCAATTCTGACGCCAACCATAATTCCATAATTATTATAAACAACGAAGTTCTGGTTATATTGTAGTAACAAGAGATTCCAATTTCAGCAATCAGATCAACTTTTTTATATGGTTAACATTACCATGCAGTAGTATTATCGATCTACTTCCGCAGTGAATTTAACCATGGTACATGGCTATCATAAACTATAATTTTGTTATTACTATAACCTCGTAATAAAAGTTATTTCGACTGAACTCATAGTCCGCCAAATTGTAAATATGGTACTAGCAACCAGGAAACTTCAATCTTGCGATTATGGTTGATTTTACCACCCACTTTTCTCTCAATATACCAGCCATCTAAATCCGTATAAGAAAACGTCAAAGTAAGAATCGAAGCGAACAAAAGTCACCGTTTCCGCGCGCATCGCACGGCGGTTCCCTGCGCCAAATCCGCGCGATCCAGCCCCAGGCGTGCGTCACCAAACGATCCTTATCCGCCGCGATCCGCGCGTATATCGCCCCCTCCAATTTAAAAGTCATCGCGTGCTACGCAACAAATTTCGATCCGGCCCCTCGTACGGGACGGCGAAGAAAGAAGCACGCGCGCGCGCGCGCGCGCTAATATGTCATCCCTCTCGTTGGTGCCGGCAAACACCGAGTGGAAGTCCGGCGCGGGCAGACCGGGACTGCCGTCGGTGGATTGGCCGCGGCATCGGGAATACAAATGGGCAAAACGCCGCTCTGTGTGCGGATGCCGCAGGGGCCGCCGGTTGCAGGTGGCGTGACCGCCGATAAATATGTCAACGAGCAACACCACGCCGCGGCGCGGGCGCACCGCGCCTGCACGCCGCAGACAACGCCGGCCCGGGAGCCCTCCCCCTCGCCGCCGCCGTCGCCGCCGCCGCCGCCGCCTTCGCCCTCTCGCGCGGGATTCGCGCATTTTACACATTTGAATATTATGGAAATGTCGCGCGTCTGCATCGCGAATCGTTGCCGCGCGCCGAGCGCGGCGTTCGATGTTTTTGCGGGAGAGGACGGACCGCGAGGCGAGAGGGGAAGAGGAAGCGGGGGAGGCGAGAGGGACGGAGACGAAGAAAGGCCCGGAGATTTCTCTCCGCGTAGAGAGATACGTCGAAGAGAAGGCATATATACCGGTCCGTATCTGCCGCGCCGCATCCGTCATATCCCCTAATGAGGACTCGCCGCGCGAGTAGACGACGGTCTCTCGACCGCGCGTACCAGAGTCGCGCTGACTTCGTGCGCCGCGCGCTCAAACCCGGCTCCGACCATTTTTGGGCAAAACCGCGATATCGCGCGGGGGATTCGAGCTCGCGCGCCGCGGTCTCCGCACGGCGCGGATCGTCCCGCGGCGCAACAGGTGAAGCCGCGCCGATTCTGACGTTTTTTTTTTTGGCGGGAGAAAGAGGGCGGGGGACGCGCCTTTCAAACGGAAGCTGCGCGTCGTGCACCTACGCGTATAATCGCGGGGTGAGGGCAGGGAACGCGACCTTCGTCGACGAGACAAAGGGATGAAGAGCGAAAATAGCGCGCGGCAGCTCTTTGCCGGGCTAAAGGACCCCGCACTATTTTAAGGTAAAATGGGTTTCATTCACGGAATCTAAAAACTATATAGACTTGTATGTTAGGTCATCCTGATCACAAAAATCCTTGGCATAAAAAATTCTACCGACAGGATTTCGAGATATCTGCCGATGAAGTGAAAGAGTGCCCTATCAAAATAATTCTTGAATATGAGTTTCGGCAACCTATAATGGTCCAGCCAGACGTGTATTAACACCCAATGACGTTAAAAAACAATGGTTTATATGTATGCTGTATATATATATATATATATATATATATATATATATATATATACATGTCCATATACATATGTATAATACGGCATACATATAAACCATTGTTTTTTAACGTCATTGGGTGTTAATACACGTCTGGCTGGACCATTATAGGTTGCCGAAACTCATATTCAAGAATTATTTTGATAGGGCACTCTTTCACTTCATCGGCAGATATCTCGAAATCCTGTCGGTAGAATTTTTTATGCCAAGAATTTTTGTGATCAGGATGACCTAACATACAAGTCTATATAGTTTTTAGATTCCGTGAATGAAACCCATTTTACCTTAAAATAGTGCGGGGTCCTTTATACCATCGATCGACGATGGGACGAAGGATGAGACATTCGTACGCCACGATCCCCGGGGTCGGTACAGCGGCCTTTGATTCTCAGTTGTTTTCACTCTGTTACGCGGCGAGCGAAGCACCGCAGTCCCGAGTAGTGTGCAGACGCTTTATGCGCGTGTGTACCGCTACGGTTCGCACATCGCGGGGTCCATCCGGCCCAGCCTAGCCGGAACCGGGCTCGACGGACGGACGATCGTAGTTGCAAATGGGTAGTTTGCATCAAGAAGCGGCTGTGGGACATGCACCGGCAATGCAAACAAAGTCGGGCCGAACTTCCCACCCCCGCTTTTCATCCCTGCGGGCCAATGCGAAACAGGTACGACCGCGAGGATATACCAATTCTGCTCGTCGTTGCTACTCGGAGATGACTATCTCTGTTTTTGGTATACGCACGACTTGATTTTCGTATTTGAATTTTGCACGATTATAACGCGCCGGATGCTTTTTCTTTCTCGATCGGATTTTGTTTTCTATTTTCTTCTTCTTTCTTGGTAGAGAATATGACACCCTTCGCATCACTTTACTCATATATGCCTATAAGTAGTATCCTAATGGGGATGCACGCTCGTGAAACTTTGGCGGTACGATCGCTGGTCCTCTTTAACCTGATTGGCTCGAGTTTCAAATAAAGTGTCACAGTCGCCGGACTCGACTCGAATGAGACGATAACTTGGAGGGCCAACAGTGCCGGCGCCCTCTGGATCGGACTGATGAATGCGGGTCCTCATTACACCCGGTCTTTAAATCTAAATCGGCTAAAATTACTGATAGGGCCTCCACACAATTGGAAGAATAAAAATAAGTGTAAGAATAAAAATAAGCATTCTCTCACGTAGACAATGTGTTTCCTATATTTTCATTTCCTATGATCTTTCCGACCATGTATTCGCTGCATCATTACCTATACAGCAGCGTGAGCTGCACTCAAAGTTGTGACCATTAAAAGTTCCTGATCTATTTTCTTCCGTTTAAATTCCGTTTAGACATTTTCAGGTTTTGGTCACTGAGAATGATGGTAAGGAAGCTTGAGCCACTAGATGGTTAAATCACTATACATATGGTTGAGTCATTAGATGGCTCTTCGCGATAATGCTTGTTCTTATTCTTTTTCTTCCAATTGTGTGAACGCCCATAATCATCGCATAGTAACAGACAATCAGCTAGCATTTACTGATTGTCATTCAGTTGGCTCTCAGATTTAGAGAGAGAACAGAGAAAAATGTATTTGAATACGAACCCCTAGTAGAAACATTTATTCGCGATGAATGAGGACTTTTTTTACAAGAAACAAACAGGAGTTTGAAGAAAATAAACGTTGTGCGAAGTACGCAAACATTTGTTCAATTCAAATAGATCTTGGTTTGATATGAAAAAAAAGTCCTATTTATGACTAATAGATTCTGCTTTCTAATAGATTCGTATTCAAATAAACTTTTCTCTGAGTGTGTACTTAGGTATATTCGCGCAAATTCGGCATCGGATTCGCGTGGATCAACGAGAGTGTACAGATTTCCTGCTTTGGATCTGCAACACAGTAAATATAATGTAGGGTTGAAGAGTGAGATAAATGTCCCAGTTTGTATTTAACATTGAACGCGATTATCTCAAAACGCAGTGGAGCTGTACGAAAAATACACGGTAGCTTTTTTTCTAATAGATATATAGGGAAACATTTTTTATCTAAACTTTTCTTCGATATTTGCAATCGATTTCAAGATATTCGATTTTCAACTTGCTCTTTAACCAGGGCATCTATATCACTTTTACCCTATTGATTTTGTTAAACTATAAATTATGAGCGTCACAGTTGATTGGTTCTGGCAGATCGGAGAGGACGAGCAGAACTGACATCTATCACTGATGAAACTCTTCGATTAGGTACGCTATTCTTACCAGATTTTACTCTGGTTCTAATTAGAATCAAAAGTAGGTACCTACCTCGGTTTAAATGTTTCACCATTGACAGTTTCCAACCAATCCTGCTTAGCCTCTCCTACCCATTACGACCAATCAATGATGACGCTCTTTGTCTAGGGTAAAAGTGAGATATAGACGCCCCAGTTTCCGTTTAACTTTGAACGCGATTATCTCAAAGTACAGTGGAGGTATACAAAAAATGTAGAGTAGCTTTTTCCTTGTCAACATATAAACATTTTTTATTTAAACTTTTCTTCGATATCTGCAATCGATTTCAATTTAATCGATTTTGAACTTGCTCTTTAATATAGTTCCACACAAAATCGTATACGTTATATTTGCCACGTCGCACATCCAAAACAGAACCCTGTGTACGAAACCGGAATATCAAGTACCCGATCCGCAGCAGCACCACCGACCCGTCCGCCCCTGGAATTCGCTACCCTTGCCCCCGCTTGTATATCTATACACGCTGTGTAGCGGCACACGAATGCGCGCCGCACTCTATACGGGGAGGTGGAAACGGCCGGCGATACAGAGCTTTGGTCAGTTAAACATGCGCATATTGCATGAAACTGGTATAGGAAGCGAGACCGGAGATCGACCTCTGTATTAGCACCTCCGCCGCGCGGTCCGCGCCGCTTCGCTCGAACGGCGGGGGTTGGGCGGCGGCGGCGGCGGCGAGGGGCTGGGGGGAGGGCGGTACGTTATCCTCGATTTTCGATTACCACGCGAACGCGGGGCAACCACGGCGCTGGTGCTCGCGCATGGACGCCATGCGAGCGTTACATCTCTATATTTATAAGCGCGAATACGAAATAGAACGTAGGGGGGCGTACGTATGTAGGTACACACGTGTCGAAGTCCGCCCCGTTTTCGCCGCCGCTGCCGATCACTTTCACGGTAGGCATATCGACGAGGATAATAATTCGTTCGTACTCGCGCGCATAACACGCGTCCGCGAGTGTACACGGCGCGCGAGGCCGAATATACGGGCGTAAGTATGTATGTGTAGGTACGCGAACGCGCGCTCGCGAATCCGTTACCGACTCGAGCGACACGCCACGTCGGTACCTCTTGCTAATTAATTGTGATTTATCGTATTCGAAGCATCGCTGCAGCGTCGCGTGCTCGCTTCGAACGAGCCAGTGCGCGCGCGGGTCCCGCAGCTCGAATTTTAAGGGTACGGAGCCGCACCCCAAGCCGCTCCGCGAAATCGCGTTGCACGGTCGCCGTGTTCACGGTACCGTCAAAGTATACCTACCTATTTAGAAACTAATAAGTCGCATGCAAATAATACGTCGTTTCCTCGGTACATTCTCCCGGCAAAGAACCGTGAAGGCACAGCGCGAGCGCGACGTCCCATTCAATTTCGACGAGAGCATCGGAGGGTGCATCGACCGTGCAAACAAATTTGAGGACGTCGATTCGTCGTCTCCGGACGGAATAAAGGTTTGACAACGTGACAATATTTTGAACGCTCCGCCGAGCCGCGAGTAAACGGTTTAGAGGACCGAAAACCTGACAGTGACGCATCGCGCTCGCGCATACCCGAGGGTTCCTTCGGAAAACCGCCCGCGCGCTCTCTTCCCATTGCCTTTGAAGGCGCCGTAAGCGGCTAGGCGACTCGGTTGCACGAAATTCATGCCTCAAAAGCCACCGAAATAATTCGTTCCTTCCTCGTAATTGTCCTATAGATGCGTATATTCGTCGATGCAACGTCGAGCCGGGGGATGATCCCGCGCGGACCACAGCTGCTCAGTACTCGCTCCGAGTAGTAGGCACATGCGAATCTTTCGCGAATAATCTCCGCGCATGTGCGCGTGCACTACCGCCATGAGGTAGTTAATGAGATTCTGGTTACAGTAACAAGAGATCAGAGTTGCTGCAACTAAGACAATTTGCAGCATGATTGATAAATATCCTCACTCTTTTTAATGTAGTTGACACTACCATGCAGTAAGACTATTGATCTACTTTTGTGGTTAATTCAACTATGGTGCATGGCTATCATAAATTACAAACTCGTTATTATAACCATGCAACAAAAGTTATTTCGACTGTATTTATGATCTGCTTAATCATAAATATGGTACTAGAAACCAGGGAAATTCAATCTTTCACTGTAAAAAATGTGTATTCAATTTAATATAATCGTATATAAAGCTTTTATTCAATACGTAATTATAAAAATTAATGTACTCTGTTATTAAATTTATAAGGAAAATTTCATAAAAGAATAGGTAGATACATTAATTTTCATAATTATGGAGTACATTAGTTTTCATAATCGCGTATTGGAAAGAAGCCTTATATACATGTATAAAAGTACAATATATTGAAAATAAACATTTTTTTACAGAGCGATTATCCTGGTTGATCTTACTACCTATTACCCACTTTTCTCTCAGTATACACGTAAGGTAAATGCTAGAGCGCTCTTGTAACGTATGTATCTTTCATGCACAAACTGTCACACGTATGTACATACATATGTACACCTAGGGACAGAATATCCGCCAGACTATATCTGTGGAACTAAGGCAAAACCCGGTATGTCAAGAAAGTTCATTTTTCAGGAGACGCTTCAAACCACCGACCAATTCAAAGGCGTAGAGTGTAATCGGAATATTATTTTGTTAACCTACAAGTTGTAGGTGATTTGGAGCCATATCGGGTTTTGCTATCATATTCTTCATTGCTGACTGTACATATATCTAGACATTAAAAACAAAAAATCGCTTTTTTTTGACATATCGGGTTTTGCCTTAGTACCACAGATAATATTATTTACATGGGAAGGCTATGTTCGTGTCAGATATTTTGTCCTTAGACTGAGAGAAAAATCTGGTTAAAAGAATCATAATTTAATTAGAAATTCTCGTCGATTTTGGCATCAGCCATGGTTTCTTAATTCTTTTAAACGGTGAAGCTCTGATTATAGTAATACGAGATTACGATTGCTGCAACCAGATTAACC
This sequence comes from Xiphydria camelus, assembly GCA_963678675.1. Lineage (NCBI taxonomy): Eukaryota > Metazoa > Arthropoda > Insecta > Hymenoptera > Xiphydriidae > Xiphydria > Xiphydria camelus. Next base: position 30,753,558 of record OY783193.1, read on the forward strand.
TGTAGTATAGTCGATAGATGTCTCCAACTTTTTTTTTACAAAAGTAGTCGACATTACCACAAAGAGAAAAAAAAAAGTAGATTTGACTAAATTAGAGGTTACGGTCAGGGGAACGCCGATCTAGTTAATTGAATTAAATAATTTGGTTATAATGATTAAAAATTGTTTGACGAAAACAAGCTGTTTTGAAGTCTGACAAATCTACTAATGTTCAAGTAACTTGATCTACGTTCCCTCGTCTGTGACCACTAATTTCGTCAAATCTACCACACTTTTTTCTCGGTGTATAAAGTAATATTATCGATTTACTTTTCTTGTCAATTTAACTATAATAGGGTAAAGCGAGGAGAGATGGCACACGTTTTACAAAATTTAAAATATTTTCTTATTAACAAAAAATTAAAAAATACCAAGTAATACAGAAAACTAACAATAACTTTAGCGTACTTTTGGTATAGTTGAAAAACACAAAACACTTATCATAATGACACCAAAAAGAAAAAAGTAAAATACTAAATTGGTCCATCTGTCCTACTTAGTGTAGGAGAGTTGGACCATTAGGGGTAGGATAGATGGACTATTAACTTTTAACGCTTTTTCTTAATTGCTTTAATGCCGTACGTTTGACAAATGTTTTCATAAGATGTGCAGTCGTCGTGCAGCCATTTCAAACACAAATCGCACTTAAGCCAGTCATCCTTTTTCTTGGTTTGCCGATAATCTTCGTTGCACCCGACGCATTCATTTTCCATATCGCTAAAATATTAAAATGTTATTTCCAGGTATAAATAATCCGCAGACCATTTAGTCCTTGGAGGTGTGTTCAGTTTTTGCTTGCACTTGTTGAGCATTTTTCTGAAATCATACCTAAAGCCTTAGTCCATCTCTCCTCGCAAATGCTGGTCCATCTCTCCTAAGCTTTTAGGACCGGATAATATTTACTAAACGAAACTATATACACGCCTAATTTAAGGTTAGGTGTCCACCAGAAAACCCGTCTTACCAGTACTTTACACTACATTAGGCTAAAATTTACCTTAAAGTGATTTAATTGACGAACAAAATAACCTCAGAAAAATTTTTAGCGTAGTCAAAAACAATGATCGCTTGTAACTAACAAAAACAATGACAAACAACAGCAGAAACGGATTTAAAAGCACGACTCTGTTAACTGCGTCTATGTCAACGTGATTGGATCGGGCCTTGTTGCCACGATGCAAAAGATATCGCTGGTGGTCCGTCTCTCCTACTGTGCCATCTCTCCTCGCTTTACCCTACATGCATGGCTATCATAAACTATAATCTTATTGTTACTATAATCACGTAACAAAAGTTATTTCGATTGCATTCATGGTCTGTTTAATTGTAAATATGGTACTAGCAACCAAGAAAATTCAACCTTTCAATTATGATTGATCTTACCACCAACTTTTCTCTGAGTATACGAAGACTATTTCTACACAACGCCATTATCAAATAGTCAGTAATATTTTAATACTAGCCAAATAGTACTTTTTACCCCGCGGCACTTTTATCCCCACTCTACCCTACGAATATATTTATACACATATATGCAGAACCCTAGACATAGATTATAGCGTTCCCAAACTGTCAAAAATTAGAGTAAACTTCCTCATTGACGACATCTTCCAAGATACGGAAGGATTCGGGCCGCGCGCGCGCGCTTGTACGAAAAGAAACTCGGCGGGCTCGGCGCGCCACCGTCTCGATCGCGACGACGCGTTCGTTAGTCGTTTTGCTTCGTTAAAAATAATCCATCTTTTTGTCCCACTCGCGTTCGCGGTATGCGCGGCGAGTCGCGAGTCGGAGCCGGACAGATCGAACGACCTATGTATGGAAACGCGCGGTATATGTCCGCGCGGTATCGCATGCCCCGCGCGCGGTACACACGCCACTGTAACGCGCTGTGTTGCCACCTGGAGCGCTCGCTGAAGCTCGGCCGTGCGCGCCCCGTACCGCTGCAGTCCGCGATCGGAACATTAAATACCGACATTTTTTTTGAGGAAAACGCCAGGTGAGAGAGAGGGGGGGGGGGGAGAGAGAGAGAGAGAGAGAGTGAGAGGCGAGCACCGCTCTCGCGTACGCCGTTACAATTTGCGGACGCGCTCGCGGTGCTCGTTCTGGGATACCACCTATGCGCGCGACACGCGCTGCGCACTCGCCTCGCCTCCCGCTCGTACGTACGCGCGCGTTGTGCTGCGTATGGATCGAGAAGCGACGGACGGACGGACGGACGGACGGGCCGACGGACTTGGTCGTTCGCCAAGATTCCCTAAACGGTACTCGGTCTCTTCTGAAAAATCATCGCAAAGACTGAACGGGCGCTGAATGGAGAGGCTGCGCGAGCCATGCATTTCGCATAAGCAATGCCGGCTTTTTACGCGACCTCACCTTATTCATCGTTAAACGTTACGGGATGGAGAGCGTAGCGCGTTGCGTCGCGCGCGCGCGGAGCATTCCTATATGTTCCGCGCGATGATGGCGCGAGTTTCTTTCGTTCGTCGCGCCGCACGAGGGGATGATTTTTGTCTACGCGTGCGCTCGCGCGCATCTCTCCGCCGCGAATTCGCTAGCTCAGCCACCTGCGGACACCTCGTGTCCGTGGTTGAAATATACGGAGAAAAGTTTGTGGTGCTTAACCATTCTCACAATCGATGTGATTAAGATTGAATTATTAAGGTAACTGTCCCAATAGCCGGACAACTAAGCCCAGTATCCGGACAGCCATAAAAATTCATACAGCAGATCCTACTCAGGGTTCTTACCAGTGACATTTCCTGTACATACCTATATAGATACTTAATTTATTTCCACTAGTTGTTCCTTTTTATCTCATTCAATAATTTAAATTATATTCAAATATATCCGGTTACTAGAACGTGTCCTGATATTGGAACAATTAAGTTACGGCATATGACGTTTAGTACTATAAATATGTCGATATTTACTAAAAATATTCTCACACTTGCTATACTTTTAGTACCTACACCCAGAGAAAATCTGGCTATAAGAACTATAATTCAATCCGTGGCTGTCGCATACGGAGACTATTTTTACGTAGGTAACGCAATTATCAAATAGCCATTTATTTTTGAAGATTAGCTAAATGGTACTTTTTACCTCGCGGCACTTTTAGCCCCACTCTACCCTAAAGATATTTAATCAGATGTAATATCTGTTTATAGAGGAATTTCTATCGGTTTCCCAGAGAAAAAAAACATCTAATTACATGTGTAATTCTGTAAAACTTTGTGGGCGGAATCGTACACGTAGAGAAATATGTATCTGGTTAAAAGAACCATAATTTAACCAGAAATCGTGGTTGATTTTGGCGCCAGCCGTAATTCCATTGTTATTCTAAGCAGTGCAATTCTGTTTACAGTAACAAAAGATCATGATTGTGTGCTGCAGCCAGGTCCACCTGCAGCATTGTTAATAGATGTCCCTAACCTTTCTTTATACCGCATGTCCTATGGCCAACCGCGCAGGTGAGCTGCGACCTAAATTCTTGACTTCGGCAGTATTTATGGTACAGTTAGAGTGGGCTTCAGACGAGTGCACTACATAAAAACGAAACGGGTCGACTGCTCTTCTAATAGCTGTCAATTCGGAAGATCGAAGCGTTTCGTGTAACCTCAAAATCGTAAAGTTTTGAATTAGTAGTGAATAATTTGTAGAAGTGATGAGAAATAATTATAAATAATCTTCCGAATTGACAGCCATCAGGAAATCAGACGATGCTTTTCGCTCTTACGCTGCGTTCTTACGAAAAGTGTGAAACGTCTGATCTCCCGATGGCTATCAATTCGGGAAATCGAAGTCTAAGCTCGAAATCGTGAATCTTTGAATAAATGGTAAGTAATGTTCAGAAGTGAGAGTTAACAATCATTCGGGTTTTTTCGATGTCCAACCGAATTACACGCCTCATGCCTATTTGTTTCAGAAATTATTTCCGCGCTAGCACCGCGCGTGTCTAGGAAGTAGTTTTGCGAAGTGGCGTGAGCGATACTTAAGGTGTCAATTCGGAAGATTATTTATGATTATTTCTCATCACTTCTACAAATTATTCACTACTAATTTTCAAAACTTCACGATTTTGAGGTTACACGAAACGCTTCGATCTCCTGAATTGACAGGTATTAGAAGAGCACAGTCGACACTTTTCGTTCTTATGCAGCGCACTCGTCTGAAGCCCACTCTAACTGTACCATAAATACTGCCGAAGTCAAGAATTCAGGTCGGAGCTCACCTGCGCGGTTGGCCATAGGACATACGGTATAGTTAACACTACCATGCAGTTATATCATTGACCTACTTTTGTCCTTAATTCAGCCATGGTGTATGGCTATCATAAGCTATTATCTTGGTGTTTCTACAGGGTGTAAAAAAAGTCCTGGGACGGCCGAATATTTTGAAAAATATGCGTCGCATAGAAAAACAAAAAAACATGTACCTATTCAATAGTTTTAAAAGTTCTATCCAGCCATATCAAACTCGATCCCCCTCCCCCCCTTCCCCATGGGGGGTCGAGTTTGGTATGACTGGATAGAACTTTTAAAAATATTGAAATCGTGTTTTCTTGTTTCTCGTTTTAAAGTTTTTTTCCATTAATTTTTAGGATTTCGTATTTTTATGTTTCCCCCATCGATTGGAGCGCCATCTACCCAAGATACAAAAAAATATTTCAGACAAAAGTTTCTTATTTTTTAACGCAAAACCCGAATCTGAAATAAAAATTAGGGGTTTCCATTTCAAAGTTTGAAGTTACCCCTCGCCCCCCCCCCCCCTCGCGGTGAAGAGGGAGGGGAGTCGAGTTTGATATGGCTGGATAGAACTTTTAAAACTATTGAATACGTGCTTTTTTGTCTTTCTATGCGACACATATTTTTCAAAATATTCGGCCGTCCCGGGACTTTTCTTACGCCTTGTATAACCATCACGCAACAAAATTATTTCGACTGCATTAATGGTCTGTCTAACCATAAATATGGTACTAGCAACGAGGAAAATTGAACCTTGCGATTATGGTTGATTCTATGTAAAATTGTAGGCTATCTAGCACCGTTTTTTCACAGCATTCGCAGTTTAAAGTCAGCAAACGTCATTTCATAGACTACCTCCGCCCACGTTCGGGAAAATTAATCCACTTTTCACCCTTCCGATCGTGTTCCCTAACGAAATAACGGTACGCTGAGGGTCAATGAATATATGTGCCGAGTTTCATCAAGATCGGCAAAAGCATTTAAAAGCTATCGCGAGACAAACAGACAAACGAAAGCATTTTCGCTCTACCCTGTTGAGCAGTAGATCTTATACGTTCGGTCAAATATTGACATATTTATAGTACTGAATATCATATGCTCCAATTATTCAATCTTACCACATGGATTGTGGAGAATGGTTACTGCAAACTTTTCTCCGTGTACAGGAAAGAGACCAGTCGCGCATCGACAGCCGGCTCGCGCGCGCCAACATTTTCGAACAATTCCAAATATTATGACAGACCGGCCAGAGGCCGCGTGAGCTCAGCCGCCGTGCCGATAGTTCCGTAATATGCAACGAGATCGAATCCAGGCTCTCTCTCTCCGCTCGCTGGCATCTTCCGGGTATACGCGCGCGGTTCTCTGAGCGTTTCTCGATTGGACGTCCGCTCGTCGATTACGTTGAAATAAGTCCGTGCCTCTCGCGCGCGCATCCTATACCGCACCACGAAGCTCGCGCACGCATAGCATCGCATATAATCCCGTGGCAGATCTCGTTCTCCATTTTGCGCGACTCAATTTTTCGGTGGTAGGTACGCAAGTCCTCCGCGCGCGCCTCGGACCGCGCGAGTAGGAATACAGGTACGAGTAGGTACCTGCCGCCCTCCGCGTCGCGTCCGGCATGTATCGCGGCCGTAAAAGCCCGTATATACGCGTATACACACCCGGTCCGGGGGCCACCTCCCCGCTCCGACACCCTTTGTATTCCAACCTTTATCTTTATCGTTATGCGTCGTTGTTTCAAGCTCTTTATGCCTGACACAGGGTCCCATTAACGTTTGATTTACAACTTTCTACAAATCTATAAAGGAGACTTCGCCTCGGCTCGCCGAGAGGTATAGATTTCTCCCGGGCGCAGGCCGGCGGACGGCAGTGCGCGTGCGAGCGCTCGTATACGTGTAGGCGCGGCGGCGCGAGGGTGTGCGACGGCCGCACCACGAACGGATCCCTTATAGAGGGAGGCCCCCGTGTCGCCGATACAGTATTTGGCCGGGGCCCGCGTGGTCAGATCGGGGGTCCCGATAAAATTATATACTAGGCCTATAAACGAGTCGAGAGACCGGCTGTTAAAATTAAAATCTGCCGTAAAACGATGTCGCGCGTGATGAGTTACGGGTATCCTCGTTCTCAGATTCCTCGCTACGCGGACTTTTGGACCACCACCGATCATATACACACCCTACATCGCTATCCCCCTCCGCTGCCCGCCGCCCTCGTCGTCATCGTGGAACGTTATGCCCATACGCGCTCAACTTACTACCTATATAACTATCTTAACCTCGCATCGGGTCTGCCTCCCTTTCCTTTTGTCATATTTCGCTCCACGAGCTGCGGGATCGCGTTTAATTTTATTATCGCTTAGCTTCTCCTTGTTATATGGCCTATGAATTGTTCAAACAGCTTGTCCTTTCTGTGGGATCCTGTGTAAAGTCACACTGTAAAAAAAATGTCTATTAAATTTCATATAATTTATAAGGAAAATTACCATTCATATTTTATATTAATTTAATTTCATTAATTTTCATAATCACGTATTGGAAAAAAAGAAGTATTCAAAAGTACCTATGTTAAAAAAATACAAATTTTGTATAGTGTGGTACACTTTAAAATTAGTCTACTCAATTTAACCGAAATCTTGGAGACCATGTCCGAACCGTTTGGTGAAATATGGATTCTCCATCTGTGTTTGGTTAAACTGACTATTTTCCGGTTAGAATAAGTAGTCATGTAGTTAGAACAACTAAATATTTGGTTGGATTTACAAGTACTTTGGTTAGAATAACTAAATTTATTTAACCAAATGCGTTTTGTCATTTCAATGAAGTTATTTTTCTCAGTGTGCAGTTATACTCCCTACGAAGTCACGTAGGGTAAAGTCGGGAGAGATGGCGCAGCGGCTGAGACAGTTCAGTCAAATAATTTCTTTGTCTGTGTGGCAACATTGATTCAGTTGGCGACACAGATGATTAGTGCACATGTGCAGTAAGTGTGTGTTACCGAACGGCTGTTTTTCTCATAAAAAGGTAAAATAAATAAAACTCTGTAACTATAATAAATATAACTGTATATCGTACTGGCCGTGATTATTTTTTTGTGTAATAATAATTAGGCATCCAGTAAGTTTTTATTCTGATTTGAATGTATTTGGTTTGGTCATTTCACTTGGTAAACTTTGAAATATTGTTCCTAACCTTAAATTTAATTCCGTGCTTCATGTAGGTACAAGAATTCAGAAAAGTGGCAGAAAAGCGAAATAACTTTTACGTGTTATTATTAAGATTTATTATTTCTTAACCCCTTTATGCCTGATATATCATATTTGATATGTTACGGAAATTGACATGAATTTATCTTGAATGAGCTCTGATAGTGCTGGCACCTGTTGGCATTCTGCATACTCTTCCTTATGATGTAGTGTTTGTTGCCTATATCTCAGAATAAATGACATATTAGAAATTTCAAAAAAAACAAATTTCAAAAAAAAGAAAAATTTCAATAAACAAAAATTTTTAATATCCGGTCATTAAAAGTAAGTGTCTTGAGAAAAAAAATTTTGCTGGGGGAAAATGAAAATTCAGGCACAAAGGGGTTAAAGATGTTTTAAGTTTATGTGGTTGGAATAATCAATACTTTGGTATTTTTTTCTTTAAATTTAATTATTTAAGATGATTTTGTATTTTTGTTTTTGTTATTTGGCATTAAAAGTAGTTGCACTTTTAATTTTGAAGCCTATTCTTGGAGAACCAGTCACCCTCACCAATTTTTTCTACCGCACCATCTCACCCATACTAGGGCGGGTGAGTTGGCCTTTGGTATATTTTCTGTTGAAAAATTTTTTATAAAACTCAATAACACTTGGTCGTTCCTTTACAAATTCCTATATTTTATTGTTTGCTCTATCCACATTATCAATTAAGTATTGCTTATTCTACAAATATAGTTTTTATACCACTTTAAAAAGAAGTGTGCCATCTCTCCCGACTTTACCCTATACAGGGAATATCGTAAATATGGGACTATTTGGAAATCGCGGGGTAACTTGTATACCGCGCATAATATTACGTTCAAGCTTTCGCAAAGAATTTAAATATTATTTATATTGTTAAAAGTAATGTTCGTTTAATAAAAGTTTTATAAAAATTCGAAAAATGTGATAACTAACAAAAATTCTAATATAAATTAAAAATGTTTTTATAGAATGTTACTCGACTGCTATTTTTTGTTTTTTGGAAATTTTATAGATAGATACGATATTAATACATTTTAGTTAGCCATATTATGTTCACCATTTTGAATTTCACAATTTGTACTTCATATTCATAGAGTAAGCAGCATCGAGGGCCCCTAGAAATATAATTTTCACAAGTTACATGAAACTTCCTGTTAAGCACAATATTGAAAGATGTCTAACAAGGAAACCGTCCGAGGTGTACTTTGCCGATTTCGTTCATTCTGATATATATGTTATTCTACATCAAAATCTAAGAGATACGTTTTTTTTTTTCATGTGCAGAAAAACATTTCTAGGGGGTGAAATTAACCCTCAAAGTTGACAACTCCTAGGAATGAGTGCTGGTTTTCACATACTTGCATTGATCTTTTGAAATGAAACCAAGTGGATAATAATCTACATAAAAAATGATGAAAAATGCAATTTACTACATTTCGTTAGAGTAATTAATTTAAAAATTGTAAGGGTTTGAAATTCACCAAATTACTGTAAAATTTCAAACCTTATAATTTTTTAATTAATTACCCTAACGAAATGTAATAAATTGCATTTTTCATCATTTTTTATGTAGATTATTATCCACTTGGTTTCATTTCAAAAGATCAATTGCAAGTACCGTGAAAACCAGCACTCATTCCTAGGAGTTGACAACTTTGAGGGTTAATTTCACCCCCTAGAAATGTTTTTCCGCACATAACAAAAAATACGTATCTCTTAGATTTTGATGTAGAATAACATATATCAGAATGAACGAAATCAGCGAGGTACACCTGGGACGGTTTCCTTGTAAGTAGCCCCATGGACGGGATAACTCGGACACCCAATGTTTATTCCTTCTCTAAATTACCAAAAACATTTCTTTAAGTATAAATAATCTTCAGTTATGAATGAAACATCCTTTGGTACATTGCAACTACTTTTAGACATTTAGGTGAATGCATTATATTACACTACTTTTATATGAAAATCTATTCAAAATATGTATGTCCATTTAGCCCCATATTACGGTAACTCTGCGAAATTTAATAATGAAGTTAACGTGGAAAGATGGCTGCAGCATTTAGTTGCGCGCAATGTGCACCTTCGAGATGACGCACGGAGGGGATGCGGAGAAGGTACTTACCGAGGAAGAGGAGGAGAGGGAGGACAGGGAGGAAGCCAACGAAGAGAGAACCGTGATAGCGAGCTCGGTGTTGGAAGAAAAAAAAAGAGTGCGAGGCAGGCTGGAAGGTAGAAGAAAAAGTGAAGATCAAGGGTTAAAGGTGAAGCCCAACCTCTCGCCCTTGCTGGGCGGAGAGATCCGATCGCATTTCCCTGTATATTCCAGCCCTCTCTCTCATATTCTCGCGCGCTTTACTCCGTGTACACGCGTTGCACCTTCTCGCGAACGTATCGAGTACCTACTCTCTTCGTCGTTGGCTGCGATTGATTTTGGAAGAAGCTCGAGGCACGCGTACCGAATAAACGCGAGTGACTTGTCACTCGTCTCGAGCCCCTTCCAATTTTTATTAAAGAAAATACACCTCGACAGTGCATCGTTACGAAATGTCGATAATATACAGGTGTTCTCAAACCTCTGATCCAGAGGAAAACCCTATGTTCATTAAAAAATTACGGACATAATGCAATTGATTTTGTTGAAATCTGTTAAGAATTTACGGAGAAATTAATTATTAAAAAGTGATTAATATTTGGAATTTATTCGGCATTGATGACGTCATATCAAGGCTCATGAAGATAATCGCAATTGCTATCGTTATTATAAACATTATCTTCATGAGCTTTGATGTGACGTGATCAATACCGAATAAATTCAAAATATTAATTACTTTTTAACAATTAATTTATCCATAAATTCTTAACGGATTTCAACAAAATCAATAGCATTATGTTCGTAATTTTTTAATGAACATAGGGTTTTCCTCTGGGTCAGAGGTTTCAGAACACGCGGTATAATGCTATAGTATTGAGAAAAATAACTTGGTCAACATGACAAAACGCATCTGGATAAACGAGTCTAGTTATCCTAATCAAAGTACTAGTAAATTGAACTAAATATTTAGCTATTCTAACTACATATTTAACTTTCTAAGGGCCGGTTTTACCAAGAGGTATAAACGCGGTATAGCGCTATACTGAGAATAACCATAAGGCTTATGGCTGGTTATTCTCAGTATAACGCTATACCGCGTTTATACCGTGTTGGTAAAACCGGCCCTAACTACATGTCCATGGACGAGATTTTCGAAAATTGACGGATTCGTGCCAAATTTGGTACAGCGGGGCTTCTTCGGTCGCTGATTACGAATATGAAGTTATATTTGCAAAAATTCAAAATTTTCTAAAATCTTGTCCGCCATATTGGATCTGCCATCTTGAATTTTTGAAATCTGACTTCAGATTCGTGACCAGCGACCCAAAAAACCCACTTATACTAAATTTGGCGTGAATCCATCGATTTTCGAAAGTCTCGTCCGCCATATTGGATCCGCCATCTTGAATTTTTGAAATCTGACTTCAGATTCGTGATCAGCGATCCAAAAAACCCCCTATACCGAATTTGGTATAAGTTGAATAAGCCATTAAGAATTTTGTTCTCCTAATTAGGTTGGCTGGTGGTCGAGGAAGTAAACTTAGGCGCCACCGAGCTAAACACCCTTATTTACCGCCTGATTTGAAATATATCAATATGGCAGGAGTCAATGTTTACTTTATAAAATATAATAGGCATTGCAGGAGTCAGAAACGAAAATATAACCTTAATTTATGAATCTATATGTAGTGAAGTGAATTGAAATAAAAAATGTAATATAAAACGGTGGGGCTGTGTGGAGCCTCCGCAGCCGCTTCCCACCAGCGATAGCGGCCGACCTACGACGAGCGACGGTGTCGCCACCACCAGATGACGGAAACAGGTCCTTCTCCCGCGCGAAGAGGACCTGCCGCCTCAGTTGGAGATCCGCTGAATTCCTTTAACTGTTTCACTTTCATAATTTTTTTACCAGTCACATCAGATACAGTCAAATCTGCAACAGTGCAGCATTAATAATATATTATACAGTGGTCCCTCTATAACTCGCGCATTTCGGGGCTGTAAATTCGCAGAATTATGAGTTAGAGAAGCTTCGCTTCAGCCCCCACTCACTTCAATGGAGACGTGGCAAAAGAAAGAGATAGTGTGGTTTTTAGACAGAGAATACACGATAAGTTGCGCGAGGCTCTGGTGAAATTGGGACCGTGTGCAGCTGCTTGGAGGGGATACGGCGAACGATCGTGCGCAAGTAGTGATGAAACTTGGAGTTAGGGGTAGCACGTGTCTCCATACATACCGGCTTCTCCTCTCTATATTTTCATGCGTACCTCTGTGCGCACTTCATGCTATGGCAGCAGTCATGGCGTCACGGGAGGAGTGGAGGCAATCGCTTCTCCTCTCGCGCGAGTTATGGAGGGCGCGAGTAATAGAGGGACCACTGTAACCGTTTTAATTTTCCCGTGGGTGTTTGACTCGGTGGCGCCATCTGCTTCAGTTTTGACCAGCCAACCTAATTCAAGGAAATTGACCACTGTGCGCCGTCTCATGTGCAATGGGGATGCTTATTTATCAAGCTGATCCAGAGGACGCGAGTTCCGTTGGTCCCCCGATTTTTAATCTGATTCGTTTGACGCTAGCAGCCATGACACATCTCTAAAATTCGAACCAATCAGGCTAGACGGGACCAGCGATTGCGGCACCAAAGTTTTACGAGCAAGTATCTCCATTTATCCGTCTTACGTGGGATAGCGTCAGACATTCATTCGCAAGCAAATACAATGTATGTAATAATAATTATACATAATGTATATGACACTCAATATTAAAAGAGTAAATGTAGCTGACAAAAACTGATATAAAACCCTCCTCCTTCGACTTAATGTTAAGGTGCAAATTCATGGTGACGCTCGACGCTTATTTGCAGCGTCAAATACTGTACGTCCGAGTGCAAAATATACATGAGGATTTGTAGTTTTGTTTTGACTCACGTCGAAATTTTGAAAAGTTCTACTGCGCAAAGTAGCGCACGGGTAGTAATCCGCAATGACCAATGACATTGACGCTTTGGAAATGGCCTACTTGTGTCAAAATGAAACTATACGAATCCCTATGTCCCTATACTTTGCGCTCGGACATACGGCAGTTTACATGACCAAGATTATTCTCAAATAAGCAGTTCATATTCTTTATACGTTTTACAATATTATTTGTGTGATGCAAATTGTCAAAAACGAATTGCGTGAAATATCAACTGTTTATTTGCGAATAATCTTTATCATGTGATCTATTTGATGCTTAAAATAAGCGTCGAGCGTCACCATGAATTTGTACACCTGCGACCAATGATTCTGACTGACCTGCTTTGGGTGACAGTATCTTTTTGCTTTGGCATGAAGCATCAATCAAATTTAGCCCTAATGGCAAAACACTAAAATTCATTCGAATCTTTTAGCTACAATCGACTCGATTGAAGTACCGTCGCCCAAATCGGGTCGGTCAGAATCATTGATGTGTGATAGGTGTATAACATACCTTTACACAAAACGCTCCCACATCGAACGAAAGTATTAACGAAATGGATAAGCCACATACAAATAGTTTGTGACTCTATACGCATCACTGGAAAAACACACGTGTAGGCTCCCTTCGTCATCTCTCCACCTTCCCCACGCCGATTAGTCTATCGAATAATAAAGACGATAACGTCTCCTCCGCGATACGAGTGATTAACGACGATATATTCGGCCGTAAACGTAACAAATTCATCGGCGACTCTTTTTAAAAAATAACCACGTCGGCCGTGTTGAAATACGATTGCCTTAAATCATTCCGCAACCGCGCGCAGCCGTAAAACCAGTGAAACCTTTTGTCCCGGACTCGTATACGTGCGTGACGAGACTCTACTCGACGCGCGGGACGGCTCGGTAGTCGCCACCTCTTCCTGAGAAGGAGTACAGGCAAAGGAGATAAAACTGGAGAACCATTAGGATGTGCTCCGGGTGTCCCACCGGACTCCGATCTCCTCTAATTTATCTCGCGTCATAATTCGCCGCTGATACACTGAGAAAACTAACCTGGTCAATCAAACCAAAATTCTGGAGACCATAACCAAACCGTTTGGCGAAATATGAATCCTTCATCTCTTTGGTTAACCCTTAATCACTATCCACGGGGTCAATATGACCCTATATCACGTTAAATCTCGTGCGTCGCGAATGTGGGTAGCAGTTAAGGGTTAATAATTCTATCCTAGTTGTATTCACTAGGGAAGCCCCCATGTTTTTTCCAAGATTTCAGATCCCTTCTTATTTCTAGATAAGGAATGTTTCACTGATGAACCATGGTTTTTCCGACAAAGGAGACCCTCAAATCGTTACACGTAGTCTTAGTTTTGTTAATAAATATTTCTTTAATGAAAACATATTAACCAAGTTATTTTCCTCGGTGTAGATATCCCGGGGTAACGACGACAATTATCATCGTATCGCGGCACTTGCAAACGGCGCGTTACCGTGTACCTACCCATTCCGGACGCGATCCGCCACAATCGTCTCCGTACGGAATTTTTCCCCCGAGGGAGTGTCTCGATGATAATCTTTACGGGACGTGGGGAGAGCTGAATTATCACGCTCGTTAGAATTCAAATTGGAGCCCCCGGAGGAACGCTAAGAGCTCCGGGTGTATCGAGGTATAACTTAACCTCTTTTTGATAAAGCTGCGGCATTAGAAGAATTTACATATTAAGCTGCATTTATATTTGGGAATCCACCCTCCCGAATATATATATATCCGTTGAGTGGCGCGGGTTAATTTAATATTATTAATATCGCGCGGAGCCGTGGACGAATATCAGAGGGTTATCGGCCGAATTTATCTCGATTACGAGGAGAGATCGAACCGCGGTGGTTCCATTTGGAAGACGTCTTCGGGTCTTAGGGTCGTTGCATTAGGTACGCATGCAAATGCATATCGGTAGCCCCGGCCGAATCGTATTCATTGGAGAGGTCGACCCGGTGTCCGGAGGTAGTTGTTTTTAATTATGTTTATAATTATAGCGTGGCGTGTCTATGGTAATCGTCCCCCCACGGCACTCCCCCTCCGTTCGCTCGGCCGATCTAGATTTACCGTCCCGTTAGTCGGCCCGAGTAACGGATTGGACTCTCCAATTTCACGGTGCGACACAGTGGGACAAAATCAGAAAAACACGCGCATGTCGACAGAGTAGATTTTTCTAGAACATTGAAACAAATGTCTGTTTATTATTTTCTCCATTAGTTTATTGTAGCAAATAGCCGAAAATTGTCTTGATTAGGATGCGTTTTTTGGCTTCGTAAAATATATTAAATCGTGCTACGAACATATACGACTACAGTGGTTAATATTAGTTCCTTTTAACGGTTGAGATATGGATCTAAATCAGAAAGGTATGTTTAATTATATGATATGATTATCGAAGTATTATATTTCATATTATTAGACATATATCGAATACAAAATGCAGACTTTTCGTACGAAAATATTTGTAAAACGAAACTTTCATAAATTAAACTAATTGTGAAAATGAGTGCAAATATTGATACTTCAGGCTATATGCGGTAAGATCTAGGTATGTTGTACATCGATAAATCTGTTGACGTCTTGGCAGCGAATCAAGACTTCAAAACTGAGGCTGAAGATGATGACTTCGACATGTTTATTAACCCTCATACATACGATCCTCGAGCTTATAGTGGCCCATAGCGTTCAATATTGATGAATTGCAATTAAGCATTTAGTGATAATTTTCTGAACCTTTTAGACGTTGTTTTTGTCGTAAAACAACAAGTCTCTACGATAAAAATAAGCGTGTAATTAATCAATTTTGACGGCTACAAGAAACTGCATAGGTACTGAAGATCTTCGGGTCATGTATGACCCATACTAGTCTGAAATGTATAGGGGAAATATGGGGAATACTGACCACTTAAGGAAAATATTTAGTATATACCAAACCAGCTAGAATTTAAAGCTTGTTTTATGTGTAAAATGTAACAAGAAATAAAAGAAAATAAAATATTTATTTCATAAAATAGAATAAATGCAAATGATCGGTATTGCCCTACCCATTCGGGCAATATCGACCATAAAAGCTTTTACAAAATGTCCCTTAACGTCAATTGTTTACATTAGTCGAGTAGACCTGCTTTTCTTCACTCGCACCTTCTACTCGCCCATCTACTCGACCAATGTAGACTACGCATAAGGCTAGGCCGACTCCTGCCTAAAGGGAAGTTTACACAGTGCGAGTTGCTGGGCTAGCCAGTAGACAGTAGCTGTACTTGGCGAGTGGGGGAAGGCAAGTGGCCAGTAAAATCAAATAAGTTTAAAGTTACTCGCATCCAGTAGCTGCCCATCCTTACAGAGACAGTAACTCGGCGGATTTGTTTAAACGATAACAGTAGCTGGCATACAGTTACTGGCCTTCTCAACTGACCCGCTAGCTCGCACCGTATAAACTCAGCTTTAGACCTTCTGTGGTCCGCCGTGAGAGACGGGCAGTTACGGTCTTATATAGTAACTTGCCCGTCGTCGGACCACTAACGAGAAGCCGAGTGCCGTAGGCCGAGGGCTGCGGAGTCGACGGCCGAGAGGGTCGGCGCCATCTGGCAGCAGGCCGCCGTTGCGTGACGGGTCGCCACAATTCAATTTAAAGTTTTAGCGATATTAAGAGTTACTTAACAGTTTAGCAATATATTTAAGAAACTGAATAAATTTTATTAATAATCAGAGTATATACATTTATTTTTTCATCTCCGATTGGGTCATATTCGACCCGAGGATCTTAAGTGTACAGTCAAAATGAGGGTCGTACAAGGGTTAAAAATATATAGTTTTGAGAAAGATTAAATTTTTTCGAGAGAAACAGCGGTTGAGTTTTAAAAAGTAGCCTTAAACATAATGTTCCATTTTTCATGATATAATGTTCATATTTTTAAAGATTTATAAAACGTATGAAAATTGTTCTATCGTCTGATGTACTTCTATATATTTAATTTCTTATATCAGCATGGAAGTAATGGGGGGAGGAAGGAGGGGGTCTTAAAATATCCTCGGATTGTTTAACTTTGACTAGTTTCACCTGAACTGATCTCTAATTTCTTCAGCTTAAACAGTACAATTCAGTACCTATATATTGGGAAAAAACGAAAATGTGTGCGTTTTTCTGGTTTTGTCCCACTGCGCGATAGAAATGAAGGAAACTCTGCTCCATGTGTCAGAAATTTGATCGAAAGTTAATGCGTTTCTCAAAAATGTATATCCTTTCAATTGTAATTATTCATTTTCATGTCGGAATTTATAGCGAAACGACGCAAAATTGACTTCTCTCGTCGTTTCCAATCGAAACGACGCGTTAAAGGCATCGATTGCAATAATTTCGAACTAAAAAGGGCAATTTAACGGAGTCGCGTCCACGTTTCATCCCGTTCCAGTTTACCAGACAACGATCTCATAGTCGGGACACCCCCTCGGATACACTCGGCGTACGCATACACGCATTTCGAGCGCGCGAGCTGGATGTGTCGCGTAAAATTGCATACGTTCAAACGTGCGCGTAAGTACGCGCGGACGCGTCCGTATGGGTACGGTAGCGCAGCAACGGTCGCTAATGACGCGAAGAGATACCGGTGATACCTCTAATTAATTCTACCTATCTCTTCGATATACAAATGCCCGCATTGGTTCGGCGTAAAAGTGACCGTATAGAGCGCGTAGACCGTAAGTTCGCATGCGGCTGGTCCGCTGGCCTGCTCTCGGAAAGATATACGCGACTCGTCGTATATGCGCATATTATACATAAATATAACATAAACATACATAAATATGTGCTGCACCGAGCACGCGGGGTGTTGCGCAACGGGGTATCTATTTTTTTCATCCTTCGACGATTTTATTGCGACTGTTGGCGGCTTTATTTCTAGTTTATCGTCAGTAACTGCTATCGTCGCTGGGACTAGCGTGAAACGGTAATCAGATCTTACAAAGCAGGTGATAGCTAGCAGGAGATATAATTTTCTGATATAAATTTGATCAAATAGAATGACAATTATTGCTATGCTAAGAAAAAACAATTTATTTATAGTTAATAAATATGTACTCGATTATGGCGAAAAAAATATTTCGTTGGACCAAGCAAGCATACACTGCAAACAAATTTGTATTAAAATTAATGTAATTGAATATTAAGCTTTTATTTGATTACTGATTATAAAAATTAATATGTATATTAGATTATGAAATTTATAAAAGAAATTTCATAAGGAAACATATCAATCGTCATAATTACGGAGTATGATAATTTCCATAATTTTATATAAAAAAGTACCTATATTAAAAATACACATTTCTTTTGCAATCTGTGTTACCTACTTATTAGGAGATTTATTATATTCGAAAATGAAAAGAGCGATAGTCGACAAATATTCGCTTGGCCTAATGAAATATTTTTTTGCCATAACCAAATATAGGTACGTTTATTAATTATAAATAAACTCTACTTTCAGTGTACAATGTTCAATCAAATATCAACATGTACCTAATGATGAATGACACAAATCTTACTTATTATTATTAAGGCAATCGCTATTACCATATATTTGGTATAGGCGCGCGCGCACGCTACCGGACGATTTAATCGCACCGTTATATCGAGGGGTAGGTGCGAAGCGCTCGTTTGGTCGTCTATTAAGCAATAATAACCGCGGACCGGTCTCCCTTGGGATAATTCATTCCCAACGGAGGCGCCCCGTGGCCTGCCACGCCCTGACCTGTCACCGAGGTACGCACAGGCCCGTAGGCAGCTTCTTTATAATGTAGCATCCGCAAACAACCGCGTCATAGACACACCCCTCACGGTAAACACGTGTACGCTTATTTTCAGCCGGCGCGGGCGCCGAGAGTTTCGACGGGGGTGGCTCAACGGAGAGAGGAAGAGAGAGGAACGGTCGACGCGCGACTGCAGGGCGATCTTCATACGTCGAACCCACCATATACGCGAGCAGCGTCGATAATTACCATACCGGTCGGTGAATCAACGACGCGAATTCGCGTATAGCGTCCGCCGGGATCTATACCATCCTGCCTTCGGTTAATGTGTCTCGCGAAATGTGCTCCTTGGTTACGGTTCCTCGCGTGCTACGTCTAGAATGGTACCTGTCTATAAAATAATGCAGTTCGATTGTTCAAAATGTTAGTTGAGTAAAGTGATAGTTCCATCGAACGGAGGAAGCGATAGTTAAGTCACAATCGAATGATGCGTCTTTTATACCGATTCCGAATATTACGGATTTATCGAGGAAATTTTACGATGATTAGATCGACGAAACTCGCGAGAAACCCATTTACCAGGAATGTAATGAGGTAATTGTTTTAATGGTCAGCCACCAATACAAGTGTACCGAGGAAACGATTAATTTCTAAGTAATAAAAGTTGATTTAAATGTGGCTAAATTGATAGGCATTTCATTGGAGAGAAAATAACATTCATTAACAATTATAATATTTGTTTGTCTAAAAGAACGAGTTTCGAAGTAATCACTCGAAGTATTTAAATATCGTCGTAGTTAACAAATATGTTTTTGCTACATCAAAAATCCTCCTCAGTCGAAAATTTGGAAACACTATTACGTCTGCGATATGGCAAATATATATCTATATTTACTTAATGTATTTTTCCAGCTGAATCTGAAAATCATAGACTTATTAATATCGAAAGTCTCAAAGGAAGACCGAGATATCATCGATTTTATGGGGAGAGAGAGAGAGAGAGAGAGAGAGAGAGAGAGAGAGAGAGAAAAATTGTCTTCAACACAAAATCACTGATACCTACGAGCCCGGTCCTGCTTCAGTTGGCCCAGTTGCAAAATTTGTCCGGTTGTTGACACCCAATCAAGATAAATCTAAAGTTTATGTTAATATGCACGTTATTTATTTTTCAACCAACATGTTTACAGAGCTTAAGACCTACTAGCAGTTTATTCATGTTACGATAATAAACTGCAAACAAAATGAAAAAAATATTGCAAGTCTTGAAAAATTCACTACTGGGTAACATCGCCTATGTTTTTAATAACAACCGCAATTCGTAATTAATTAATTAAATAATTAATTCGTATATAACGCTCGAAATAGCCGGCGGATAAAATATGACCAAAAGCGTTATTTTCTTCAATTCTGATTTTATTTAAAAATTGTACATTATGAAACACATTGTGCCATGCAGTGTACCTACTACAAAAAATTACATTTCAGCTTAGAAAAAATATAAGGCAGCAGTAACTTTACAATTCATTTAATAATTGTTATTTTAGTGGGTGGGCCAACTGAAGTGGGACGGGGCTCGTATATTGTACCTATTTCCTTTGAGATTTCATTAATAAGTCTCCGATTTTTGCATTCCGCACGCGCAAGTAGGTAGACTGATAAAAAATACATTATAACAAAAGATATTTAACCAAGCTACACAGTGCCGTGTACCAAAATGGAATGTCAATCGTTTTCATTAAACATTTTTATTAATACCATACAATTAATTCAACTGCAATATTTATTACATTAAATATGAACGATGATTAAAGGAAATAATGATATTTATCGATTCGCAAAACGGTTACCTCTCAGCCGAATACATATCTAATATGAATTAAACATTTCTTCCGATCGACCGTTTCCAGTTCGTATCTTCCAACTACACCAGTTATTTCACCCCGCCAAAAATTTATTTGACAGCCGGTGACCGCAGCATTTTGTCGACTCTAATCATTTTTGCTCGAGCCGGCTCGATTGTTTTTATCGCTGTACCTATACGCGTACTCGCGACGGTCGAGCCGCGACGGCGAAAAGACCCGGAGACAAAATCGAAGACGCTCTTTCGGACGCGGGTCCGCTGCTGCACAATGCACTCAAGGCCGCTTCGAATCTGGACGCATAAACATGCCACGATCGCGGACGCCCATCACTCCCTATAATAACAATAAGGATCGTCCGATCCTCCTCACCCTCGCCGATCCCCTACCATGTTCCGTTCCTTCTCCGTCGAAGACGACAGTGCAGAGATCCCACGTGATTACGGCCACGGGAGCGTCTTCACAAATCACTCGGTCGCTGTGGACTCTCGGAGGAGAAGAGAGCGCGTTCCTTCCGCCCCTCGCTCCTCTCCGCCCCGCGCTCGCTTCCTTTCTCTCCGTCTCTCTCGATCTCGATCTCGTTCCTCTCGCATACCCGTTCCCTTCGAACCCTCAACCTTCTCTAGCCCTAAAAAAGACTCGTTACTTCTTACACACTCTCGTCCGAGTCCGATGTACAGGTGAAGATGCGACCGATCGTGGCGTAAATCTGCATTATACGCCGATTGTGTGTGTCAACCGTGAGATATCTGTCGGTCGAATCCGGGATCTCGGTATCTCCGCGTATTCGGATAGACGAATTCTGTCGCGTATGCGTACGCTCTCTAAATCCGATTTCGACACGGAAAGACTGTGATACCGGTATATTTTACTGTACATATGTAGGGTAATTCAGGGTGATATGGTGAATCGGGTGAAATGGTGAATTGCTCTATTTCTTTCCCGGATACACCGATGTCTGCGTAAGTCTGTCGGCAGACTGTTTATTACCATCTGTTCAGCGAGTACCTGTTGAAAACCAGCCCCGTTTTAAAAATCGTAAGTAATTTGTACAAAACTGATTTCGATGCTCCATAATTTTTATACGGTGCATGCGTTTGTAGATGTTGCTTCAGCTAGCGTCGTCCGCGAGGTATTTTCTTATATTTTCTGCCTTCGTAGACTGTTTATATACTACATAACCTAGAAATCATTGCCTCTAATATTTTAAACTTTTTGCTACGCTATTCACCGTTTCACCCATAGCAAATGGGAGAAATGGTGAACTCGTGCATGGGTGATACGGCGAAGGACTTTGCGCACCTGTAGGTACTCGTATTTCTCAGCTTAAATAAAAGTTCTAACATCAGCATTGTTTCAGGCAAAGATGCCTACATTTTATAAAAGACCGAAGATCCAGCCGTGCTGATTGGACAAAAAGGAGCAATTTAAAGATGCCGTAAATGCAGTACAAAATGGAATATAAGCCTAAATACAGCCTCAAAGGCGTTTGGCGTTCCATGGTCAACGTTGAAGAGAAGAAGAGCAAACAGGTGCTTTACGAAAAAAGCTTTGAGTGTGATATATGTGGTAAAAAGTAGAAGAAGTAAGTTCGCCATTTCACCCAAAGTGCATTCACCATTTCACCCGTATGCATACGGGTGAAATGGTGAATTTGATAAGAATAAATATATTGTTTTTCTCAGACTTTTGTAATGCCTTCAAGAGGATATGACACTGTTAAGTTGTTGCCTATATATTTTATGAAAGAATAGAGTGTTTTTATTTTATTTCAATAAACAATTTCTTGTCTTTTACACGGCTTCATTTTTTTGTTCACCATATCACTCTGATTTACCCTACATTAAAAAAAAGTAGTCATGAGGGTTTTCAGATGTTTTTTACGGCGCAGTACAGTAATTTTTCGTTTAAGACCATTCAATCGTGACGGTTTACATTACCATTTGTTAGTTTCCAAGGAAAAATTTTTCTTCGGCACGGTAGGAACATCGGAAAACTCATACGTGTACCTCATTTTTTGTAGATACAGTCAAATATTTACTGGTATCAGTCTTTCCGTGGATGAAAATAACTGAAGATCATGTCTGCAGCCACTGAAGTTCAAAATGTAAAAAAATTGCATTTTTAATACACTTTTATATAAAACTTATTTCCTATAGGTACCTACTACAATATACCATGCTATTTTCAAAATTAATATATTTCTTTATGAAATGTTCCTTACAAATTTCATAACGTAGTATAATAATTCTTACAATATAGGTATTGGATATAAATAAAAAGTAAAATCAAAATTTTTTTTGCACTGCATTGAATACGATATGATCACTGTAATTTCAGTAAACTTATAACACATTCACCGCGATTTTCAGTGATTTTCACATGAAGAAAAATTGTACAGATTGCACGGCAATGTTAATAATTTATTACTGTACAAATATGCTCCTTTTGTCTTAGCAATATTTATTTCTATCTCGTGTAGAACTGATGGGGAAGTAGCTAGACTTCTCTTCTTCAAAAATGGCGCTGATAAAGCAAACTAACCAGGCCCCTACACTCAAAAAAATTTGGCGACAACTAGAAAATTATAGTAATTGCAGTGATAATTTTCTTCGAAATAGCAAGAATTCTTGCTACGCTAGCAATATTTTTCTAGTTGTGTCTGAGGCAGCCAGAAATATAGCTGGATTAGCTAAATACTTTTTTCAGTGTATATATGTTTTTAACAGCTTCCTTGTCTAGCCCCTGTTTAGATTGATCAATTAGTATCAGTCCAGTTCCTCTTTTCAGTTCCCAATTCTATTCCAGGAAATCTGTGAAATGTAGGAGAATTAATTTCTAATTATACAAGGTCAAAGCTATACATGTATTGGGCATACAAGAGTCGTAAGAACGTCAATTAGCGCATAAAAACCTATCTCTATCGCAGTGCGAATAGATGATTATCGGTGAATAATGTAAAATGAATATAACCTTAATATATATAACCTTTTAACTGATATTTATTATATATGTTTATTAAAACTACCCCTTTTTTACAATAGTTAACTTGTTTTTTGTCGCTCTTCGTGGTACCCATTCCAATATCTCGTGTTGCTCAGAACACTTCCTAAGGGCAATTTTGGATCAACGCCATCTATATTTCAATTAGTTTAGGAGATCGGTGATTTTCCTAGCCTGGATTGAGCAAGGAAAAACTGGAGTAAAAATCATTAACCGCGGTGCTCCAATTTCCTAGCCACAAATCTTGATTTTCCCAAAATAAATATCTATTTCAATTACAAGAATAGTCATTTAAACAATATTCATTGCTCCTATCACATTGGTATTACTCTGCTACCTGTTCTGTCAAGTTGACCTGTCACTAGGCCTTAAAGTGTAGCTGTCAGAACAACGCCGATTGCCGCGCGACTTGAACATTTGTTTCAGCGCGCTCATTCGAATTTCGAGAATAGGTACTCCCGGCATCACGGCTTCTGTCGCTCTGGTGACTTTTTAAAATATCATTTTGTCACTCAGTGTCAAATACTCGGTTTCATGGGCGTCCTCGACGCATGTGAAATCATCTTTCACACACCAATTCGTGAAAAGTTGCGCAGTGCGTGAAATAACCTGCGCAGTGCGTGAAATCGCCAATCTCGTATTTGACACTTAGTGACAAAAAATAGAATTCGTTATTCGGTTGTTTCGCGCCGTTCTAACGAGTGTGATTGCCGTACTCGCTTCGCTCGTGCGGCAAACTTCACACTCGTTAAAAACAGCGCTTCACGCCCTAATAACGAAAATAACTATTTTGTAACCCTATTAACAAATGAGCAGTCATTTTTCATGATTTCATTAACCAGAGCAAATACCGCTGTACCTAACGAGAGTATGCAAATTGATTATTCATTGGCTGGTATGTTTAAAAATTATATAATATTTTATCCGCGACGTCGAGAGAGTACGTAATAAAATCCTGCGTACCTATAATACATTCGCCCATCCTTCCCGTACAGTAAGAAAAAAAAGATTAAAAATTATTCTGTTAGAAGGATAATCTGAGTACGAAAGGTAAAATAGATCAAAAACGATCCTAAGGAAGGTTAAATTGTATACCCTGGAAGGATAATTTTTGATCTATTTTACCTTTCGTACTCAGATTATCCTTCTAACAGAATAATTTATAATCTTTTTTTTTCTCAGTGTAGCCCTGGCAAAATGATATGCAATTATCGACTAACGCGGTGAGCAGACGTCTTTCGATAATAATCCGAGTCAAATGGAAACTCGCGCTCGCACGACCGCGCATGCACGGGTGAAAGTCGCGAGCTCGATATCCGCGGATGATGCACAAGCGGGTCCGTTCGGTTCGCTCAACCCCGCGCGCGATCGCGTCAGTCCCCGGCCCCTCTCCGACCCAACCTCACCCACTCCTCGGCTTCGCGGGGCCCTACCCCCGATCGCCCCCGCATAACACGGCAGTCGCATTTGCTGGTCGCGCCGCCGCCAGCCAATTAAATAAATATTCGTTGACATCGCGGCTGCGTCGCTTCTACAAACTGGACCCCTCGGCGCGATCGAGGGGTGCTCATTCTCCCGTCGAGCGATGCGCGGCTCTCTCCGCGCCTCGGTTCCCATACACCCATACGCGCGCGCGCGCGCGCGCTTTTTGCCGCGTTTACGGGCGTGCCGAAATTTCGCGGCCGTACCGCGAGCGCCCTGCTTTCCGAGCGGACGTGCGCCGTTCTCGCGCGAGCGGGAGAAAAAAGAATCCCGCGCGCCCCCCGTCTCACCTATATATGACGCGACGTCCTCTCGCTCCTAAGAGCCGAGGTGTCGAGACGTTCCACGATCCGGCGGGGACGAGGGCTTCGGAGAGAGGGTACCGAGATATATCGTCCCGCCGGCTGTTAATAAGACGAGACAATGCCCGCGTGGACGATGCTTGTGCGCGGGGCCGCGGTGCCCGTGTGTGCGTTGGTAGCTCGAGCATGCGTGTACGGGTGATTCCACGATCTCGGTGTGGGTAGACACGGACGTTCATATGTTTATTAGTCGGACCCGGCATAAATAACACGGCCATAAGGTATAAGAACGAAGAGAGGAAAAGGTAGATGGAAGGAGGGCGGGAGGGAGGGGGGAGACGGAGGAGGCGGCCGGGGTAAGGGGGAGAGGTTCGGTTTGGAGATCGCCCGAGTAAATTGTCACACGCTCTCTCGGTTCTGAGGGAACGAGGAATCGGGGAAAGAGTGAGGACGGGGAGGCGAGGGAAGGCGAAGGAGGACCTGCGGCATCGCCGGTAGGGGCGAGGAGGGGTCGGGGGGAAGGAAGGGGGTGACGGTGGTGAAAGATCCTATCCCAAGGTAGAGGCTATACGCCGGAGAGCCAACGAGTAGAGACCGCGCTCTTTTTTTCGTGAATAAGGAACGGCGGGAGAGGGAAAAGGGACCTACCTAATTTACCTCCCAGATAATGCGGCATAATTAAAGCAAAATGTAACGTCGCTGGCAATTAAAACAAATTTATGCGTCCAAGATCCGCGATCGGTCGACCCGAGGAGACTCGCGCAACCTTGGCGTAGTCTTACCTCTTCGGCACACCACGGAGGAGCGCGCGCGCGCGCGCGCGGTATCATTATGGTTATCGCGCCGCGCGGCGCCAAACGACGCCGGGACCCGGGCGTTTCGATGATTGAACTTGGCGATCCGTGGCTCCTCGTGGTGCGCGGTTGTGGGTTAAAATATCGGAGAGTCGAACGCTTTCGCACCTCGGCTCTTTCGTCGGTCGCCGTCTCGCGCGAATTTCTTAACGGCGATGCATCACAAATGGCTTTTTTCTTTCTTTCTTCAAAGTAGGGGAAGGATGCCCAAGAGCGCGCAGGCTCCAAGAGTGCGCTCAGCCGTTTCGAAACCGGTGAGGCTGGAGACACATTTGGTTTCGTGATCTGAAGAATCTTCTTCAAAAACGGTAAGTAGCGAAAGAGATTTAAGTTACTAGAGATGTAAACATTTAAAAGTTATTGTATTTCTTAGGTCTTTACTATATCTACCAACTAGCTATTATAAATTTCGTCAAGTTGAAACTTTTGTTTGCATCTAAATTAAAGGTTATGTAAGACGGAGATCGCATGTGGTCGAATAAGAGTTGTTTGTTTCGTAATGAAAGGGCGGCTAAACCTGTCATGAATTGGGAAAACGGCGAAACAAATTGTTTTGAATTTTAACGAGAAAAATCTGGGTAAGAGTAAGTACGCATTATCTGATACGCTAGATTTGATTTAGTGTCATACTTGCGAGAAATGGTTTCATGAAGTTTGTACTTCTTATCAAGTTTGTTTAGATATGATAATTGGTGCATTTTTGAGCAATGAATGTATACGTATATGGTTGCGCACTTCTAAAGTCCATTCGTATTATTGGAATTGCACGGGCGCACTCTCGGATTCGGTTGAATCCAAGAATATACCTACGCAAAAAAAAAGGAAGTCAATTTACATGATCTTAGATTTTTATTATTTAGCATAATAATTTCCTAATTTTTAATTTGGTTTCGCAAATGTTTACTTTATCAAATATATTTTTCGTTCTTGCGTAGTTACGAAATTTTATTTAACGAATCTAATTGAAATAAAAATTCGGGCTCTCTCTCTAGACATAATCTTTCCCCCAGCGGTGATTTTCTTACGTACTCGCGTCGACATTATGCTTAAATTCCCGACGTTTCACAAATATTACGAATTACTTCGGCAGGGCGCGAATAACTCTCCGATGCTAATGTGTCATTCTTTTACACGAAAACAAGTTTGAGGTAACTATTGTCACAATCCATGTGGTAACATTGAATTATTGCGGCATAAGACGTTCAGTATCACAAATATGTCGATATTTACTAACAGTAGGTATAGCAAGTGTGGCAATACTTTTAGTAAATATCGACATATTTATGGTATTTAACGTCATATGCTGCAATAACTCAATCTTAACACATGCATTGTGATAATGGTTACCACAAACTTTTCTCCGTGTAGTTTTTCACCTCACTGGGCTAATATGAAAAGCATATGCTTTCCACCTAGACTTGTGCTCGACACTGCAGAATAATTCCCAACAGCATATTAATTTCATTCAAATGAATATCAATTAGATACACATAAATACTATATCGATCGAATCGAATAATATTCCACTCCAATCGATACTCGTTCGAATCCAATAAATACGCTATTAAGAATGTCCGATTAGCATATTTATTTGAAACGAGCATCGACGAGAAATCTCGCATTCTGTCAAAATCGAAAGGCCGCCGTACGACCGAGCTCGGCGAACGCGATTCGCGTCCCGAGCATACTCGTAAACCAGCGACGCTCGTGCGTTCGGTTCTTTATTTCGGCCGGTCTCTCTTTGTTTCCCATCGACGCACACAAATGTCCGAACCGAGAGTATTCGAGCATAATTTCATTCCGGCGTCCGTCGTGGGGATTTCTCACCGACGGAATCGCCGCCTTCGCCTATCATCCCGAAATTCGCGGCGGAAGGCCAATCGGTGAAATCGTTCGGCGCGTTCTCTTATCGCGCATTTTAAATTTGCATCAACGTCGATCATATAGATACCTATAGATACACTAATAAAGAAATATTTAGTTGGGCCGAGCAAATTTATGTGCTAGCGATGTGTTAATTATATAGATATATTAGAAGGCTTATTTCATTCGAACATGAAAAGAGCGATCCACTGAGAAAAATACCTATATTTTGGTCAATTCCTAGAGACCATAACCAAACCGTTTGATGAAATATTCAATTATATGGATCCTCCATCTGTCTGTTTAAACTGATCATTTTTTGGTTGGAATAACTGGACATATAGTTAGAATAATTAAACCTGTAGTTAGAATAACTAAGTATTCGGTTCAACTTAGATACTAGTATATTTTGGTTATAATAACTTGAGTCGTTTATCCAGATGCGTTTTGTCATTTTGACCAAGTTATTCTTCTCAGTGTAGTTAATAAATATTTGCTTAGGTATGGCTCAACGAAATATTTATTTCGTTATAATGAAGTACTCGTTCATTCATTCTAAATAAACTATTCCCTTACGAGTTAATTAATGAACGTATACCTACTTGAGTAAGGCGAAAAAAATATTTTTGTGAGCCAAGCAAATATTTGTTAACCGTCACTTTTTTTCTGTTCTAATGAAGTAAGCCTTCTAATAATTAACATATTTACACTCAGAGAAAAATCTGGTTGTGAACGAGGTATAATTTCACCAGAAATCGTGGTCGACTTTAGCATCAACCGGTATTCGATAGTTGTTCTAAATAATAAGATTCTGGTTATAATAACAAGAAATTAAGGTTACCGCAACCAGGTCAACCTGCGGCATGGTCGATAGATGTCCCCAACCACACATTTTTTATATAGATAGTTAACGCGACTATACAGTAATATTATTGATCTACTTTTGTGGTTAATCAAACCGCGGTCTACGGCTATGACAAACTACAATCTTATTGTTACTATAACCATGCAACAATGTTCATTTCGACTGCGCTTATGGTCTGTAAAATTGTAAATATGGTATTAGCAACCAGGAAAATTCAATCTTGCGATTATGGTTGCTCTTACTACTCACTTTTCTCTCAGTGTACTTGGAACAACAAAATAATTCTTCCACCATTATCAAGTATATGTACGTTTATTAATTATAAATAAACTGTTTTCCCAGTGTACCTGTAGTCACTACCTATAACGACCGACGCATATCGCCAACGTAGGTATATAACAAAAAAATGGGAGGAAACGGCTAACTCCCATCTGAAATATCGGAACTCCCGCGGATAAATCGATGTCGGATCAGATTTTATTGCGAGTCGGGGATACCGCCGCGCCAGTCGGGGCGAAGAAAGGTGATAGGAAACGGGTCCACTCTCTCGCCTCGAGCGAGAGGCGCAACTATTTCGTGTTTTTCTCCCGAGAGACCCAACGCGCCGCTATCGCTCCGCCATCGGCTTGACAAACCCGCGCCGAATCCTCATGAATATGTCATATCCATTCTTTTGCCATAAACCCGAAATCCTTTTGTCCCTCTTTCGTCTACCCTCCTCGACCGCGTTAGCTCCGACATTTCCGACGACAGCCGGATTCGCGCGCCAAGTCGAGATACTCGGATGAGAGTTACCTATATCGGGTAGTACTTTCAATCAATTTGATTTGCCGCTGGTAAGCTTTATCAATCGCGGTAATCAGGGATCAATCTAGATATATGGTCGAAAAAATTCGACTCTCTCTCCCTTATATAATATCTTCTTGTAAAACGCACGACCATGATATCGCACGATTGTTTTGATAGCCTTTGTATTATCTAATTGGTGCGCCAAAAAAGTGGATACGAAAATTAAAGCTTCAACGATATTCTTACCTGTATAGAATAGACCGAGGCGAGAATCGGACTAAAGTTCTATTTCGCTTTACTCGTGGTAAAAATGAGCATTCTTCGGCGGGGAACGAAGTGAAACGAACGACCAAAATGGTCATTTTCACCACGATTTAAAAATATGCACCTTTTCGATCCAATTTACCCTGCGATTCGAATCACCTCGATCTATTCTAATACCAGGTATTCGCGGATCTGTTCCGAAATTGGACCAATTTATTTAGATAAAGGCCTATATGCAGTCAGTTTTGTTAGGGATTTATTTGTATAAGTACCTACTGTAAGAAAAATTAGAATTTTTAACATACTTTTTTATAAAGCTTCTTTCCAATATGTGACGATTAAAATTAATGTACTGCATAATTATGAAAATTAATATAATATATTTCCTTATGAAATTACCCTTATAAATTTCATAACGGAGTATATTAATTTTCATACCTAATCACATATTGGGTAAAAGCTTTGTATACAATTACATTAAATTTAATTGACATTTTTTTTACAGCTTATATTACCTATACATAATCTATTAATCAGAATATGTCTAAGCAGCCCAGAAAATAAGAAAATATATAATTCCATGATAGAGAGAGAGAGAGCCTTATTTAACTATAGCGGAACATTCTAGAGATTGGCCTAAATTTGTTACTCGATGACATTTTCTAAACGGAGTATTGAATATCATAATATACCCATTTACGGTACATTAAAGCCATCATTTGTTTTATCTCGTGAGAGCCAATTAACCAAGTCTACCCCTTAAATCCTCATGGAATTTTGTACACAGGAAGTGTTACAGCACGGTGGTGCTACCGCTATAGTAAAAGCAGGAGTACGGGTAGTAGTAATGGGAGTGGTGGATGGTGGTGGTGGTAGCGATGGTGGTGCTGCCGCTAGGTAGAAGTACAGGTGCAAATCCTGGCGCCAGTGACTCGTGCCGCGGTGTACGACCGGACGACGCATTTCCTAGTCCCGACAGCGACGCGACGCGCGCAGGGAGAACGGTCCGTTCCATGAAAATTATGAGACAGTAGAGATGATAAAGTTTCCGAGGGCCGAAGGGAAACCTATATTTTCAATTTACCTTCCTTTCTCGCGACGTCGAGTTCGTAGCCGGTATCTGCTTAGGAAGCTAGATAAGTGGGGATGGGTGCTACTCCGTGTATGTGTGTGTGTACGTGTATGTGTGTAAACGCGCGGATACGTGTGCCGGGGTATGCGCGGCGCGAGGGTAGGAGATCGGTGGAACTGTTTTAACGCTGCAGAGGATACCCTCGAAGCTGCGCGAATAAGAATTGAAGGGTCGAAAGAGTTGCTCTCTCGCTTGGGACGGTACGAGCCCCGTCCCGCTTCAGTTGGCCCATCCACTAAAATAACAATTAGAATTAAATGAATTGTAAAATTATATAGGTACTGCTGCCTCGTATTTCTTCTAGTCTGAAATGTAACTGTAAAACTGCTTTGTAGTACACTGCACGGCACAATGTGTTTCGTACCTAATGTACCTACAATTTTTTAATAAAATCAGAATTGAAAAAGATACCTAACGCTTTTGGTCATATTTTATCCGCCGGCTATTTTGAGCATTTCGAGCCTTACTTACGAATTAACTATTTAATTAATTAATTACGAATTGCGGCCGTTATTAAAAACAAAGGCGATGTGTTACCCAGTGGTGAAGTTTTCAAGACGTTGCAATATTTTTTTAATTTTGTTTGCAGTTTGTTATCGTAACATGAATAAACTGCTGGAAGGTCTTAAATTCTGTGAAAATGTTGGTTGAAAAATAAATAACGTGCATATTGACATAAACTTTAGATTTATCTTGATTGGGTGTCAATAACCGGAAAAATTGTAGGTACAACTGGGCCAACTGAAGCGAGACTGGGCTCGTATGAGGTCAACATTGAGAAAAATAACTTGGTCAATTTAATAAAAATTCTAGAAACTATAACCAAATCATTTAGTCAGAATAGTTTGCGGGTCTTTATCTGCACTACGGACGAATGTAATTTTGCTTCCACCGTGCAGATAACGTTCTTAATTTGACCGGTAATGTGGTATTCCATATTACCCGCCGCTACTCTACTTAATTACTTGAACTAATAATTGGTTAGAATTGACTACAGCTTGTTTCCATCCAACCGTTGTAAATCATTATAATCAAATTATTTCATTCACTTGACTAAATCGGCGTTCCCCCACACGTGACTGCCGATTTAGTCAAACCTACTACATCCTACATTTTTTTCTCGGTGCAGTCGTTTTAATACACGCGATGCACGTTATCACACTCGTCACGCGCGTTAGGTAGGTATCTTCAAACTTAAAGCTGAATCAAACGCGAGAAACACACGTTATACGACGTAACACGCGTAGTAGATACGCAGCGTTTCTCCTACCGATCGCGGTACCTACGTGTTAAATCACCAGTTAATTTCGCGATCCAAGCAGACATCGGACGTCCGACGAAAGTGTAATCCAATAAGTGGCGACGATACGATCAGTAGAGCGATCGTAGATACCACAGGTATAAAGCCTAAGAGATAAGATTAGTGTGTGGCCTAAAACAACTAATGTCAGGATATTACATTGTTTTCCCTCTGCTTGATCAAGTTTTTCTTTATGATGAGGGCTGTTAGACTCGTTATGAAGAGAAACTTGATCAAGGAGCGGGGATAAAAATTGAAATATCCCGATATTAGTCGCTTTAGGCCATATAGGTACACCGATCTTCCCTCTTAGACAATTTACTCTGTATATCTATACAGCAATCATTGGTCAATCAAAATCGATCGATCGCAATCACCCGTGCAGACGCGAGCGTATAAAACGCGTATGGATTCAATTTATTAAATCGAGGTTTATGGGTGGGAGGATACAGAATTAGCTGCTTCAATTGATACATTTGATTACAGCGATTAACGTAGGTATATTTGAAGGAAACGGACTACAGCCCATTCAAGCCAATATTATTAGTCTAAGTATCTAAATTTGTATCTATATTTCCCCACCCGTAATCGTCGATTTACTCAAATTAGCTGTATTTTTCTCTCGGTGCACCATATACGGATGCATAGGTATACGAGTAGGTACAACCGCGCGCGGTGCATCGATGCAATGACGCGACGTACGGTCGACGCGACGCGCCAATAGATACAACGGCGTCGTAGGTCACTCGGGTGCACGGCCGAACGCGAACGAAAGAACCCGGGCCGCCGAATCTCATTCATTCATCGAGTCGCGGGACACCGAGTGTCTCGTGGCATTACCCCTCCTCCTCCTCCTCTCACCCTCCCTCTTGCCATAGTTCAGCTAAAAAGCCAGGCCTATCGACGCCTCCTCCCTCCTCGCCCTTCGACCAGCCCCACCCGAATTGCCGCTGCTCCCACGGCCCACCTGTTCTCTCCTCTCGGGTCTACCGCGTGTAACACGGGCCATAGTCGTGAGAGAGAGAGAGTCGGAAGCTCCGTGTCCCTCGGTTTTACGAGAAGATCCGAGGCACAGGGTGAAAAGTACAGCCGATCGCGTTTGAAATGGCGTTCCCCGCGCTCGAATCGAGAAGCCGATTACAGCGAGCGTTGCGGACCGAATAGTCTCGCGAGACGCGAACGAGTTTGTATACGTTGTGTACACGGGGAAATGCTTGTGGTAACCACTCTCACCATTCATGTGATAAGATTGAATTATCGCGGCATATGACGTTCAGTACCATAAATATGTCGATATTTACCACAAGTATTGTCACATTTGCTATAGGTATTTACGGTAAATATTGACATATATAACGTCATATGCCGTGATAATTCAATCTTACCACATGACTTGTGCGAGTGGTTACCACAAACTTTTCTTTATACTCGCAGTTCTCGATTTCGACGCACTGAGAAAAATATAATAAGTTGATTAAAATGACAAAACGCATCTGGGGTTAAACGAGTCTAGTTATTCTAATTAAAATACTAGTAAGTCGAACCAAATATTTAGTTATTCTAACTACATGTCGTTATTTTAACTACACTCAGAGTAGAGTTTATTTGTAATTAATAAATATACCTACCTCTATACTTAATCATAACGAGAGAAATATTTCAAAGTATTTGTTTAATTATTAGAATGTCCCTTTCATTCCAGTAGAAATAGAGTAATAACTACACTGTAAACAATTCTGCGGCGTGGACCTATATAAACCACTTTTGGTGTTAAATAACAATGGCGTAAGACTGAATGACACCAGATGTAGTAGGTAGGTACATAGATACAGGTTCACAGCAGTGAATAAGTGGTGTTAAAAATGAACACCACTTTTTTACTGTGTAACGAATATTTCCTCGTTCATAATGAAGTAGAATTAACTATAAATAAACTATTTTCTCATAGTACCTACATGTCTAGTTATTCTAACCAAAAAATGGTCAGTTTAACCAAACAAACAGAGGATCCATATTTCACCAAACGTAGGTAAATGGTTATGGTCTCCAGGATTTTGATTAGATTGACTAGGTCATTTTTTTCTCAGTGCGCTGAGAACGAAATCTCTGACCGTCGAGTCGAGTGAGTGTATCGTACAGGCGAGGGCAAATTGATTTCGCGCAACAGCGTCCCGCGCGCGGGCTTCTCTCTACACTCGAAGATCAAGCGCTCCGTCGTCCCCGCGCAACGTTACGTCCCGAACGCGAGTGCTGCGCGAAACTCACACATCTCCCTTTACACTACCTTGGCAAACGCAATTGGATGCCGCCGGCGAAATATCGGCTACGATGCTCGATCTTCGCGCGCGGTACTTGATCGAATTCCGCTGCTAATTCTCCGCGCGCGCACGTACATATAACGAACCGCTTTTCGTCCGATCGACTTTCGACGATTGTCACGGATCGCCGATATTTACGAGTCGATAACCGAGCAGCCGCTCTCTCTCTCGCGCGCGCGCGGCTCCGAATTTTCAGAGCGAGAATTCACGGCGCGGGGCGGCGCGACGCGCGCGCGCGGAGATTCGCGGCATAAAATCATAGAGGCACGAGCATAGCGCTGTAATAATGCATAAGAAGAGGCGGTACCGGGCGCGACGAGCCGGCTACGCCCCTTTCGCCGCGTCGGATGGTGGGGAGAATACCGGCGAAGGAGAGGGAATATAAAACGTCGAGCGAGCGAGGAGGAGGGAGGGAAAGAGCGAGAGAATGGGTAACGGTAACGGAGGGAGAAAGAGACGGAGAGGTTGGACGAGAATTACGCCCGACTCTCCTCTCGGAACTCACATTTAACGCGAGTCTTCTATCGCGGACGCAGTCCGTCCTCCCCGAGTCGTCACTCGGCCCGTCGGTACGCGGATCTACTGGTGCGCGATACTTCCGAGACATGGACCGCCGCGGGGTGGCGATATCGCGTCGTGCCGAGAAGTCCTCGAAGCGTCTCGAGAAGTCCTGAGCGACGCGGGTGAGGGAAAAGCGCGCGGCAGCGAGAGGAAAAACGACGATGAAGCACCGATAGAGAGGGAGAGAGGGAGAGAAAGAGAGAGATCCCCGAACGTCGACGACGAGAAGAAGAGTACTGCGTGCGCGCGTAAAAATGAGTGCATAACGCGTGTGGAGCCGTTAAAGGCTGGTGTGCAGAGGCGCCCGGGGTGGACCTTCGCGCGGTTGCAATCAAAGTGGTGGGGGTACGGATAGGGGGTGTGAAGTTCGGTGGTGGGGGGGCCGGAGAACGCGCGCAGGGAATCCCCTACTCATCCTTCGCGACGGCGTAGGAGAGGGG
The DNA here is from genome assembly GCA_963678675.1 of Xiphydria camelus. NCBI lineage: Eukaryota > Metazoa > Arthropoda > Insecta > Hymenoptera > Xiphydriidae > Xiphydria > Xiphydria camelus. The sequence continues at coordinate 30,788,939 of OY783193.1, forward strand.
CGTCGCGACGTCAGCCCAGAGCTGGTCCGTCCGTCGTCCGGCCGACTCGAGCTCAGAGAGCGCGTACTCGCGAGATATCGATAAATACACACGTACGCGCATCCACGTACACACACGAGCCACGCGTACGCGTAACGCGCGCGCGCGCGCGTGCACACACCCACACACACACACGCCTCTCACCGGGCTTTCGGACAGTGAGACCCGCGCGCGCGCGAGAGAGAGAGAGAGAGAGAAATAGAGAGTGGTCGCGACCGGCGACGCATCGTCGACGCGTCATCGCGCGTCTCCGTGCTCCGGATGTACTTCGATTCGTAACCCGATCGCGGATCCGACGCCCGACGGCAGGCAGACACGGAGGAGCCGCGCGCGTACCCACGACTACGCGCGTCGTCCCGGCTCGCGTGCGCGCGCTCGGGGACATCGCGTCACGCGTGCGAGAGAGGGAGCGAGAGAGGAGCCGGCATCGAGCGCGCGCGTCGATACCGTTCCCCGAGCCACATGGCGGTAGAAGCGTGCTCGGATAATATCACGGACGTGGTGGTAGCAGCCACGCTTCGGTACGCGGTACCGAGTTGAGAGTCGCCGCCGAGAACATCGCCGCTGCAGCACCGCCGCGAGTGAGTTTCCCTCGGCCGGCGCGATCCAGCCTCCGCTCGCGTCCAGGAGGAAGAGGAAGAGGAGGAGCCCGGCGAACCGGAGGGTGCACCCGCTCGCCTGTGCGCCGGTGACTTGGCGGTACGCAGTTGCCGGGGAACGGCGGTCGCGCCTCGTGTGTGGACGAACGCATGGAATTGCCAAGGAAGTGGATTTTGCCAGGGGAGGTGCGACTCCCGGATAGTGTTGATTGTGCCTCGCCGACGCGTGAGCCGTGATACGGGATTCTTCGACGAGGAGCGCTTCCGCTTCTTCTTCTTCTTCTTCCCCGAGACTGAGAGTGTCCGCGCCACGCCGGCGAACGGATGTCTCGCCGTGGGGTGCCCCGTGTTGTCGAGTGCGATCTCTAGGCTCTCGACCTCCCCCTCTCTCCCCGGCCCCGCCGCACACGTCGTCGACCGAGCCGCGACGCAAGTCGAGATCGGCTCGACACCGCGCGGACCGCTGCGACGGCTCGACTTTCGAGAACGGAGGAGAGAGAGCCCATCGACGAACGAGGCAGAGGGATGTCACGGAGGAAACAGGCACGACCCAGCCGTGCCCATCTCGAGGAGGACCTCGTCCAGGTTGATCCTCTCGGAACGCTCGAAGATGACACCCGTAAGTTCCCGTTTTCCGAAGCAATTTCGCGAAGCGATCGTCGGCGGGGTCGTCGACCCGGGCGCGCGCGCTCGTCGACGGAGCGCGGATGGGTATCTACCGTCGCGGATCTCCTGTTCGCGACGCTGTCTCGTGCGGCGGCGGACTCTTCCGCGCCGCGGAACCGATCGGCCGTGCAACCCTGGGCGACTTCCGCTGGCGATTTCCCTCGCTTTTCCGACGGCCAGCGGCCAGCGGCCAGCGGGGTGACTGTGCGCGTCGTCGCCTTCTCTCTCCACTCGGCGAATAAATCACGCCACTCTCTCTCTGTCACGCCGTTGCGACGGCACCTAGAGAGATGGTTTCACGAAAAATCCTCGGTACACCCGACTCGACCTGACCTGACTTAAGCTGACCCGATCTGACCCGGGCAGGTGCGCGCGCCCGCGCGACAGGTTACATTCTTCCAAAGCGGAGCGATCGTAAATCCCGCTCCCTTTTCAACGTTGGCCAGTCACTTTTTCATCGGCGCGGGCTGCACCGTTGTCGCGCACAGGTACCGGTATCTCGACGCGACGCGACCGATGCGCTTCGCGCGTCTCTCGACGTCGCTGCGGGACCGTTGAACCGGCGAGCGTCGCGCGCTCGAAGCATCCGGACGTTTCGATTGACACGAGTCGTATACCTAGATGGATTGAGAAACAAATGTGTTCTATACCAAAATCTTCGTGACGGCGATTTAACTGTTTGGCGAAATATGGATGTTCCATCTGTTTGCTTAGACTGACCACTTTTTGGTCAGGATAGAAGAATTGGTTCTAAATTGGAATAACTAAACGTGTTTGACTAGATGTATCTTCTCATCTAAATCTAATCATTTTTCTCAGCACACATGCTGAGAAAAAAATACCCAGTCGATTTAACTAAAATCTTGGAGACAATAACCAAACCGTTTTGTGAAATATGGAACCTCCATTTATATTGGATAATTTTCTGGTTGATCATTTTCTGATTGGAATAACTACACGTGTAGTTAAAATGACTGAACATGTAGTTAGAATAACTAAAGATTCGGTTCAATTTGCCAATATTTTGGCCAGAATACCTAACCTCGTTTAACCAGATGCACTGAGAAAAATAATTTAGTCCATTTAACCAAAATCTTGGAGATGATGACTAAACTGTTTGGTGAAATATGGATTTTCCATCTGTTTCATTAGACTGACCATTCGTTTGAAATAACCATACAGGGGAGACCAGGATAGGTTGCGAAAAATTGTGTTTATTTTTTTTTCTATTTTACTGAAAGTGGGAATTAGTTTTCGAGAGTTATGTTATATACCTAGTTTAATGCATTTGGAATAAAACTATGGAATAAAATTAGAGTTATTTGAAAAATTGACTGAGTTACAGAGGAAAGCCGTAACCTGTGCGCGTGTTGCAATTTGGCCCACGTTCGGGGCAGCATGTTGAATCAGTGCTTGGGAACTTTGAACCACTTAACTTTTTCAAGAACTTTTCAATATTTATCGAGTTATTCCTTAACAAAACTCGTCTAAATGCCGTGGAACACAGTTAACACAAAAAAATAGGGACCGTTATTGGCTTGTGACGAATGTTCCCACCTTAAAGATACTTTTTTTTATAAAATTGACAGAATTGTGTCGATATCGTAGAGCTGTATACTGATAACGAGCCAAACTGCGACTCTACTCTGAGGGAGAGAAGCTGTAATTTATTTTCCGCTGGAGGGTTTCTCTTCAGAAAAAATGCATGTCTTGCAACTTACCCGTCTTGCATCCCACCCCCGTCCTCCCCTATTTAGATCGACTGAACAGTATTTTCATCAGAATAACTAAACGTATTTAACTAGATCCGTTTCGTCATTTCAACTTAATTATTCTTCTCAGTGTGCGTCTTGTCATCTGAACTAAGTTATTTTTCTCGACGTGTACTTTGCCGAGAAGTGTGAATTTCTATCAAACGCTACTTTCTCGAGGCGTCACGTTGTGCACGACTACGAAATAGCGCTCCTCGCGATTTTCCTCTCTTCCGACGAGTCGCCGGTGTCCCACTACGAGCATCTACGCTTACGCGTCGCCGTCCGCCGCGCGGAATATCGACACGCGATTGATTCCGACGCTCGTCGTATCTTCTGCACCGCACCTGCACCGTTCTCGGTCAGTGCGAACTGGTGACGAATGACAGAAGCGATCGCGCCGCGTACACGATTCCCGTTGACGTTTACACAACGCGACGATCCTCGGTGCGCGACGCGCATCGTTATCGCTCCCGCGGTTAACGGCGACGCGTACGAAAGTGCCTTATTGTTAGCGCGATCGCGACGTCCAGTCCACGAGGGAAACCGCGTTAAACGTCGCGTCGATCGTCGAGAATTATTTCTGTGCGAAATGGGAAATGCGATAGGAATTATCGAAGCTATACCCGGACAAAGCAATCCAAAAAGTCATCTTATGATCCATAGACAGCCTGATGTCTTACTTGCTGCAAACTTAAATTTCGTGTAGTTCAAAGGATGATTTTGTTGAATGACTCGAAATTTAAATTATCAAACAGTGAGAGATTAGACTGCCTACACGGATGACCAAGGGCCTCCACACAATTGAAAGAATAAGAATAGGAATAAGCATAAAAATAAGATGAAGCATTTTTTCGTAGAGCCATCTGACAGTCCAATGAATATTTCCTATTTTTCCATTTTCCATGATCTTTCTGACCACGTTTTTGCTACATCAATTATAAGTTCCGACTGTGAATACGGGCCTAAAAGTTCCTGATTCACTTTATGTGTACCGCCTATTTAAATTCCTTTCAGACATTTCAAGGTTGCGATCATATTGAGAATTATGGTACGAAAGCTTGAGCTACTACACGATTAAATCACTAGATGATTGAGCCATTAGATGGCTCTACGGAAGAAAATGCTTGTTCTTATTCTTATTCTTTCAATTGTGCGAAGGCCCTGAACATCTTTGTAACGACAGACGCGAGTGCTCGAGGGAAATAATTGACAATCGGTATCGCGCGCAAATCCAACGCGGAGTTCCGAACGCCGCGTTATACCGTTCTTCGCGTCGCGGGATGCTCGAAACATCAAAAACGGTTATTAGTACAAACGCGCCTTCGCGTTAGAGTCGTTATCGCCTTGCTTTATGGCCTACTTGAAATTCGGTCTTGTGTAAATAAGTTTTCGACTGGGACGAATGAATAATGATACGGCGATAAGTACGCTGTCGCACCGCTGTATCTACAGCAGTATAACTAGAATATACAAAACCGAACAGCGAGCGACGTCGGGAGAAATAAGTCGCGTTGTCTTTGCGCGTTGACGCGGGGAGAGTGCTCGGCCACGACGCTTTCGGCAAGCACGGGGGTTCGTGATTGGCGAGTTCGGCTGGCGGATGAGGAGAACGATAAGCCGATACGAGGATGCGAAGTTGACGGAGGCGGTACATTGGTGTTTATTCATTCTTTCGCGCTGGGAATAACGCCGTTGTCTGCAATATTTCGATCCGGGTTAAACGTCTGAACGCGAACCGCACCGAATTCACTGCCATACTGAGAGAAAAGAGGGTGGTAAAATCAAACATGATCGCAAGGTCGAAGTTTCCTCTTGTTGTCGGTACCATATTTACAATTTGACAGACCGTGAATGCAGTCCAAATAACTTTTGATACGCGAAATATTGCTGTATGGTAGTGTCAACTACACTGAAAAAAATTGTTTTTGCAATTGCACCATGTGGTCGAAAGATTTGTAGTCAATCAAACCGAGTTTTGCTTAATATGCCTAAATGAAGGTCGATTAAACTAAGTTCTTCTGAAAGATCTAACTGCACGGCATAGTTGACTCGTTCGATTGACTTAACTTCATTTAGGCATGTTAAGCAAAATTCGGTTCGATGCGGTAACTATTAATGCAGTTGCCTCAAATGTGTAAAAATTGAAACAACAGTTGGGTAATTGAATTAACTGTATCATTCAGTTACTTATCAATTCAACGCTTCCGCGAGGTCATCCAAGTTCCCGAACAAATTCTCTTAACTACCGATGAGATTCATGGAAAACCATCGTCCAACTGCGATGAGTAGTTGGGACAGCTTCGCGTTTAGGTTTCGCATATTTAATATGGCAGTGTGGTTGGCTTACGGAGTCATACACCATTGTTAAATTAACCAAAAAAGTAGATCAATAATATCACTGTATGGTAATGTCGATTATATAAAAAAAAAAAGGTTGGGGACATCAGTCGACTATTTAGACTGCAGGTTGATTTGATTGCAGCAATCGTAATCTCTTGTTACTAGGTATAACCAGAGCTTTACTGTTTAGAAGAATGATGAAATCACGGTTGACGCCAAAATCGACTATGATTTCTATTTAAATTATGATTCTTTTGACCAAATTTTTCTCGAAGTGCAGGTTTCGCGTCCGTAATTGACTTTTCCTCATTCGTCTCGAATTTCGCCTCGCATTGCTCCGAATTTCCGTGAGCAGTCGTCCTGTTTCAATTCGAGTCAGAAGAAAGCCACGTCGCGTGTGTTGTTAATTTCGAGTGTTGTTCGGACAAAAAATTCATCGCTCTGCGATTAAACGCAGAGAGGAAATGAATGCCGCGCGCGGTCCGACGCTCGAAACGAGGAAAAAGAGTAAGTACATCGGAAAGCGCGCGCAGGCACCTTACCCGCGCTAAAATCATCGTTCCCTCGCGGTTTTCGCCCCGGGCATTTTACGCGGAACGGAAACCTCGTTTCGTGTGATAATTTACGGTTATCGCGCCGCGCGAAGGAAGAAAACGTTAACGTGGCAACACCGAAAAAATCATGGTTTACGCTCTCTCACTGTAGTTTTGCAGAGGGAAAGAAGCAGCGGGCACTTGGAACACATCGCGGAAGGAAAGCCCGGGGTGGGTCGCGAAGGTTTACGTCGGAATTTCAATCGCGGCGACGATATCGATAAGTTCTCGGCGTCTTCCCGCGTCGTTTCGTCTCTGACGCTGGGCTGCACGCTTCGCGAACGTCGGCTCGGTCATCCGCGCTATTCGCTACCGCGCGCGGAGGGTCTAGCGAGTATCGGAGTTGATTCACTGAGAAAAATAAGCGGCGAATCCAAGTAAACGGTTTTCTCGGTATTATTCGTCCCGGAGGATTATTCCAGTCAAGCGATATTTGCTTGGATTTAGTCCATTTTCTTTAACCCAAACAAGTATTACTCGATTCGAGTGAATCTTCGATACGAATGGTGCCTGGAAAACCATTTACTTGAGATTGTAACTTATTCTTCTCAGTGTTCGGGGGATCGCGCGCGAGCTCCGATTTGTCAAAATCGCGCGCGTCGGATGCACGCGGGTGCTCCTGCAACAGTAAACTCGATGTGGATAATAATCTCGTGAATAGGTGCGTAATAATTTAGGGAACGCGTCAAATCCGGACGGTGATCGGATGTGGAATTTCAGTCGCAGCCGAGAAAAAGTCGAGCGGTGCAGCGCGCAACACCCATATCCAGTCTTGCGCGACGTTATATCTAAAATCGGACGAAAAGAGGATATCCCGTCTTGCAAAATGTCTCAAGAGGAAGGAAGCCAATGCTATCGGGATTTCCTCGTCGATCGGAGTTTTCGTACGCGTCGATTTATATCGACGAGCGAAGTGACGGCAAGATCTTTTCTCCTTGCAGGTTCCGCGCGAGTGGAACTGCAATAGAACCTCGAATTATTTGGCACAATTTGATCCTTTGAGGCAACCATTTGAATGAAATGAACATTTTAATGATTAACATATATTTTCTTATCCTAAAGAAATATCTATTTGGCCGTATTTAAAATTACTTTTACTAACGATTAATAAACTGTCTTCTCGGTCTAATTATTAATACGAATCAACAAACGATTTAGAAATTGTAATCGCTCTGTAATCTGCTACTGTGCATCGAAAAGAATGCATTGGAACTGATGTGATAATATTATGTACCGAGAAAAAATATGGTATATTCAATTTTAAATCGGCAAATACGCGAGTCTTTATTTTCACTCCGTCCGCACGGAAAGACTGATATCAGTCAATTTTACTGTACATATCTACACTGATATGATAAACATAAAAAGTTTGTGAAATGTTTCATTGTCTGGGGTAATTTCTGGAACTACACTAAGAAAATTAGCCTGCCCAATTGAACTGAAATCTTGCAGGAGCCGATAACCAACCTGTTTGGTGAAATATGGATCCTCTCTCGATCTGTGTTTGGTTAGACTAACCATTTTCTGGTTATTCCAGCTAGACGTGTAGTTAGAACAACTAAAAATGGAGTTAGAACGACTGAATATTTGGTTCAACTTACTAGTATTTTTGTTAGAATAACTCGACTCATTTAACAAAATACGTTTTGCAATTTCAACCAAATTATTCTCCTCGGTGTCATTACTTCAACTAATAAATTAGGTTATAACGACTAACGACTATTTGAAGGAAAAAGGGTGTAGTCCGTTCAAATCAATCATTAGTCCAAATAACTTGATCTGCATTCCCCCACCTGTAACCGCCGATTAAGTTAAAACTACAACATTTCTTTCCTAGTGTGGTTTCGATTGTCCCGAATTCGTCCGGTTCCAGGAATCCCGTATAATCGAGGTTTAGCCGAAATTCCAACGACTCCGCGAGCTCAACGCGGGTTAACACTCGAAAGCAGAAAGATCCGACTCCATCCCCGAGGGATCGCGGGCGCGATAGGCGGCTCGCCCTTTGACGACGCGCGGTCAGTCGCGCGGTTATTACGTCGTATCTCCGGCGCGTATCGCAAGAAACGCCAATGGAAAAAGGTCGAATATGACCAGCCGTCATAAAGGGAATCGCGTTAAGCGGTCTTCGCCGTTCGCTTTAATAATTGGCGTCCTTGACTATTCCGCGAAGGAATTCGCTCCTGCCGCGCCGCGTGTTTTGCGATCATGCGGAACGCGTGCGACGGGGGACAGCCGTCCGCGCCGCGGGATTCTCGTCTTCGCTGCACGCGTTGGATTCGTCCGTCCATTTCTCGGAGGACGTTCGAAAGCTCCTCTCGCGGATGTGGAAACGCCGAAGACGACCGTCGATCTCGAGGAAACCGATCGCAGTTCCCATTGCTGATCGGTTTATTTTCCCGCGACACGAGTCTCGACGTATGGGACGCTCGTACGACCGTCGTAGAGCGAGAAATGATCGCGCGCGCGCGCGAGTAGAATTCACGACGAAGGGGAGAGAAAAAAGGAACCGAAGAGAAAAAGTCAGTCGACGACCCACCGTGGCACCGGGCCATATTTTAAACGGACACTCCCGCGCCGATTTCTCGAGTCGCGCCTTGCTTTTTGCGCGAGCGCTCTGTAGGCGGCCGGCGCGGAAATCGCGCGGGATCCGCACTGCGTTTTCGCGGCCGGGCGCGCGAAGCTCGCGCGCGACCATCAATATCGCCGTCAACGCGAAATTGGCAACAAATTACTCCCTCCTTGTGCCGCGAGACGTGCCGCTCCGCCCAATTAGCGGTTCGGTCAAACTCGCTCAGCACTTTGCAAAAACTGACCGGCTGTCCGTACGTCGCCGTGTATATCCGTCCGCCGATTCTATCGCGGCTTTCGTATATACGGCGCTGCGCGCTCGCTCGTCGCAGTGGATACGCCGCCGAACGAGGCGGACGGCCCGGCGCGCGTATGCGAAATGCCGGGGGACGCGACGTCATTTCTCGCCGGCGGATCTTGCGAAAGCTCAAGGTCGCGCGGGAGGTACCGGTTAGAGGGGAGGAAACTCCCTCTCGCTACTGTCGTTACGCGCGACGATTGTAAATACGCGAGTCTTTATTTTCACCCCGTCGAGAGCTCCCCACGAAAAGACTGATACCGGTAAATTATTGTACATAGAGTGTAGGTATCTACATACATTGATGTAATCTTATATATTATTTGTGTGAAAGGTGATTTTTCGTGACCAACTCTTTTTCTACCTTCATACGAAAACAAAAATGATAAAAGAGGTAACATTTTAAACGTTAAGATTTCCGCTTCAAACTATTGTATTATTTGTTTAAAAATCGAAGGTAAAAATTGACACGGACTTCAGACGGGGCCCGTTAAAGTTTCTGCTGATCACATGTTTGCGCCTCAAATATTGTACGAGTATACAAAGAAGTTTTATAAATGTGTGCAAGAAGGTTTTATAGTGAAAATATTACATTTCCACTTTCCATATTGTCCAAAAATGTGTTTTGACATGTATATATCTTATGTTTCTCTGTTTTGTGTTGTGCAGTTTGACAGTTAAACAATGGCTACAAATGAACCTGTTCTTTTTTCATTCTACTACAAGCCAACAACCTCACTATTAAATTTTAACGCTGAATCGTATTTTGTTTACAAGGATAACGCATAATCTGCGATTATTCCATTATCCCATATCTTTTGCATTTACGTTCCCCATCTTCTATTGTCTGCAGAATTTTCGCACGAGCCCACTAGTAAACAGGGAAAGTTTGTGAGTTTGTTTGATTATCGGGCGTAATTTCTGAAACTACTGATCCGATTAAAAGAAATCTTTTACTGGCAAGGAGCCTGGACTTTCTAAATGAATATAGGCTATATATTTCATGATGTTTTGATAAAACAGAGGTGACGAGTGACGATTTTAGTGACGTAGGTCGTCGTAAGAATAAACAAACGGACGAGTTTCCGGAAAACGCTGCTTCTACGGTAAAAGATGTATAAAAATGATGGATAGGCGAATTGTAGAACACGAATAGATTTACAATAAAGTCCGCGATAGCATATATCTAGCACCCGCGCGAACAAAGTCGCAAGCGGTTGCTAGTTTACAATAAAAGAGGTACACATCGATCGCGCGGTACCAGAAAAAAGTACCTACTTGTTTTTTCATTAACATTATACACAGAGAAAAAAAAAACAGTTGGATCTACTGCAAATTAATTTGCGAGATCGTAAGTGATTATTTATTTACTTCAATGAAATCTTTTAATGCATCAATTAGATATCTCTTCCTTACAATCATATGGAATACCATAGAATGTGATTGCAAGGAAAAGATATCAAATTAATGTGAAGAATTATTTAATTGATCCAAATATAAATAATTATTTGCGACCCCACCAGTAATTTTTAGTAGATCCGCTCAATTCTTTTCCTCTCTGTAGTTTCTACGCCGATACAAAAATGTAGTAGACTTGACCAGGCAGTCACCAATAATTTGCTAGAATTGACTACAACTTGTTTTCGTCAAATAGTTTTTAATCATTATAACCAAATTGTTGAATTCAACTAACTAAAGCGGCGATCACCCGCTTGTGACAGCCAATTTGGTGAAATCTACTATTTTTTTTTCCTGGTAAGGAAAAATTGTTCTTCGGTACAATAGAAACATCCGAACATCCTCATGCGTACCTCTTTTGCTGTAAATACAGCACAATTTACCGGTATCAGTCTTTCCGTGCGTCGGCGAGACGACAGCTTCCCCGCGTGTTGCGCGCGCGAGGCTTTACCTGCCCCGAATCGGTATACCCACAACAGCACCACCATAATGTCGCGTGTAAGTGGATACGCCTGGGACAACGGGGACGCGGCACGGTAAGGACGCTCACCTTCCGATCCTTTCGGGTAAACCTCCTCGCGGGGTCCTTTCTCAATGAAGATCGTCGCATCATTCGACGAGGACACGGGACGAAAAGAGCGCGCTCTGCACCCTCGAATGCGACGCGCGACGAGTTTTCCTATAAGAGTCGGAATTACGAGCGAGTCGCGTCGTTCCCCCGTTGTCGCAGCCGAGTATAGATTCCTTCGTAGACATTTCGAGACGCACGGAGGAACCGATATCGTGAAGCGTTTACCGGCACGGGCGACGAGTGAGAGCCCAATTGGGGCGGTGCCAAATGAAAAGATTTTAAACGTCCGCAAAACGTGGCCCGTACCTCCCCCATCCGTCCTCTTTCTTTCTTATTACCCTTAGCCTTAGCCTTAATTCACGGATGCCTTCGAAGAACCCGTCGTCTTCCAGTGCGCAATGCATTCCATTCCCTTTCATTTTATTCCATACTCTTCGTGGAAAGTGCGCTTCAACGCGTCTCCCGTAATCGTGTGTACTTATCCCGCGTAAAAAAAAAAAGGTTTGGCTAAGGTGGAGAGAAAGTCTGGGAAAAGTTAAATCAAAAAAGTACCTATGGCTATGGATCGTATCCTAGGTATTCAGTAAACGATGCACTCTTCGATTAGAGTTCAGTTGATTGTACGAGGTTATGCTGTAATCGGTGTCTGTTCTTGTCAATTGATATTATTTCTATTTATTACGTTATTAAACTCTCAAATTATTACTAATGTACTATATTCTAGTACCGAACAAGTCATTATAGTTTTATAATGAAGAACCCGTACAACGGAGTTAAAGCAAAACAAGTACAGTCGAGTAACATTTACTTTTCAGCCGATATGACAAAAATTGTCTGGCTGAAAATCTGGGATACGAGCCATAATTTCTTGGTTCAACTTTTGCCAGACTTCCGCCATACTTTAGCCACACTTTTTTTTTTTTCACCCGGGACAGCTTTTCGAGTCCCTCGCGCGACGCGTTCGCCGCTCATTCGATTCGCGCACGGTGATTCCGATGATAACGAAAGGCTCGGCGAAAGACCGTGTGAAATTAGTTGGAGTTCGATCGCGTTATCCTCTCCGCTTACCCACGGCGCGTCCAATTTGACGTATGATCTAAAATTACAGAGACGATCGCGCTCGCGCGCGCATGAGAGAGAGAGAGAGAGTGAGAGGGAGAGAGGGGGGGGGGTGACGACAAATGCGTGCAGCATCGGAAGGCTCGGGGGTGTGTAGAAATTGGTAGGGTGGGGATTTGCTCGCAACATGTGCGTCCAAGCGGCGACACATCAAAAGCCGCCGTTTAAGAGGGACACATTATTTGACACGAGCAAAAGGGTTATCAGCCGCCGCTACCGCCGACGAGGTGGTAGTGGGTGGGCGAGAGAGGGGTATTCGCTTAATAACCAGCCCGAGCCGAACCCAAGCAGACCCGCGGGCTTATTGCCAGCCGACGCCTTCTCTTGACACTTCTCCGTACCTCGCGTATGTCGCGTGTATATACGGATGCGCGTTACATGCGCGTCCGAATACACGCGCTTGTGGCGAGCTAGCTCAAACGCCGGGAGGAGAGGCGAACGCGAGACCGCCACGCGCCACGTCGGGAAGAGATGAGACGAGACGCGCGGCTCGTCATCTCGTGGATCGACGGCCTCTGAGTTCCGGCTTACTTGTGAATCTTTGCTCTTCTCTCGACGTTTGCGTCTCGATGCTCTTCATTCGACGTTTTCCTACAATGAGAGAAAAGTTTATTTGTAGTTAATAAATGAACCTATATTTGACTATGCCGAAAGAAATATTTCGTTGGGCTAAGTAGATATAAGTACGTTAATTATTAGAATGTCTTTTTCATGCAAACAAAAATTAACGTCACCAGCTGCAACAAGATCGGCACGTTTGGCTACCTGGGGTATCTTTACATGTCGAAATAAAGTAATAGCTGATGAATATTTACTTGACTCGAAGAAATATTTTTTTCATCGCAGTCAAGTTTACGTATATTAGTTATAAATAAACTGCTTTCTCAGTGTGGTACACTGAGAAAAAAATTTACTTGATCGACGAGTAAACGTGTCTTTGAATGTAGTTCTAAGAGCACAATTGTACGACTTGTGGTCGCTTATGACTCTGGAAGTTCTACAGCGACCTTAAATAAAGAAATAAAATAAATTATACGACTTGAATGAATTTCGAGTTGATTCAAATAATATTCAATTAAATAAATATAATAGTTGTATACGTCTAATTAATATTCATTCGAATCGAATAAATGTGCTCTTAGGACCATTCGAAAACACGTTTACTTCGAAGAAGAAAATTTTTGCTCATTGTCTTAATTTTTCCTGATTCAAACAAGGCGTTGACGAGAAAAAAAAGTATCAAGAGTTTCAAGGCAGAATTTGAAGTAATTCTTATAATTTTGTCTCGGCAATATTCGATTTCATTGCTCATAATTGAAGTAGGTTATCATCTGGATTTCTTAATCCATTTTGTGTATTATACTTTATAATCAGATATCACTCTAAGGGGGGGGGGGGGGGTTTATACTTCCTCTGTGAGATGGCGAAATTTCACGCGACGCTTCGATATTACCTGGTCGGTTCCTTGATTCGATCACAACATCGCTAGAAACTTTTACCAGGGTTCTATCGTCGCGGGCAGTTCCACCCCTGCAATTTCCGTAAGCAGTAGAGCTTAAACGAACGACCGGATAACTCGACGGCGAGACCTGAGAAAAGCTCGGGGAGGTTTCTAGTAATCGATATGTGAGCGTGGATCGAGAATAAAACTTGCTGAGTTCAAATAAATACGCTATTTAATAGTCCCAAGAGCATATTTATTTTATTCGCACGAATGACGATTAGATTTCTATAAATATCATCGATCGAATTGAATAATATTTCGATCTAATCGAACGAATATGCACTGAGAAAAAAAACCGGATCAATCAAACCAAAACCCTTGGTGAAATAGGGATCTTCCATCTGTTTGGTTAAATTGACTATAAGTATTTTCCTTTTATTCTACCTAGACATGTAGTGAGAACAACTAATTATTTTGTTCAACTAAGTATTTTGATTAGAATAACTGAACTTATAAAACTAGATGCATTTAGTTATTTAAATCAAGTTATTTTTCTCAGTGTGCTCCTGGGACTGTTTCATAGCATATTTATTTGAATCCGGCAAGTCTTTTTTTCCAGCTCAGGTGCTCTTATGACTTACCATTATAGCTTATAGAATTCCACACTGAGAAAAATTGTGTAGACTACATGGCAATGCTAGAAGTTTATCAGTATAAAAATATGTTCTGTTTCATTTAGTAATACTTATTTCTATTTTGCTATAAAAAATATCTCTTTCAATTATACGTATGTACTAGTCATTTCAATGATACTTATTGCTCTTGTCACATTGGAATCACCTGTCACCTTGCTGTAAACCTTGCTACCTGTAAGCTGTGGAGTTAACCTGTCATTTAGCCTCAAAGTATACTTTGAAGCTATATATAGCTGTCAGAGCTATACTGATTGCCGTGCGACTTGAAATTTTGCTCAGTGCAAAGGATATTATAGGTACATATATATCAACGGGTAGAGAATTAAAATGCGAAAGAAACATCGGATGTATCCCTTTAAATCCACGAATGCCTACCTATACGAGCAATAATTAACGTATTTACCATACGGCCGCGGCCTGTCCAGCTCCGATACGCTCGAACGTTTCCGCCCGATCGTACGGCGCGGGTCCGGCCGGAAAGGGAATCGCAAAATAATGACGATATCGTGAGAACGGCGCGCGCATATATGTACAGCCGTACGACAATGACAACGACAACGACAACGACAAGGCCCGGAGGCTGATGAGCGTTTAATGGGGGACTTCCCCTGGGCTTCACACAGAGAGCCAGAGAGAAACGGTCTATTCCCGTTTTGCCATTGTGTATCTCTGTCGGCGCTGCGAACAGTTCGGCTCGCTCGCGTTCGCGCGTCGTTGTTACGCACCCGCGTGTACGACGCACGTATGTACACGAATCGTGCGTACCCTCCGCGGGATACGACGAGAAGATCTACATTGGAGGGGAGAGAAGAAGAGAGAAAGAGAGAGAGAGAGAGAGAGAGAGAGAAGGGGGAGAGAGGCTACTCACCTATACGGTACCCATCGCGGAGGGGGGAGGGGGCTGCAGGGCTACGCAGACACACCGAACGCGGAAACCGGGGCGTCCGCCCCGTTTTCCGGGTGACTTGGCTAAACGGGATCGCATTAGCGCATAGTTTCTCCTCCCCTCGATGCGCGACGGGAGATTAGCATCTCTATTATTTTTTCGAACAAACACGACGCGTCCCTCGGGAGTGTGCGGTCGGTATATAGCGCGCCGGTGGGCCCGCGCGCTGCACGCTCTCCCGTTGGCAGCGACGAGACGAAACCAGGTGGCGGCCGCGGCTGGATTTCGCGATCGCGGGGCGAAGCGGGTCTCTCTCTCTCTCCGTGGGGTGTACTTATTTTGCGCCGATCGATCGTGCGGCCGACTCGGATTCACCCGGACGATCGACGGGAGATAATCTTCGGGATCCGATGAGATTCTCGTGCGGAAGACATGACACGGTACCGCTGTGTATACGCGTGGAGGCGAGATAGCGAACAGGTGCAACGTGAAATTGTCCGCTCTGCGATCGTGATTGCGTGTCTTTGCCCTTCCTCGGGGGTGGGTCGACTGTTACGCTTTCATTGTAGGCGAGCAATCGCTTCCTCGATTTTTCGAATATCCTACTTTGTACTGGGAATGCTTCCTCTCGAGGATACTCGAAATGTCGAAGCAATAAGTGACCTGCGCGGTACTATTATAGGTAGGTACATATATCGCCTATAGTTCATTTATTTGATTCGAATGAGTAGGTTACCTATCCGTTGGATTCAAACATTATTCGATTTGATCAACGATATTTGTATAAACCTGATCGACATTCGTCAGAATCGAAGAAATATGCTGTTAGAAATAGGTATTCAATTATTACATTTACTTGAAACAACCTCTTCTTTTCTCTCAGTACACCTTCAGTTCAGCCATACGTCACTGCATATTTATTTGATTCAAATGAATATTCATTGGATTAAAATATTATTCGATTTGGACAACAATGGTTATATACCTAAGTTTGATCGACATTCGTTCAAATCAAAGAAATACGCCAATAGGAATATTTAATTATCATATTTATTCGAAACGATATTTATATCAGTTTGATCGGAGTTCGTTCAATCGAAGAAATATGTCATTCGATATATTCAATTTTCATATTTATTCGAAAAAACTCCATCTTCTCGCTCAGTGCACCTCCCGTTCGACCATACATCACTTCGTATTTATTTGATTCGAATGAATGAGTCCATTTGATTTAAACATTATCCAATTCGATCGATGATATTTATATAAATATGATCAACGGTAGTTCGAATCAAATTAGCACGCCGTTAGGAATATGCATTGTCATATTTATCAGAAGCGCACCTCCCGTTCAACCACACGTCACTATATTTATTCCGAGGCACCGAAGGAGAAGGGGATGAGAGTTATTACCCTACTCAACGAGGACTCTCGGAGTGAATTCGCAATGACGCACACAATTATACGCACGCCGCACCGCCGCGTACGCGATTCTTCGCGCATCTTCTTCGCGATCCTCACAGCCACTCACCCTTAGCGCGAGTTGGTCGGTAAGCAGGTATAGGCGCGCGTATCGAAGGGGTAGGTACGCCTGATTTCGTAATACCCGTTCGAACGTCCCGCGACAGCCAACCCCGCACAGTTTTCAACTCTCCAATGGGTGGTCGGTAAGGTGGTCTCGTTAGCATATCGCGCGCTCGAACGAGGCGGGCTGAAGGGAAAGGGTTAGAACCTTCCCGACCAATAACTGTAGACTCCGTCATCCCCCGGTCTTGCCCCTTTTACCACACGCGCGTTATCCGTATACCTACCTTACGCGTCGGGCATTACAACCGCATGACCTACGCGTCCCTTCCATCCGCTCGTGCACACGGCCCGTTTTTGTTCTCCCGTCCGATGGTTTGACAGCTCAAAGCGTTCTTGCGTTTCTGGTTTCTCGTAGCCACTGCCATTTTTATTATTCGGAGGGATATGTGTAGAGAGAAAGAGAGAGGGAGGAGGTGAAAGGCTCGGAGGGAGGAAGGACGATTGTAGGTACCTACACGCGAGAGAGTTGATCTTCGAAGCTCGCAGTTTCCAATCAAAGAACGTTCGACGACGATCGAATTGTGTTTATCGTAATTTATTACTTTTAATTGGCCTACACTGAGTAAAATAAACTGGTCAATTTAACTAAAATCTTGGAGACTATAACCAAATCGTTTGGTGAAATACGGAGTCTCTCTATATATTTGGTTAAACTGACAATTTTCTGGTTAGAATAACTAGACATGTAGTTGGAATAACTAAACGTGTCATTGGAATAATTAAGTATTTGAATCAACTTATTAGTATTTTGGTCGGAATAACTAAATTCATTTAACCAGATACGTTTTGTTATTTTCACCACGTTATTTTTTTTTTCAGTTCATGCTAGTGTGTAAGTACTGTTTCTTATTAGCAAAATTTCTTCTTCGAATCAACCAAATAATGAAGCGATGAGAGCATAAAGAGAAATAAATAGATATGTCCTCTCGAAAAAATAAATTCGCATGCTCAGCAACCTCTTTTCAATCGATTTGTATACACCGAGAAAAATGATTAGGTGAAAATGACAAAGTGCGTCTAGTTGAAGGCGTTTAGTCATTCTAACCGAAATACTGATTGATTGAACCAAGCATTTAGTTATTTCAATCAAAAAGTAATCAGTTTAACCAAACAGATGGAGAGGATCCATATTTCGCTAAACAGTTTGGCCATCTCCAAGATTTTGGTTAAATTGACTAAATTACTTTTCTCGGTGTAGCGATACAAATCTTCTTCGTATAGATTCTAGTTTGAATTCAAAGCTCTCGCGTAACGCGATGAGTCATCGAATATTCTTCATTCAGAAATTGCATCCCGATGATCCGTTTCGCACGAGAGCGTATATGATCGTGACCGAATCAGTCGATTCTCCACTTCACTTTTCCTCGCGATCGGGAAATCGCGAGTCGATCCGAAAGTGAGTGCACACCAGTGACAGGCGGTGTCACCGAGATTTTTATCGGCTATGTAACTCGAGTGCGATCCATAGTATTCGAAAGTCAGAAGCGTCGCGGGCAAAAACTTGAATCCCACGATGATATTGATCTATTAAGATTCGGAATGAATTTCCGACTGGTGATCGCGCGAGAGCGAGGACTAATTCGCTTGCGTAACGCGGTTTACCTCGTAATAGGTACACCTTTCTTCTCATTGCTTCCTCAATTTCTTCGCGACATCTTGTGCCCCGGATTTGAGGGCTCCTCGCTTTCTGCCGATACGCTGACCCTTCCATTTATCGCCTTATCGACGAAACATCTTATTAATAGTTAATAATTGTAATTTCAAATACGACGGAAATATTTCATCCTGATAAGATGATATGTAGATATTCGTTATTAAAATGTTTCTTTCATTCAAACAGTTGCCTCAAAGGATCAAATTGTGCTAAATAAATATTGTAATAGTTGACGAATATTTTATTTGATCGAATAAAATATTTATTTCCCCATTTTCAAACAAACATTTAATAACTACAAATAAATTGTTTTCTCAGTGCTCGTATAAGAACAAGAACATTTCTTCGTTTCCCAGAAATCACGAACGTTTATCTAGAATAAAGAAGCACATTCGCATCTAATAGACTTTCGTTCATCAGAAAAGGTATACATTTTTCTCGGTGTACCTACACTGTAAACAAAACTTTTATTTTAATGTACTTTTATGTAAAGCATTTTTCCAATTCCTGCACATGTAGGTAATTATGAAAATTAACATATTTTCTTATGAAATTGCCCTTATAAACTTCGCCACGGAGTATCTTAATTTTTATAATCAACGTATTGGATAAAAGTTTTGCATACGATTATATTAGTTTGATACAAATTTGTTGACAGTGCACGAAACCTTACTCGTGCGTCACGGCGTTCCGCGTGTGGCAGCCGCATCGAGCGATCGTATCGAGTTCGAATAGCGAGTTCGCTCGCGGATGACATAACGCGCGGGACACGGTGGGCTCGTATTTGCACGCGGGTTTTCGGTACGCTGCACCGAGCATTCTCCAGGATTCGGATGACGGGTGACGGTGTATGCCTACGCGCTAAGCCCTCGGATGTCGGGTGCGCGCGGCGCGCGGACCCTTGGTCTTTGCGCCTGCGGGATCGGAGGTACCTAATATTATCCCATAGTCCGCGGTCCGTTATTAGTTGCGTCTTTTTTGTCATTTTAAAGTGCAATATGTTTTTACCCCCGAGGGCCGCCGGCCACCGTTTCCCATTGAGAATTTTTGTGGCGGAAAATTTGTCCCAATGTCCTGAAAGAGACGGGAGAGGAGGGTACGTTTGGATTAGGTTAGGTTGGGGGACGCGAAGTGACATAGGGAAGGGGGGGGGGGTCGTGCTTCGGTATGGTCTTTCCTTCGGCGGTACAGGTCCGTACGCTTACGTACGTAGGTACAGAACGGGATTATCTGTACAGACAATGCCGCAGGGACAATGCAATCCTAGAGGGTGGATGTCGGCCGCCGGGTATACCCTACATAGAGGCCGCGCCCGAGGGAAGGAAATACGAAAATATGTCATTGGAACGAAGACGACGATATAGAGCATCCCGACTGGTATATCGCGTGGGGAGTAATCTCGCATCTTTGTGTATATGCCCACTTATTTATGGCATATCGACGTCCGCCTTACGTCCGACTTATCGTATCCTCGTTTCGACGTATCGAGTTATGGCTGTAACGACGTCCGCCTTTGTCGCGGGGCGAGGACGACAGCGACGAATTCGGATTGATATGAAATTCGGGGGTGAAACAGTCTTGCTTCAACTCGAACTGTGTGGGCCCAGATAGGCTTATATGCGATCGTCACGACGTATGTTCGTGCAAATTACGGTAATCGATTCTTTTAGTCTACACTGTTAAAAGTTCCTTTAATTTTTCGATATGATAATATATAAAAGTACCTCTTAAATTCTTCAAATTATACTAATGCAATTGTGCTCATTGTACTGATGTATGGGAAAGCCGCCAATTTTGGACCGGCACCTAGGTTGGAGCACTTCTGAATTTAGAGTAGTAGAGATATTTTATCGTGTGTGTGTGTGTGTGTGTGTGTGTGTGTGTGTGTGTGTGTGTGTGTGTGTGTGTGTGTGTGTGTGTGTGTGTGTGTGTGTGTGTGTGTGCTTAATTAGATAGGATAAAATGGGGCCAAAAGTGCCACGGGGTAAAAAATACCATTCGGTTAGTCTTAAAAAATAAATGACTATTTGACGATTGCATTACGTAGAAATTATGTCCGTATGCGACAGCTGCTAGAGAAGGCTGATTGCGATTAAACGAAACGGTTTATTTATGAAAATCTAGCGAATGGCGCTTTTTACCTCCAGCACCTTTATTTAGCCCCGCTCTATCCTACATCATACGCTCAGACTTGAAATTGGATGACACACTTTTTCTATTAATTCAGACAGCTACATTTGTAGCTTGTAGGACAGTAACAACTCTAGATACAGGGGTGGTCCAACCTCGGCGTCGGTCAAAATTCGACGACTCTCCCCTATATTAATGTAAAAGCAACAGTAACACTTCTGGAGTAGAGTTTACTCTCGAGTGGTCTCGCTTAATTCTAAAGGACACACACACATGTATCTATCTTGCTTCCAAATAATAATTTCGCATTACTTCATTGTTTTCTTATTTTTAAAATAACCTTACAGAAGTCTCCATAGCTCTCATATGATGCTATTCTGAATGTCAAGGAAAGTATAGATACCTATGTATGTGACATTTAAGAGACATTATTTATTTGATAAAAAAATTTCAGTATTTGTGCTGGACTTTCGGCTAAATATTTTGGATAGTGTACATTTATTTTGTGGTATAAAATTGAATAACCGTTCTTCAATAAAATGTTAAATTCAAATTATAATGTGATTCAAATTAATCACTACGACATATTTACAAAAAATTGTTCTTAGATCGAATACATGTTTAGCATTTCATTTGTATCATTTTGAAATCATTTAATGTCACAAATATGTTTGCTTATCGAGTACAGTCGTCCCCCGCACTAGAGGAAATCTCGGGGGATATTTCCGTAAATGCAAATGCATTAATGCGCGAAGAAAAGTAGCAGAGGTTCGGACCCTCGGTGCCTCAATAGTGTCGTATCAATGAACTGAGTGACCAAGTCTTTCCAAGTGTCCTATTCTGTTATCCCTACATTGATGCTATGATAAGTAATTGTAATTTTTTGTCACTCAGTGTCAAAAACCTCGGTTTTTCGATCGTCCTCGACGCTTGTGAAATCGTGTTTCACACACTGAAGCTGCTCAGTGTGTGAACAACCTGCGCAGGGCGAAAAAGTACATGCGCAGTGCGTGAACAGTTTTTTTGTCACTCAGTGTCAAATACTCGGTTTCATGGGCATCCTCGACGCATGTGAAATCATCTTTCACACACCAATTCGTGAAAAGTTGCGCAGTGCGTGAAATAACCTGCGCAGTGCGTGAAATCGTCAACCTCGTATTTGACACTTAGTGACAAAAAATAGAATTCGTTATTTGGTTGTTTCGCGCCGTTTTAACGAGTGTGATTGCCGTACTCGCTTCGCTCGTGCGGCAAACTTCACACTCGTTAAAAACATGCGCTTCACGCACTCGTATCGAAAATAACTATTATAATTTGTAAGTCGGACGATTTCTACTTTTCCTTCCCGACATCGTGTTCATAGGTTAAAAATTTCAACGAAAACTGACTAAAACTTTCTGCATCAGCTTGTCAGTAAGGAATACGGCACTGCTAGATATGGAAATATGCAAATTACGGGACTCGACGCGACGGTGTACGTAGAAAAGTCCGGAACGTGCCTTTCGGCCGATGCGTTTCGTTACAGTCCGCTAGTGCGAATTCCTTTAGTGCGGGGGACGATTGTACTCGTAAATCACGCAATCTTGGTATATTGAAAATCTATATATATACGAGTTAAAGTTTCTGTACAATTTACGTACATTAGTCCATCTGGAAAGTATGTGACGCATAGTCGGCAATTTGTCCGGTCGAGTGACGTTGCGATTTTTGTCCAGAACCAGAGAATATCGTCCGAGGAAACTGAAATACATCAATAGCTGCGCGCGCTCGCGTGCGTACGTTCGATGAAGATGGAAATACTCGCGCGAGTGACACCACGTTACCGCGTATACGCGTTGCACGCGCAACGCGCGCATCGTACGCGTGGAATGGACTTTTTGTTGCGCCCGGCAATTAGCCACGGCTCGCGGTTTCGCCGCGTTCGACTGTAATAAACGCGACAGTTTTACCGAACGACGACTGACGATCCTTCCATCCGAAATCCGCGGCCGCCGCGAGCGCGGGTATATCCGTGCTCGAAAGGTGACGACGACGACGAAGAGCTCATGCTCGTTATACAGAGAGAGAGAAAGAGAGAGAGAGAGAGAGAGAAAGAGAGAGAGAGAGAGAGAGAGATGCGGGATTGTAGCCGGCGTAACCTTTTCTCTCGATCGCGTGTACGCGCAACCGCGGTACAGGTGCTCCGGTCGCCGTACAGTAGGGCAAGACTTACTTTTATGTTCAAATATCGTTATAATCTTTATTTTTCATCCGATTTCAATGATTTTCTGTTCAAAATAATCAGAATAAAATTTGGAACAATCATAGCAGAGCCGATTTTTTATTTTATTACTCCTAAATAGGAGTGCATACTGTAGATCGCGCAATTGACTGCTTGCAACTTCTATGTTCCACTGTTTAAATTTCCATGCAAGGAGGATCAAGAACGGGAAATGGATCGTATGTAAACGATAATATACCTACCATTTCGCACTTTCGACTCAATATAGAAACTATTGATCTCGCCAAATTTTTACATACACTATTAAGAAATATTTGTATTTTTTATATACTTTTGTATAAAGCTCTTTTCCAATACGTGAATGTGAAAATTAATATACTCCGTAATTATGAAAACTAATACATTACCTTATGAAATTTCTTTTATCATAACGGAGTATATTAATTTTCATAATCACGTATTGGATAAAAGCTTATCCAACAACAAGCTAAGCTTAGCTTATATACATACAATTATATTAAATTCAATAACAATTTTTTACAGTGTATAGTTGGGTCCAGACAAGAATGGAAAATGTACAAAACTTTTTTAGATCCCGAGTGCTTGGATATAATCATACTGGATCCGGAAATTTGAATCTGGATATTTTAACAACGGATTCGTTAAATCAACGACGTCAAGAACCGTTATATACCACATTTGACGCAAAAAGATGAAATATTTAAATTTTACGTCATATTGGATCTACAGTCAATGGGAACAATAAAATTACAAATCGGCTCTGTTACGTTTGTTTCAGATTTAATGTTGATTATTAGAAATAAAAAATTAACGAAATTGGATAAGAAATAAAGGCGATTTAGTGATTTTTGAACATTAAAAATGCATTTTGACCTACTGTGACGCCGGTCCGCAATCGGAATGCAGGCGAGCGTCGTCAGGCATTCTTCGGTGGGGAAATATATGGATATGAGAGTCGCCGGTTTCCGTGCCTACCGCTCTTGTCTCGGGAATACAACGAATTCGAGCAGTCTTCAACGCGATAACTCTGCTTGCCAAATTAGCCGCTCCGATAATCATACATAGATAATCGATAGTCATACTCCGCAGTTCACTCGCACGCCTCCCTTCCAGTCCGCCGGGTCTCGCGTGCGTTTATAATGCCTACACTCTGAAGAGTATCTTCACGCAATTAAACGCCCGCGATAACGAATCGTTACACTACGAGCCCGCTACGACGCCGGCGAACCGTTCGCCCGTGTGCGTGTACTTATTCACACACGCACACGCGTCCATCTGTTCGACTCTAAGTATGCGTGAACGGTACACGGAGAAAAGTTTGCGGCAACCACTCCCACAATCCATGTGGTAAGATTGAATTATCGCGGCACATGACGTCCAGTACCATAAATATGTCAATATTTACCATAAGTATAGCAAATGTGACAATACTTATGGTAAATATTGACATATTTATGGTACTGAACGTTATATGCTGCAATAATTCAATCTAATCACATGGATTGTGGGAGTGGTTGCTACAAACTTTTCTTCAAGTCCACTGAAAAAAATAACTTGGTAAAAATGAAAAAATGCATCTGGATGAACGAGTTTAGTTATTCTAACCGAAATACTAGTAAGTTGAACAAAATATTTAGTTTTTTGAACTACATGTTTAGTTATTCCAACTACAGGTCTAGTTATTCTAATCAGAAAATGGTCAGTTTAATCAGACAGATGGAGAACCCATATTTCATCAAACGATTTGGGTATGATCTCCAGGATTTTGGTTAAATTGATCTGGTTATTTTTCTCAGTGTGGAGACGCATCTCGCGGAGGCTGATGCTCCAGTGACTCCCTACGCGTAGCGTGCCCTACAGCCATGGGAAAAGGTTCGAGGTCGAGTGCGACTCGTATCGCTCGAACCGTTCGCCCTGTGCGGCTTGACGATAGTGAGAGAGAGAGAGAGAGAGAGAGAGAGAGAGAGAGAGAGAGAGAGAGAGAGAGAGAGAGAGAGAGAAAAAAAGAAAGCTAGGGACACGCGCGAGGAGGAGGGGGGATAGCGAGGGAGGAGTGCAAAGTCATAGGAGAAGAACGAGAAGAGAACGCCGTGAGTGGGGGAGGAAAGAAGTCTGAATACGAGAAAGAGAGAAAAAAAGAGAGTGGGCGAAGAATTCAGATTTTTTTATATCTAAGTCGCGCGAGGCCTCATCTTGCGCCGTACGGGATGCTATTTTCGTTTCGGCGGTTTTCGAGACGTTAAATAAAGATAAAACAGCTTTCTTGTCCGTGATCTACGTGCCCGCGGCGCGGCAGTGCTCTGATTTATCGAATCCCCCCTCCCACCCGTCACCCTTCGAGCCTTTCTTTCTCTACTGCGTCGGTATTATTACGCGCCCGCGCGCGGCTATCCGCTCGAGATGCATCTTTGTAAATACTAGTTATAAATAAAATCGTTGCACATCGCCCACTCTCTCTCGCATTCGAAGCGATATCGTTGCAGACTTCCACGCGAGTCTCCTTTCTCTACGTCAATTTCGCGAGTCCGCGTTATTATGCAGCCATCGGTCAGGATTCGTCCGTTCCCGAGTAGAAATTTTCATCAGATTCGGATCCGATTCTGAAACGATTCCGCGGACTGCAGATTAGAATTTGATTCGAATATCTTATCAGAATCGGATCTGAAATATAATGTAATTTGCAATTTGGATCGGATTGGGAAATGGCCAGTTGAATATTCTGATTGAGACGACGAATACATCTGATCCTTTTCTGTTCCGTCATTAGAAGTCTCTGATGACCCCGAGTAGACATTTTCATCAGACTCGGATCAGATTCCGAACAGATTCCGCGGACTATTGATCAGAATCTGATCCAGATGTCTGATCAGAATCGAGTCTGAAGTATAAAGCGATTTATACAATCTGGATTGGATCTAAATATCGTGGTAAAACATGGCGTTGTCATCCGAATCCGATAAACTTCGAATCGAGATTTCTGACCAAAATGCTATCCGAGTCACACCAGACAAGAATCGGATCTGGGATTTCAATTGAGATTACATCTGACCCGGATCCGATCAGCTTTGAATCAGAACTTCTCACCAGAGCTTGGTTAGTGATGACTGATTTCAACGTAACACAATTTTACGGATCATAATCGCATCCAAATGTAATCATAAATATCGTGATATATAGAGGAAAAAAATTAGTTGGATCTACTGAAAATTGATAGCGAGGTTACAAGTAATTATTTATTTATATCAATGAAATATTTTAATAGGTATATCAATTTGATATCTCTTCCTTACAATCACGTGGAATAGTACGTAATTGCAAGAAAGAAATATCTAATTAAATGTGAAAAAAGATCAAATTGATGCAAATAAATAATTACTTACGACCCCGCAAGTAATTATTAGTAGATCCAACTAACTCTTTTTCTCTGTGCACGGAACCTCCCGTAGTACATCTGATCTATTTCGGATCCGTCATAAAAAGTATCTGATGACATTTCTACTCGGGTTGGATATTCTAATTGAAACTATACGTCTGATCCGTTTCTGATCCATCATCAGACGTCTCTGATGACATTACTACTCGTGTCACACATCGCTCCGAAAGTTCTCGCGGCGTCGCTCGCTTGTATAGGTACGATATCTCGTCGAGAATAATCGAACGCGAGTCCGTCGGTCGCGCGCGTGGTCCCGATCCACATATCGTCGTCCGATTTATCGCGCGTCCCTGTTGAGATCGGCGCGCGAGCCGAAAGAAGGAATGGAGCGATCTCTCGGCGTCTCTCAGCCCTCGACGTGTTGTAGATCCGCACGGCGAGACGCGAATTGATGTTCGCGTAAATTTCACGCGGAGATGCGAGCGTGCGACGGCGTGCCGATACCCACGGGGCGCGGCGAACGCAGTAGAAATTGCCGAGGCCGAGACGAATGTTTGCGAAGTAACGAAAAACCTCGGACCTGCCGCACGTCTGTTTACCCGCCGTCAACCCCTCGTGCGACACTCGATTTTTCAAGCCCCCGTCCGATATAATATCATATTAATGCCCAGGGCGCGATGCCGGGCACGCCGACGCTTTGTAAATACGAGCGGGAAATCTTTACGGCGAAGAGTAACTGTATTTGACGAGGAGGAAGGCGATCGATCGGTTCGCGGATCGGCGCGCGTATAGCTGCGATGGAATAGTTTTTCGATGTCGACAAACGACATGTAAAATATCATTCGATATAACTAAATGTTGAGGTTACGGGCAACCAACTAAGTGTAAAGTTGTCTAAACAAATATTTCGTTAAAGTAACTAAAATTTAGTTGAAGTAACTAAATATTTAGCAGCTTCAACGAGCTAATAATTATTCCAATAATTATACAATGTAGATTTACCAAGGATATTCCATTAATTTTCGTTATTTGTCATTTTACAAAAAAATCTTTCGAATAAAAGTCATTTGGTGTTGAAGGGGACGTATAATATATGTAAGCGGTTTTTAATAACACGCATTATATTATCAACGCGATATGAAGGTCACCTATATTTTTGAAATGGAACTCGACATTTTTGTTTTTAAAGAGTTGTAGAGCTCGTCGAGAGGAACAAAAAAGGTTTAACATGAAAGGCTCATTCATTGGATCATTTGGGAGATATTGTCGCTCAAAGTACAAAAATAATTAAGAGCAAGGAAAGAGTTAAGTGAGAGAAACTCAGTCGAGCGCAACGTAACTAACTCTTGTAGTTTGAGCGGCAATACCTCACAACCGGTCCAATGATCGAGCCTTTCACTTTATACTTCTTTGTTCATCTCCACGAGCTCTACAACTTTTATAAAAATGAAAATGTCGAGTTCCATTAAAAAAATAGAGGTGATCCTCATATCTTGTTGATAACGCGTGTTTTCAAAAACCACTTACATGTATTATACGTCTCCCTCGACACCAAATTACTTTTAATTGAAAGATTTTTTCATTAAATGACAAATAACGGAAATAAATGGATGTGGCCTTGATGAATTTATACCCTGTATATTTAGTCGGTCGTTTTTATCTTCAAATTTAGTTAAATCGAGCGGGTTTTTTTTAAATGTAGAGCAGTCTTGATATTATTACCGATCTGATTCCGATTTAGCACCGAATCGCATGGATATGCCAGCATTCAAATACCAAGCGCTCCGTTAACCGATTTAATACCGATTTAATATCGATATTCGACTCTGATTTGTAGAGTGGCGGGGCTAATTGATCTAAGTGCCAAAAGCATTTTTCCCAGGAAAATAAAGAAAACTGCCTATCAGTGAAACCAAACTGACGTTTGACCACCTTTTGACGGCTCATACAACGAAAAGGAAAGCGCATTAGCACTTAAATCATATAGCCCTGCATTGGTCTTGGCGCATATATCATTTTGTACAAAAAATCCAAAGTCATGGAATTTTGGCACTTAGATCAACTAGCCCCGCGCGACTCTACATTTGAGTTTATTGTTCTAGTATGCGAGCCAATCGTGGCCCAGTACCATTGTCTGCGAAGTTGCATCAGTTTTTATGACGCTGAAACGTTACTAAAACTTCCCTTGTTAGGTGCGTATCGATGTATAATGATGCAACAGGGTGGTCAGTGTCGGTTTCGTCGATAAAAGTAATCTCTAAGATCTCCCATTGGCGATGGTAAATCGATAGCGTGCACCCTTTCGATTTAACGGGCCGGAAAGTTATGATGAAATTTCTACCCGCGTGGCGCCTTTTGTTGGATCCCAACCCCGTCCACCCCTCAAAAAGCCGAGAGTATTCGCGATCACACATATACGCATTTTACCTCTGGATTTCGTTCTTCCGGCAGTTTCGATCGTCAATTTTTTCGTCTCGGCTACCATTACGCGTAGTTTTCCTCCTGTATAGGTACTGAGCGAAAAAAAAAATGGTATGTTCAATTAATTCTGCGTTTACGTGTGGGGGAATGCAGAATTAGTTGCTCCGACTAATAAATTTGATTATAACGATCAACGACTATTTGAAGGATTACAAGCTGTAGTCCATTTAAGTCAATTATTAGTCCAAGTACCACCCATAACCGCCGATTTAAACAAATCTACTAGGTACACTTTTCTCTCAGTGTACAGCGAGGGGCCAATTCGACTACTCCCTCGCACGTATTCTTCTGCAGCGCCCTTCGAGCAGCTTCGAATATCGAGCGAGCAGAGCCGAGATTCTTCCCCCAAAATCGCGAATGCCGTCTCTCGCGGTACTAGCCATACTTCTTGAGAAACAGACGGAATCCCGATATATATACTTATACGTGCTTTAGTCGCGGCTGCGTACGCTATATAGCTACCAACCCCTGTGTGCACCCGCGGAATATCAGACGCGAGCGTAGGTACCTATATTCGGGGTTACAGAGTATAGGTTGGGTCGCGCGCGCGCGCGCGCGATGAATTACGACCGTTGGGCCGACCGAACAAGCCGCGCGGTACTAAAATCCCGACTGATATATTATTACGTATCATTGCTCCCGTTCGGTTATTTATACTCATATAACTTAATGCCCAGCGAAGCGCAGGGAGGACGGCCGATACGCCAACCCAGGATCCCCGCGGGATCGGGAGACGTTAGCTTTCCCGCGCGTTGTAATTTTCATTGAGAGTCGCACTCTTCCTCGATCTCCAGCGGCCGATCCGACTCACCTTCTCGCCTTCGTCATCGACGGCGCACAATTTATCCGCCACGAAAGCTAGTCGACGAGGCACCAAGGTCTTCGCCCCCGCGAGGAAGAGCTCTGGTGGCGAGGGAAAAACGATAGGGCTGCAGAGGGCTATGCGAAGCGCGGGAGGGCGGAGAGCGACGTTACTTACGGCACGATACCTTTATATCGAGTTATATCGGAGGAGAGGGGGGAAACCGAAGCCCCGCGCGCGCGACGCGATGCCCCGGCGCTCGCAAAGACGTCTCGCGGCGCGGAGCCGCCTCGTTCTCGTACTCGGTGTACGCGGTGCACGCCACGCGTCGGGGATGGGGAGATTAAAAAATACGGCCCCCCCCCCCCCTCCTCCGCTACCCCCTACTCCTTCTAGTTTTCTCGTCTCGCGAAGTGAAAATCTCGTATTCCCTGCGTCTGGGAGGACATTTCACGGACTTCCTTCCGCAATGAGAGTTCTAGGCATTTTCGGTTTCTATAGATAGCAGCCCCTGCGAGAAGGGACGAGCGGACGGCCGCGGGGAAGCTCTGCTTTTCCCGAGATACGTGAAAGTGGCGCGGTATGAACGCGGTCTAAAAATATAAACGCCTTGCTCTCTTGCGCTTTACGGTTACCTAGGCCCGTATCGGTATAGGCACTCGCAGACGCGCGTATAAATATATACGTTATACACACGCGTCCGAAGGACGGGAACGCGCCTTTTCGAGGGCAGGGGCTGGAACCGAAGACGGAAGCCCTATTTATTTATGGGTGGTACACCCCTGAAACTGAAGTAGGGTGACGGGCACGCGCCACCACCTCCCCCTTCTCTCTCTCTCTCTCTCTCTCTCTCTCTCTCTCTCTCTCTCTCTCACTCTTTCGGTCTTTCTCACTCCCGCCCCCGCTCTTCTCTTCTCACTTTTCTACCCCCTGCACACATGCCGCACCCCTCGGATGTTATAATAGTTAACGCTACCCGACGGAAACCCTGCAGCGTGTCCGCCTACTTGATCCTCGTTACCCCTGCGACCTTTGGATCTCGACCTTTTGTCACTGCGATTGTTGCGAATGAAATTATCGCGCGAGTAGGACGCGTTCCGGCAAACACTTTAATGAATATACGTGTACAGTGTTAAAAGTGGCTTTAATAGTTAGATACGGAAATACACAAACATTCCTTCAGTTTATGAAATTGTACTCTTCATTATAAGGGACGTGTACACTGAGAGAAAAGTAGGTGGTAAAATCAATCATAATCGCAAAGTTTAATTTTCCTGTGGTATATTTATGATTAAACAGGCCATGAATGCAGTCGAAATAACTTTGTTACACAGTTATAGTGGCAATAAGATTATAGTTTGTGATAATCATGCACTATAGCTAAATAAACTGTTATAGAAAAATAGATTGATAATATTATTACATGGTAATGTGTGTGTGTGTGTGTGTGTGTGTGTGTGTGTGTATGTGTGTGTGTGTGTGTGTGTGTGTGTCAACTATATAAAAGAAAGATTAGGGGCATCAATCAACTACAACTGCAGGTTGATCTGGTCACAAAAACCTTATTACCATAATTAGAACTCAACTATTTAGAAGAATTGTGGAATCATGGTTGGCGCCAAAACCGACTATGATTTCTAGTTAAATTATGGTTCTTTTAACCAGATTTTTCTTTCAGCCTATTCACAGTTAGACATGTGATGTAAATTTTGCGGCAACTTTGAACGGTAGATCATGGCGTGCAGCAATTGTATGTAATTTATGGGTTCTTCCTTGGCACTGTTATTTATGTAATTGTATGATGAAATTATACTTTGGAAATATTTTTAACAAATTTTATACATTACTCTGATTAAGTAAGTTAAATTTTGGGTAAGCTTGTTGCTTTAGTTCTATTTTAATCATGATATATATGATCTAAATTTGATGTATCATTTGCAATTTACACTTATAACGAACAATTTCTAGTAATTTGACGTGCAAATTCAGTAAATTTAGATAAACTTTAACAATTGACGCATGATGTGAGCATCAGGAATATTTAATTGGTTTTGTCTTAATTCAGAGTTACAGTTTCGTAATAATTTGAAAATTTTCTTAATTTTAAAGCACAACCTTGCAGAAATCCATGATCCATAAGACACTTTTTTGAATTTCGAGGAACGTGCATACGATATTTAAGGCACATTTAAGTTTGGTAAAAACCTTGGAGTATCTACTTTCTTGAAGCTTAATATTAATATTTTCGACGATGTTTTTTTTTATAATTTCCTGTATTTAAAGAGTACAGGAACTCCATATTGGTGTTGGATTCCTCCAATAAATAACAAATGCCTTCGGCTACTAAGAAATGTTGTATTCTAAGTATAAATATTCTCAAATCACATTTGCGTGGTGGAGGAATCGTCTCGAGGGCGAGCGGACAGACTCGCGGAAAATCTCTCGAGAGAACGTACTGTCCGGGGTGTGAGCTTGTAAGGAACTGAAGATATTTAGAAAGCTGAGGAGTGTTTCGAGTATGGAACTATGGAGCGGGGGAAGAAGGAATTTAGTGGAAAAAACTCAGAGTTAAGGGTAGGCGGAAATGAAAGTTACGGATTAGAAAGTTTTTGGGTAAAAAGGGTCAAGGATGTTTCGGAGGTTTTTTGGCGTGAATAGAGAGTCCCGTAATAAAATGAAAAATCGGTAGAGACATTCGGGGTTCGCAACGAAGGGTACAGTACCTAGAACTAGCAGATGTTTACAGTTACACAACATTGGATATTAACGAATGTGTAATGAGAAAAAGCAACTTTAGTGTCGACATGTTCGATTCAATCGTGATTATTTCGTCACGTCGTAAATCTTTTAGCCACAGTCGACACAATCCATGGAAAAGATTTCCGACGTTGACAAATCCCAGCACTCTGAAAGAGTAGGTATCTACACTGAGAAAAGAATTCGGTAAAATCAACTAAACATTTAGTTGAATAGTCGTAATTAAATATTTTATTAGCTCAACTGATATTCATTTGTCCCGACAAAATACTCCCTTGGCTCAAGTAAAATATTTCTTTAATGAATGTACATATTTTGTTAAGCCAAGAAAATATTTTATCGTTACTAATAAATATTACTTGTGCTCGTAAAATGTTTAATTGCGACTATTCAATTAAATATTTCGTTGATTTTACCGAAATTTTTCCTCAGAGTATGTCCTACAGGCGTCGTGCATTGCTAATCGGCGCCGGCTCGATATTTACGCGTTGACAATCGGCAACCAAAGATCGCCCGAGCACTATTAATCGATTTAATACCACTCCAGAACCCCTGGACCTTGTAAACAGAGAAAAAGAATTGAAATCATTGGCAATGGTATTTAGAATGTTTTGAGTCAAATACTTGTAAATACAATTAAAAATGTCTTCCTTGGAATCACATACTATTCCATGTGATTCTAAGAAAGAGATATCGAATTGATGTATTCAAAAATTTCATTGATATAAATAAATAATTAGGTACTTGCGACCCCGCAAGTAAATTTCAGTAGATCCAATTAATTCTTTTTCTCTAGGTACCTATGTAACTCCTTATCGACAATTTTCGACATCACTGACTTCACCGTGCGTATCTTTTGTACTTTAAGGAACACACGTAAAAAAGTGAATGATATCGAAAATCGTCAATAACGAGTTACAGAATCCGGGCACAGTGCCGACATCCGACTACTGCTTCACGGTCATCCTTTCAGCGTACCGTCATTTGTAGCTCGGTACCATTATTGCCAAATAAGAGTTGGCTGCGAGAGTGCGCGCGTTCGTTGACGCGCGCGTGCGTCTGCAAGGGCTATTCCCGCGCTATTCCCGCGTGTTTGTTTCCCCCGAGAAGCGAAGAAGCGTGCTTCTATTTAGTAGACGCGTTCGGATCGGGGAGCGCGCGCGCGCGCGCGCCCGTCGTCTCCCACCAAATTCTGTCCCGCTACGTCGCGTGCTCGCGTGAGTGCATCCTTGTGACCAGGCGCGCGCGCGCGTGAGAGAGAATTTCCCCGCTCTGAAAATCGCTGAGCTATTTATACAGAGGCGCCTTCAAAAACTCATAACGAAGTCTTCCCAACGCCGGAAACATCGGTCGTACAATTTCGGAAATCGTCGCGGGAAGTCTCCGGGGAGATATACACATGTGCACTTTGTACATGCCCATGTACGCGGATCGGGGGAGGCTGCGCGTGCGATCGAATTGCATCTAATCCGGGTAAATAGTGGAAAGAAGAACGTGCGTGTATTTTCGACTTATACGAAGCGTAGGAATTCGATGTAAAGACTGTAGATGATATTCGGATACCTAATTGGTCGTAGACAAAAATTAGTAGATTTGACTAAATTGGCGGTCACTGAAAACGGGGAACCGCTAATTTAGACAAATCTACTAGGTACATTTCTTCGCAGTGTGGAAACGATATTAGGTACATATAGGTATAATACACTGTTAAAAATCTTTATTTTAAACTTCAGAAAACCACTGAAGTTTTCATCCAACGCAGATGTGACTCGAATTTATACAATCTTCCTTTGAAATTCAGAAAAGCATCGCGTGACTCACTGATTTTGTAAAACAATAATGTATGCGCGTGTTACAATTAATTACAGATCATTCATTAACACAATTCAGTAACGAAATACTTTATAACGCAGTTAATACAAATAAGATAAGCGTCGTTATTGGCACACAAAGAATGTGCCTACCTTATATACATTTTCTTTTATAAAATTGGCAGAATTGTGCTCATACCGTAGTGCTTTCTACTGATAAGGGGCAAAACTACGACTCGACTAATACTGTAATTTATCTTCCGCTGGAGGGTTTCTGGTTAGGAAAAAATTAATGTGTCGTAACATATCCGTGTTGTAACCTTTCCAGTTCTCTCCTACATTCGTGTGTTATCGTATTTGAAAATTAAGGAAACTTTTGACAGTATAAATTTAAACGTTCTATAAACGTTTGTCTCATCTACAAAAAATATCGTACAACGACGAGCTACGACAATTAATTGTCTTCATGCCGAATACTGGGAACGACATTTTGTGTAAATACACGTTCCCCTGCTATACCGTAAGTATATGGAAATAGTCTCCCGCAACCCACAGCAACATTATTTTCTTTTCACAAAATATTCCTACTCGGAAAATAACATCCGTCCTCCTCCACATCAAGAGACTTGACAGAGTCTCGCACGAAGGACTGAAGAAAAAGTTACATATTTTCGTTAGCCAAGTTTTATCTGGCAATACCATTCAAGTGCTTCGTCATTAAATTAGCCCGATCGAATGGCAACGTCTAACGATCATTCAGACGCTACGAACATTCGAGGGTCGTTCCCGCAAGAAATAATGAACGACCGTGCGATCCAGCGGTCACTTTCCGAGCGTGTCCATCGGACGTTACATATGTGCCGATTCGTCAAAGTATTCGTACTGCACCGCGGGACTACCCTTACGCGTTCCACTCCACTCTCCGTCGCAAGGAATCGAACCCCCTCCCCCTCAACGCCGACGAGATTGCCAGTCGACAATCGTGTGCCCCTCTTTCGCGGATAATAGCCGGACAATTAATGCCGGCATTGTACCCGGTCTTGACGCGTGGGCGGCTGATGGTCAGTTGGTCGAGAGAGGGCAGCTGTCGAGATGCGCGTTCGCTCGCAGCTGCCTTTGGAGGAAATTCACGTTCTCCGCCACTGATGACCGTCGAACTGACCATCCGCTCGCCTCCTTTCGTCTTTGTCCGGTTCGCGCGGTCGCCCCCGCCGTGGAACGTACGTACCCTCGCCCGTTGTCGCGCGCGCTGTCGCCGGTATCCTTTAATAGAGCCCGCGCGACGCACAACCATCGCTGTGTGCCGGTCATTCAATATCTTTCCGTCTAGTTCTTCGTTTCCTTCGCATGCACGGAAAAACTACTACCAGTTAATTTTACTATAATATATCTATATACAGGGTGTCCCATTTTAATCTTTGCAGCAGAATATCTCGAGAAATGCACATGCTAGGAAAAAAGTATCTCATATAAAATTTGTTAAGTACAAAGGGGGCCACAAGCTGACTGTATCAGTTTCATCACAGATGGCGATGCAATCGGTGAATTTGGGGAAAATGATTTTTTTTTAAATGGGAACCCCCAGTTTTTATTGCATATTATGATTCTATATTAAAAACGAAATAACTTTTGCCTGAAACTGTTTTTAATTACCTTCGTAGATGGCGCTGAAGGTACTAGGTGCCAGTTTTTGAAACACTGAAAAATGAAGTGTGTATTTATTGTTGTTTATCAAGTCGAAAAAAATGTTAAAATTGATGGGTTTCATTAATTTTGTATGCTATATACGTAGTACACTTCTATGTGGAACATAATAACTGTTAAGAAACCAATTTTCTATTTAAAAATGTTAGGCTTTCGCGGCCATTGTCATTAGGTATAGGTAGTTATGAGTGTTACCTACTACTCTTGGCTTCCGGGTGGTAATCGCGTCCAAAAATATTATTTAGCCGACGTTTCGAAAACTCATAACTATAACTATAACTATAACTATAACAATATTACTATTATTTATCGAACAATAACCTTAAGTGTCCGTCACCAGAGGAACTCCCGCTACATATAAAGGTTCTCGGATATTCCTACTGTGCTGAAGAACAATTTTTCCTTGGAAACTAGTAAATTGTAATGTAAACTATCAAGATTTAATGTTTTCATAAGAAAAATTATTGTACCGCACTGTTGTAGAAACATCCGCAAATCCTCATGTGTACCTTTTTTTTATTGTAAATATAGTAAAATTTATTGATATCACAGTCTTTCCGTATATATTATAGGTACCTGGCGATACGTTTCTCTCGTGCGAATGTCGCGTTCGGTATAAAGCAAAAAGCGACAAGATATACGCCCGATAAGACATTACGCGGCGAGAGCTCGTTTTCTTCAACCCGCGCAACCCCTTGCGGATTTATTTATATCATCGTCGAGGAACGAGCGATACTCGCCAATGATATTCGGCGAGAGATCGAGCGCCCAGCTCTGTATCACATCGGCCATACATTTATCGAAAGCGAATATTCTCCGCGAGAAACTGTTTCGAGAGATCACGGTACTCTGTACGTCGGCGACTCTCTCTCTCTCTCACTCTCCCATATGCGCTCTCTCAAGTCGTTTTATACGGCGCGCTTACGTCGATCCATTTCGAAGCAACGTTAATATAACAACGCGAGGAGCACTTACGTACCTAGCCTATCAACCGGGGATAGAGGTCCGGCCGGGGCATTAGTGCCGCCGGATTGACCCGGTGGGTCGCGGTCGCGCTTCCCCGCAGCGACGCGCGCGCGAGGCGATCGGGTTAACTGGGCGATGGTTGAGTTATCCGATACCTATCTGCCCTGTGACCAATTGCTACGTCGCAGTCTTGCGTAACCTCTTCCGAAGTTCATCTCCGCCGTTAAGTCGCGTTTCCGACCAGCGACTCGCGTGTCTTCATTGGAAGGTACAGTTCTGTACGGCGATCGTATTTGTTAGATACCCTTCAAGAGAGTTGGTCGTTCTTCACTGAGAACAATTTTTAGGTTGCACGGCAGTGCTATTAGTTTATCGGTACAAAACTGTGTTCTATTTGTCTTGGTAATGTACTGAGAAAATGAATGCTTCAAAATGTAGCAATCAGTCACACAAAGTATGCACAGAGAAAAAGAACTAATACTGTACTTCTGCGGTGTCAAAAGTAATTATTTATTTATGTCAATGGTATTTTTTAATATGTCAATTAAATATCTGTTCTCTACAACTATGTGGAATAGCATGTAATTGTAAGGAAGAAATATTTAATTAATCTTAAGAAAGGTTTCACTGATGTCAATAATTATACGCGATCCTGTAGGCAATTTTTAGTACATAGATCAAACTTATTCTTTTTCTCTGTATGGGGGGAAAACTTCAGGTAAGAAATGTAGTGATGTGAGACAGTAATTAATTCGGTTAAATACTATACTGTATAAGACTTGTATTATGTCTGAGAGAAGTAAATTTTATACAGTGTACAGTGTATTCAACCGAATTCATAACCACACTATCACTAGATTTCTTACTTGGAGTTTTTTCCTCATACTTTTTGAGATTGATTGCTACATTTTAAAATATCATTTCTCTCAGAGTGTACTCATTTCTATTTTACTATAATAAATATCAGTTTCAATTATACGTATAGGCATTTTAACAATGCTTATTGCTCTTGTCATATTGGTATTACTATACTACCTGTCCTGTCAAGTTAACCTGTCATTTAGCCTCAAAGTATAGCTGTCAGAGCTATATTGATTGCCGTGCGGTTTGAACATTTTTGTTTCAATGTTCTCTCAGACGATTCAGCGACAAACTGTAGATACCTACTATGCTACTCGTGCGTAGCCATCTACGTAGTCTGAGCAGAAGGAAAAGGGGATGAACCTAGGACGAAGGGTCACCGGCGCGGCTTTAACTTTACGGCGTTGCCTCGGAAGGAGATGAGAAACCGACTCGATGAGATGCGCGGCGATGTGGTGGGAGGGAGAGAAAGAGAGCCCCCTGGAGCATCAAAATAATAATCCGCGCACCGTAAAGGGGTTCGGAGCACGGTCATAACGCGTGCACGCATCATGCTCGCACGCTAGCGGCAAATACATCGTCTTCGTTATTATTACCGTGATGAATATTATGATTATTACGGCTTCGGTTCGCAGTTGTCGTCGTAAAAGGGCTCCCATAAAGGAAGGATCGAGCCGCAGGCGGTGTCTCTCCTTAATAAGCGTCGTATTCTTCGCGTTACCGGCTCTACGTGCTCCGGGATCGACGAACTTGATATTCGCGCGTTGTCAAAGCTCGATTATCCGCCCTGGACCGCACTAAGAAAAAAAACTTGGTTAAAATATAATAACAAAATACATCTGGTTAAGTTAGGTTAGTTATTCTAACCAAAATACTAGTAAATTGAACCAAATATCAAGTTATTCTAACTACATGTTTAGTAATTCCAATTGCATGCCTATCCCCGCGCGCGACCACTCCCCGCGCGTTTCACTTCTTCCGCGCGTGGCGACCACACGTTTTGTTTTTTTTAAATATCAATTCCTGGATCAACACTTTTCAATAATTAGTCGTATGTTTTATCAGCATTATTCAAGTCATCCTTGAACCATAAACGATCACATACTGAGCACACCGAACCGAAAAGAATTGTTCTTAATTTTCTTATTGAATTCAGTGTGAATTTTTTTGGGCATTAAATGTAGGTAGTGTAAGGAATTTCATATTCATAGAATGTATTCTCAACGCGACATTGGATCCTCCAGCAACTTGAAAATTTTTTGCATTCTTCAGTGTTTTGGACTGGTGTTGATCTACATTAGTAGATACATCAATATTTGATTGTGTTAATTTTATTCCCTCCCTCCATTCTTGAATTCGTTCTGCATTAGTTTTAGCTGGTGCCTTCGTTCTCGCTTTTTTTACACGTTGCCTGTCATTATACTCTTTTGACCGTTCTGTTGCTGTTTTTGCCATAATAATTATAAATTAATACACACACGAAAGAATGTACAGTGTTCATTGACGTTTACGAAATTTAAGAAGTTTATAATATTTTTGTTTTACTATTTTTCTTCTCGTTCCGCGTTATGTTCTCGTAACTGAAGTTTCACCAGTAAACAATGCTCGCTCCGATCGTCTTGGGTCGAAGCGGACCTTCTCCGTTCGGCCGGTAGCGGAAAGTTCATCTATCCAAAGGGAAAGTGTCACTTCTCGCCATGGTGCCGATTCGGTAGTTAAAATATGATGGTATCTATGACCTGGCGCATCTGTTTGACTGAACGGGGACTTCGAGTGCACGGCGAGAGGATACCTAAACGCTAGATTTATGATGAGCCCGAACAGTGGAGATGCGACACTGCCTCTCCTCATAATATAAACAATGGCTTTCATCGTCCCAAGAAACACTCGAGCAACACAAACCAGACCCCCTCTGCACAGCGATTGATTTTTGCTTCATTTATTCTTCAGTTAATAATTCTAACAGGTGACACTACTTCGTGATACGACTACTGACCGAACACGTGGAGAGATGGATTAAACCATATCGGTTAGTTCAAATGATTTAACACTGCACTCATAATATTACTGGTGACACATATTGGATTCAAAGAGATACAGTACTTCCATGATTTAACCGTGGTTTACAATTAGATACACTGTGAGGTTGTTTTGAGGGAAAGGTGCGGGACTGCGAATGCATTCGCAACCCACGTTCGTCGAAACATACCGACAGCCTCGCCGTTGCGACCGATGTACAGATTAGATCTAGATTAGCGCGTTAGTTAGGTTGCAATGATAGTGAGCGGTAAGAAATGACGTAGAAGTCCCCTTGCGACGGAACACATATTAACACAAACCTAAGTCTACGCACGGTCCAGAGCACGGTGGAATGAGGCTGGGCCGAGAGCGCTGTATGAGTGAGGCACTGTCGAGAGCGCTGGAGTGTGTGGGTTTCGTTACGGTTTTTCGTGTCGGCGCGCGCGATTTCACTACCCTCAGCACAAAGAAGTTTCCTAAGGAAAAATTCTTCTTCAGCACAGTAAGAACATCCGAAAACCCTTATTTGTACTTCTTTTATAGTAGATACAGTAAAATTCACTGGTATCAGTCTTTCCGTGAGTCGACACAGGTCGATATAAAATAAAACTATTGGTCCTTTCTCCTGCGATCTATCAATCGATTAGTGACTCTAATAGAAAAACGTCGACTTGAGTCATAAATGGAAAACACTCCATATAGTAACGCTTGTAAGAGGCTGACGTACTGAAAAAAAAAGTATGGTAGATTTCACTAAATTAACGGTCACGGGCAGGGGAACGCAGATCAAGTAACTTGAGCTAATAAAATTTGCTAGATTTGACTACAGCTTGTTTTCGTCAAACAATTTTTAATACTTACAACCAAATTATTTAATTCAAGTAAGAATTAAATCGGCGTTCCCCGTGACCTCCAATTTAGTCAAATCTACGGCTTTTTTCTCTGTGTATAGGTATTCTTTTCCTTTCCGTACCTACGGCAACTGTTGTCGCGTGTACACATATAGCAAGGAAACACTAACCTTTTCCAAAAAGTCTTTCCTACTATCCAGTATGAAGCTGACCAGCACAAACTTTTCTTCGTAAAGGAGCGAGTCCGAGCTACAGTGTGTTTAAATACTTCGAAAAGTGCACGACTCTTCAATGTCACACGGATTCCACCCTTTGCGCTACGACGACCCCGCATCGCGATACATTATCGCTTTGTAAATCCGCGAGAAAGAATCCAATGGTCGCAAACGTAATATACGTAATCCCCGTATACGAGATACCGCCATACTCGCGAGAGGGTTCAACACGCGGCGAGAGGGGCGATCATTGCAGCGACCATATATCCGGTGATAAGGAAATCCGATCACTCGACGCATCGATCGTTCCTTCGGAAATCCAAGTTCCGATAAGTCACCGAGACGAATCGGTCGTGCGCGGTGTCGCCCGTGTGGTAACATTAAAACCCTCTTACACTTCGTTGTATTTCGAATCGGCATACACACCGTTCGGGCGGCTTTGCACGAAAACAATCATGATTCCGCTTCGCGGGAAGATAAGGCTTTCGCGTATGACACGCGTCCGGAGAGTCCTGTGGCCTCTCTCCCCCGGCCGCCTCCCTACATTCCACTGGACGCGCGCGCGCGCGACGCGGTGGGTATTACACGATATTCTCGAGGCGAACTCTCGATCCGCAAGGCGAGTATCGATCCCTTTTATTTATCCGCGCGCGAACAAATAAATAGGGCAGCGCGGTGTAGCGTCCGCACGGCTGATAAGACGGAGCTACAAATCTGCGGTTTACTTGCCGGCTCGGGGAAGGATCTTTCTTCGGCGCTTTATTTTACATCGACCGCGATCTGTTTCGCTTGTCCCTCTCTCTCTCTCTTTCTCCCTCTCGAGATCGCTTCACTCCGCTATTCGTTTGCTCTTCAGTTTTGTTAATCCTTCGGTTCTACCTGTACTCTGTTCGGTGCACTCGAAGTCTGATGCGCGACCACTTTGGACGAAGCTTCGTGCGGTCGTCGTGCAGGGAAGCACGCGAGATCCTTTGTACGATCGTTAGATACTGAGCTTTATGCACACAGTAAAAAAGTGGTGCTCATTTTTAATACCATTTAACCGGTGTGGACCAATGTGTACCGCATCTGGTCTTATTCAGTTTTATGCTATTGTTATCTAACACCAACAGTGGTCTACATCATACGAGGCTAAACTTATTCGCTAGAAAAAAAACTTGAATCACTGCGTACAGTGAGAGAAAAAATGGTATATTTATGGGTGGGGGAATGCAAAATTAGTTGCTTCAATTAATACATTTGGTTATAACGATTAACCGCCATTTGAAGGAAACAGGCCATTCAAGTCAATCATCAGTCCAAGTTGTAATTAAATCTGCATTCCCCCACCCGTAACTGCCGATTTAGTCAAATATACTGCAGTTTTCTCTCTCAGTGTATTATTTCGTTATCTATAAGCTTCTGGCTCACAGGTATCTGTTTAATACTTTTTTGAACATTATATTTTTATCTACAGCAAAGTCTTATATCGATGTAAGTCAAAAGTTGATAAATAACGAGATAATAGTGATTGAAGTTTCTTTTCTGGTAAGTAAGTTTAGCCTCATATGTGTAAGTCCACACCGCAGGATTTTTTGCTGTGTACCTACGCATATACAGCCGATCCATCTATTTATGCGCATTAAAGGTACCTATACACTGTACAAAATTCTGCGGTGTGGATCTATATACACAATCCGGGGCATAACTTACACGAATATGGGACCCCATTTTGTTTTTTCATAATAAATTGGCTATTATTATTTTTAGATGTACCTATAGGTAATATTTAAAAACGTTTACATATAGTATAAGGACTTGGCAATAAAACTCCAAACGTGTTTATCTAAAAATATGAAATATATATAAATACGTGACAATAAAATTTTTTAAGTGGTGCAACTTTCTTCAGTTAAGTAGGTCAGAAAGTACCAAATATGGGCCCTTTAAAAAACTAAAG
The DNA here is from genome assembly GCA_963678675.1 of Xiphydria camelus. Lineage (NCBI taxonomy): Eukaryota > Metazoa > Arthropoda > Insecta > Hymenoptera > Xiphydriidae > Xiphydria > Xiphydria camelus. Next base: position 30,831,361 of record OY783193.1, read on the forward strand.
CTAAACTCTTTCTAGAACAAGAAAGTATACGTAAACATATTCTCTATCCTTCTCTATTAGATCTTATAAGATGCCCTTATACCTAGTGGGTTTCATGTCGATAGGTGTATTCCTCCGCTAGGTTTTTCAACCAGAATCAACTGCAGCGATCGAATCTAATACCTCGACAGTTTCAACAGTTGAGACCTTTGATTCGATCGTTCCACTTGATCCTGTTTTTGGCTTTTAGGTAAACCCGACGGAGCGTGTGTACTAACCGACATGAAACCCGCTATGCCGGCGAGTAAGTCCAGTAACAGGTTGTAAACACCCTTTAAATTCGTATCAGAGAGTGAAAATCACCGACTTTTTACCGATTCAGATTTAAACACAGTAAAGTATTATATCTGTTCCAATAGCCGAATGGCTAAACCCAGTACCTATCTGCCCGAGTCGAAGATTTTGAACTGGTAATTACCCATGGGCAGCCATAAAAATTCATATAGCAGATTTTACTAAAAAGGTTCTTACTAGTGACACTTCTTGTATATTTCATTAATTCATTGAAGATTTGTTCCCACTAGTCGTTTCTTTTCATCCCATTCAATAATTTGAATTATATTAAAATATGTCCAGCTATTAGGATGTGTTCTGCTATTTCATGAAGCTCAGTCGGAAGATCCAGTGTTAAAAGTATACCACATCGAGAAAAAAATTTACTTGATCGAAATAAACGTGCCTTTGGATAGTCCCAAGAGCATATTTATTCGATTTAAATGAATATTGGTTGGACGCAAACATTAGATTATTGAATTAATTAGATGTTATTTGAATCAAATCGATATTCATTTAAATCGAATAAATACGCTCTTGGGACTATCCAAAGGCACGTTTATTTCGATCAAGTACATTTTTGTCTCAGTGCATGTCTTCGGGACCAAGCATGTCACTGAGATGAACTTAAGTAATGGGATAGACCGAGGCGAATCGGATCATAGGGCGAATCGAATCATAGATCCATATTTCTTTGATCGTGATGAAAAAATGAGCATTTCGATCATCCGTATTACTTCGTTGGAGAGGAATGAATAAGTAATACGAACGATCGAAATGCTCATTTTCATCACGATCAAAGAAATATAGATCTACAATCCGATTCGCCTCGGTCTACCCTCGGTATATCCTTCGTCAAAAGCGGGACACGCGAGCGATCATCTCGCAATGGTAGAGGTATACCATAGAAGTCTTACGTTTCGCGGTTTCGAGTTTTATCCGGGGATGAATTGGCCGCGCATAGTCGCGGAGCATTCCTGGCTTCTAGCGTACAAAAGGGTAATATATCCCCTTTCCGTTCCCCGCCCTTTCACCCTCCCCTCGGACTTTCCCCACCACCTTCGGCGCACGACGCGCGCGATTGTGGTGGTGGTGGTGGTAGCAGCGGTGGGTGGGTGATGGCAGTTGATTACATATGCCCGTCGTAAGTAAACAGGTACCTACGGACATGTCCCTACGTACGTACACGTACGTCTCGCGTGTGTACGCGCGTAAGAGAACGCATCAGCTATGTAGACATTATACGATTCGAGCTCAAAGAGGGCGGTCCGAGGAGGCAGGTGCGAGCCAATGAGGGGTCGCCGCGTACCAATTTCCCTCGCTCCCTCTTTCTCTTCCTCTTCCCCTTTCGCCCTCTCGTTCCCTCTTCCGCTCCCCGCAGCCAGCTGGTGTTAACTTATTTACCCGAGACACTGGCTGGAGTGCAGTTGGTACCTACCTAAAGCTGCGACTGCATCGTTACGTCCGCGCGTATCGGACGATGCGCGTATTAGAACGTCGTCTTCGACGTTTTCGATGCGCAAAGCTCCGAGAGAGGTCGAATTTTCCGGGATCTCGCAGACCGATCGTACGCTCAGAGAAAAATGTAGTAGATTTGACTAAATCGGTGGTTACAAGTGGGGAAATGCAGATTTAGTTACTTGGACTAATAATTGACTGTATAGCCTGTTTCCTTCAAATAACAGTTAATCGTTACAATCAAATTTATTAGTCGGAGCAACTAATTCTGCACACCTTCGAGACGATCGCCTCCAGAGAATGAAAGAAAGTATTGGATCTGCAGACGTGCCGACGCGATCATAGTAACCCTAAAGTCATTCCGAGCTTCTCTTGTTCTTTTCCTATATTGGAATGGAGCCAGAGTTTAGCCCACCGATCAAACTAAACGTCCAAACCGCTAGCATTTCGATAAATGATGTATTCTGTATTCGATGCCTCGTGAACGAAGTATTTACGAAATTTGTATCCACTAATAATTTCGAAAAAAGAATAATTGGCATGATAGTCGGAAGAGCACCTCGCACGTGCGTGCGCGCACGCGCGGGCCTAGTCACACTTCCTGGAAGGATCGGTGACATCGTGAACCGCGAAATACTTATAGCGAGATCGCATTCATCTTCATCGACCGGTCTAACGACTCGGTGTCAATGCATCTGGTCTAGGCCGGTTCTCCGGCGAGATCGTCCGAAGGAAAAAATTCATTCATCGCTATATACATATACGTAATCCAGCGTAGCGCGGCGTTCCTCTCCCGTGGCTACGTCAGTTTCCGACTCTCTGTGGAAGGAGGGACAATAATAATTGCCGCGGTATAGTCGAACGAGACGGACGAGCGCGCGTATACATATCGCGCGGCGGATGTAAGGAAGCAGTGGGGGATCGAGAAAGGAGTGGAAGAGGAGGAGAGGGAGGAAGAAGCGGTGGAAGTGGTGGAGGAAGAAGAGGAGAGTTCATAGAGAGGGATCGAATGTAGGTCTTAGCTGGTCGAAAGCATCGTAGGTCGGATGTAGGACCAACTCTGGCCGCGGGTAATAATTCATAAACCAACGACGCGAGTGGTTCGTTCAGGCTCCACCTCTCTCCCTCTGATTTATGAACCGCGCCGCCCTCCCTGTCATAACCGGCTTTGCGGAGGTGGCCCCAGCATAAAAAGAGAGAGAGAAAAAGAGGGGGAAGAGCATAGGGAATGTGGTGGGGGATGACAGTGGCGTACGGCGCAAGTCGATTCTTTCTCGAGTGATCAGTCGGAATTCGTCCTCTTGCCGGGTGATAGGTCGTTTTACGAGTTTTCGAATCGCATCGGCGCGCTCGCACGGCGCGCGTGCCCTTTACTTCTTCGATTTCGACAACGTTTCGCGTGACACACGTGCCGAGGCGTACGCGCGGGTGGTGGTGGTGGTGGTGGTGTAGCACCCTCGTACTCGCGTGGAGTATCGGGGGCCGAATGTCGCGGCGACTGTGGCCGGGTTTCACGGGAAGCGTACTAATTTGCTGGAAGAGCGGCAGCTCGGCTCCTTCGGACGATGCAGCTTATGCGCTGGAGTATCACGCGACGTCTCGAGTGTCGCGGCGATAGACAGCGTCGCGACGCCAAGATCTGTCAACTGGACGATGGACCCCGTGTATTGCGATCGACTTACTACGGTACGACGCGAATTTTACGAGGGATCTTTCGATCGTCGCGTCGTCATTGGGCATTCGGATTTTTGACGAAACGAAATTGATCCTACTCTCAAAGTGGAAGAGTCGTTCGACGGGGTACACCGAGAGAAATAGTTACTAGTGTCAAAAAAATGTTTCATGAATCAAGAACATATGGTCTTAGAAATGTTTAAGAATATAGATTTTGGATCGAAGAATATATATTCTTGATTCAAAAGTACCGTTGTGGGAACAAGAAATTCTTTCTACGCAGAATTACTCGAGCCTATCAAATATTTTCTCGCACGAAGAAAGCCATGGCTTGATCATGAAATTATATCATGTTTTTGATCGAAGAAAACTTTTTTAGCACCAGTAATTATTTCTCTAAATGTATATGGTGGCAATATTACGGGCGAATCGGAAGGTGCGACGTATCGGTTTTATACGCGTGGCCCGATCGTTCGTTAATCTCGCTTCGATGAATTCGTTAAAATATACCTATCTAATAGGAATTCCGTGTACGAGGCTGCGTGAATGAACGTTTGCCGGGTGTTCACACTGCATTTACCGCACGGATATCTGCGAAATGTTTTCTCGTATTGGCTTAGCATTGGGCCAATGCCATTGCCACGCTGAGAGATATTTTATAGATTGAATGTGGCAGTAGATACCAGTAGTTTATTACTATAAAAATATGTTCTGTTTGTCTTAGCAATACTTGTTTCTATTTTACCATGATAAACATCTATTTCAATCATACGTATAGTCATTTCAACAATGCTCGTTGCTCTTATCGCATTGGTATTGCTATACTCTACCTAAGTATACTTTCTAGTTAACCTGTCACTAGCCGCAAAGTATAGGCCTATTAGAGCTATATTGATTGCTGTGCGACTTAACAATTTCTCTCGGTGCATTTTCCAGCACTCTGGGAAAAAATTTTCCCACGTTGAAAGAAAGCATTACTGAAATAGTTATCTAATGTAAAAAGTGTATATTTTTAATATATCTTTGTATAAAGTTTTTTTTTTTTAATATGTGGCTCTTTAAAAAGTAACAAATTTGAAAATTAAAGAATTAAAATTACGAAAATGAAAAAAAATTTTTAAATATATCTACTCCGCAATTATTAAAATTAATATATTTCCTTATGAAATCTCCCTTATAAATTTGTTAACGGAGTATACACTGCAAAAATGTCTGCGGTGCGGACCACTTTTGGTGTTAAATAACAATGGCATCAGACTAAATGATACCAGATGTAGTACATGTAGGTCCACACCGGTGTAAAATGGTGTTCAAAATGAATACCTCTTTTTTACTGTGCATTAATTTTCATAATCCCACATATTAGAGATAAAAGCTTTATATAGATACAATATTACATTTTAAAAAGAAACTTTTTTACAGTGTGTCGCCGGGTGTTGTTAGTCGACGTTGACCTAATTTTGGCGTTACCTCCGGTCTAATATCGAGTCAGTACTGGAGTTGCGTCACCGGCAACCAAATTGGCAAACATGGACCAATTCTTATATTACGTTATTATATCGATGTAACTGACGAAATATTATATTCAATCGAGATACTGGTTGAACATTATTAACCGATCCAATAACACTTCCATAACGTTATAAGTCTCTGATGCAATTGGTTGTCATTCCAATGAGTCAGTGCTGATTCAACACTAAAAACCGCCGGGGATGCCAGAATCGGGCCGATATGTTGATTAATAACACTCAATGTCGCTACTTCTTCGGTAATAGACCTTTCGTCTTCGATATCGAAAAACTTTTCTCGAATACTTATTTCATTTAATAATTATACAGGGTGTAAGAAAAGTCCCGGGACGGCCGAATATTTTGAAAAATATGCGTCGCATAGAAAAACTAAAAATCACGTATTCAATAGTTTTAAAAGTTTTATCCAGCCATATCAAACTCGACCCTCCTCCCCCTTCCCCGCGGGATGCGAAGGGTAACTTCAAAATTTTAAATGGAAACTCCCAATTTTTATTTCAGATTCGGATTTTGCGTTAAAAAATAAGAAACTTGTCTGAAATATTTTTTTGTATCTTGGGTAGATGGCGCTCCAATCGATGGGGAAAACATACAAATACGAAATCCTAAAAATCGAGGGGGGGGGGGTCTAGTTTGATATAACTGGATATAACTTTTAAAAATATTGAAACCGTGTTTCCTTGTTTTTCGTTTTGAAGTTTTTTTTCCATTAATTTTTAGGATTTCGTATTTTTATGTTTCCCCCATCGATTGGAGCGCCATCTACCCAAGATACAAAAAATATTTCAGACAAGAGTTTCTTATTTTTTAACGCAAAACCCGAATCTGGAATAAAAATTGGGGTTTTCATTAAAAATTTGAAGTTACCCCTCGACGCCCCCCCCCCTCCGCGGGGAAGGGGGGAGGGGGGTCGAGTTTGATATGGCTGGATAGAACTTTTAAAACTATTGAATACGTGTTTTTTTCGGCCGTCCCGGGACTTTTTTTACACCCTGTATGAAATAATCGGAGAACAAGTGTACGAAATATTTTCTTGATACAAACCGGCACTAGATTTATTAATTTAGGTGCGGCATTGAATAATGAATAGGTACTCACACACAGTCACACGTGCGCTAATCTTAAATTAATCCTAAAAACAATAATCAATTCATAAACTAGATACTGAGCTGAATATATAGTTGAATCAAGCTACTTTCGGTATGTCAATTTAAATTTAAAGAACTATTAACTAAATTGTGGTGCTATATCCTTAAAGCGTCCAGTCAAAAATTCCATAGGAACATACACCTGTTTCGGATGAACGCCGTACGAACTTAAATGTGTTATAATAAATGATGCAAACTTCAATGAATCTCAAATAGACGCCGTTGTCTTCACTCTTTGTCCATTAAATATCGTTTCTATACCTAAGTTTCCGAAAAACTGACGAGATACAATCTCGATAACCAGTGGGTGGACTTTTAGCAACTCCGCTCTATATTTCCGATCTCTCGATATTTTTCAGGAGAGGCAAACGATTCCGGATCGGACGCAGAAAGCGGAACAGGAGCAGGAGGTGGCGGTGGAGGAGGCGGAGAGGAAGACGGCGGCGAGGAGGCCGCTGTGGATCTCACGGCGACGCGATCGCACCACGGCGACGAGGATTGCAGAGATCGCGAGGAGCTGCGCATGGAGGAGGACGACGAAGACGGTGTCGATGAGCAGGAGGAAGCGGAGGAAGAGGAGGAAGGCTGTCGCAAACAAATGCGCCACCGGCAGGACGCGGAGAACAATAACAACTTCGTCGATGGTGGACCGCCCAGCGGTATCTTTCCACCCTCCGGCGCCAGTCACGTGACTCTGGAGGCGCTGCAGAACACGAAGGTGGCCGTCGCCCAGTTCGCGGCTACGGCGCTCGCCGGGGGCGCCGACAGCGACGCCGCCCTGCAAGATCTGGCCCTCCTGCAGAGCACCCTCTACACCCTCCAGCATCAACAGGTCTTTCAGCTGCAGTTGATCAGTCAACTGCAGCAACAGCTCTCCATCACTCACAGTACTTCCGCGCAACAGCTCCCGCTCGTAGAGCCGACGCGTTCGGAGAGCAAGGAGCCCTCTCCGTCCCCGACGACGCTCCATCCCAAACCACCGTTAGTCCTCGCGTCGCCACCCTCCTCGAGACCCCCGAGTCATCATCAGCCGCTACCGTCGCCGTCCCCGTCGACGCCCGGTCTGCCCCAAGAAAGATCCGTGCCGTCCGGCAGCACGTCGCCGCTGACGCTATCCGGCGCGCTGCCTTCGTCTAATGTAGCGGCCGCCCCCGCGTCGACGGCCTGCCACGGAATGTCGCTCTCGCACCAAATGCCGCCGCTCTGCTCGATAAGTTCCTCCCTCGCCTCGTCGATCATCACGAACACCGATCCCCCGTCGCTCCACGAGCCGAATACCCTGGAGATGCTCCAAAAGCGGGCGCAGGAAGTGCTGGACAATGCGAGCCACGGTCTATTGGCGAATAATCTGGCCGACGAGATCGCGTTCAGGGGCGCAAAAGGCTCGCGCTTATCCCCTTACGACTCAAAGTCGGGCGGGGGACGCGGCGAACCCTTCTTCAAGCATCGGTGTCGCTACTGCGGCAAGGTTTTCGGCAGCGACTCGGCGCTCCAGATTCACATCCGATCCCATACAGGTGAGCGACCCTTTAAATGCAACGTCTGCGGGAGCCGATTCACCACCAAAGGGAACCTCAAAGTCCATTTCCAGAGACACACGGCCAAGTTTCCACATGTCAAAATGAATCCGAATCCCGTGCCCGAGCATCTTGACAAGTACCACCCTCCCCTTCTCCAGCAGCTCGCGGCGTCCGGTCAGAGGCCACTGCCATCTCCGCCGCCACCGCCGCCGCCGCCGCTCCCAACGACGACGACGACGTTGACGACGACGACGACGATGACGACGACGACGATGACGACGACGACAACGACGACGCCACACCATCACCACCACCACCACCACAACAACAACAACCACAACAACAACAATCACCACCACCACCACCACCATCCGTCGTTTCATCCCGCAGCTGCGCACGGCTTTCTCTCGCCCCAACCTCCTCTACCCCTGAGTCTTGCCTTGCCTGGTATGCCACCCCTCTACCGACACCCGGTTATTAGTCATAATAAAGAGGAGCAGGACGTCCCGGAAAATTTGAGCAAACCCGTAACTGCGATACCGGCGTCGTCACCGGATTCTCCCGCGACCCGTTTGAATTCTCATCATTCCTTCCACGATAATTCGTACAATCAACAAAAGCAACTACTGCACTCGCAACGAGAAGATATAAAAGTGGAACAGCATTCTCCTACGCAAGAGCAACAGCAGCAGCAGCAGCAACGATACCTCCAACACAATAATCATCAACAACAATCGCGGCATCTTCTTCAGCAACGACCTTTGTCAAGAGAGCTCAGCGGCGGCGGCGTCGGCGGCGGCGGCGGCGGTGGTGGTGGCGGCGATGACGTTGAAGGTGGCAGTGGCGGCGAGCACATAACGCCAAAACGCGAACCCGAAGAGACGGAAGAAACAATAGAAGAGGAGGAATGCGACGAGTATGAGGACGTGTCGTCGTCGCGGCGCGACGTGAATAATTCGTCACCCTCTTCGGGGAATCAACCTTCTCACGTGCTGCAATCTTACGAGGATTGCAGCATGGACAGTAAAGCGAGTGGTCGATTGGAGGGCGACGGTGACGGCGACGGCGATGGCGATGCCGACGGTGACGTCGACGGTGACGAAGACATGGAGGAGCAGCCTGAAAACCTTTCCAGCCGGGGGACGATCGGTCGTCTGCCGCAACAAGTCATCCCTTATCCCGGCGCTTCGCCGGCGAGCAGCAGTACGAGCAGCGGCAGCCTTCAGACGTCCTTCGCGGGAATCTTATTTCCCGGACCTCCTCCCACTCACCACCAATTATCCCACCATCCGTCGTCGGTCGGCGGCACCACCCCCACTGGGCCCAGTGGCGAAATGATCGTCGATCCCGCTCGAGATCCGGCTATCTACTCCAGTCTCCTGCCTCGGCCAGGCAGTAACGACAACTCCTGGGAGAGCCTCATCGAGATAACCAAGACCTCGGAGACGTCCAAGCTGCAGCAACTGGTCGACAACATCGAGCACAAGCTGACCGATCCCAACCAGTGCGTCATCTGCCACCGAGTCCTCTCGTGCAAGAGCGCGTTGCAGATGCACTACCGCACGCACACCGGGGAGCGGCCGTTCAAGTGTAAGATTTGCGGGCGCGCCTTTACCACCAAGGGAAATCTCAAAACTCACATGGGAGTGCACAGGGCGAAACCGCCGCTACGCGTGTTACACCAATGTCCCGTCTGTCATAAAAAGTTTACAAACGCCCTGGTCCTTCAGCAACACATACGTCTGCACACCGGTGAACCCACCGACCTCAGTCCGGAACAGATCCAAGCCGCCGAAGTCAATGAGTTCCCTCCCGGCTATCCCCATCATCCTCTCGCCTCCTTTCTTCCGCAAGGATTCCCACCTCTCCATCCGGCGAGCGCCGGTTTCTCCTTGGGGTTCCCTCCGCCACGGCACCAGCAACAGCAGCACCAGCAGCAGCAGCAGCAGCAGCACCAGCAACAGCAGCAGCGCGTGATTGAACGACATCCCAACGAGAGTGAACTCGACGTCAAGGAGTCGCGGCAACAACGGAGGTACCACGCGGAGGAGCACGGCGACGATGCGGAGGATCAGGAGGACGACGAGGAGGGTGGTAGCAGGGTCGACGACGAGACGCGAGAAAGGCGGAGTGCCGACAACCTCGAGGAGGAGGAACAGGAGCAGGATCAAGAGCGGGAGCCGGAAGACGAGGAGTGCGAGCGGAAAGACCTGCAGTCGCTTGCGGCGTTCTCGACGTCGTTAGCTGCTCTGGAAAATCAGGTGCGGACTATCACGACGACCGCTACTATCGCGTCGGCGAACTCGGCGAGATCGCCACCTTCCTATCGCTACGACGATAGCGAGAAGAGCAACAGTCCGCCCAGCGGCGGGGCGCCTCTCGATCTACGACCTCGCGCGTCGTCCACTCCCGCATCGGCATCCGCTGTGACGACATCCCCGCCGCCACAGCTACAGACCACGCCACACCATTCGCACCCTTTCGGAATGTTCGCAGGCCTGTTACAAGCTGCGGTCTCCTCGTCACCTTCGACCAATACCATGAGCACCGGAAACGTAAACAGCGTTGTTTCCACGAATGCCGCTAATGCCAACAGTGGTGGTGGTGGACCCCTCGCCTCGCTAACAACGTCCGCCGTTCTTGCTGCCACCTCGACTTACAATCCGCTCGGCCTGGCTGTTGGAGGGCCAGCAGGTAGGCGCTGCTAGTAGCAGGGCGAGCCGCAGTTCCTGCTACACCCTCCCGCGTCCAAACGTCACATTTATCCTTCGCTCCACGTAACGCGTCGATGTTACCACCAGCATGACCACTACTACCAAAACCACCACCACCACCACCACCACCACCACTACCATCACCACCACCACCACCACCACCACCACCACCACCACCACCACCACCACCACCACCACCACCACCACTAGCATCACCACTATTACCACCACCACCACCAACACCACCACCACTACCGCCATAGCCATCGTTGCTTTCCATAACAAGCATCCCTCCGTCTGATTCCCGTACCAGAAATTCGTCGAGTTGCATTTACGCTTCCACAACTTTACTTTCACCCGCTTCGATGAACCGCATCACTTATGGATGGTGTAGCCGGACCTAGCACTCCCCGTTGGCTCTCTCTCTCTCTCTAACATTCTTTCTTGTGCTTGCTCTTTCTTTCCTCTCTCTTTCTCTCTGTACGTCTCTTCCACGTGAAGCATTGATGTGTCCGTGCTGGCGCTTCTTCGAGGATGAACTACAGACCCGCGCACGCGCGTTCGTACAGCTACACATATACATACACACACACGCGCGCGTACCTACACACCGACACGCTGGCTTATTTTGTACACATCGTACCTAAGATTTATGCATACAGCTCGTGCGTAGTCGTTTGGCTTTGATTTCTCGACGTCTACTTTTTCCCCACACTGCCAGTTCGATGGTAGAGTCGCAAGGGCAACTGACTATGACACGAATCGAACCTTTGTATTGTAATATATTATATTTGTTAAGTATAGCCCCTTTTTGTATTATTACCGTTATATTTTAGAGATGGTTGTTATTGTAACTGTTTATTCTACAACGGATATCACGTTTGGACTTTACCATCTTCCTTTCTCTCTCCTCGCCACGTTATATGTAAAAACTACAAATAAATTTCTTCAAGACAAGTGATACTCGCCTCTACGCTGGTCTTCCCCGTCCTCTTCTGGATCATTATAACTTTATCTCATTGCGGCGCATTTTGGCGCGCGCCACACCGTACGGATCCGGTGTCGCTTATAGGATCGAGTCGCGTCGACGATCCTCGCCCCACCGGGGCGACGCGTTTTCATCGCACCGTGGCGTTCTCCAATCTTACATCTACGGTCGCGTCGCGAGATTGATTATTTTTCCATACACACGGGGTCGTCGTAGGGTAGCTTGATCGCAAATGCCATTCCGTTTACATCCTGCGTACAAAAGTATCCGCGACGGTGAAGCATAATTGAAATGTGATACGATCTGTTGCAGTCCGTGGTAACACTACGTGTAATATCTGCTACAAGACCTTCGCGTGTAACTCGGCACTAGAGATACACTATCGAAGCCACACGAAGGAACGACCTTTTAAATGCAGTATATGCGATCGAGGATTTTCAACGAAGGTAAATATACGTCTCCTGGATTGCATACGCGCATGGAAGTCATACCGAATTTTGACGTCGCCGACACCCCCGCGGTGAAGTGCATGCTCTCACGATCGCTCGCATCGCAATACTCTCTCGCGTCGAGAGACGTACCGAGACGCGTCGCGAGAAACGACGGCTCGACGAGAATCGGCTATCCGTAATTCATTTTGTTTTGCGCTCGACCTTGATAGCCTGATACTTTCAGAATGACGGTCCGTGGGAGGAAGTATGTTCCTGCGCGGACCAGAAGAACCCCCTTATCGACAAGACCACATCCACCCTCCGATCTAGCCCCCAATACAACTTACACCTGGAAACATCACTCGTCGGAAGTCAAGAGAGGCCCAAACGCAGACGGCGGCGGCCCGAGGAGCGGAAGACCCGGGGGCGGATTGGGACTGGAGGGGGGCGGGGATTGACGTATGCCGCCGTCCACCTGCCCCCGCTGCTGCCTCCCGCCCTCGGACTTCTAGCCTCTGACCACGTCTACCTGGTAAGGGCCTCCCGAACAATCAGCCCTTTTATTTCCAATGCTTTATCACCCGTACACCGTATATCACTGAGAAACAAATATAGTAGATTGGACTAAATCGGCGGTTACGGGTGGGGGAATGCAGATCCAGTTACTTGGACTAATAATTGGCTTGAATGAAGTACAGCCTATTTTCTTCGAACAGACGTTAATCGTTATAACTCAAATTTATTAGTTGAAGCAACTAATTCTGCATTTCCCCAACTGCAAATGTCGATTTAATTGAATATATCATTTTTTTCTCAGTGTACGGACGACGCCGATTAATGTCGGATCATTGTACTTATCTACGATTTAAAGTATGGAGGTGCGAATGAGGCGCGAGAAGCGAAGAGAGAAAACGTTCCGATTTCCTTGCTCACCGTGAAGACGAGCTAATATAGTCGCTTATGATCGGACGAACGATTCGCGTAGATACTAAACGATGGAAGTCAACGGTGAAACAAGTCACCAGGTTTTCCATTGCGATATACGTGGACTAACGTTCCACGCGTCTCATCGACAATCGTACTCCGCGTCGAGCGATATGAATTTTCGACGATTTATCTTCCTTCTCGAGCGTCGCTTCCTCCTCCGCGCTACCTGTGACGTAGACACTACCCCCAAAACGATCTTAAAAGTTTTTGAACGAACGGACGGTCATAGTTTCACTATGGAGACAGTCGCGCGACATAATTGTCCACTTTTCACATTCGAGAGAGTCCACCTCCACCACGATCCATTCCCTGCTGTCGCCTTTACCGCGCGTACCGTCGTTCAAATATTCCGACGTACTTCAACTTCCGACGCTTTTGATCGCGCAAACGCTCCGCCACTGTAGTCTGCATCTGCGCGCGTCTCATACATATGCCAACAATCACAAAACGATGCGTTTTCAATTGCAGGGAAACATGAAGCAACACATGCTGACTCACAAAATCCGCGACATGCCGCCTCATCTGTTCGCCGATAAACAGTCCGGCCAGCAACATCAACAGCAGAGCCAGGAGCTTGACACGACTTCGCGCAGTCCCGTGTGCGTGGAGGAGTCGAGTTTACCGCCGCCACCCCCGCCACCACCGCCGCCGCCCGCGGTACCGCCGTCCTCCGTCGAATCGGGAATGCCGGTGAAGAGGTCTCCCCCCGAGGGCGACCTGCCCGCGCCGAAAAGACCGTCCAGTGAGTTCACGCTTCAGTTTCCCTCCGCTGTATTTCGCGTACTGAGAAAAATAACTTGCTCAATTTAACCAAAATCCTGGAGACCTTAAGCAAGCTGTTTGGTAAAATATGGATTCTCTCTATCTCTCTCTCTCTCTCCATCTGTTTGGTTAAACCGATAATTTTCTGATTAGGATAATAAGACATAGAGTAAAGTGGGAGAATATGGCAACGTAAAATATAAAGCATCATATTCTATTGACTAACGCTCCTAGCTGAAAAATGATTACAGTACCTTAGAGCTTACACATGTAGGTATGTGTCGTGAGCCGCCCGTTGCCAAACTTCCCCAGAAAAAAATATTCAAATATTACAAGCAAAAATTTTCAGTGGTACACTATTGCCATATTGCCCGCTATCATGGGTAATATGGCAACATGCTATTTCCGTAAAAATTAAATTATTTTATGAGATAACATAAGAAATTTACTTAACATAAGAAATTTTTTAAACGGTATTTACCCTTACGCTGACGTTATTCACTAAAAAAGCTAATAAATTTGATTTGTAAATAATTTACGTGTGATTACTGTCTCATACTAACATGTTAATAGGACCATTGTTGCCAACTGTTGGCTTCGAAAGAAACTATCGAACTACGGCGTGTGACCCAGCGCGGCATATTCCCCCACTTTACTCTATAGTTAAAATTATTAAACATGTAGGGGGTGGAGTTCAAAACGCAGGCCATAGGAATTGTACGAGTGCGAGTAAGAGTATTCTGTACCTATAGAAATTAGTTAAGGATGGCCTTAGTTGGGCCCTATAAGACTGAACTAGGGCTTCCCTAATAAGAGCTTCCTTATTATTACCTTACTAGAGCCCTGTCGGGGCTTTCTACACGGTTCTTATTTTTGAATTGTAAAGCTCTAATAAGGCCAACTCTTCTAATGGCCTCTTCAGGGTTTGATAAGGATGCCTGGTTATCAAATAAGCAGGCTTTGTTAATGAAAACTTAGCAAGGCCCCATCAAGGCATTTTAAGACTTCCTTATTATTAAACTCTAAGCTACATATCATTAAGGCCTTATTAAGGCATTTACCAGGACCCAATTAATTGCCCTTAAGAGGGGCTTCGCGCACCAAATGTTACATTTCCTTATTAGGGCTGGATTATAAATAGGGCCAAATGACCAGGAACTTATTACAGCCCTAAGACAATTTCTACACAGGATGTGGCGAGTACATAAGAGCTTCTTTGTCGCACGTAGAGGAAAGTCGGGTAAGATGGCGACGTTAAGCTTTGATGATTTTTCCTGACCTTAATATTTATTGAATTGATGCCAGAATATCTCCGTCATATTCTTTAAACTCTCTAGTTTAAAGCTATATATTTGAAAAATTGAATTTCACAACTCTAGTACTTAAAAAATGCAATTTAGAAATAAAAGTGATCTTCGTCATCTTACCCCCTTGTGCGGGTATTTTTCTCATTAAAACGCTATCACAACACAGTCTCATATCATCATATTTTAGCACATAATTACGTTGCCAAAGAACTCTGCTACGCCAAGTTTTGGTGACTTAAAAAACTTTTGACATAAAATGACTTAGAATAACAGCACAAAACGTAAAGCCATATAGAAATAGCTGGAAACCTATCAACTTCAAAGTACTTAAGTAAAAGATTCGAGTAAAGAACGCGAAATTAAATTTTTAGGAACCCGGTATCTATCTACGTAAGTTCGTCATCTTACCCGACATTGCTATTTTGAGTTCAGTAAAATATTTCTGAACTTCAACTAACCAGAAAACATTGAAATTATACATCAATAGACGTGTTTTAAGCAGTACTTTAAGGATATCACAAGTAGAAATTGAAAATACTTACTCAGCAAGAATTTCTTACGGAACACCTTCAAAAACTTATAAAGACGGAGCACGAAATCACGTTTTCCGTTTCAGTGGACGACATGTGCACTAAGATGGGAATTTTGGTGTTGCCGTGGGTGGCGCGGCACTAGCGCTTTCTAATGGTGTAGGAACCGGCCCTTAATCTAGCGTCAATATTGTTAAATATCGAATTCTTCATCTTACACGCCTCGTCATCTTACCCGACTTTCCCCTACTCCAATTCTACTAGGCTAGGAAAATGTGCGCAGAAAGGCTATTGCCACCTGTTTTCACCCACACTCGTACAATTCCTATGGTCTTCGTTTTGAGGTCAATCCTGTATTTGGAATAACTAAATATTTGGTTCAACTTACTAGTGTTTTGGTTAGAATAACTAGACTCATTTAACCAAGATGCGTTTTGTCATTTCAACCAAGTTATTTTTCTCAGTGTGGTAACGCCCGAACCGCATCATTGCCGAATGAGGTTTGCGTTGAAAATGACCGCCGTGGGTTTTTCGGATGCAACGCGGAGCCGTCGACGATGCGGTTTGCTAACAGTGCAATGGACGATATAATTGCTTCACCCGGTATCCGATCTGTCGTAATTCTGTGCTTACGCTGACTCATTCATTCTCTTGTACCCGCTATGAGGCTAACGTCACCGAATCGGCGACCACTCGGAGCTGGCTTACCCGTTTACCGCGTTCACCATACTACGCGCATACCTCGAACGCTGGTACACGTAAACTATGCGCTCTATATTTTCCGAGAACGTCTCAAAGCGCACACGGTTGAATCGAATTCTCCGTTATTTCGCGCACGCGCGCGCTAGTATATTCACGACGAATGACGACGTTCGTCGCAAAAGAGCTCAGCCGACCGAGTTTAGCCCACTTGGCTATCCGTGAGTATCTGTGTTCACAGGCATGCCCAGTAAACACTTGTGCCAGGTATGCAATAAGAACTTCTCTTCGTCCTCGGCGCTCCAGATTCATATGAGAACTCATACCGGAGACAAGCCATTCCGATGCACCGTTTGCCAGAAGGCCTTCACCACCAAGGGTAACCTCAAGGTATGCCCCATTTTACTTCACTGCTCTCTTTCTCTCTTCCTCGTTCTCTTCCTACTTTCCAATCTTCCTTTCACGTTTCCAATTTGAAGAGTCTCACTAATGCCTAGTGGCTGTGGCTTCTACTAACATCGATGCTCGGCGTACTGTCTCGGAGTCGATGTAATATAAAAAAGTACCTAGTACTCAGAGACGTCGAACGCTTGCTGGAGAATTTACAATGACTACGTCTTCAGGTACATATGGGCACCCACATGTGGACGAACGGTGCCTCGCGACGAGGTCGACGAATGTCGCTGGATCTACCGCCACTACCCATCACGCCAAAGGACTCGGAATTTCTGCAAAGGAGACCGGACCTGTTCTATCCCTATCTGCCCGCGCCGTTCCTTAATGGAGTCCAGCAGAAAGTACGGATCCACTTGTTACTGGGTGCTCTCAATTTAACTGACACGAGTCGACATAAGTCGACACAAAACCAGACCATTGATGCCTTCTGTTGGAGTCCGTCAATTAATTGATGATCGTAACAGAAATATGTCGACTTGTGTCATAAATAGAAAGCATCCAGTTCATTCATACGCATATTTTGTATAATATAATCCATATGTTGTTTTGATCATATATGTGGATTATGTATAATTTCTATATTTAACCATATAAGGACTATAGGTATACGGATTATACAGAGTGATTCTCAGGATACGGATCACAAGACGGTATGCTATGTAGCGCTTCAAAAACGTTAGCTTATACGCTATTGGCGTAAGGACACTATAGGATTGGCCGCGACGACGTGAAATGCCAGATAAACGCTTCGAAAAAAGATCCCTAGTTTTTGAATCAAGCGATCAGACACTAGGAATCTTCTCTCAAAACGGTTGGTGAACGCTGCTTGCATGCCATCATAGCCAATCATCGAGGTGCAAGCAGTATACAACAGTGTCTACAGTTTACATACGGTGACGACATAAGAGCCTCTCTGTTGCATACAATTCTCTTGACAAGTTCAAGAAGGATAGAGACACGTGTGCAACAGAGAGGCTCTTATGCCGTAACCGTGTGTTCTCACTCACACTCACACGTTCCTTAAGTACCCCATTCTCGCGTACTGTCTCTGTATAGTCCTTATATGATTAATATAGAACTCATATGTAACCCACATATGACCAAAACTACATGTGGATTATATACAAAGTATATAGAATTTTTCCGCCAACGATGTCGCGTTTCGACGTCACATTGCGCGACGACAAGCGTCACGAGGTTCTGTTGCTTTCAGCTGAACGAGATCTCGGTGATACAGAGCAACAACGGACTGCCGTCTCATCCCGCAAGCGCGAGCAAGTACGCGGGTCTCTTCGGCACGACGTACGGAGGCAGTGGGTTCCCCCTGGAGAAGCAGCCCGTAGCGCCCAGCAACGGCGCGATGGGAGACAGGAAGTCGGTCCTGCCTACGGGATCCATACTCTTTCGGACGTCCTCTCCGTCCCACTCTCCCGGGACTCCATCGTCAAACACCGGCAACCAAAACTCCGCCAGCGTCCCGTCCTGGGGTGGCGACGCTCTGCAGCATCACTTCGAACGGGACGCGCCGAGAACGCGAACAGAGAGCGATCCAACCCCACCCGCCGCGAGATTGCCTCCCCCACCGGCACCGAGAGGCGAAGGACTAGCCGCGTGAGCACTGTTCCCATTCAATTCGTTTTCATTTTCCGTCCCACTGACCGTACAGGAAGGGTGACGGTACAGTCTACGATCCCTTCGTAGAGATTGCGCGCGTGACCCACCTCCGCAACGTCGCGTTCGTCCCTTGATCGAATGCACCAGCGGTTTCGGATTCCGTCGTCGGACAAGTTCGATCGTCTCGAAACTCCAGGAATAGTTTCAACGGCAGCCCGTAGGTGGTTTTAAACTTAAATTTAATTTACTGGATTTCTCGCTTGATTGAATTTGAATGGAAAGATTAATTTAGAAACGCCCGACGTCGGAATCGACGACCGCGGATGTACATACGTACGCGCGCGCGTACACCTGTCGCACAGCTCTTCGCCTCGCGGAGATGTCGCGATCGGGACGAATGCGATTAAGAGAGCGCCCGCGCGCGCGCGTGGCGAACGTCGCCCGAACGAACGGGCGTAGCTATAAGGAAGGCAGCCGCGTATTCGCGGTAGTTCCGAAGCAGCGGAAGAAGACACCATGTTCCTATTATCACACTAGTCGTAAAACGTAAATAATCGGTAGCTTAGTCGATCCGTCGACGGCTTCCGAGTAGGCTAGGTCGCGCGATGTTCCGCGGGAATCAGTGTCCGGGAACTCCGTCGCGACGTTTTTGCTACGCGAGGGCAAAAGTCTCGTGGCACCTAGACTGAGCTCCGTCACCGTGCAGACAGGAGCCGTAAGACACGTGGCGTCACGTTTCGACAACTCTCCGGGGGTGACTCATCGCTCGCCGCGGCGAATGGTCACTTTGCGTATCCTTAAGGTTAAACGTACACATACGCATATAAGTATATCGCATTACGTTACGTAATATTACACCATGCATGAGTTGTACAAAGTGTGATTGCAGACGGTTGGCAGAAGAGAAAGTGGACTATATAAACGTAGAGATGAAAAATGTACGTAGATTCGGAAGGCGGGCCCGGCAGCATCCCTGTGATATGAGAGGAGCAGCCTGCAATCTTTAAACCATTGTACTTATAATTCTGTATCATAGTATTATTACCGTTAATTTCTCTTTACTACCGCACACAAAGGGCGCGCACTCGCGTGCTTCTAACCGATCCTACCCCCCGTAAGTGTTCCGGCGCTGCTCTCAGGGGAGCGTGCCAAGTCGTTCCATTTGCCGACACATGCGATCATCCGTCGCTCAGTTGAGATACCTATTTTGTCGTTTCGCGGGAGTCGATGATACTTCTAGCGGTAATACTTATCCCGAGTATACTACGAATGCTCGCTCTTGAGGAATGTTCCATTCAGAGGGCGTTTGAAAGGGGGGCCGTTGATTGCGTCGGTTGAAGGGCGCGACGTTGGCACGCACCTGCACTACCGGCACACCAGGCACCGGACGTTTCTCGAAAATGCTTTTTATTTTATTATTCGTTTGAATACGTTCAGTTGCCACCGCGTGTTTCTCGAAAAGGAGTTACGAGATCTGTCATAAAGAGCTTCGATATTAACACTGAAAGGAATATTTTAGGAGATCCAGCAATACACGTGGCTGCATTGGCTACAGCTGGAAATATTGCTCGAATGGCCGAAAGTATTGTTGCGGTAGTTGATTCTATTACCGCAAGAGTACAATATTTCCGGCTATAGCCACAGCAGCCACTGATATATTGCTAGAACCCCTAAGTATTTTATTCGGTATAGATAACCCGGCTGAGAGCTTCGCGCAAATGTATTTAGCGCGAAACTCTACCGAGTTTCTTGACTTTCATTTAGCATTTTCATTTACTTCGCGTGGAATGTATTAATATCATTTACAAGCGAGATTTACGTCGATTTCTGTATTTTACCGTGAACTATGATTTTATACGCATGCGAATACATATAACGAATAGCGTGACAGAGCGGTTATCCTCATTCTCAAAAGGGTTGGTTCCAAGCCGAATCGATCACATACTTGAACGAACGCCGAGACCGGAAGTACGTATATATTCGACAAATCCACCGTTACGTTTGATAGAGTCAGAAACGACGTGAATCTCGCTTTAACGGCACTTCGCAGTTCCGTAGATGTAGCGAGAAATTTTTTTATACCGCAATATTTTCTTTTTTTAAATGTCTTCGTATTGATTTTATTAGTTTCCACTCGCGCGCGAATACGATATGCGCAGATTGTGTTCGATCGTTTGCTTCGACGATGCGCCTTTGGAATGCGTGAGTCAATAACAATACATATTTGAAGTACAACGTATAAACAGATTTCCGTGTTGCTCCGTCGAAGTTGCCCAATCGTTACGATATCAAAGGTAGCGAAACTTTGGAAAATAATTACATTGCACGCGTTCAAATTACAGAATAATCGTTTAATCGCCCCGAGTGTGTGTGTGTGTCTAAGCGATAAAACTATCGTGTAAGTACATGATACCGACTTTCGGGTAATAGCTGTTGCGACTTTTTTAAAAATGCCAGCATTTTGTAACTGTTGCAGCTTGCTTCGTCAAAACGTATAGCGATTTTGGCACTGAGGTGTCTCATCGAGGTGATCCCTTCGTATACTCGCCGAGTTCTCGTGTGCTTCTCACTGAACGTCCCCTTATCGGTATATATCCAGGTATTACTCCACGTGATTGCACGCGACGATATAAATGGGATTGCATCCACGATAATCGAGAGAGAATTGACGTATAATTCCTTTGGTGATTATATTCCTCGTGAATGGTGCAAAATGATTTTCCTCATCTAACGTCTTCCTACTGACAGTATTGCTTAAGTTATTCGCAATTAATTGCTCGATTAAGTGATATAGAGGGGCCATCTCAACGAGATACCGTGGCATTAGAATGTCTCGTCTACATTTCGATGAGGCAAACTCCGACTTTTGCGAAATATCGATATTTCGAGAAAACTGGGTGCGGTTACTCTACTACCCGGAAGCCAATATTACGTATTGACATGAAGGCCGCGAAAGCCTGAAATCTTTGTTGTGTAAATATTTAAAAGATAGCTAGACTATGTGTATCTTAAGTAGTTCAAACCGATTAGAACATTGGGAAGTCTATCCACACAATATAACATATTGCTGAAAAATACGTCTATCGAGAAGTAGAATTACGACGCATACGAATATGCCGTACGAAGTACATGTACACATCATGTACACGAGTAAATGACGCGCGAGATCCGGTAGACCGATCAAACCACGCTTCAGTATGGAAAGTCTCGATATAGTTATCGGTTATGTGAATATAATTATGATACGCTCATTGTCTAAGATAAATTGCTTACAGTTTTATGTTTCCTGTACATATTGTATAATCTGTGTATAAATATGATTACATTAATTATATATACGTACCAGTGTAGTAAATTACATTATAAATCATTATATCGACATCACTTTAACAATAAATAATTATTAATATGATGGTAACAGAAGATTAACGTTTGTCAATCTTCGTGCACTTTGAATTCTACAAATCGAAGCTTCCGTTGCATCGCCTCGACGAACAGATACGTTGATCCCGATGGGTTGAGATATTTCTGATACCAAATTTCTCGGCGGACATACGGGGTGTTTCCGGGGATGAGGTATGTATGTAGAGCAATATACCCTAGTGAACTAGAAATTATACGCTATTAGTTAGCGAACTAAGGGCGCCGTGTGAGTGGATCCACCTACCCACACCGACAAATGTTTCTAGAAAACATTCATAAAACCCGATCGCTTAGCAGACGTAAAAACATGATGGAGGCCGCTGACACCTTTCCCGTATACGGACAAAGAAAGCGAAAGTACGGACACTCTGAGATACGAAGACGCATGGCACAGCGGAGTAGGCTACATAAGGAAAGATCGATCAGCACATATCTCCAGGGTATGGGCAACTGTCGTACAGTGAGGATAAGTAACGATTACGTGTACCTATTCGTTTACCTTGAACTGTAATCCGTAGCTTTAGGTAATGTTCCCTCTGATTCGAAAATAACTTCAATACTTCATTATTCTAACAAATTATCATCATCCTCTTACACTGATAATTAAGTAAGATAAGTGTTCCAAATATTGCCACCTTAAGGGAAAATATGAATTCTTTTTCTGGGTTTTATTAATATGATCATGCAAATTAGACCAAACATGGATGGAACATCTAGTAATCAATTGACAATAAACTTACCTCCTAATAATTGTAAAACTATAGTTCAGAGATATATATGTTTTACATCACAAGTGGCAATATTAGGAACACAGGTCTCCCAATATTGCCACCCTATAGTGAATATGTTTATGTATTCTTTGAACTAAATCATTTTCTTGCTCAATACTCAAAACAGGTGTTTGTCCAAGTCTCCTGTCGTAATTGTTTTTGCGAACATGAAGTCCCAGCATTATTCTAGGTAATTCATATTGTTTAGCAGCACTTTTTATGATAATTCCTTAAAGCTGATAGCCTCAACTAAACATATGTAATTCCTACAAGAATAATGGAGAAACACTGAAGCTGGCAGTGTTCTACTATCTTCCCGAATACGAAGGACTCGAGGATGCGACATTTAATTGTCAATAGACCAATTACGGCATTTTACACGAGGTAGCAGTATTAGGAACACATGGCAATATTTGGCATACCTTAGTACTTTCGCGTAATATTTCCAGTTATTGAAAATTGATATTCAGAAGGTACGAGTTGACGAAGAAAAAAAAAGTATAGACAGTGAAATATATATATTCGAAATGCATTAGAGACATGGAAGTTGTAGCACAGCTTACACAGCTAGCTAACTCCCACGCGGCACCTTTGAAGTTAGAAACGCCGATCCGTTGATCTTGATATCGTGCTGTCTCTTTCTGTTTTGGGAAAGATCAGGGCCGCACTGCGGTAGTCTCCGACTCGCTCGGGAGAGAAGTCAGGGTCGGTATTATTAGTAGTTGTTTCATTTTACGAAGTTCGGCCCTGAATTCTTTCCCGAGCGAGAGAGAGATAGCATGCGTCCAGATTTAAAGGTCCGACGTGGGAGTTGGCTAGCTGTGTAAGCTGTGGTTGTAGTCCAGGGCTGAATCAAATATGCCGCCGCCATTTACATCCTTTTCAGTAAGTTTCCACGATTTTTGAAAGGTGGCGCTAGTACACACTTAAGTGTCGTTTATAATAAATTTGACTTTTACTTCGATATACAGGGTAAATCGTTGGATCTGCGACATAGCAAATATAGTGTATAAGATTTTGTGGAACTGTACACTGAAAAAAAAATTGGTTCATTCAACCATCGGTGAGGTTGAATACGGCGAACCTGACGGTGTAATTGTTTCAAAAAGATATTCACTTATTTAAACTTCAAATTGGTTGCTTCAACTCTATTTAGTTTTCCTCGCACTCTTATAGCATTGAAACAATTGCACCGTGACGTTCGCCGTATTTAACTTAACCGATGGTTGAATGAAGCAGATCTTTCTTTCAGTGTAGGTATTGAGCGCGGCTTGTCATTGATGCTAATAGTAATAAGGGAAGGTTTACCAGATGGTGCGTTCATCTGGAGGTAAAATTCTCAACTAATAGACGTGAGTTCCTAAGCGTGAGTGACTAGAATACTGGGGACGAGGCAGCTAATTTACCGACGACTTCGATATTAATTAGGTTAAGAAATCTGTCAAATACGAACCTCGAAGGCATGGCTATTCTGGCGTTTCTCATACAAGGTGTTCATGCCTAGGTTTCGAGAGTAGACGAAACAATAGCGGACCGGTTAGTCTCCCTCTTGCTATCACTGTAGCCATCTATTAATTAGAGATAAAATTCCATAGATCTCGATAGTACGCCAAAATTATCGTCTTCCAACTAAGCAATGCTATCTGTAAAAAATGCGCTTCAGTGTGATCAAAATAGCCAATAATAATCGTTACCTATTCATTAAAGTTCAATTCAATGAAGTGAAATTACGGCAATTTGATAACTGATTTTTCCTAGTCTCATAGAAGAAGGAAGTATAAGTTAATTCTCGATAGAGCTTCTGGAGTTCTTTATCTACAGACTGTCCCCCGCTATACACACCAGCGTGGCGAGTTGCATATCGGTTGACGCCTCCGATCCGCTGCATGGGCCATGCGCCTGTGGCGCCTGTGTCTGGCGCAAGGCGGATAACCGATATGCAACCCGCCACGCTGGCGTGTATTGAAAGGGACAGTCTGTATACATATAAAAGAACACGTTCTGATTGATTCATCAACGCCAAGCCAAAATCGCTGAATCTAATTACATGAAATTTAGATAGTATGTTTTTTTTTGTGACGTAAGCACCCACTATAAGAAAGGATTTTACGAAATTCTTCCTCTAAGATTGTAAAATAAAGAATGTAAGTTTGTATGAAAGTCCGTCATTTTTTAAGTTAAATCCATGAAAATTGGTATTTGGCCTTTTAGTTAGAAATTAAAAAAAGACATATTTCAGGATTTTTGGAAATTTATCCCCTAAGAGGGTAAAATAGGGGATCAAAGTTTGCATGGGAATTCCATTATTTTCGAATTTAAAACCATGAAAATGTCTATTAAATTTATATTTATTTCGAAATCCACGCGGACGAAATCGCAGGCGGAAAGCTAGATTTGTCGTGCACGTTCGAAGGAAATTTGCTAGTTAACCAATGCGCAGCGAGATAATCTATTAGTCAGCGCGCGAATATCATTTTGAGTAAATTCGGAAATACGACATATTGTCACGACACTGACGTTATACGAATTTGGCGCCTAGACAAGTGAGGGTAGCCCTTTGTCGAATAATTCTTATGATATACCGCATGTCCTATGGCCAACCGCGCAGGTGAGCTGCGACCTGAATTCTTGACTTCGGCAGTATTTATGGTACAGTTAGAGTGGGCTTCAGACGAGTGCGCTGCATAAGAACGAAAAGTGCCGACTGCTCTTCTAATAGCTGTCAATTCGGGAGATCGGAACGTTTCGTGTAACCTCAAAATCGTAAAGTTTTGAATTAGTAGTGAATAATTTGTAGAAGTGATGAGAAATAGGCATGAGGCGTGTAATTCGGTTGAACATCGAAAAAACCCGAATGATTGTTAACTCTCACTTCTAAACATTACTTACCATTTATTCAAAGATTCACGATTTCGAGCTTAGACTTCGATCTCCCGAATTGATAGCCATCGGGAGATCAGACGTTTCACACTTTCCGTAAGAACGCAGCGTAAGAGCGAAAAGCGTCGTCTGATTTCCCGATGGCTGTCACAATTTGGAAGATTATTTATGATTATTTCTCATCACTTCTACAAATTATTCACTACTAATTCAAAACTTTACGATTTTGAGGTTACACGAAACGCTTCGATCTCCCGAATTGACAGCTATTAGAAGAGCAGTCGACACTTTTCGTTCTTATGCAGCGCACTTGTCTGAAGCCCACTCTAACTGTACCATAAATACTGCCGAAGTCAAGAATTCAGGTCGCAGCTCACCTGCGCGGTTGGCCATAGGACATGCGGTATGTAGTGCATTGTTGATACCAGCCCCCTGCAACTCTGCGTTTCGCATGGCCAAACCGTTGTCGCCAACCGCGTGGTGGCGCAGTGTCGCTGGTCCGGCAGGCCCGGCTGAAAGCGGGCGAATGAGGTGTGAATGAAGGGGCTTGAGTGCAATGAAGCATTATTCCATTTTGTAATAAATATGTAGGGATAAGGAATTTTATGAAGTAATGGAAATAGTCCAGTAAATGTTCGAACGAATTTTATATGAGCCAGCGCAGCCAACAGCCAGCAGCCGGCAGCAGCCAACACAGGGCCAGCGATAGGGCGCCACGTAGCGGATTAGTACGACTGGCGACAAAGCGTGGTCAAAGATATCTAATGGGAATACGTGTGAGTTGCAGGGGGCTGGTTGATACCGTATGTACCGTATGTACCGTATGTCCCACTCTGTACGGGCCAGTTTGAAGTTACCTTCGGGGAGGCTTGGTCGGTACTTGAGTGATTTAATACCGGTAGAAGTCGAGTCGGTAGTTAGAGTTGGTGTCAATTCGGGAGATCGAAGCGTCTAACCTCGAAATTATGAATTTGTGAATAATGGTGAGTAATTTCCATTCCATTTAAATCCATAATTTTGAGGTTAGACGCTTCGATCTCCCGAATTGACACCAACTCTAACTACCGACTCGATTTCTACCGGTATTAAATCACTCAAGTACCGACCAAGCTTCCCCGAAGGTAAATTCAAACTGGCCCGTACAGAGTGGGACATACGGTATACCGATATTGCCGAAACTTTACCGACGGTCAAGAATTTTATAGTTAGAGTTGGCTTGAGAAGAGTGCGCTGTGTGTGCTGTGTGAGAGCGAAAAATGTCAAACGTCTGATTTCCCGATAGCTGTCAATTCGGAAAATCGAAGTATTGAATAATAGACGAAACACTTCGATCTCTTGAATTAATAGCTATCGGGAAATCAGACGTTTGACACTTTTCGCTCTCACGCAGCACACACAGCGCACTCTTCTCAAGCCAACTCTAACTACCTAAATTACCTCTACTAAAATTCTACCTCTACTCTACCAACTACTACCTCTAGGTACGGTACTAAAATTCTTGACCGTCGGTAAAGTTTCGACAATGTCGGTATCTCTGCTTGTTTAATGCGAGGGATGATACATACGGTACATACCTTATTGACTATGGGTTAGAATACGATCGATGGTATGACATTTCTACGATAATACCTATATTGCCAGCTGTAGTTTTAGAATTCAGGTAACACATAATCCTTTTTAAGCAGCTGCCGGTTGAAGCGAGACCGAATAAGAGGGAGTCTACTATACCAAGCGTCGATGACGTACTTTGATTATCCCCGATAGCAAAGTGGCACCACAATGACTGCACACTGCTTTCATGCGGTGCATTCGAGTGCATGCACTGGGGTGTCCATCTGTCTGTCCACCGTGAAGCCACACTGCAGTCACGTAGTGTAAGCACGGTGGATAAAGTAGGATTTTGCAAAAAGGGGGCGATAAAGTAGGATTTTGCAAGAAAGGGAGCGCGCTGCCTCCTGCCAAACCCGCGTACTAGGTATAGTGTCGGATTTTTTTTCAAACCCTACCCGGTCGGGACTCGAACCTACGATCTTCAGGAGATGCTTCGAGACTAGGAATGGCTTTCGCATTCTACCAATTGCGCCAACGACTCTTTAAGTGGTCGTAGCTAAAACCGGCCTTTTTTTATACAATTAACACTGAGATATCTCGGTAAAAATATTTAAATTATCTCAGTGTCGCATTGTATAAAGGCCGGTTTATATATATATATATATATATCTCATTAAATTTTTTAGAATAATTTGATACTTGCGATATGAAAGCGATTACTAGTAGCGATTATGATAATTAATCATTCATTATGTATGGAATAATTCAGTACAATTTGCACTGTTTGAAACATCATTATAATATCAATTTTGTTATTTTCTAATTTAAAAATTTTGCTATCGGGGTTTGAAATCAGTTAATTGTAAAATTGTAAATGCGCAGATCAAAATTTACAACTAGTTACAAATAGCTTTCTGCGAATAAACCTATTATTATATCAATTTTGTTATTTTCTAATTTAGCACGTTCGCTGCGGAACGCTCGGCTCCCGCGTGAGGGTGGCTACAGTGCCTCCCACGCGGAAGCCGTGGATACGCAGCGAGTGAACACGTTCCCTGCGTATAAAAATGACTGATTGTGAGTTAACCTCCGTACTGAAATCTTGAAATTTGCGTAAAACTATGTATGGTGGCGTACCGCGGAAGCCGCGTCATCCTCCCAGGAGACACAGCCACCTTACGCGGGAGCCGCGTGTTCCGCAGCGAACGTGTTAACAATTTTGTGAAGACAGTGAATTTACCGATATTTATGGTCGGTAAATTTACGAAGAGTGCACGTCGAAAAGGCACCGTGACTGCACTGAGTGTAAGCACTGTGTCTTTACGCCGTGAACCACCAAGTGTGTTCACTGTGTAGCCACGGTGCTCTCTCTTATTGTTAGTTGTGTACGCCACGCGATTATGGCACGGTGAGACCACAGTGGTGCCACCACGTGGCAGCACTGCGTGCGGCTAGTGTGTAAATGCACGCTTTGCTCTCTCTCTCTCTATCGGGGTATATAAAGAATAATATTGCTCCCTCCAAATGATACCTATACCCATAATAAATATGTATACTCTCTCCCACTTTTTCTACCGCTAATATAGGTACTCTGTTCTCCGCATTGTAATTGATTATATATTGCGGTAATTCTATCTCTATCACACGAATATCCCTTGATTATGGTTCCTTATTATGTATGCAACTGATAAAATATGACGTACAGTGTAGCTTTCTAATTTCAATATTAGTCGAAATGATCAAACATTGAAAGTGTAAAACGTAAAATCTTGTCTTACCATTCAAATCAAGCAAATCCTATACCTATAGGCGAATGCAGACCGTCAAATTTTCCATCAAACCTTCCATTAAATTTACCGATGTTACCGATAAATGACTATTTCTAGCCCAGTTTCCAGCATTTTAATTGGTGGAGAAGTAATAACGCTGGTAAATTTGACAAAATGTTTGAAACGAAAATTTGATCATATGCGCACGGGCCTTGGACATATATTTTAATTATCGACAAATCAATTTTCAAGCGGCGGATGCGCGTCCTGTACGCGAATTGCGTCATTTGCAAAAATTTTATGACCGACTCGAGAGCGTCAAGGGGGACGGGCCAACTCACGAGCCAGCGTCCGACAATAATTTCGCGTCGTGTGAAATACCGCGCGGCCTCGCAGGAGCCGTACACGCGCCCGCGCTCTCGAAATATCCGGGATAATTGCAAACGCCGCGATATGCAGGGGACGTGATAGAGATCCGACAATGAGCTTGCGGTGCGGCACAGACTGCGGTTACCTGTGCTTTGAGCAGAATGCATATTCAGGCGAACATTTTCGATGGTGCAATGCTACATAACGCAACGAGAAATGATTTCTATAATTTGAATTGGAATAAGCCAACGTTTAGTCATTCATCGCTTATATCAGATATATATATTTTGATGCGAATAAATGTTGTGTAATCCAAATAAATGATTATGGGAACACGGGGTAATGGAGGACAGCAGGTAATGGCCCTCACTGTATTATCGAATTTCATAAATAAGATTTTACCTAAATGATAGGCACGTTATCTCGAGAAAGATACACTGTACAAATTCTGCGGTGTGGATCTATATAGACCATTTTTACTGTTAGATAACAATGGCTTAAGATTGAACGACACCAGGTGTGGTACGAGGGTCATTTGAACATTTTCCGGTCTTTTTAGGAAAAACACATATTTCAAGGTAAAAAAAATGTATTTCTTAACATAGTCTCCTCGTAACTCAATACATTTAATCCATCGTTTCTCCCAACCCACAGTGGGACCAAATCCCGAAAAGCTGGCCAAAATTCGAAAACGTGTATAATCGAGGTGAAATTGAGTACTCGAGGGTTTTTGGGGTCGCTGATTACGAATCCAAAGTCAAAATATCGAAAAACAATATGGCGGATCCAATATGGTGGAAAGGTTCCTCAAAAATTGATCGAATCTGGGTGAAATTGAGAACTTGGAGGTTTTTGGGGTCGCTGATTACGAATCCAAAGTCAAAATATCGAAAAACAATATGGCGGATCCAATATGGTGGAAAGATTCCTCAAAAATTGATCGAATCTGGGTGAAATTGAGTACTTGGGGGTTTTTGGGGTCGCTGATTACGAATCCAAAGTCAAAATATCGAAAAACAATATGGCGGATCCAATATGGTGGAAAGATTCCTCAAAAATTGATCGAATCTGGGTGAAATTGAGTACTTGGGGGTTTTTTGGGTCGCTGATTACGAATCCAAAGTCAAAATATCGAAAAACAATATGGCGGATCCAATATGGTGGAAAGGTTCCTCAAAAATTGATCGAATCTGGGTGAAATTGAGTACTTGGGGGTTTTTGGGGTCGCTGATTACGAATCCAGTCAACATTTTTAAAAACAATATGGCGGATCCAATAGATATAGTGTGTTTCAAAATGTTTGTGCTTAAAGGCAAACTAATGTTACACATCTTAAATTTGAAGTATAATATACAGGGTGGGATATAAAGTTCCGAATAGTAGTATTATTCTAAAACTACAAATTTTGGAAATTATCTTTTCTGTATAGAGGAGTGGGGGACCGATTTCACAATTACTGGCCAAAATTTTGTAACTTTCAGAATCAAACGATAATATAGTCCCAATTAATAGAAAAATTCTTTTAAAAAATTGTGAACAACATGTAATAGGTTTAGGGGGTGCAAATATGGAGAAATTTAATTGAATTATAATAAAAGAGCATATATATGGTTAACACGTAATGTAATTACTTTATTTATAAACTAATTTAAATAGAACATTTTCAAAATTAATCTTGTAAATTATTTCAAAAAAGTATCACATAACAAGTGGCGGTACAATGAACGAAAATCCCTCCCAAAAAATATTAGAACTCGTCGTCATCGGAGGTTTCTGTTTCGGTTGCACTTTCTAAAGATGATGCTGCGGGGAAACTTTCTGTGGTAATGTCACAGTAAACGTCTGGCTCCAAAAGTAGTTCTAGTACAGCAGGATCCATGGGGCCACTTAGTTTTCCAGGTAATTTTCTTAAACTGCTTATATATGGATCGGATGATACTAAGAGACAGTGAAGAAGGTCTTCATTTGTGGCTTCTCTGGATACTTTTCTAGTATGGCCTCTTCTATACGCTTTCAAGTCTTTATTCCTACATTCTTGAGCCTCTTCCGAAAATTGGCCTATAGGCAGGACAGCACACTGTATAATGTCAGCACCATGCACCAGAATTTTGTGAACGCTGGCTGGCATATAATACCAGTCATATTCCCACACGTATATTCTGGCCGTATCTATAGCATATGTTTTAAATTTGTCTACATGTATATTGTGCCTTGATGATAATGCTTGCAAAATTGTCCTTGCTCTTTTTAGCAACTCTAAGTTCAACCCGGTAATTTCCGATGACTTTTCTGCCGAATTGAAAAATCGTCGGGCAGTGTTGCCATCATTCGATGTACCGCTTCCCCCAGGTCTCACTTTGTCAATCAGAAGTCCCATTTCCTCCCGAAATCTTTTTTGGATGAGTTCTTTCTTTTTTTGTAGTAAAGACATATTTTCTCCGCGAGCTTGCCACTTTTTAAAATCTAGCCTATAGGCAATGTGCAAAAAGCACTCTAAAAACCGAATCCATGCATGGAGTGTAGAGAGCCCGAATTTAAAGGTTTCTGGATCAGCTGATTTCTTCAGAGCCTCGTCAATATCATTCATTTGCTTCGGAGATGCCTTACAAACGTAGCAGATTTGGGCAGAATGTGTCGAAGTGGCTGCGTTACAGATCTTTCCATCGACCATTGTTAGAGACAGAATATGGGTGATAGAAAATTCTTTGTCTTCGATCTTTGTTTTGAACGGAATTAGGTTTTGAATTTGTTGTTCAACACGATGAATTTCTTCCTGAGACAATGCAGTTGTTTCCTTTTTAAATTGAAATTTAATGGGTCTGCAATAACGTACTGACGATGGCCGGGGATTTTGCCAAATGATTAATTTAGTGCCATCAATCTTATTAGCATATAGCTGTAAAGGCACAAGGGATGTCATAAAAATATCTGTGTCCGTGCTTCCGTCAGTCAATCTTTGTTTATATTCACTATGTCCAGTGGACCCGTCACACCCCCACTTTGATATTAATGTAAGATTAGATGATATTTCTTCTACAGAAATCGTACGCAGAACTAAATCTTGTGTTAAAAGAATTCTTTGCAGAGTCAAATCAAGAAGAGCTTGCAAATTGACTTCAGCACTTAATTCAGAAACTATCACATCTTCTTTTGAAGGATAGCACAGCTCTTTTGCTTTTTCTATTTTCTTGTAGCTAGGATATATGTCTGCATTTTTTTCTTTATTCAATAAACGTATATTTGCGTATTGCCTCTTCGTTAGTTTTGTGTCCACAATCAACGACACGGCTTCATCAGGAGTGACTTTTATGGGGTCTACTTTAGAACCCATCCACGCCTTTCTAATCTTTGAAGCTGTAGTAGGAGAAGATTCCACAACTTCTTGTACCAATTTCGCAGCGTCGTGCTTTCCTTCCGATCTTAATAGCGAACCCACTGCATAGGAAAGCTTTCCGGGGCTTGAAGCCATGATTAGTTCCTTTGTTTTCCTTCGCTTGCTGCGTTCACTACTTCCTTGAAAATGAAGTGAAGGCCGACCGACCCCTGATGACGTAGCTGCACAGGGCGTGGAGGTTTGCTCAAAAAGTTCCGTGGTTTTGAATAGTAAAACGTCACCTTTAAAACGAAAGGATTAATTGTATAATTTTATCCTTATTAATTTAAGTAAATATAGTGGAATCAATCTAAATTTCGTACAAAAAGTTGGGCTTCAGGGCATGAAAATTACACCAATCGATAGCTGGAGGTCCCAATATTGACATATCAAAATGTATCATCTGCCAATTCCCGGGGAAATTTATAATTAATTAAAGACTATCGAAGTTTTGGCCCTAAGCCACTTTAATCATTCATTTCTCCTATATTATTAACTCGAAAAAAAAATGAAGCTACTAATTTGTAGCGGGGAAAATTTACTATAACATTGATGCGAGAACCTACATGACAAAATGCACGGTTAATTTATAATAATTTTTTGAAAGTCCCGGTGTACGAAAAAAAAATAAGCTACGCATGGCGCGTATTACGTGGTTACCATGGGAACAGCTGATTGCTTGGCGAAACATGCTCAGAAATTACATTCGTACACCGGGACTTTCAAAAAATTATTACAAATTAACTGTACATTTTGTTATGTAGGTTCTCTCATCAATTTTATAGTACATTTTCCCCGCTACAAATTAGTAGCTTCATTTTTTTGGATTGAGTAAATAATATAGGAGAAATGAATGATTAAAGTGGCTTAGGGCCAAAACTTCGATAGTTTTTAATTAGTTATAAATTTTCCCGGGAATTGACAGATGATACATTTTGATATGTTAATATTGAGACCTCCAGCTATCGATTGGTCTAATTTTCATGCCCTGAAGCCCAACTTCTTGTACACCATATATCCAATGTCTAGATTGATTCCACTAATATATATAATAGAGAGAAAGGATTAATTGTATAATTTTATCCTTATTAATTTAAGTAAATACATACCTTCCAACTAAGCTTTGTTGTCTTTTAGAAACCGGTCTTTAGTACGATTACACCTGGTCCATTTTGAAACAAGTTGATTACAAAATCTGCTCAAATTCAGAATTATCTCTTGCCTATGTTCTTCAACAATTTCATCTCCGAAAGAATTTATTATCGTGTTCTCAAATTCTTTCGCTTTTTGTTTATAAGAAATACTAGACATCAGTTGCCAAGCATTAAATAATTCGAGGCGTGTATAAGAGACTCTTCCATCTGAAAGATGAAAACACCATACGATATGGACATGTTAAATTAGAGAGAGTGAGGGTTGATTTTTTAAAGAATATTTTGACGTTTTTTTATTACGAAAAAGTGAGTTACAGTGATTAAGTGTAGGTTTGATACGCGTTAATAATTATACAGAAACAATAAGTTATTACAAAGTAAATCCAAATTTGAATAAAATCTGAAGTGACATGCTCAAGTAAAAAAATATCTACCACAAAAAGGGGCAAAAACGGGCAGAAAAGTTTTGTGTCATTAGATACAACAAACCTTTAGCTACATTTTAGTTAAAAGAACAAAGCTGGAACACGCTGGAAATGTTACTTTAACTCTAGTTGAAATTAAAATTTAACTTCTTCGAAACTAATTTTTCATGTTAACTTTAATGTGTGATTTCTACACAATTAAATGGCTAAATTGCTTATATTTATATATCAAAATGAAGTACTTACGCTGAATAATATCCTCCATATCGCACTTTATCATTCACTTTAACACAAAGTCTGTAAAAACTGTTTGAATCGGACACCATTCGGCTTACGATTTGACGCTAGAAGAACGCTTCGTACAACTTGTCACTTCAACTGCATGAAAGAGACTATTATTGAGGGTAAACCTGTACATTACTGATTACATCGTTGCATTCGGATATTCAGCTACGCATTATGACTCATTCTGAAGGAATTTTAATGACTTTAAAATTTGCTATTTTGGCCGCCGAGTAACGGATCGGTCCCACTGTGCAACCCTTCAAGCCGTCAGAAAAAAATTCTTTCCGTCCACCTGAAAAATACCGGTCTGCAGCATTTTCCACCTCGGCATTTGTCCCAAATTTTTCGCCCCCAAGAAATTTTAGATCCAGGTTTCATTGACAGTTATTAAACATCGCAAAAATTCAGCTGGGTTTTTTTATACAGCTCAAGACACTCGAGCGACATGTCAAGCCGTATGCGCTTTTGATCAATTGTCAACAAACGCTGGATCAAGCGCGCGGATAATTTTCTCATACTCAAATCCTCGTTCAAAATCTTGTGCATCCATTCATCTGATATTTTACAAGCCTCAGCAATCTCCTTCACGGTCAATCGATGATCTTCCATCACAGTTTCATGCACTGAGTCCACAATTTCGTCAGTTGAAACAATTTTTGAGCGCCCAGAACGTTCATCATCGTTCATCATCATTCATCATCAAAAATGCTGGTACGGCCACGTTTGTACTCAGCCACCTAATGTTTGATAGTTATATACGAAGGGGATACTTCACCGTATATTTAGTCTAACTCGTTTTTTATTTCCTGTGTTTTTTTTCCTTTCAAATAAAGGAACTTGATCACTGTGCGATACTCGATTTTCTCCATTGTCGACAGAAAACATCTGTCAACTTTATAAAAGTGCCATGAGTGAAGTACTAATCGGAATGACTTGATATTTTTATGGGACACGTGTATCAAAGCCATCTAGCAGACGATAGCAAGAATTAAATTCTATCATGACTAACTTGTCAATAAGGTCGGAAACTTTTCAAATGACCCTCGTACGTATAGGTCCAAAACGGTGAAATGGTGTTAAAAATGAACACCAATTTTTTATTGTGTATGGAAAATTAAATTTATAAAAATGTTATAGGTTTCGGCTCAATATCGGCATGATAGTATATTCGCTCTATGCGTACGGACCGGTTATATTTGAGCGATCGTGTGTGACTGTACACATGCATATTCGGAGCGCCATTTGTTTGATGGACTGGTACTTTTGTAGGAAATTTGCTTTACATGTATACTGCCATACATGCTCACTGAATTATAACAGTCTTTGTATACACGGAGCGAATAACTGAGTCAAGCCATGTCAAGTCGGACTCGAAATTTCCACTAAATCGTGGATTTCGGAAATAATAACTCTATTGCGAAGGGAATATGGCACTTACGTTACCGTATTAATATTTCGTGAAAATTCTGTTATTTGTTAATGTTATTAACAATCAAACTTTGAAGCGCAATTAAAATGAAAAATCGTGTTCTCTTAAACTACTTTAGATAATTACTTGAAATTTTGCACACTGATAAAGCAATGTTTACACTATCGAATAAATATTTGCTTGAGGTGAAATTGTTTTAAAAAATGTATTTTGCATTAATTTTTTTAAAACAATTGCAATTTTTCTTGCGGTCTTCACGCTATAAAAAAATGAAACTTACATCAATTCATGCGGCAAACGTTGGCCTTTTATAATCTGCAAAGAGAACTTTGTACTTTTTCTCCATTCCGGAGATACGAAATTGTTTATTACGCGGTGCGCTCGTAGATCGCGCGGCGCGCTCCGCTACTGGCGTCCGCGGAATCTTGATGGCCGCGCAAACTTGAGCAAAAACCGTTTGAACTTGCATGAACATGATTTTCCGAGTTTGGCAAACATAGACAGTTTTCTTGTCAGTTTGCTGATGGTGCTCGTGCGGTATACTTGCTTAAAAACTATTCGGTGTTTCAATATCATTAAGTGAAAATGGTTCGACCGGAGGAATGTTGTAATCCTTTGAAAAGGAAAGGTCATAATTGTGTTCGTCATAAGTTGTTCCTCGCGCGTTACTGCCAAGTGAAATAAAAAATTCGAAGAATACATTGATCGATATATTTGTCAAATATGTCGTAAGGACATGTATAATGATGTTAAAATTGCTTCAAATGTAGAAAATGAAGACCCAAGCACCCAAGACCCAAGATAGTTAATACCGATAATAATTAATTGCTATACTGTAATACCTTCCAGGGAACGAATTGAAGTTTTAACTGAATGTAAATATTGGATTTGAACAGTGAACAGTTATAATTACTTGGAAGTTTATTCGTGGTTCACTATTAAAGAAAGTGTTACAGTATAGCAATTAATTATACAATAAAATATAAAAATAACACAGGTTTACAACAAAAAAAAGTCCGGACTATTTGACCGGACCATGGTATTCCGAGGTATTTTTGCGTCCTGAATCCGATCCCGAGGTCATCTGAGCCCCATCACGTCAGAAAAACGAGATTTCGAAATAAATAAATCATGAAATGGGACTGCCCTGAGCAGCACCCAGAGCATGACTCCAAGGTTCTAAGGCCATTACGGTCAGTGCTGGGTCCACTGTCACAGTGAACGGATCGCCGGAATTGGATGCCTTGACAGGGAGATCGTAATCCGCGAGATACAACGATCATGGCAACATTTTATCCACTGGGGTGGTTCTGTGATAGTCCCGGTCGAGATTTAGGACTCCATTCCAATGTTTGGAAGGTATTCAAGACCTAAACAGCTACCCTCCAACTCAACAGGTCGCTTGAGAAATTATCCCGGATCCAGTTCCAAAAAATGGTCATTTTAACCTCTAAATGACCTTGAAATCTCATTTTTCTGACGTGATGGGGCTCAGATGACCTCGGGATCGGATTCAGGACGCAAAAATACCTCGGAATACCATGGTCAAATAGTCCGGACTTTTTTTTTTGTAAACCTATGTAATTAGTAAACTCACTTCGTGCTTGGGTCTGCATTTTCTACATTTGAAGCAATTTTAACATCATTATACATGTCTTTACGACATATCTGACAAATATATCGATCAATGTATTCTTCGAATTTTTTATTCCACTTGGCGGTAACGCGCGAGGAACAACTTATGACGAACACAATTATGACCTTTCTTTTTCAAAGGATTACAACATTCCTTCGGTCGAACCATTTTCACTTAATGATATTGAAACACCGAATAGTTTTTACGCAAGTATACCGCACGAGCACCATCAGCAAACTGACAAGAAAACTGTGTATGTTTGCCAAACTCGGAAAATCATGTTCATGCAAGTTCAAACGGTTTTTGCTCAAGTTTGCGCGGCCATCAAGATGCCGCGGACGCCAGTAGCGGAGCGCGCCGCGCGATCTACGAGCGCACCGCGTAACAAACAATTTCGTATCTCCGGAATGGAGAAAAAGTACAAAGTTCTCTTTGCAGATTATAAAAGGCCAACGTTTGCCGCATGAATTTATGTAAGTTCCATTTTTTTATAGCGTGAAGAACGCATGAAAAATTGCAATTGTTTTAAAAAAATTAATGCAAAATTCATTTTTTAACACAATTTCACCTCAAGCAAATATTTATTCGATAGTGTAAACATTGCTTTATCAGTGTGCAAAATTTTAAGTAATTGTCTAAAGTAGTTTAAGAGAAAACGATTTTTCATTTTAATCGCGCTTCAAAGTTTGATTGTTAATAACATTAACAAATAACGGAATTTTCACGAA
Source organism: Xiphydria camelus (assembly GCA_963678675.1). Taxonomy (NCBI): domain Eukaryota; kingdom Metazoa; phylum Arthropoda; class Insecta; order Hymenoptera; family Xiphydriidae; genus Xiphydria; species Xiphydria camelus. The sequence goes on from OY783193.1 coordinate 30,869,282, forward strand.
ATATTAATACGGTAACGTAAGTGCCATACTCCCTTCGTAATAGAGTTATTATTTTCGAAATCCGCGATTTAGTGGAAATTTCAAGCCCGACTTGACATGGCTTGACTCAACTGCACAATACACGAAGAGAAATTACAAATATTTTGTACATGTAAAGGTGTGATTTCGCTGAAGCCGTCGGCGGTAAGCGGCCGGCGGTAGCCGCCAGCGCGCTGGTGGTAGATACAGGCGTTCAGAGTAGCGATGACGAAACCGGCCCTATTTAAAAAGCACTGAAGCAGTACGATACCGCTGGCGGCTACCGCCGGCCGCTACCGCCGACGGCTTCAGCGAAATCACACCTTAACAGATCACGCGTTGACCGCTTGGACCAATTCACGTGCGAATGACGTGAATTCAAGTGATGAAAGTTCCAAATACACGTACAGATAACACGCTGATTATAATGAACTGTGAGCGTGGCGTTCATATTTGAATCGCTGGGCCTACATGCTTTCGTCATTGGAGCATCAGTTATGAATGCTAGAGAGTTAGCGTGTTCCAAACGCTCGTGCTACACGTACTGATCACCTCAGCGTGTGCATCCAGAAGAGGCCTCATGCATGCCCGAAAAATTAGAAAATTATCGAGGCAAGACGGGGGCCTCTGAATGCACAAGATTCACGTGATGAGTACGTGGAGCTTTAGCGTTCGATGCATGATCAATGTCAAGCTCTCCGCGCGCGGCGTTTATAGGCTCAAACTATGAGGTGCCAACTTTCATTTCACGCGCAGAACGTAATTAACAAAATAGATGCTTTTTTGACATAAGATACGGATCGATATCTAATAATACTGAACGATACAGTCACAGTAGATTTTTCGGGCATGCATCAAGGCCTCTTCTCGATGCACACGCTCATGTGATCAGTACGTCTAACGCAAGCGTTTGGAACACGCTAACTCTGTAGCATTCTAAAATTATAGACTCAATATATTAATGAACGTTATAAATCAGTTGGTACATGTAAAAAAATATTCTCCAAAAATTTATTCCTAAATTTATAAAATATGTGATTATGGACTGGTGATCTTACATAGAATCAAATGAGAGAGAAAGAGAGGGGGAGAGGGAGAGCTTACTATCAAAACCTCCTAAGTCTGGTTTTTGAGACATTGAGGTTTTTCGACTATTCATATTCTTCATAAGCTGACACATAAGCTGGTAAAATCTCAATTCGACAGGGAAATATATTCATTTTCCTCACTCATGCCCATTTCGAGGCCTTTACCAGCCTATTTTTAGACCGTAAGATGGCGTTTTCCCGCGTGACACCGACCGGGAGTCCGCCGGCTGTCAAAAGATTGCTTATTGTTAGTCCGAAGTCGGTCCTTTTTCTAAACTGATAAACGCAACGTGAAATAGGCCGTGTATACTTTTGTTTGTTTTGTTTTGAGAAATGGGCATTCGTGAGAAAAAATAGTATATCTTATTCGGCTGAAATCCTCGGATTTTTAAGACTGTGTTTAGGTCGTAGCACGAGGCACGCCATATTTCGTGTTACGACCTAATTAAACACAGTCTGAAAAAACCTCGGATTACCGTCTAAATGACATAAGATACTATATCATAGTTACACATTTATTGGAAAAAAGTTTGATATAAAAGTACTGTCATTTGTGGTGAAATTGATCAGCCCACACAAATGACGATATATTAAAAATACACATTTATTTTACAGGAAATGTCTCAAAAACCAGACTTAGGAGGTTTTGATAGTAAGTCAACGATATGGGCATTGATAGTAAGCTGACGGGGAAGACCCGAATAAAGTTACCGTGGATGCCCAGTTAAAGCCTACCTTGGCCTCGTATGAACATTATTGGGGACAATCCTGTGGATGCTTAGATAAAATCATATTGGCCCTATGTGGGCATTAATGGAAAAAGCCCATGCATGCTGGATACATTTATTACGGATGCCCAGTTAAAGCCTCTATTGGCCCCGTATGGGTATTAACGGGGAAAACCCGAATAAAATTATCGCTGATGTTCAGTTAAAATATGGGTATTATCGGGGACAGCCTAAATGAGGCGGTAAAAGGCAAAGTGGTGTAAGTCATTTCAAGAGAGAAGAATTTAATAGAAATGTTGCCATTTGTAGCCGTTTGTAATTATCCGTTCGTATTTGTGCTGCCATCCTATGGACCTTTGAACGAAATTATAACTTATACACCACTATTCTAGCTAACACATTTAATTATGTAGATAACGTTTTTCGCCATTATCTTAAAATGGCAAAAAAGTGACTTACACTACTTTGCCTTTCACCGCTTCAAATAAAACTATCGTGGACGCCTAGAGAAAGCCCGTATAGGCTCCATATGGGCATTAACTCGAATAACCTGGATAACATTATAGTGGATGGTTAAATGAAGCCGATATGGGCATGAATGAGGATATCCTTGTAGCGGATGCCTAGTTAATGCCTATACTGCCCAACTATGGAAAAAGGCAGTAACTAGCAAAACAAACCGAAATGCGTTTTTTGGTACCATTGATTATCTTGAATCATTTTGTACCCACATTTTGTACCTTTTTTTAATGTTAAAGCTAGGTTTTATTAGTAATCTGTTTTGGAAACCCTTCGGGTAAAGGCATTAAAATTACAGTTGATTTTCCACAAGGTTGTCTTTTAGCAGTTACTGCCTTTCTCCATAGTTGGGCAGTGTACGGGTCCTTCATGATCTCCGGGCCGCCCTGATAATTTTCCACATAGGCAAACGTATTTGGCGCGAAACTCTACCGAGTTTCTTGGTTTCACAGGTATGTAGGCTTTATGATTTGTAAATGAACTTTCTAGTAATCGTCTATCGCTAGCGACACATGGATAAGTAGGAAAACAGTAGAGGAGCGGAGAGTAAAGAGGAAACCGGAGAGGAGGGGCAGCTTTTAACATTTGGAAGTTGTTGCGAGGAAATATCTTGTCAATAACGCTTCGCACGTTTACCGAGATGTTGATACCCGTAACAAATATGTATAATTGCTGTAACGAAAAACATGCGGTAAGTCTGTTTTTTCACCGCAACAACAATTTTCCATTACGTCAACACGTGAGTTTATTATCACTATGTTAATGAATCTTTTGTTGTAGTGACAAGGTTATGTCGCGGCAGCAAATTATTTTTCTAAGTAGGTATACATACATCTTGATGTCTATTTTCAAATTCTCCCTAAAAATTCTTCTCGCGCGTTCGAGTTAGTGGGAATGTGACGCCGAAGCTCTTATGGTATTTATAACGATCACCGTCGACTCGCACGAACAGCTTGCACTCTCGTCGCCCCATATAACGAATATTAATGCGTATATCGCGCGACGAGTATCTAACGAATACAAATGACATCGATTCCGCGGGGCTTCCAAGTTTTGCCCAAACGTTTCACCGAGCGGACTATCGAAGGAGAACAACTTTGAAACTGTCAACGAAGATTATAATACGGATTACCACCGAAGAAAAGGGAAAATATTAGTATAGAGTCGAGTACCGTAATCTTAATTATACCGATCCTTTGTATGGAAAACAAAAGTTAGCTAACTGCTAACGGGAGAAGTTGTGAGAGCTGATTTAAAAGTAACATCACGCAGCTTTATTCTCTGCGAGATTTCGATCGAGCGAGTCTTAATTTCAATCTTGACGCCTGAAAAGTCCTTTTATTGTAACTAATGCTGAAGTAATTGAACAATTTTAAACACCGCATATACTCCTCGAAAGTGAAACGAGTAAGGGAGACCGAGACAAAACGATCCCCCTAGGGTTTAAATTGATGTAGTTTATTAGTTGAAAAGCGAATAGGTCTGCAATTTCCTATACTTACATTTAGTTTTATGATTTATTTACAATATAAGGTAACGCGGACCAACATTGGCACTGGGCTAACATTGACACATTTTCTGAATCTTATTACTTTCTGCTACCTAATAACTCGTATAATACTGTTCTTGTCTACCTTAATAAATACCGTATATGGACCGCCCACCTGACGCCGTACGTGAATATCAGCGCTTTCATAATGATCACCCGATTCAGTGTCGTTACGTTTTCACGTGGGCGTGCATGTCCTATTTTCGACGAAGAAAACTTTTAGAAACTTCAGGTCTTTTTAAGGTGGCAAAAATTTATAAATAAAATGACTACTATAATTTAATCTCTATACAAAATCACCTACTGATGTCAATTTTGGAATGTAATAAACAAAAATTCAGATTTCTAGCTGATTGCATGAAGTATAGACGAAAATTTTAACAGGTGTCGATCTTAAACAGAATATAGGGTAAGATTGACATCTAACTTTATTTTAAAAAAATCATTGTTCAAAAACGATAAGTAGTGAAATAAAATGCGTCTTATATCATATAAAGAGAGAGTCAGGCTTGCTTATGCATACATTATCAAATCTGATAACTTCGGTTTGTAATGTATTTTAGAACAGTAAGTAAAGTGAAAAGTCAATGTATACCCCTTTTACCTTATAGGGTGCAACAAAAATGGCACCCACGGTTTCCATAACGCTATTCTTTGGTAAAAAATAAGTCAAAAAGTTCTGAACTATTTTTGTTTCCAGGCGTATAGTCTAAAAATTGTAATCAATTAAGCTAGAGCCAATCAGATACGTCGAATAGCCAAGTGACTGTCGGTGAGCTTCGCGGCTAGTTATATGCGTAAACGCTATGCCACAAAAACAGATTCTCAGAACTTTTCATCTATGTACAGACGACTCAATGAAGTTTCGTCAGTCAAAGTGGGTGAATCAAAATCATTGTCGCTGGATGTACAAAACATATACCTATACGTCTATGGAGAACGGCTACTTGTTATAAGTGCCATTGAGGTAGATATTTGGTTTTAATGATAACGTTATTTTGGAAATTTAAAGTAGGTATGCACAATTGAAACTCGATACCTTAAAACGATTTAATGAGAGATATGACATTTTTATGCTTATAAATTACATCATAAAAATATTGTATTTTGATATTGGTCTGGCAGTACATATTTAATCATTCTAAAATGAATTGACGGAATAGTGATAAGTGAATTAAAATTTGATATTGATGTTGTTTTTCAACTAGGAAATTTTACGTGTATGTACTTACGTATGTTATTCGAATACTACACATAATACATTAACCGATTTTACATTATATTAACCGATTGAATATATTTGAGAAATTACGAGTTTGAAGTTACAAGTCCAATTATTGTCATGAGTTGTGTTTTCGTCAAGTTTTACAAAGTTTTACAATTTTTTGTGTTTCTTGATCACCTGCAATACGTCTTGGACGTCTTCCATGGACCCTAGGAATATCGGGCATCTCTGATGAATGTCGCTTGGTATTATGTCTAGAATATCTTTATCTCCTGTCGACGCAGCACCTCCTGCTTGATGCAGAATGTACGCCATAGGAATGCACTCATAAAGTAGACGTAGCTGAAAAAAATTATGTTCTTTAATTAATAGTAATTCAGAGTGTGTGATCAGCAAACCAATATTTTCAAATTAAAGGATCTTTCCAGGTTCTTCAGTTTATAAAGTACCAATTTTCAAGGTTTTATAACTATTACATATCGCATTTTTGCTTAAAAAAAGGGGTTAATACCAAACGTAAAGTTTGCTTACGAAAGTAAAGTTTTATTCTGCTTTCAGTGTTCATATTCACCTAACGTTCAACATATATAGTTTGACTTACATCTTTGTTCAAATTTAGGGAATAGAAATTTTTCTGTTTCATACAGTCCAAATTTACATGAAATTAAATCTACCATTTATTATTAGTACGATCATCTTTAACTTTATTTAAAGTCGATGATTTCTTGCAATTATCTTTTAGATTTTCATCTTGAAACCACATGAAGAAAAATGTTTTCATTCTATTAATTTTTGTAAAGGTATAGGTAAGTATTTAGAAGGATTCATTAATTTCGATAAAAACTCAGTGAAATTTATACACTCTTGCATTAATTAAGCATTTTTTAAAATGTGATTTTATTTAAAAAAATGGAAGATAATTAAGAAAGAAACTTATGGTGGAAGAGGATGGTCGTACTAACGATAAGTGGTAAATCTCATTACGTGTGTAAGTTAGGAATGTGTATGAAATAAAAATATTTAGATTCCATTAATGTGCACAAGGGTGTACAAAAAATAACAATTTTGAATTTTGTAATAAAATATTAGCGAAAGATTCTTATTATCTCAACATATTTATAGCATTCGTTTGCCTTCGTTTTTTGGGCCAGATGCGCTTCAAAGAAATTCCAGGTTCTTGGAGTAAAATCAAGGGTTTTTTTCAAGATTTTTTAAGACTTAAAAATTCAAGGGTTTCCTCAGGTTTTCAAGAATTAAAAAATCGCTAGCCATTCTGTAATTGATCGACGCGTAAAGAATATCGCGGCTCTATCGAACGTTTATTTTAAAATAGGAATAATTGTATCGCACCTTTCCATTTGGACTATCACTCGAAGACGGATACATGAAGATGCCTCCATATTTGATGGTCCTGTGCACGTCGGCAACCATGGATCCGACGTACCTTGCTCCGTAAGGCTTTCCTGTAGAAGGATACTTCTTCGAATGGACGTATTCCCTAATTGCTTCGTCCCATTTACTTTCGTTGCCCTCGTTAACACTATAACGTTGAGTTCAATTACTTCTAGCAATAAGGGCGATAAGTCATTTTAAGTTTTGAAATTTCAAGCTCAGAGATTTAAAATTGACGATCCTAAAATAATACATCTGGACACATTTCGGAGCGAATTAGCCCGTAAGTATTTATTTTTACTGTTGGGTCCCGCAGACCTAATCTATGCGTCTAAGGGTTAAATATTTTTTAGAATGCTATGAAACTAAATGATATAGCCGGGTCACTGTGATGACCTGATAAAAGCGCGTAAGTATGTTGTTGCATACCTGTAAGTTTTTCCTCTCGATGGTACACGCATGTTTCTTTCAGTCAAAATAAATTCTCCTATCGCTGGATCGTACATGAAGCCGTTGACGCCTTGACCGGTGGAAAGGACCATCATAGTCGCCGATCCGTAAAGGGCGTACCCTGCAGCCACCAAGTTTCTCCCAGGTTGAAGGGCATCTGATAGAGTGGGTTTCTGCGTCAATTCCAACTTTTTGTAGATACCAAAAATAGAACCGATCGACACGAGGCAATCGATATTGGATGAGCCATCGAGGGGATCGAAGCAAACTATGTATTTTCCATGCTTCTCCGTTTCCACTTCGATAACACTGTTATTCTCTTCACTGATGAGCAGGCAAGTGGTAAAGGAAGATGATAGCATATTGATGAAGAGTTCATTGCTCAATACGTCTAATTTCTTCACTTCTTCGCCTTGAACGTTTGTCACTCCAGCAATACCGTACCTAAAAGTATTTTTATATGATTATGGTTAAAGAATTATTATTGCCTGTTCTGCTAGACTTAATTTTTTATCTAACAGATATATCGTCCTATAGAAATATTGCGGAATGAATTTAGTCGGTTTAATTATGCTTATTTAGTATAAGTCACATATTGCCATCAAATACATTACATAAACATACGTATATTTCTCATAATGATATTTAATCGTTGGCCGATGTGGTAATTGTTTGTTAATTAATTTATACGCGAATTGCTATGCGGACTACGTATTTCAATGAAAAGTTGGTTTTCTGTGACACGCGTATAGTAAATACACCTTCAGTGTGAGGTGCTTCATTACATTTGAATGAATCAATGTAGTATAGTGGTGCATCGTTGAAAGTTTTTAAATTAATTTCTAATTTGGAGTCTAATTGAAAAGTCTCAAACAATATTTAATTTACAATTTAAATATTCACTACATAAATAAGATTTAATTTACCGGGTTTACTTTTCAATTACACTTAACGGAAACATAAATTTAGAAACTTATTTAAAGTCAGAATTCATGACTACGGATATAGGTACGAGTATATATGTATGCATTATAAATACGCGATATCGTAATAGAAGGCACGTATCTAAGAGTGTACATTTTTTCGGAACGTCATTTATCAGTTATTATGGGTAGCAGCCGCAGGAAAGTGATGAGATAATTCCACGTGCCTTGAGGCCCTTCCAACATTATGGAGATACGTTAAAACTTCACTAAAGTGATCAACTTTTCACTTTATATTTACCACACTATACCATTGGAAAAATATTTTATATTTGTTTAAAATTTCAAGTAAATCGATATATACATTTTTTAAACCATCGTGATAATAAATTTGGGAAACATGGTTTCAGGCAGAAAACCATACGAAGTTTTTCTTTACGGTACAATTACAATGAGAATGATAGTGGATTTATAATTATTAAGCTCAATCCGTTGTACCAAAATCATAAAGGGAATCTTCCCTATTCTCAAAGATCTTCCCCTCTACAATATTTTTCTTGTATCTATTATCAGTAAAAATTATTGCCTACTAGCCAATAATTGGCACATGCATGGGAAAAGGGGTATAAGTCGAGAAATTTTTGGAGTCATTGGAAATAATTCAACTTCTTTTTTCTTATTTTTAAGATTATATATCTGATCCCAGAATCAAAGAATAGTCTCATAAAAAAATGCCACTTCCACAAGACAATTTTTGGATATGTTAATTTGTGATCAATCGCGACACCAACAAACTCTTTTCCTTGTTTTCTCAAAGCTAAAGATTTCGACTTATACCCCTTTTCCCACGCATGTTCCAATTATGCAGTATTACTTCTATATTTATGCACAGTATAAAATCCTTAATTGATAATATACACACCAAGAAAAGTAGCAATTTCAATCATTACTTTTCCAGAGAGAGTGTAGCTATTTAGGCAACATTAGAAACCCTGTTGAAGAAAATATATAAGATTTTTATATAAAATGGACAAATACCGCATAGAGTCTTATATATCCTCATATACCTATGAGGTTCTATATGGTATTTGTTCATTTTATGAGAATGTTATGAGTTTTTTTCAAAAGGAAAGATTTCACTATGCTGCTTTTTCACTTGTCTGTTTTATAACTATTTAAATATTGTAAATTTTCTTATTCGTAAAAAGTTGTATGATACTTAATTATTAAAAATATTTTCAACTTTAATTCTGCGACCAGCTTACTGTAGCTCTGTTCTCGTTACCCACACTTTCTACAATCATTTCTCTACATATGCTATAGTACACGTATATATATCTACATATAGGTAGTTATATCAAATGAGCAGAAAGTGTAGATGATTCCAATTTTTTAAACATTCTTACACTTTCTAATAGCCATAAATATACTGCACTGCGGAAAAACGAGTACAGAAAGTAGGTACAGATAAAGAGAATAAACCTTATAAAAACGTGCTAACCCTATGAAAAGATCCTATAGATTCTTATAGAGAATTTCCTATGGGGACCTGATGCACTCTTCGCGTAGCAATTCCGGATATCCGTTAGAAAAGTTTGAGAACGACGAATAGGAATGCATTGCTTTCTAAGTGTATTTAAGATGATGAATAGGGATTTACCGAATTTTATATGTATCCGTAAAAACAAGTAAAATTCCATAAAGATAATAAAGATCTGTACACGCCGTTCTATTTGTAATTACTAATAGAACCTTCAAGACTTTATTTGTTTCTACAGATATACATAGAATCCAATACATTCCCATTCATCTCTCTCAAGTTTTATGAGAGGGTATCTGGAATTACTGTGTCAAAAGCACATCAAATTCCCATGGGACTTCTATGGGGATTTTACAATTTTTCTATGAGAATCTAGGATACTTTTTTAATAGGGAAGTAGCTGCACAGTTTAATCTTTTTTATCACATAATTCATCGCAGGTGTGTATAGCTTTACAAGCATGAGAGAATTTTGTATTCAGATTTCGAGATACAGAATTCCATATTCCATAATCCTGGGGAATATAATGCTCCATGTTTATCCGTTCTGTTCTGTTATTTCTTTTACTTTAAACCGGCCTCCAGACTTTTACTCTAGCGTTAAGCCGGTTATTACGTTATAATATAGGTAGATCTGCAGGCACATATAATACATGACTTATACTTATACATACTCTGACTTATACTTATAAGTCAGAAGTAGGAAGCCTCATATGAAATACGTGAAGCTTAATTATTAGCTAATCGTATCGGACAACATTGAATTGATGTATTAGTTTAAAAAGGTTTTGTCTTACAATAACAGACAACAAACAGCATATTTTGTTCGACTAATATTTTTGTAAAAGAATGCTAACACTGATTTCGTTATCAATTTTCATTGCCAGGTCCGAATGCTCCACCTAAGGTTATCTGTTATTATTGTCGTAAAGAACGTGCAGTGAAAGATGCAGAAAAAAATACGATATTCGAAACTTTGTTATGAAGGATTTCTCTATAAAACGATCCTTCTAATAGCAGTTTAAACATCTCGTAATATTTGCATGCTAATGTTGAACTACGAATTCATACTTACAAAAATTCATTTAGTGATTCGAAAGAAGACTAAGTATGCAATTGAAAAGCATTTTAGTCGATGCGAGAACATCAATAATGTTTTAGCGAAATTAATAATTTCTAAATAATAAAAAACTAAAGGAACCGGAACGGGTAATGGAAAAAATTATGGCCTCAAGCTTGCATTGTGGAAGGTGGTAACCCAGTGTTAAAGTTTACACCTCGTAGCCACGATCTCGTTTAAAGTTAATCTAATCAAAAGCAGCAATAATATAAATGTACTCTCCAACCAATGGATGTAAGAAAAAGTATTACGTCGAGAGATGATTGTAGTCTTAATACGTAGGAAGTAATCTCCTTATTAAACATAAAACATACATATAAAACGTTATATTGAAGCAGAAAATATGAAAATTGAATCGTTTAATATATACGAATTAATAAATATTTAGCCTTTAAATTATATAATACATTAAACATATTGAAAACGCTCAGTTCTATTTACAATCTGATTGCATTACGTATTTAAAAAACCATATCTCTGATGGAAAAATTTCTCAGACAAATTTCTAAAAAATTGATTTTTTCTGATTTTTACTACCAAGTAATTGGAAAAATTTTCAGAAACTTTCAGAGAAGTGTCAAAATTTGTCAGAGAAACTCAGAGAAACACCCAAAAATACCCATTTTTCTTCCGTTCGTAAAAGCTTTTCTGAAAGTCTAATAAACATCGATATAAATAAATAAAATTCTGCAAAATGTTTGAACAATTCGGAAAATGTCTGTATGTATTTTTATAGAAATTATAAATTTGCAAAAAGTATAATAACTGAATATATTAAAGATGGTCAGAAATTTTTCAGAATTTGTCAGATATTTCTTTCAGTTTCTTAGAAAAGTTTTTATGCGTGAAAGAAAAAAGGATATTTTTGACATTTCTCTGACTTTCCCTGGCAAACTTTGAAACTGATACTTCTCTGAAAATGTCTGAAAATTGTTCGAATTACTACAGAAGGTTAGAAGAAAATCAAAATATCTAAATTTTTCAGAAATTTGTTAGAGAAATTTTTCCATCAGAGGGAAAAGATTCGTGTAAACATGGGATCTCTCAGACCCCTCTTCTGGAGTTCACGAAGTGACCTTTAAGAGATAGGTATCTAATCAAAGTCTCTTCCTCTCTCGTACTATTTGAATAATTTTAGAATTTGGTTGATGCACGTCCAATCATCACCTCAAAGATTTAACAATAAGATAGAAATATCGATGTAAAAATATTAGAATTTGATTTAGCGGAAATCGAATTTAAATAATTCCAATTAATTGAGGAAAATTAAGCTGAATTCTACTGTTTATACTGAATTTAATCTTCGATATGCTTCAATCCATTTCAATATATTCTTTTAAAGTTGTTGTACATATGTATATAATACATGCACAATCTCGTGACATGCATCTGCAGGGTCAGAATGAGGAATCATAGAAATAGTGCGAGGGCAAGCAACCTTGCGATAAGTGCGTATAATCTCTGTGTTGCACACATTCTATCCCCAGTTAAAGGAATTTTCTTCGCTGGGGACTCGACAGGGACTCTTGTACTACCCACCGATTTTGCACTTAGATCAGTTCGCATACATACATACAAATTCAGAAAAATGTTCAGTGGAATGTGATTCTCTTCGCACATCTGCACTATCAACTGAATCTGCTACCCAATGACAAAATACGTTTGAAATAATTACGCTTACTATGTCGATGTTATGTGTAACTCGAAATAGTATAAGCAAATGAATTTTTGTGTTGGAACAATCTTCCTTATTTTCTAATGTACTTCATAGACTGGAAATATAAAATCGAACGGAGAGACAGTCTCTGAAGAACTTCGACCCGTTAATCCCTATCAGCGAGTTAGTGTTAATAGATGAAATTAGGCTGAACAATAACTTAAGCGCGATAATTAGTACCACTGCTGGTAACTGACTCCCTACATATTATTTTCTCCGGACAAAAATAGAATATTTCTGCGATACACGTGCGACTCACATGTTAGCGATACCGGCTTTCCTCACTGCCGAGCTAACGGCTTTCACTGCCGTTTGAATGCTATTCAGTAGCTGTGTGAGGTCTCCCGTTGCAGATGGCACCTTGCGTTGTTCCTCCAGAGCGAAACGCGTCAAAGTCATGCAGTTGGAGTCGAAAGTGAGCCCTTGCGACGTCATTTTGGAGGACTTTGACGTTGCGCTGGATCTCCTACTCGTTGTCAGGCCACGAGCCAACTGAAATTCTTGTGAGCCGACGCTGCTTTATACAGGTCTCTCGGTGCCTCTATGCGTTCTTATCTTTTCCGTGCATACAAATACGGAGGTATTTGTCGATGCGTCGATATATACAGCGTTTAAGAGAGATATTTATTAATACCGCATTTATTCAAGGCACTACAGCTAATTACCTCAAGTTTCGGTTGCGGACCAGGACGCGATTAGTTATCGGTTTTTAATTTCTCTTTCGGCGAGTACACAACGGAGAGATTTGATACCTCGATATATCTACGTATACAAGATCAGAACGAAGATGAGGTTACTAGGAATCGTGTTAGTGCGATTAAAAAAACTAGCGTTCGCTCTTCTATTTTTATGATTGCTATACATATATGTATGTATCAAGCCCACGGCCTTGTATATGTAAATGTAAAGATAACAATTAAATAAATAATTTTTTTATATATACAAGACAGAAAAAATCCTTTCTGAAATTCCTTAAAATCGTGCAAAATGAATTTTCAGTTTATTTTGTTAAAGTGTACTTGATTCATATGTATATTACAATATATGAGCAGTTGAAAACCAGAATGGTTTAAGTCACATTTCATGTAAGCTGAGATTATTTGACTGCAAAGTTAAGTACAATTTGAAAAATCTGTTTAAATGATACAAACAGATATTTTAAATCGTACATATCTGTTTTGTATCACCTAGACAGATTTTTCAAATTGTACCTAACTTTGCAGTCGAATAATCTCAACTTACATGAAATGTGACCTACACCATTCTGGTTTTCAACGGCTCATATATTACAATTAAATAAATATAAAGTTTATTTACTCAACGACGAAGTTATTCTCATAAGTACTACTACTCGAGTTATTCGAGAACTATAATACCAGCCGCAAGTTATTGTAGCGGTCTGGTCATTTTCATCATTATCGGCGTCAAAATCGAGGAGGATCGTTATGCCTTGGTCTCCCCTATAAGTACTTCCATTCGACAGGAAGAATAGAGTATAGCTTTCCCGTGGACCGAAATTTCCATCGGGGTTTAGAGTGAAGAACACAAAATTAAAGCAAAAGAAAAAGAATGAAAAGCAAGGAAATTCGCTCGTATAAAGATAAGGAAGCAAACTTTACAATTCTGAAGGAAACCGTATGATCCCCGCGGGAAGGGGTGAGAGGGATTTTTTTTCATGACATCGAAGAGTGGAGATAACATACTATCGGCGTCGATTAACGAGCGGTGTTGTATGGTCGTCGCGTGGTGAGGGGAGATACCAGCGGAAAGAAAATACTTCACCACTCGCGACGATATGGCCGAGGATAAATTGAGCGGGTTAAATTAATAAGGCATTAATTAGTCTCAAGGGTTGAAATCCCCATTTTCCGCTCTATCGAGTCGGCTCGCTCTTCCTGCTTGGTATTTCCGAACTTTCCCCGTATATTTATAGGGAAGATACTGGGGCAATTTGGCACGGAAGCAATTATTATTTTCAATTGATCAAACTATAAATAGGGTAAAAGTGAGACAGATACCGCTGCGAGATAGATGCCCCCCCCCCCACACCTTTGTTTCGAATATGCTACTACGATCAAGGCAATAGAATATTTATATCATGTGTACATTAGTTTACATATTCATGAACATAGAGATATAGTATCTTATGTTATTAGGCAGAAATCCGACGATTTCAGCTGAATGACATATCGTCGCTTTGGTGGTGAACTGTTCTAATCTACATAAACAAGAACTTGAGCTACCGCGCTTAGAAAGTTCGTCATCGAGAAACTCATGTTTTCTTCTCTAAAACTGTAACCAGAAGACAAAACAAAACAATTTTTTTATATTTTTATTTAACGACTAGCAGTCCGTCCCGGCTTCGCACGGGTAGATTGTGGATTGATTTTGTCCGTCCCCCATTGTTTAAATACATTTTTAATACAAAACTTTTAGTATTTTTCCCGGGCTACGCAATGGCCATATTGGATTTGACCTTGACCATGACCTTCAAGGTTATATCGAGGTCAAATTAATTTTTTTTTCACGTTCAAATGTGTCCTTGACCATTTTTTTCATGTTACCTTTATTGTCAGCGGAGGTCAAATTTAGGTCAAGTATAGTTCGACTTTTTGAACACCCTGTATAAGATTTACTAACTCAGAAACCTTCGCGGATATGCGTCCAACTGTTCCCCAAATTTTCATCGCAATCGGATGAACGGTTTAGGAAGTCATAATAATCATCCGTACCGGTACTTTTTGACCACCTTTTATAAGATTTACTAACTCAGAAACCTTCGCGGACATGCGTCCAACCATTCCCCAACTTTTCATCGCAATCGGATGAACGGTTTAGGAAGGCATAATAATCATCAGTACCGGTACTTTTTTAACACCTTTTATAAGATTTACTAACAATAAGAAACCTTCGTGGGCATGCGTCCAACCATTCCCCAAAGTTTCATCGCAATCGGATGAACGGTTTAGGAAGGCAAATAATCATCCGTACCTGTACTTTTTGAACACCCTGTATAAGATTTACTAACTCAAACCTTCGCGGATATGCGTCCAACTGTTCCCCTAATTTCCATCGCAATCGGATGAACGGTTTAGGAAGGCATAATAATCATCAGTACCGGTACTTTTTGAACACCTTTTATAAGATTTACTAACAATAAGAAACCTTCGCGGGCATGCGTCCAACCATTCCCCAAAGTTTCATCGCAATCGGATGTACGGTTTAGGAAGGCATTTGATATTACCTTAAAGGTCACGGTCAAGGTCAAATCCAATACGACCACTGGGTAGCCAAGGGAAAATCCTTAAAGTTTTGTATTAAACATTTTTCTCTAAAATGTTTTCCTGCTGAGATAATCGGCCGTACCGGGACTTTTTGAACACCCTGTATAAGATTTACTAACTCAGAAACCATCGCAGGCATGCGTCCAACCATTTCCCAAAATTTTATCGCAATCGGATGAACGGTTTAGGAAGGCATACGAGACATACAGACAGACAGACAGACAGACAGACAGACAGACAGACAGACAGACAGACAGACAAACATTCATTTTTATATATATAGATATGCTTAAAAAATCAGTTGCTAAAAGTACTTTGTAAGCTGCTTATGTCTATTCACTACAATATAATGTGGGTTACGTCCTTTAGCAAATTTTGTATTATAAGGACATTATAAAAAGGTTGTGGGTTAGAATACTTATAGGAATCAAACTTTATGCTTTTTAGTGTTTGTTAACAGTCTTAACTCAATTTTACACTTTTTATGGGTTACGACTGTTCACCACCAAAGCGACGATATACTATTTTTTCTTACGAATGCCCATTTCTCAAAACAAAACAAACAGAAGTATACACGGCTCATTTCACATTGCGTTTATTAGTTTGGAAAAAGGACCCACTTCGGACTAAGCAATCTTTTGACAGCCTACGGACTCCCGGTCGGTATCACGCGGGAAAAACGCCATCTTACGGTCTAAAAATAAGCTGAAAAAGGCCTCGAAATGGGCATGAGTGAGGAAAAAAAATGTACCCAACAATTGTATTAACACGTTAACTGCCGGCCCCTAACGCTGCCGGGTTAAAGTACATTACCGGTTGGTCCCATGGGACCAATGTGGCAGTCAACGTGTTAATAAAGTATTTATAACAGTTTGAAGTGGAGAACACAGTTTGTTTTTATACGGAAAAAATAATTTTATATAATGTACTCAATAAATGGTGTAATAAGTGATATTTCACATAGCGGAAATTGTCCTTGGGAGCGACATAGCATAGAGTAGGTACCGTTGTACATTGTAAATACCGCATCTTTCATTGCAAGAACTACAATTCATACATTTGTATGTCATACGTTAGTAGTACTATTGGCTGTGGAATATCTTGAATATTGCTATGAATGTGGAATTAATTTTTATTTGACATAGTAGCAGTTATAGTGTACAACGGTACTCTGTGCTATATCGCTCCCGAGGACAACTTCTGCTATGTGAAATATCACTTTGTACAGCATCCTTTTTTCCATTTAATTTTAGATGAAACTGCCTTCGCTAAAATAACATCTATACAGTATGTCTGAGAGCAAAGTAGGTATATTTTTACAAAGGGACCCATAGTTTTATGTTGATTACCATAGTACTTTTTCGAATTTGAAATTGTGCATGAGCTATTTTTTCGCATACTATGACGCACGCTGTCAGATGCTCCACATATACAGTACAACCTGCGAATAGCGGAACTCCAGATAGCGGAATTTCCCCTCCATCACGCTTAACGGAAGCTGGAGGAAGATTTGAATGGGGGAATTCAAAAGTGCGTCTGAGCGCGCCGGAGTTTTTCCGAGCACTTCAGATAGTGGAACCAGAGTTTGAGATTACGCACATATCTAGGCGTCTTTCTTTGAAAAAATATGACTCAACAAAACTGAAAATTCTACAATGGCTCATTTTTACATGTTTATATTGATGAAACTTAAAAAAACACGTCTTCGTTATTGACTTCCATACAAGTTGAGTGACCTGCACGCGCTGATTTGCAGCTAAATCACTGAATTAGTAGATTATGTTATTTGGAGGCGAGCGACGTCTTTACACCGACGCAGCACATACACCTGACAGTCAGCTCCGGAACGAGATAGTGGGGGACCCTGATTTCCCCTCATTTTATTTCATTTCGCCTCGAGATTTTCGCTATCTGCAGGTTGTACTGTACATCAAGGTGCCTGTCTCCAGGTTTAGTCATATCTTTAGGGTAATAGCGCCTCGGATATGCGCCCTAATGAAATAAAACCTATAATTAAAAGAATAAGTATTTCCATTTTTGAACATTTTTATACACTCAAACTATTTTTCATCAATTCTACATGACCATTTATACATCGCAATGCAGTGTCTCTTGTAAATAAACAGATAGAAAATGTATTATTCAATGGTGAAAATCGTGATTGACAAGCAAATTGACTACCGCGATACTTTAAGCAATATTAGGGGTTTCTTGAGTACTTACGCTAAAATCGGGCTGCATTGTGTTCCGCGGGCCACTCTCGGGCATGCAGGAAAATTCACACTTCACTTTGTTTATATTTTCTTATTGCAAGTTATTGTTTGACAAAGACCCCATACTGTCAGATGTATCTTCTGAGAAACGTCTGCTTTCAAAACTGTTAGTATGAACACTTATTCACGTAATGTCATGGGGTCGTTGTATGTATATTACTCATTGAAAACAAAAAGATCCTTCTGCACTCAATGACATTTAGCGACCATACATACAGCGACTCGATGACGTCACGTAAAAAATGATCGTAGTAACAGTTTTGAAAGCAGAAGTTTCTCAGGAGATACACCTGACAGTACGGAATCTTTGTCAAACGATAACTTGCAATAAGAAAATATAAACACCGTGAAGTGTGTGAATTTTCCTGCATGCCCGAAGATGGCCCGCGAAATGCAATGCAGCCCGATTTTAGCGTAAGTACTCAAGAAACCTAATACCTATTGCTTGAAGTATTGCGGTTGTCAATTTACTTGTCAATTTCCTCACAATTTTCACCATTGAATAATAAATTTACTAGCCGTTTATTCACAGAAACACTGTATTATGAAACACTGTATGATGTGTAAATGGTCGTGTAGAATTGATGAAATATAGTTTGTGTATAAAAATGTTCGGAAATGGAGATATTTTTTTAATTAAAGGTTTTATTTTATTATAGGGCGTATATCCGAGGCGCTGCTACCACCCTAAAGGTACGAGAAATCCTGGAGACAGATTTGGAGGCACCTTAATACCAATTATGTCCGTGTTTGTACTACGGTAGTCAAAAACTACGGATCCCTTTGTATACTTTGTTCTCGGACATACTGTAGAATATTCTATGAAGAAATCCGACGTGAAAGTAATTTTTGCAGATCGGTAGAGTCAACTGATGAAGAACGATATCTCTTATGTGATTTTAATCTTAGATGTATGAATTATTGATGAGTCAACTATCCCACCATCAGTCTTTCGTTGGAGGATAGATGCCCCATTGGCGACGAAGGGTAGATGCCCTATTGGCGATGGAGGATAGATGCCTCTATTTCATTAACGATCTACAGCACCGATATTCTCTCAGTCACAGAAAATAATACAGTGTAAAATTTATCGATTATTATTAGGTTGGCACATAAATAATGAGTGATTATGACAAAATAAGACAAACTATATATTTTTAATTGATAATATTTATTTGTCAATAACATAAGCGCCATCGGAATTAACAACATCCTATTTGGCAACAAATGAATACCATCTGCGTAGAATTGTTTTGGTTTTGACTTGAAGAATTCGTCTAGGAACTGTCGTAGGTGGACCTCATCGTCGAATTTTTTTTCAAATAGTGCATGGCTCAGGGATCTGAATAAAGAATAATCCGTTGGTGCTAAGTCTGGCGAGTACGATGGTATGATGAACAGTTACTTTCCAACCAAGCTCTAATAACTTGTTCTGTGTTATTTTTCATATATCGCTACCTTAGAATTACAAGGTCCTATGTAACAAAAAGTCAGAACTGAGAAAAGGGACTACAAAAGTCAAGACTGCTCTAACTTTAACATACTTTTAAGGTTTCTTCAAAGTTCATTGTAGAGGGTCACTTTATGACACAAAAACACAAAGAAAAATCTAAAGGGTTCAATGTTTTATTTAAAGAAAAAAAACATACAACTATGTTATCTTGAAAATAAATAAAAAATTATTTTTTGTCACATACAACCTAAAATATTTTCAATAATGAGCAACATTATTTTTTTTAGTAGAGCTGCACTTCATATTTGAAAATATGCGTTCATAATAATTTTTGTCTTTTTCTGGCATCCATTTATCCATTTATTTATTAATTATTCTTAATTATTTATTTGGCATCGACTTTAAAGCCTCTATCTTGTGTTTTGATAATGTTGCTTTACAATCGGTTTTTTTCAAAGTCAAAGGCATTAGGTCTAATTCAGTCTCCGCAGTTACATGTTTTCGTATATTTCTATGTCTCAATGAAGTGACATGAAACTCATTCTGAAGGAAAGACGTTTTATAATTTACTTGGTAAAAAGCCTCAGTAACCTCTAAACAATTTTGGAAAAAGGAATTGCGGTGTAGTTCATTTTTGACGAATAGGCAGTAAAATCGAAAAAGTCTTTATCCTGCATTTGCAGTATCTTATAGGGTTTTTTCAAATTTACTTTTAGAAGAAGTCTCACCAAAGAAATCGGAGAAAAATATTCAGATTTTTTCTCAGTGTCCTTTCAATAACACTGTGGATAGAATCTACTTCTTGGATACACGAGTGGCCTGGGACAGAGAACTTCATGGTAACTTTCTTCAAATTGGTATTGATGTATAAACATCTTTAGGCTCGCAACGGAGTGATTTCATGGAAGTGGTGGGGGAAGTGTTAACGACATTAGTGTGTGTCCGTGTGAGCTCGGTGCAGGATCTTGACATTTACCTTCGACCGGGCTTGGTCGGTATTTACCACGAGTCGGTAATTACCTAGAGTCGGTATCAATTCGAGAGATCGGAGCGTCTAACCTCGAAATCGTGAATTTAAGAATAACGGTGAGTGCTTTCCATTCTTCACAAAATCACCATTCCAATGTTAGACGCTCGTATCTCCAGAACGTACATCTTTATACTGTTTTCAATGTATAACAACGGTTTCACTACGAGATTTCTAATGAAACTAGATACCAATTCGTGACTTCCATAGTTTAGTGGATATAATTGGTTTATGATAGCTAAAAAAATACGGTACATAAACTCATATCAAGTTCCAACTTATCCTTCAAAGTATTAATAACTGGTGTATATGCAGGACAATTACACTTTACGTTGAAATCACCAAACGATTGACAGAATAGTCTGTCCATTTGGTTACAACAACCTCGCAATTACAACCGCCTCATGTCCTGCTGCATTCTAATGTTCCTCCTCACATTTCTTTTTGTCCATAGTTTCTCATGTATTCTGCCTTACTCTTCTTTTCAATTCCTGTACATTATTAATCACTATTTCATTTCACCAGTTCAAACTACAAATTACTACATAAATGATTGTCGTGTACAAATGAAGTATGAATACACAACAACTACACTTCACCCTGGAGAATCTTTTCACACACTTCGCGATTTTTGGTTTTCATATTTTCCTTTCATCGATTATATCCACATCACTTCAACGCTACATTTTCGTATACAAACATCGCGGCATTCCAAAATTAAAATTTCATTCCCATTCTTCCCAACTTGCGTCGAAAATTTCCTCTCACAAACTCAAGGTACTTTACGCGGAATTCATATAGGAATCTCGCGAAAAATGCTAGTGGAGGTACGGTAGGTGGGAAAAAACTAAAAACGAGTTAGTCATTCTAACTTGCAATAGATGTGTAAACATCTGGCAGAACAATGTTGCGTGGAAGTTATGTGGGTATATTCGGTTAAATAAAGTTATTAGAACAAAAAGATGATCATTTTTTAAATAATTGTCTGTAACCGAATACACCCACATCACTTCCAGGCAACATTGTTCTGTTTTTTTATAGAATGTATGCAACTGCAAAGCTTATAATACACTGAGAAAAAAATGTACTTGATCGAAATAAACGTGCCTTTGGATAGTAGTCCTAAGGGCGTATTTATTCGATTTAAATGAATAGCGATTTGATTCAAATAACATCTAATTAATTCAATAATCTAATATTTGCGCCCAACCGATATTCATTTAAATCGAATAAATACGCTCTTGGGACTATTCAAAGGCACGTTTATTTCGATCAAATAAATTTTGTTCTCAGTGTGCTGTTACGATTTTGGGGAACGCAGCTGTCACTCCACATGATAAGTTCTTCTAAGAATGAATGGTTGTATGTGCAACATACAATTTTGTTATTTCAGTGTAAACAACAATTTCAAAATACTAAAGTCCTAAGTTCTACGTACCACATCCCCCACACACCCTAAGTATCACATAGAACAATGTTGTCCTGAACTGATATTTTTAAAATATACACCTTTATTTTATCAACCTTTTCGGCCATTTAAGCAGGATATTTCATTTAGGAAAGGTTATACTCGTATGTCGAGATTCATACACATAGAACCTTGTAAAACGAAAAATGCGATTTTTGGATTTTGTAACATACACCCTTGTAATTTTAAGGTAGCGATATGTGGTCGAACGTTGTCGTGTAGAAAGAAAATTTTATCATGTTGTAGACGTTTAAGCTTGACATTAGTTTTCAACTTATCAAGATGGTTACAGTAGACTCTGTGGCGGTCATGGTAGTATTACGAGGAAGGAGGTCCTAATATATGATTCCGTGAATATCCCACCAGACGCACAACATCACTTTTTTCGGGGTTGCTTTTCCCGGTTCATTTGGACTTAACCATTGGTGTTTGCAAGTATGGTTAATACCTATACATAATCTACTTTTCATCTCCAGTGATGAAATGGTCCAACCCGTTGAACGTATGGCGAAAAGATAAAGGTTGTGTACAGACGTCCATGCGACACTTGGGTTGACACGGACTCCACTCATGAGGTACCCAAACACCATATATGTATCTTTTTCTTAATTCGTGCAAATGCCGTTCTATTCTGGCGTGAGAGCATTCGAGAAGATAGACAACGCACGCGTCGAAAGTCTGGGATCTTCCTCAATTAATGTCTTTATAATTTATCGATATCTATTTCCACTGGCCGACCAGACCTAGATTGATCACTTAACGTATATTTGCTACTATGAAATGCATGGAACCATCTTTTTGCCGTAGAATCCGATAAGGCATGGGGAGCTATGTACACGTTGGCATATGTTGCGCACAGCTTCAGCCGCTGAGTGGCCATATTGGTATTCATACAGCAAACAATGTCTAATGTGCATTTTTATACATTCCATTTTTTATCTGATATTCACACCTTGATGTTTAAACTATGACTGAGATGAACAAGCGTTCATATACCCCCTTGTTCGTAGAATGTCCTAAACGGTCCTCCAAAAAGCTAGACATTTTGATGTGAAACATCTAATGCCGCGCTGCAACGGTGAAAACGACTGTTAAGCCGGGTCTTCACTGCGCGAAACTGTTTCGCGAAAAAGAGAGAATGAGAGAGAAGAGGGAACGCGAGAAAAAGAGGGGACATGATTCGCGCAATAGTTTCGCGTAGAATTTCGCGCAGTGAAGACCCGACTTTAGGGTAGTGACGTTGCTACTCCTGGCGTCGTGCGCATGGCAGCCACAAAACTCGAGACGCATCGGCTCTCTCCGCCACGACTCGGCAGTCCCCTTTCAACGAGCGCTAGCTTCACACTTGCTACTACACGCTCACTGTATCGGTGTACGAAGCAGTACGGAGCGTTCTCTATAGGGCTCGTGCATGCCCGAGTGGTGGCGCGGTAGTAGGTAATATTTAGTGCTACAGTGGCCGTCAACAGCATTAACCCTTCGTCACTCGATATAAGAGCGCGGCGCCGCCATTTTTAGATTTTAAATGATTTTTTATATTTTTTACTATTAGAAAAATTCGAAAAAAAGTAAATGCTTCCTTTAAACATTTCTGAAACGGGCCGCGGTTGTAATTTTTCAAAAAATACACTTGCACAACTAAAAAAAATGATAATTGTCCGAGCGAACGGAAAAGCGGCGCCGAGTCGCCCAGTGCGAGTAGCTCTCCGACAAACGCTCGAGATACAGTGTTGCCACGACGCACTTACATTCGTCTCCCGTTCAGTGCAAAGTAGCCGGTAATGTGGCGATAGCGTGCTCAGTTTAGCACGGCGGCTCAGCGCTCACGATGCGACCACCTAAGGTCATAGGTTTCTAGCGAGTGACGAAGGATTAAATACGTTACAAAGTGTGCCTTTATACAGGATGTCCCGGGCAGAACCAACCAGTTGCAGGGACCTTGAAATTTACCTTCGGCCGAGCTTGGTCGGTACTCGAGTCATTTATACCGGTAGACGTCGAGTTGGTAGTTAGAGTTGGTGTCAATTCGGGAGATTGAAGCATTTAACCTCGAAATCGTGAATTTGTAAATAGTGGAAATTACTCACCACTATTCACAAATTCACGATTTCGAGGTTAGACGCTTCGATCTCCCGAATTGACACTAACTATAACTACCGACTCGACTTCTACCGGTATAAATGACTCGAGTACCGACTAAGGCCGGCCGAAGGTAAATTTCAAGGTCCCTGCAACTGCACGGTTCTGCGCGGGACATCCTGTACATCCAGCATCTCAGATTCTGTCGCTAGTGACTTTCTAAAATGTCATTTTTAGACATACTAGCCAATGAACAATTACTTCTTATGCCCTCATTAGCTACGGTGGCGTTCACCCTCATTAATGAAAGCATGAGGATTGTTGAATCATTGGTTAGTACGATTAAAAATAATATTTAAAAAACACAAAATGCGTCACGGGACGTCTGTTAGATCTCTGTAAAAAAAAGGCGGCATGTTCATTCAGTGCAAACCAAAATTGATACGTAAAATACTCTCCAAAAAAGATTTGAAATCAATTAAGATCGCCATGTTCAAGATTTATATATAAAAAGTAAAAGGCATCATTTGAAAGGAAAATTATTGTAAATCAGGTTACTAAAAAATTCGACTAAAAAAATTTATAAAAAAATTTTAATAAAAAAGAACTTGCCGCGTTTAAGTTTCATATTTTGTCCACTATACCGAATATTGGCAGTGCTTGGACTGTGCTAGAGTGATTCATAAATTGCACTGTCGGTCAAATTCAGAGAAATCCAGAAAGCCCCCGCCTGATCGGTTTCCCGTGCGACTTTCGGTATACTGGTGGTATCATATAAGTGTATGAATTTATTTAAAATCATAAGTGCATAAACATCGAATATAATTCTCTGTCTGAATGTTTTATTTTGAAGGAAAAAACGCGGCAAATTCTTTTTTATTAAAATTTTGTAATCAATTTTTTAGTCGAATTTTTTAGTAACCTGATTTACAATAATTTTCCTTTCAAATGATGCCTTTTACTTTTTATATATAAATCTTGAACATGGCGATCTTAATTGATTTCAAATCTTTTTTGGAGAGTATTTTACGTATCAATTTTGGTTTGCACTGAATGAACATGCCGCCTTTTTTTTTACAGAGAATCTGTTTTTGTGGGGGGATTTCACTACTTTTTGGAATTTATTCATGAGGAGAATACGTACATGTAGGAGAATAGCTTTTTATTACCACAAAATTAAAGCCTCACACTTTATACCCATACGAGCTAATTAATTATAACCACGTTACTTTTGATTTATTCTCGTGATATTTTCAAAGGGATTTATAAACTAGAGTGCCCTTATATTTTTCACTTTGCCTTAGTATTTTGGAGAAATAAAACATACCGCTTTCGAATTTACAGGCCATCGGATTTTTCTTATATTTTGGTCGTCTACAGAAATCCATATAGACATTTTACCTTTAACTCTAAGTATACTCTTCCAATAACCGTGACGAATTGTTTAATCACATGTAAAGGTACCACTTATGACAGTACATATGTTGTTACATATTAACTCGAGACGTTGGAATAGTTTCAAGAAATCCTTTTGCATGCACCGCTGAAATTAAGGCGAACGCTAGTTCGCCTGGTCGAGAGAGAAAGAGCGATAGCCATGGCGAACAGCAGAGCCTGAAGCGTCATTCTCAGAGCTTCAACGTATCGCCAGCGACACTTGGGTAACCAATAAGAATAAAGCCGCTTCTCCCCACTCTTCTGTCGCTGGCGACACGTCCCAAGTTGAATTTTATTTAACTTTTCTCTCCTGTCGCTGCGACAGTCGTCGATATTTAATATGAGCGTGGCGTGAGATGGCGTTTTCTCCGATTGGGGACGCTAGGACGCTAGCGTGTACTAAAAAACATGGCCGATATTGGCGTTTTGGATTGGTTCGTACTTGAAAAGTGTTAATTTGCTCCAAGTTTTTCAAAAATGAGCATTTTTAGAACGAGATATAGACATTTATTTTCACAAACAATGAAACGAATTCATTAGGATCAACTGTATACTACTGGTCGCTGGAATTTGAAATACGCGGCGTGCTGTACGCCTAATATCCGCCATGTTCCCGCAGCGCCGCGAGCGCCGCCATCGGTAAATAGCGGTCCCCATAGCTTGACGCGAGATCGCTATTCCGTCTGCTATGCTGGTAAAACAGTGCCTCTCGAAGCATTGATTAGGTATTATCTATCATCTGTCAACCGTAACGATCCGACAAAATAATGGCATGCATTTGAATAATAAACGATAATCTGGAAACGAAAGGAGAAATTTGCAACCGCAAATTCCGTTTGACAGATACGATTCATTCTAATTCAAAACAGACCTGGAAAGACTCGACTGGCTAAATGGTTAAATGGTACATGAACTTTGACGATGATGAAAAACAGAAGCTGATAGAAGTACACGCGGTATATATAATTATTGTAAGGGATGCGAAACATACTCGTACTCATTTTGTGGAGGTAAGTCCTGGAACTCGATGGAATATCAAGACCAAGACGCTCGACAATGATACGCGTATCGTTGCTGTTCGTAACGATTCGTTCAGTTTAGTAACTTCAAAATAATCTATAGACGTTACACTGGCTTATATTTTTGTATCTGTGTCGATGTCAATGATAAGCCTAAAAAATGGGATTCTGTTTGACAGATA
Organism: Xiphydria camelus; assembly: GCA_963678675.1. NCBI lineage: Eukaryota > Metazoa > Arthropoda > Insecta > Hymenoptera > Xiphydriidae > Xiphydria > Xiphydria camelus. Next base: position 30,895,772 of record OY783193.1, read on the forward strand.
CGATTCATCCTAATTCAAAACAGAGCTGGAAAGACTCGACTGGCTAAATAGTTAAATGGTACATGAACTTTGACGATGATGAAAAACAGACGCTGATAGAGGAAGAACACGCGATATAGTTACTGTAAGGGATGCGAGGCATACTAATTTTGTGTTGGTAAGTCCTGGAAATCGATGGAATATCAAGACCAAGACGCTCGACAATGCTACACATATCGTTGCTGTTCATAATGATTCTTTCAGTTTCGTAACTTCAAGATAATCTATAGATGTTACGCTGGCTTAGATTTTTGTATCTGTGTCGATGTCAATGATAAGACTAAAAAATAAAGGGAGCTATTGATTGGTACGATGGACGTTGATCATTCTTCTTTTTATCGCATACACCTCAGCGATCCCGTAGAAACTGGTGAAGAGCAAAAATCAATACCAAATTCTCAGAATGACATTTTATCTGAACATTCGTATGCTTCGCAACAAGTGGTGAGAAGGGTCACTAAAAGAGTAGTAACGTAGCAAAAATTACCACAATTGGATCTTCTACTTCTTCAACGAGAAGAAATACAGAAAATTGAGAACGGTGAATGTCTTAATGACAAACACATGAGTGTTTTTACTTCTATTGTCCAGAATAGTACTCAATACATGTCTTACGACACCATTTACATCCAAAAACCTGCTAAAATTTTTCCGGTGCCTTCGCAAACTGATCACATACAAATTTTGCCTTCACTAAATCACTGGGTGTTCAGTTACTACGATTGCCGCCAAGATCAATTATTAATTTATGATTCGTTGAATAATAGCAACATCGATGAACATCAGAAAATTTTTCTCCAACGATTATATCCTGATTTCAATCTTGATAACATACGATTTCCGAAGGTTCAAAGACAAGAAAATAATACTGACTGTGGTTTATTTGCTATTGCGTTCGCTGTGTAATTAATTTTAGGCAAGAAACCTGAAACATTATTCTACTGTATAGAAAGTATGCGCTGTCACTTACTGAAAATTTTGACCGATCGCACAATTACGCATTTTCCTTTATATTCTGACAAAGAAAGTGCATCAGGTAATTTGTCGAATATGGTTTCGGCCGTGACACCAAAGTACAAAATCACATTAAGTAAAAGAAAACCCCCCCAAAAAAACATTTTCCAAATGTAAAATGGTGGGTCGAGAGAGAAAGGCGATCCTTACCTGCCTAAAAAATGAGGTTTCAACAAACAAACAAAAATGATATCAACAAGCGATAAAAAATACAAACGATTATTAAACTATACGGAGCGTCTGTCACATTCACCACTATTGAGATTCACTACTCCGATTACACTGAATTTTTACTTTTTATTAACAAGCGCGTCCGAGGATCGAAAAGATGCGAGGGAAATCGTTTCGCGAATGGTAATATTTTATTAATTTTGAAAAACAACTAAACATTCAAGGAATATATTCTCTCACACACTCTCACATACATTTGATGGCGTATGCGTGTGGCCGCATCTGTGTACACATTTCCGACCATGGCCGAATATCGCCGAAGACAGGCGGAATTTTTGTGAGATTTTGACATATATATATCGCCCGAGAAATCGGATTCTCGACTTTTGAGGCGCGAGGGGCGTGGCTTCGCGTTGCTAAGGAAAAATCTCTGTTAATATGTAATTTACAACATTTACTCTGGTCTCTATCAATAGAGAATAGTCGATTTATATGGCGTAACCTAAGCATAGTTTTGGTTATAACCATATATTTATTGAGAAAATTCGATGTTAAAATTGAGGGGTGAAGGGGGCAGACATTTTTCCTGTAAAGATACACGGGTGCTCGCGGCGACAGCAGAGCTAGCGGCGTCGTTCTGACGACTTGAATGCCGCGAGACACTACCGTGTCTCTTGATGTGAAACATCGAAATTCTTCTTTATAGAAAGTATGCGATAGGAAGGATGGACTACGCGTCCGTCGAAAGAACACGTGCGCCAGTGCGCATTTGTATTTATGACTGTGATACTATTAAACGGTATGAACCATTGTGTCGAATTCCGTTTATCGCGAGACGGAACAGTGACCGATGGCAAAGTAAGAGAGAGTAAACTAAATGCCCTGTTTGAATTAGACACAACGGTTCGTACCATTTAATAGTATCACAGTCATAAATACAAATGCACACTGGTGCACGTGTTCTTTCGAGGGACGCGTGGTCCATCCTTCCTATCGCATACCTTCTACAAAGAAGAATTTCGATGTTTCGCATCTAACAGGCGCCCCGTGACGCATTTTGTGTTTTTTACTAAACTCTTAGGTATTATTTATGTGCCAACCCAATACTTACCTATTTATTATTATCAACTTTTTCTGAAAAATAGAAAATGGCTTTTTTACACATTTGGTAATGATTGTTGAAAGAAAAAGAAGTAAATAGCGAAAGGAATGGGGAGGTCGCCAGAGTCGACAGGACAATAATAGTTCTATAGTAAACTTTTATTAGGCATATTAAATATTAGGTATATTTATTATGAAGTTATCTTTTTTACGTCTAAAATGTATTCATCTCACCAGACACCCAGAGCACCTATTCTCCCAAGTATGGGTATCCCACTGCTTGGATAGCTATCCGCTAAAATGCCGAAAACGGAGTTTCTTATTTCTTTCGATATTTTAGCTTGTTTTTTCAAAATTATATTATTCTACTATAGAAGTTATTATGTTTTAGTAAATAGACCATGTATTCACATTCTAACGACAATAGATGTTACTGTATAGTTTGTATTCCCTAGGAGGGGCATCTAACCCACTTTTATCCTAGATGATAATTCTACGCGGCATAGTAACCCGACTGGAAATTATCCCAATGTCCCATAAGGATCTGATCAGGTATTCCTAAGGATCCTTATCGGGATCAAATCAGATAAAAGTCGACAAGGTTTACATGATCAGGTCGTCGTCAGGATCATGTTCTTTTTGCCTCGTTAAAAAAATTTATTTTTAAACACAAAGTTCAGCAGGGTTATACCATCGAGTCCTCGTCAGGATCACTTCCTTTTGCCTCGTCTGAAAATTTTATTTTGGACGCAAAGTCCAATAGTGGTATACCATCGGATCCTCGTCGGGATCACGTCCTTTTACCTTGTTTGAAAATTGTATTTTAGACGCAAAGTATCGTTGAACAACTTATTGTGCCGCAAAGGATTAAAGTTCATGTATCTTAAGTAATATACGATACAACCCGGGGCATAATTTAGAGGCCAGCGATGCTATTTGCATATCGGCTAGGGCACCCCGTTCGCTGCAGCTTCCTGTAATTTCATGGTAATACCAATTGCTCGGATCAGAACCAAGTCGAGGAGTCAAGCGAAAGACATCAACTATTTCACTTCTGATCTATTAGGGGCAAATAAGTCTTAGAACACTTACATTTTCCGTGTCATAAAAGTAATTCAAAGTTACCGCTCACATATTATGATATGGAGGAACTTGTTATGTAGTATCGACACATAAGGGAGTCATAGATATAACCTTTAAATTTTGTGAATAAAACATGCAGACTGATAAGCTCTTTATTAGACACTGCATTCGCTACGAATTCCATTAAGACGCATTTGCGTTACATGTACTCGTACAATCAGGGCCCTATCGGGTTACCCCGATAAAGGCCCGATTATTTCCTTAGTTAAGCCAGATCAGATCCTAAAAACAACCTTTTACTGTTTTTTTTCCAGTCGGAAAGTACATCGAGAGAACAGTTTATTTATAGTTATTAAGGATATACTTGATTTTGGCGGAAGAAATATTTCGTCGGTTCAAGCAAGTGTATATAAATTATTAGAAAACTTATTTTGTTTGAACATGAAAAGAATGATGGTTAACGAATATTTACTTGGTGTAACGGAATATTTCTTTCGCTATAACTAAGTGTACGTTTATTGATTATAAATAAACCATTCCCTCAGAGTGTACACATATAGCTAACGCATCAAACGGGCTCACGGAGGAATGCGAGAAGTCATTGCCGCAACCGAGAATTGAACCTGGAAATTTCAAATCTCTAGAATCGCTGCATTTCCACCCCGTGGAATTTGTGGCTAATTAATTACCCACATTTTGGAGCTCGGGGAGACCTCCAGAATTGGTTCCTAATTAGATGCTCGTATTTGTGAGCTGAATGAGCCCTTCAGAACTTTTTGTTCGTTAGTTGCTCGCATTTGAGAGCTCAGTAAGTTCTTTAAAATGTTTTTTTATTAGTTGCTCACATTTGGAAGTTCTAGGAGTCCTCCGGATATTATTGTTAATTAGTTAAACACACGTATGAGCTCAGAATAATCTTCCGCGGAATTTATTGCCAATTAATTATTACAAGCATTCTCGGGAGCTTATAGATCATTCCTCAACTAGTACCTATTTATTTAGTTGCTTTCATTTGGAAGATCGCGGAGCTTACCAGAATAATTGGTTACCGTTTAAGGGGGAGCTTCATGTGGAATGCTCACATAAATTCATTTATTTTCGGGAGTCTATCCTGAAGGATATATTAAATCAATCTTTTGGAAACTTTGAGTGTATTTTATTACATATATTTAAAGTACTAAAAGACATTTGTTCCATTATAAGAAACCTTATAATGTTAGAGTTATAAAGGCTTATATCCTATCACACCGTGAAATGTAGGATCTGCTGCTTTCATTTAAAATGAAAAATTCAAAGCGGAAATTTTAGCTAAGAAGTAGGTACATAGTCACAGCATGAACTATATTTTAAGTTAAAAAATGCAAAATTTAAAAAATAATGAGCTTCTAAAGAAAATTCGTTTTTTTCCAACAAATAATGGCAAAATACAATCGTTTATTGCTAAAATATTTATATAAAGGTAATTGAAGATTCATGCTGTGAAAAAAATGTTGAAATATATGTATACGCAAGGGGAAGTTCGTTGATATATATTTTTCGAACTACATTCTACGCCTCTCGAAAAATGTAATTTCGAGAAACGTCCTTATAACTCTAATATAATAAGATTTCGTATAATGGGACAAATGTTTTTAGTACTTCAAATATGTAATAAAGTATACTCGGAGTTTCTGAAAAGTTGATTTAATATATCCTTTAGGATAGACTCCCGAAAATGAATGAATTTATAGGCTTTCCATATGAGGTTAAGTGGTTGCCTTTAGGAGTTCAGGGAATTCTTCAAAATTTTTGGTCAACTAGATGCTCGCATTCAGAAATTTCCAGAGTTCTCTAGAATTTATTGCCGTTATGGGACCGAGATATTTGTACAAGTTATCATCGCGTTTAAACGGATTATCAAAGATACCATCGTAGTTCAAAGTTCGAATATCGCGCGAGAATTCCGTGTTGTAGACTCGACTTGAGAGAAACACACAACGTGGTGTGTTTCTCCCGCCCACACTGGTCACTTCCTATCGAAAGTAGGGACAGGTTGTATTCTCCGCGCGGACAATGATAAGTTATCGCGATGAGAAACTCCCTCGCGGAGATCAGCTGGGACGCTGGAGGGTGGGTTAAATTGCGACTTCGGTGCAACCCTCTCCCCCCGACCCGCCATCTCTTTTTCTATCTCTTTTCTTTCTACCAAGGCCATCGTCATGCCGCCGCTATCTATTCGGAGCGAATCAGTTCGCAACTTACTCCGTAATGAACCGTCTCTAATGGGGCTGTTTCAACCGTATCTGCGAAGTTGGTCGCGCTTAGTTTCCTAATGTAGCAGTCGGACCCGGACCGAAACAAGCTTCGCCGTAGCGGGAGGGGCGGATCTCGCGTGCATTGTCCGGCTCTTTTCTTTCCCACCCCCGCTGCCGAACACAGGGGTAGTCCGCGCGCTGAGAATACACCGGGAGTCATTTCCGCCGGAAGGACCATGGCCTGACTCCCCCCCGGTAGCCACCTCCGTACTTCGCTCCTAAAGACAAGCCCGGAGGGGGGGATGCAAGTTGTTTGGCATGCATTTGGCGCCCGCGCCAGCCAATTCCGAGATTGAATCCCGCAAAACTAGCGAAGCCTTTGCGTTATAATTAATTTATAATACCTCTAATTGCGCCACGGTGTAGAATGCGACTGTCCTGGCGTTTAATTTGCTCGCTAATTAAACAGACTGCGGCGCGGCGCGGCGTGGCACGGTGTGGCAAGGTGAGTGAGTCTCCCGTGGCTCGGCTGTAGGGTAGATTGTCTGTCGGTGGGGTGTCGCGCGCGTTTTTCAGGGGTAACCCTATCCGATCGCGCTTTGCGAGCTCGCTCTCAACGCTATAGCCTGGTTGCTCGGTGGCTCCGAGTGTAGAAGGCCTCGGGGTCTAATCGAATGGGTTAAATTTAGTAAGTCAATTTGTTGGTGGTAATAACTGACTTTATCGTAACTATATCGACTGTTTAAACGGCGGTATCGGAAATGGAGTTGGCTTAATTTCGTCAATTCTTACCCGGTCGAATATCGATGATGGAAATCGGCCGAAATCGAAGCCTCGAACGGGAGAACAAATAGGAAGATGGTTTGGTGCTTTAAAAAAATGGGAAATAAGAGACAACTTAGAGCACTAATTCGTTTATTGCATACAAAAATATTCATATTTTTTTATGCAATTCATAAGGCCGGCATTACACTATAAAAGATCTTTGACAAAGATCTTCTATCAAATATATTTGACGAAAAATTTGACTGTGTAATATGTCACATTTTATAAAACATTTCTGCTATAAAAGTTCTTTTATAAAAGTAATAGGAAACTGCTACATTTTATAAAACTTGTAGTACATTTGTTTCGGCAAGCGCGATGCGCCTCGACCCTTTTCCCAACTTCTACATGATTTTCTACACATTCGTCGGTTTAGCGAATACTTCGTTTGCTCGACCAAAGTTACTTCGTACACTGAGAAAAGAGTTTATTTGCAGTTAATACTTGATTACAGCGGAAAAAATATTTTGTTGGGCCAAGTAAATATATATTAATTATTCGAATGTCTCTTTCATTCAAACGAAAATATAGTAATAGCTAATAAATATTTACTTGGCTCAAAGAAACATTTCTTTCGCCATAATCAAGTATTCCGAGGGAAGAGGTCTAGTTAAATAAGAACCTATATATATATAATAGAAAAATTTATTTAACATAAATAGACTTTTATTTATATCGAATAAAAGTTTATTTAAATTAAATTAATATTTTGCATATCTTTTTCATCGAGTACGAACCTAGTAGAACATTTATCTAATTCAAATAGAGTTTTATGTTAGGTCGATTTGTGAACATGCCAGTTTCCAGCATGCTCGATACTAGCAAGGCTTTGGACACACATGCTACTAGGTTGCAAATGCTCGAAAGTAGCACGAAAGCATGCTACTTACTAGCATGTGTAGCTGGGGCTTACTGGCATTTAAAATATTTGAAACAGTATAATATGTGCATTCAGCTTCCTTAAAAGAAATTCCATAAAAGAAATTTTATAAAAGACTAGCAGCCTATCCCTGCTTCGCAAGGGTAGATTGTGGATTGATTTTGGTCGTCATTTAATGAATTTTTAGCAGATATCTGTACTCATAGGTAGGGAGCCATGCTACGCTAAAAAATACATGTATTTAATTTAAATTGGAAAGTATATTTCTTTTATTAATTTATCTTAAGGCCAGCGGATAGACAATGTTTTTTATTTTTTTATTTGGAGTAAAAACGTGTAAATTTTTCGATGTGCCAACTCTGGAGCAAGCCACATACAATTGGTCGTGTGAAAAACATGAATTTTCCAAATTTAAGCCAGCAATAGTCAACGTTTGACCTTATGCTTTGTTGATGGTAATAGCAAAAGCAAGACGCAAAGGGAACTGCAGCCGCTTGAATTCGAATGTTAAATCGTTGGAAATCATAGGCATGCGTAAATGAGGACGTCTTCGCCTTTGAATTTGCCAGTGATGATTGTTACCTTGATTAAATTTGGTTGGCACTAAGGGATTTTTCGTGTAACTGATTTGGAATATTATGTCAGATGTAAGAGATTCCAAATGAAGGTCATGGTCAAGGTCAAATACAATATTACCATTGTACAGCCACTAAAAAATCCTAAATCCTACTATCAAAAAGAATTTGTATAGGGCCCATAGCTTTCACGGTACGAAGCCGAACTCTACTTGACCTCAATTTGACCTCCGCTGACCATAAAGGTCACATGGAAATAATGGTCAAGGACATATTTGAACGTCAAATTTCCCGCTCTTTTCATTTTCGGTATATAAAATAGAGGTTCGGATTTTAAAAAATCAATTTTACCTAGAAGGTCATTGTCAATGTCAAATACAATATGACCATTGGGTAGCCAGGGAAAAATCCGAAAAGTTTTACATTAAACGTTTTTCTCTAAAATGATTTCCCGCTGAGATAATCAGCTGTGCCTGGACTTTTTAAACACCCTGTATAAGATTTACTAACTCAGAAACCTTCGCGGGCATGCGTCTAACCATTCTCCAAAGTTTCATCGCAATCGAATGAACGGTTTAGGAAGGCATAATAATCATCAGTACCGGTACTTTTTGAACACCCTGTATACGATTTACTAACTCAGAAACCATCGCGGGCATGCGTCCAACCATTTCCCAACTTTTCATCGCAATCGGATGAACGGTTTAGGAAGGCATAATAATCATCAGTACCGGTACTTTTTGAACACCTTTTATAAGATTTACTAATTCAGAAACCTTCGCGGGCATGCGTCCAACCATTCCCCAAAGTTTCATCGCAATCGGATGAACGGTTTAGGAAGGCAAATAATCATCCGTACCTGTACTTTTTGAATACCCTGTATAAGATTTACTAACTCAAACCTTCGCGGATATGCGTCCAACTGTTCCCCAAATTTTCATCGCAATCGGATGAACGGTTTAGGAAGGCATAATAATCATCCGTACCGGTACTTTTTGAACACCCTATATAAGATTTACTAACTCTAAAACCTTTGCGAGCATGCGTCCAACCATTCCCGAACTTTTCATCGTAATCGGATGAACGGTTTAGGAAGGCATAATAATCATCAGTACCAGTACTTTTTGAACACCTTTTATCAGATTTACTAACTCAGAAACCTTCGCGGACATGCGTCCAACCATTCCCCAACTTTTCATCGCAATCGGATGAACGGTTTAGGAAGGCATAATAATCATCAGTACCGGTACTTTTTGAACACCTTTTATAAGATTTACTAACAATAAGAAACCTTCGCGAGCATGCGTCCAACCATTCCCCAAAGTTTCATCGCAATCGGATGAACGGTTTAGGAAGGCATTTGATATTACCTTAAAGGTCACGGTCAAGGTCAAATCCAATACGACCACTGGGTAGCCAAGGGAAAATCCTTAAAGTTTTGTATTAAACATTTTTCTCTAAAATGTTTTCCCGTTGAGATAATCAGCCGTACCGGGACTTTTTGAACACCCTGTATAAGATTTACTAACTCAGAAACCATCGCGGGCATGCGTCCAACCATTTCCCAAAATTTCATCGCAATCGGATGAACGGTTTAGGAAGGCATAAGAGACATACAGACAGACAGACAAACATTCATTTTTATATATATAGATAGATATAGATATGATAAAAGATCTTTGTCAAAGATCTTTTATAGTGTAATGCCGGCCTAATATCACTGGAAGGAAAGACTTAGTACTTTCGTATTTACTTCTATTATTTCTAATGCAATATGATATCGATTTCTAAACATATTTGATTTATAAAAATGTTGGAATAATGGTTTATTTTTTAGCGTACAAAAGTCACGTAACTCAAATGAAAATATATCTACTATTACTTTAGCATTTTAAGCACAGAAAATGCTCATACTTTCCTAGTCAAAGTATGTGATTTTCATACGGCTGAAGTAATTAAATACACAAATAAATAAATAAGGTCAAGAAATACATATTTTCCATTATTATACACTTCATTAAAGCATTGTGTCCTAAGGTGATTTTGTTCATTACAAATACATTCTTTTTATGAAAACGTGTTGGAATGTAAAAAATAGTAACATTTTTTTCTAATATTATATAACTCCTGTTTTAGTTAATTAAAACGAGAAATGAAGAGGTAATACTTATACACTTTCTCAAAATATGTCCAAATATGAATAATATTTATTGCAAAAGTCAAAATGATGAAATGATTAACGTTAAACGCATAAACATTGTGGAGTATCTCCTACATCATCATGTGACTATTAGCGCCTTAGATTCTGACGCGCCTATCGAAGGGTTAGAATTAGCTTAATCTAGAGCTTTGCTGTGTGTTCTACGCGATCTTTACGTGCTGTACTTAAGAGACCCTAGCCCGACGCACACAAGCACAAAATAAATACTTCCCTCTTTCTTACTCTTCCCTCACACACCCTATCGTATATTTTCAATAAGGTATACACGAGGCGTAGGTATACTCGATCTGAGAAAAATGAAGAAAAATAGCGCCGACTCGAGAGCGGTGGGAACTGAAAAAATATAATAGCTTCGAAAATGATGAAGTATTTAATATAAAGTTAATGTAACTTGGTACCGCTTCTGATCGATGCCGGCTATCAATCTCCTTCCTTCCCACGAAACGCTCCCACTTGTCCGTCAAACCTCGTCACTAGATATCCTTACCTTACAGGAAATGAGAGAGGAGAAGTTGTACGTAAAGGGATTATAACGCGAGGGGGGGGGGGGGGGGGGGTAAATTTATATATGTATATAAAGTATGTCCGAGAGCAAAGTATACAAAGGGATCCGAAGTTTTATTTTTATTGCTGTAGTACAATCACGGACGTTATTATTTTTAATATAAGTATGTGTGGAATATTTGACAGCATTTGTCATGGTACGCGAAAAATTGCGCATCCGCAGTTTCAATCTCGAAAAGGTACTACGGCAATGAACAAAACTACGAGTCCCTTTGTATACTTTGCTTTCGGAGATATACTATATGTATATATTATACAATATATATACCTACTCTCTCTCTCTCTCTCCCTCTTCCTCTCTCTCCCTATATATACATACGATATATAAATATATATACGCGTACTAGATAGAAAGAGGGAGGGTGAGAGGGGGAGACAGGAGAGAGATGAGAGAGAGAGAGAGAGAGAGAGAGAGAGAGAGTATGTGTGAGAGAGAGGAGAGAGGGGGGAGATGATGCGTCGGCGGGTTGCGCCGCGGGTTTCGCCGCGGCAGGCTGTCAGTCCTTTGGCGAACTTCTGACGAGCACGAACGCTCGCCCGCGAAATACCCTCGTCGTTTTTCGCCCCGGCTCGAACGTACGATCGTCCCTCTAGTGGTTCGATCGCGCGTACGTCGGGCAATCGGTCCGGTTTTGTCTGTCGCAATAAGTTGCTAAGTGTTAAGAAGCTTTATGGCATTATACCTGTGAGTTGCTTAATTTCCCTATGCATGCTCTCAATTACCCACCGAAAGCCAAACTCACCTTGTGCAGCTTTAGAAGATTTTTGAGTCTTGTGTCATTGGTGACAATATACCACGGCAGGAAGAGCAATAGGGAACATCGTCGTTGACCGTCGAGAAAGCAGCACGTTTCTCGAACGTCGAGGGGTGCTAATGCGTGTGTGATCCGTCGCGAGAGAAAGTTAAACGTGGCGACTCGTACGGCAAGAGTTCGGAACGAGGGATGCGGGATAATCGCGATGATAATGTGTCGTTTGAATCGTTGCCGGGCAGTGTCTCGTAGACTCACATAGACCGCGTCGCGGGTGTCAATTGTACGGAGATATACACATTTTGGTGCGAGCCTCGTTCGACGTCGACTCTTCGAAACGAGCACCGGATCATCTGTCGCGCGGAAACACCGGAATACCGCGCGATGATCAGTCGCGCCACCGAGGGTCGGCTCGTAAGGATGACTTTCTCCGTCGATGAGAAGAGAGTCGCTCATACTGGACCGTGAGAATACGGGCCAAACGAGAGAGGGAGAAAAGGGTGAAAAGGGGCGCGGTGATGATAAGGAAGAAAGAGGCTGGACGCGTAGCCCGCGATTACGCGCTCACGTCGTGGCATCGAAGGGGAAGCTGCGGAGATCTGAGGTGCGTCGCGATTTCGAGTTCGCTGAAATAGTGCACGTTTCTTTCCTTCCGTCCGTCCGGTCGTTTCACGCGCTTCGATTTGAAATGGAAAAAAAAGTGACCGCTCCTCGACGAATCTTCTAGTCAAAAGGAAGAAGGAGGAGGGTAAGAAGAAGAAGAAGAAGAAGAAGAAGAAGAAGAAAAAGAAGAAGAAGAGGAGGAAGAAGACGAACTTCTTTGCTCATCTCACGTTTCCACGTCGGCTGCCTTTTGTGCGGAGATACGGGGTATTTTTCTTCTGTCCTCTCGCTTGCATGAAAACGTTATCTCGAATCATTCATTTTCTCGAGGCTCCGTCGATATCTCTACTGACCATCCCAGCCAAGCTTTATATCGTCTGCCGTAGGGCAGAAAAATGTGGTCCACTTCAGTTGAAATTCATATAGGTACGGAGTTATATTCACTTATGTGGAATTATATGAACCTTTGGCAAAATTAGTGTCACGGTCTTCTCGATAAGTTGCAGGGCAATGTCGTGGGGCGAATATTTCGTTGCGAATGAAAATGCCATCCGACTTTTCGCGGTACGGTTTTTGGAATCCGCGGGGCACGCCCATCTTCGCTGTGTCGTTACCTCCGCGAGAACTGCTACTCCGTGAGAAGCGGTACGTGCGATTCACGCGCGCGCAGTGTCTTCCTCGACTATAACGATAAGCTGGTTCGTGCCATGTAGCGGGAGCGTCGCTCTTTTTCTTCTCGTCTTGCTTGCAGCTGGAAAGTCACCTCCGGGCGTTTTTTATCCAAATGCAATGACATTTCCCTTTGAGGCAATATCCATTATTAGGTATTCATCCATAGTAGATCGAGAGTACGTGAAAGGAGGAGTCAGAGGATTGACCGGAACTCCTTCGAGTGGAAGTTTTATCGAATTTCATCGAGAGCATTTTTCCTCTTATACGGAAAGACTGATACCGGTAAATTTTACTGTATTTACAACCACAAAAACAGATTCTCTGTAAAAAAAAGGCGGCATGTTCATTCAGTGCCAACAAAAATTGATACGTAAAATACTCTCCAAAAAAGATTTGAAATCAAATAAGATCGCCATGTTCAAGATTTATGTATAAAAAGAGTAAAAGGCATCATTTGAAAGGAAAATTATTGTAACTCGTTACTAAAAAATTCGACTAAAAAATTTAGGTATAAACAAATTTTCATAAAAAAGAACTTGCCGCGTTTAAGTTTTCATATTTTGTCCACTATACCGAATAATTTGCAGTGCTTGGACGGTGCTAGAGTGATTCATAAATTGCACTGCCGAAGTCAAATTCAGAGAAATTCAGAAGGCCCCCGCCTGATCGGTTTCTCGTGCGACGTTCGGTATACTGGTGGTATCATATAAGAGAGTGTATGAATTTATTTAAAATCTCTCATAAGTGCATAAACATCGAATGTAATTCTCTGTAAATTTTTTATTTTGAAGAAAAAAACGCGGCAAGTTCTTTTTTATGAAAATTTGTTTTACAATAAAAGAGGTAGACATAAAGGTTTTTGAATGTTACTACTGTGCTGAAGAATAATTTTGGCTTAGAAACTAGTAAATTTTAATGTAAACTATCATGATTTAAGGGACGAATTTCAAATCTGAGAACTTCGAAAATAGCTCATGGGAATTTTTCAAGCGATATTTAGTCAGGGTACACTGATTCAATAAATGGAAATCGCTCAATCAGTATTCGATTTTCATTGATTAATATTTAATATTATCCAGTAGACATCGAATTCTCACTAAGCAATCACATCTGGTGGACTAGTGTGCATTGAATAAAATTTAATATTTCCTGAAAGTCAAAAAATCGAAAATGCGCCGTATCTCTCACGCGTCCCGAAATAACTTTACGCGGATAATAGTTAAGACGCTGGAAGAAATTTTCTTGGATTCAGCGGAATAATCTAAAGATCACTAGCGCGATCGAATTTGCTATAAATATACAAATAATCCTAATACTGCTCGAAATATTCTCGTCTGTCAAATTCTGCTAGCAATCATGGATGGTAATAATGGGCATTGCCTGCAATTTACTTAATTTAATCGTCTAAAAAAAGCAGGGAAGGAGGCACTTCGGTAGGTACTACTGATTTGTGTCAATTTTGCCAGCGTAGAATAATGCTAAGAGACCCCTTGTTTTCAAAAGAAATATTACTGTACCGCATTGTAAAAACATCCGGAAACGTTCATATGTACCTCTTTTATTGTAAATACAGTAAAATTTACTGGTATCAGCCTTTCCGTGTACGTTTCCAAATTCCCAATATAAGAGAGAGTACAGGTTCCCACACGTCACACGTGCAGCGTGTGTTTTCTCTTTGGGATTGATCTTCGCAAGCGACGTTCACTTACCGTCCGGAAATGAATACGGCTCGACGGGGTTAAGTCAGGGATTGAATTGAAAAAAATATCGCTGAATTATGGTGAAAGTCTGGGAGAAGTTGAACCAAAAATGTATGGCTATACGAATCGTATCCAGCTTCATTAAGTTGGAATTCTCCAATTACAAAATATAACCAGACACTACATACAATCGAGCATGCAAGCTCTACAGAATAAAAGTGCAGGCTAGAAAATCCATTTAGGGACATTCCTTTATAACGAAGGTCAGTTAAACGTAAGAAAGATTGATTCTAAATGTATCTATCTTAGATCAGGTTAGGTTAGGTCAGAGTGAGGGTCCGGGGAGCTATGCCCCGATATGCAACCCGTTGCACTGGCGTATATTAAACCAAACACGGAGTATAAGAGCACTCTTTAGCATAAGACTGACAGTATGCAAGCATAAATGCATGTGGGGTCCAGTCTATGAGTCAAGAGAGCCAATATTTATAATCAACTAGCAGCCCGTCCCGGCTTCGCACGGGTAGATTGTGGATTGATTTTGTCCGTCCACCATTGTTTAAATACATTTTTAATACAAAACTTTTAGTATTTTTCCCGGGCTACGCAATGGTCATATTGGATTTGACCTTGACCATGACCTTTAAGGTTATATCAAGGTCAAATCAATTTTTTTCACGTTCAAATGTGTCCTTGACCATTTTTTTCATGTTACCTTTATTGTCAGCGGAGGTCAAATTTAGGTCAAGTATAGTTCGACTTTTTGAACACCCTGTATAAGATTTACTAACTCAGAAGCCTTCGCGGATATGCGTCCAAATGTTCCCCAAATTTTCATCGCAATCGGATGAACGGTTTAGGAAGGCATAATAATCATCAGTACCGGTATTTTTTGAACACCTTTTATAAGATTTACTAACTCAGAAACCTTCGCGGGCATGCGTCCAACCATTCCCCAAAGTTTCATCGCAATCGGATGAACGGTTTAGGAAGGCATAATAATCATCCGTACCGGTACTTTTTGAACACCCTGTATAAGATTTACTAACTCAGAAACCTTCGCGGGTATGCGTGCAACCATTCCCCAACTTTTCATCGCAATCGGATCAACGGTTTAGGAAGGCCTAATAATCATCAGTACCGGTACTTTTTGAACACCTTTTATAAGATTTACTAACTCAGAAACCTTCGCGGGCATGCGTCCAACCATTCCTCAAAGTTTCATCGCAATCGGATGAACGGTTTAGGAAGACATAATAATCATCAGTACCGGTACTTTTTGAACACCCTGTATAATATTTACTAACTCAAACCTTCGCGGATATGCGTCCAACTGTTCCCCAAATTTTCATCGCAATCGGATGAACGGTTTACGAAGGCATTTGATATTACCTTAAAGGTCACGGTCAAGGTCAAATCCAATACGACCGGTAGCCAAGGGAAAATTTCATCGCAATCGGATGAACGGTTTAGGAAGGCATAAGAGACATACAGACAGACAGACAGACAGACAAACATTCATTTACATATCGCACACCTAGATCAAAACAGTATCAACTCAAAAAAAACTTGTTTTTCAGAAATGGCAAAAAACTGATTCTCGTGTCGATATGTGATAAGGGGTTTACTTTTTCTGAAAAATAAATTTTTTTGAGTTGATACTGTTTTGATCTAGGTGTGCGATATATATAGATTGGAGAAAGACTTGAAATAAAAAATGCTGTAGACTGCAGGACGTGTAACAATAAATAAATAATATTTCGAGGAAGGATGGAAATAAAGATTGAGATAGACACACATAGATATCCTTTAGAAAGCTACCCATTATTTTCCCGCGAGAGTATTTCTACGCGAGCAAGTAATTCAACGGTGGTTTTGCGGTAAAAGAAGTTCCCGCTTTTTCTCTGAATCCCTAGAACGAGGGGTTCCGAGGTATTGAACGCTGCTAACGTGAGTATAAATGCTTTTATTTGTCTGCCCGACGTAAAACGTATTTCATTGACTCGCATTCATATACGCTAGTCAAAGTCCACTCACATATTTATGTGTGTATACCTCGGCAACATTCTCCATGCCATTTTCCAGCTCTAAAGAGAGTCGACGTTTCGATCTGTCAGATGTCTCGAATCGTACGGCGCGGTAAGATAAGTTACGTACCGTATATTAGGAGCGGCTGTAAGCCAAGGATGAAAGGAGCACGTTGCGTGAAAGGAGCCCGAAAGGAGAGGACGAGGAGATAAGTACGTTTATGGTTGGAAATCATAGCCCGTTGAAGCGCTTCGACGTAGGCGCGGATCGGGAATTATTTATCCGCGCGCTGTGTGTGTGTGTGTGTGTGTGTGTGTGTGTGTGTGTGTGTGTGTGTGTGTGTATAGTCGATGCCGAGTTTGGCACTGTGGCTCGTTATAGATATACTACGCGTACGCGACCGACCAGGGCGCGTTTAACTTGGCAATGCCTACCGCATTGCGAGTTTATATCGTGGTTTATAGTGCGTTATAGCGAATGTTTAATGGAGTGACACAACAGCGTCTATGCTGTGAGCACACAGAACGAAAAAGAGGGAGAGAGAAAAGGTTGGGGTAATTAGTGATGGGTTCCATTCCAAAACTCGCCTTATCCAGTTTATACAAAAAATTAGATAGCGGCTTCTACGGCATCTGTTAATAGCCATCTATGTGTTAAGCCGCCTAAAACGTGTCAAAATCCACCTTATCTTATGTTAAAAGCATAATAAAATCCAAGCATCATTCCATAACTGGCCTTATCCATCACCTCTATCATTCCAAAACTTGCCTTGTCCGGCCGACCAATAGAAACTCAGTATTTGGATCGCATGACTGTACAATTTATTGCATCATATGAACGAATTCAGAACGTTTTGATCTGTTGATCAGTAAACAAGGATTTTAGAACGGTGTTTAACAAAAATATTAAATATTTATTAACAATATGTGTTTCGACAAACCAACGGCATAGGGTAAACCACCCAGTTACTGGACACCTTGCAGTTATTGGACAGTCTGATTTAAATAAATAAAAACAAGATTCCTAGTTTTTACTTTAATAAATATCGTCAAAAACCGTACCTGGCTTATTGATTCATGACTGCCCAATTACTGGAATGAGTATTTCCAAAAAATAAGAACACTGTCCAATAACTAAGTTTTTTCACTTTATCCCAGCTTTTTATTGTTGAAAATTATATTCTTTCCAACTCTTAAAATTGTAAGTTTCTAAAATGTAAAGTCAATATATTTTCAATCTCAAAATAAGCCATCACTCATATCTCTAGGTAAAAAAATAACTTTTTAACGCGGTCTCAAATCTTGTAAAATGCTTAAGTGTCCAATAACTGGGTGGTTTACCCTACTCCCCAGGAATTTACCCTGACCGACTAAAGGGTTTTTGGTGCAATAGAAAAGAAATTAAGGAAGATTAGTGAAATTACTAACCCTAATACATACCTTGATATCTTTACTGAAAGGGGAACCGTTACTAAATTGAAAGATTGTGGAGTAAAATCCCGGAGGGAAGTGGCAAAGCACTATTTGAAAGGTGTTCAGTTCAGGCAGTTTAAATTTTCAACTGCCAAAAGAATTATAATTGAAAAAAATGGAGTGTTGAATGTACTACTGTCATTGTTATAATATATCCACTAGTGTATATTTGGTTGCCTAATATTTTCGTAGTTCTAGTAAAACGTTTTTTGCGGATTGTGAAATTTTATGTAAAGTGGACAAGGCAAGTTTTGGAATGGAACCCCTCAAGTAGATGCTTAGATGAATAGGCGATATATCGACGCAACGTCGAGAGCGTTTCGCGGACCGTGGTTGTATCGTATGCGGCATATGTACGTCCGCGTACTTCATATGCAGTTTTTAGTACTTGCATAACAAGTTTTGGGTGTTGAGCGCACATTGAAATATAAATCCGCCTCTGTGGGGAAAATGTAGTACAGGTGCGATTTCTCGAGGCATTCTTTTCGCGTTGTACTACGCGCTGCAAAAGGCGATGTTGAAATATTATATATATATATATGAGGAGCACAGTTCCAAAACTCATTTAGTCCATTCGCAGTTTGTCTTATAATCGCTAAACTATTAGCAATTATAGGACAAACTGCGAATGGACTAAACGAGTTTTGGAACTGTGCTCCTCATATATAATGCGGGAATAAATTTTTCTCATACTGAAAAAAAGCTTTGGTGCTTCTTTCCCAGTGGGAGCGTTCCCATCGATCGTGTCCTCTTGGATGGGAAGATGCGTGAATGCAGTCAGCCAAAATCATATGAGGTTGAAGGAGGTTTTTTGTCAATGCTTATTAGCATTGACACATCGTTGAGAAGCTATTCATGTTATTCATATACACTGAGAAAAATAATTGCTGGTACCAAAAGAACATTTCCTTCAATCAAAAACATGATATAATTTCAGAATCAAGCCATGCGTTTTTTTCGTGCAAAAATATTTAATAGACTCGAGTAATTATTTGTTTTTGCGCAGAAAGAATTTCTTGTCCCTATTACGGTATTCTTGAATCAAAAATATATTCTTCAATTAAGAGAATTTGTATTCTTAAAAATTTGTTAGATCATATGTTTTTGAATTAGCAAACATTTTTTGACACTCAATTATTTCTCTCAATGTAAGAGAGAGTTGCCGAATTTGGATCGGCGCCTAAGTTAACCACCTCTGTACCTACAACAATAACGGCATTATTCTTTGTTTGGTTAGTTGCATTATATATTTAAACTGGAGATAGATCGCACATTTTCTTCGTTAATGCTGACGGCCATTATTTGTAGCTGCTAGTGCAGTAACAGTTTTCACTACTATACTGAGAAAAGAATTTGGTTGAAAGAAGTTGGTTTAAATTAGTCGAAACAATAATACATTCATGTGAATGAAGGAAATTTTATTTAATTCAATACTCATTCATTCGCAGTAAGTACGTATATAATCGTAATCAATATGAGTAAATATTAGTCGTACTAAAAAATATTTAATTGGTCCAATTGTACAAAAATAGTCATATATAGTGGACTAAACACAGTGCGTATTCGAGGAAACCTGACATACGCGATACGCTGTAGTACATTCTAAACCGTATGTACATAGTTGGTTGTCGACTTGAGAATGCTGTAATGATTGATTCTATCGATTTACCAGTACCCGGCATCGTTTCTGTAGAAGATCGCTAAGCCCTATCCGTCTGGCAACTGTAAAAATATGGCACTTTAATTGTGTTAAAATGATATAAAAACATTAGGTTTCGATATCTCTTCTCTCTATTTTATAAAATAGTTTTTCAGATCGACGACCGACCGACCGACCTGAAACCTCATCCCCACCAATCGCCTACCGGGGCGCCCCCCCCCCCCCCTCCCAATCGAATCCCTCCACCACGCGTCAGCCGGCAATGAGATGCAGTATGCTACTGTCGGACTGGCAAAAGAGTCGTCTTCGGGAAAGCTCGGAGCAACGTCCCCCCACTACGGAGGATCAATGGCGGAGTAGTTGGGGTGCACGCTCGAGAAACTTTGGCGCCACGATCGCTGGTCCCCTCTAACCAGATTGGTTCGAGTTTCAAATAAAGTGTCATTGACGCCAGATTCGACCAATGATACGATAACTCGGAGGACCAACAGTGCTGGCGCCCTCTGAATTGACCTGATGAATGCGGATCCCCATACATGATCACCGCTACGCGCATGCGACAATGACAGAGTGGGAGACGCTACATGGTGGGGGAGCATAGCTCCGAACTCTCCCGAAGACGACTCTTTTGCCAGTCCGACTATATCGATCGTTGATCGGTGTGGTGCAAGCCAGTCAAACAGAGGCCCGTCACCCGTTTGGCCAGCGTTTTGTCGAATTCGAGCAACGCGAAGCGTCGCGAGATACGAGGCTTGTCCAGAAAGTAAGTACCGTTTTAGAAATAAACACATACGCAATTTTTTTTTCGAACAAAATTTATTTTTATAAGAAAGAGGACATCCTAAACTATTTTTCTACATAGTTTCCACCATTCTTTAGACATTTGTCGTAGCGAGAAACCAACTTTTCTATACCCTCTTCATAGAAAGATGCCGCCATTGACGAGAGCCATTGCCGAACACCGTCTTCAACGCCGTCATCGCTGTCAAAGCGTTTCACAATATCGTTCCGCATTTATTGTGTCCCCTCTGGGCAGAAAATCAACAAGCAGAATGCCCTTTCTGTCCCAGAACACAGTGCCGCCCGCTGCGAGCCTCGTCATGAACATTGGTTCGCCCATCAATGAATTGCCGAACCCATTTTCTTACCATGCCATCACTGATAACGTTTTGTCCATAAACTTCTGTGAGTTGACGATGAATTTCAGCAGGCTTCACATTTCTTGCATTCAAAAATCGTATTACAGATCGAACTTCACTGTCGGCGGGATCAGAAATTGTTTTAAACATTTTGAGTGAACACTAGCGAATGTAAACACAACAGAATTTTGCCGAGATTGCGTCAGCTGTTCGACAATGAACCAAGGAGACTAGAGCGCATGCGCGGAACATCGTCGCTAGCGCTGTGGCGGCGGTAGAACAAAACGGTACTTACTTTCTGGACAAGCCTCGTACATAATGTAAGTCCGTTGACCGACCGCCATCCCCTACAAACTTGGGTGAGCGCCGCGGAGGCGACAGCCCCCCCGGCGGTTAGCGAGCGAAGTGAACAGGGGGCGGATGCCCTCTAGTGTATTTATAAAATTAAAATATTCTGCTTTTTGGCGACTCTTACTACGTGTCTCATTTTTGTGATGGTAACTGTTGCGCTAATTTAGAAATGCAAAAACCCTAACTAATATTTGATATATCCTGTGTGGCCACGTATTTATATCTGCCCGGCGATTAGAATTTCGGGATTTTTGAAGTGAAACTTCTTTGCTGAGGGTACTAAAATCGCGCGCGGCGACACGAAACACCGTAACGAAACCTACACACTCTAGCGCTTTCGATCGTGCCTCACTCATACAGTGCTCTCGACCCTGCCCCAATACACCGCTCTCAACTCTGCCCCATTCCACCGCTATCGACCCTGCCCCATTCCACCGCTCTCTACCGTACGTAGACTATCGCCTTTGCCAGGCAAGCCATGTGTCGACTTTGCGAGGCTGGAGCGCGAGGCCGCCGTGCGAGGCGTGCCTCGCGTTGTATCGCCTTGTCTCATGAAGCTACTGCCGTTCGTTTGTCTACATATTCCGAGGCAAAAATGACTTGAGGCTGCCTTGCGCGGCGACCTCGTGAGCCAGCTTCGTAAAATATGAGTTCCGTCGCGAGGGGACTTCTGCGTCATTTCTTACTGCTCACTATTATCAAAACCTAAGTAACGTGCTAATCTAGATCGAATCTGTACATCGGTCAGAACGGCGAGGCGGACGGTATGTTTGTGTGAATGTGGGATGCGAATGCGTTCACAGTCTCGCACCTTCCTCTCAAAACAATCTCGTAGTGTATCTAATTGTAAACCACGGCTACATCACGGAATTACTGTATCTCTTTGAATCCAATACCGTATGTCTGACAGCAAGCGCAACAGGAGCTGTGACCTGAAAATTTGACTTCGGCAGTGTTTGGAGGATGCTCGAGTCACTCATAAACGCTGCTCGCGCAGCGTAAGGGCGAAAAGTGTCAAAATGTCTGATTTCTCGATAGCTGTCAATTATTTCTTATTTGTGAGTGACTTGAGCACCCTCCAAACACTGCCGAAGTCAAATTTTAGGTTACAGCTCCTGTTGCGCTTGCTGTCAGACATACGGTACAATCACCAGTAATATTGTGAGTGCAGTGTTAAATCATTTCAACTAACCGAAATGGTTTAAATCCACCTCTCTACGTTTTCGGTCACTAGTCGTGTCACGCAGTAGTGTCTTCGGGATTTACGACCCCGAGGAGATCTACTCTTGATCGCACTTGTTATAGTTATTAACTTGAAACTGAAGAATAAATGAAGCAAAAATCAATCGCTGTTTAGACTATGCAGATGGGGTCTGGTTTGTGTTGCTCGAGAGGGTTTCTTGGGGTGATGAAAGCTATTGTTTATATTATGAGGCGACGCAGTGTCCTGTTCGGGCTTACCATAAATCTAGCGTTTAGGACCCTTCTTTGGGCGTATCTGTAATGCCGGCACTACACTCTCGCCGAGCTTTCCTCGCCGAATGTCCCGCCGATTGAGAAGCTCGGCTATAGCGCGGCATATACACTCTCGTCGAGGTTTCCTCGTCGAATGTCTCGCTATACAGCTATCCCGAGAAATTCGACGCATTTGGAAGGCACTTCGCCGCAAGTAGGTACGCCGGAAATTATCGATGGTGGTGATTGGACTCATTATTAACATAATTGCACATTATCTTTTGGAACGTGTCAAACGTATGTATGTGTAAAAAAATATTGTTGAATAATTTGTTTATGAATATTTATTATGTTCCGTACCGGGGTCGTGCATTTTCGGGGAAAATTTTTGAACTTAAATGGACAACCGGGGGGTCGTGCATTTTCGGGGAAAATTTTTGGACTTAAATAGACGACCGGGGGATCGTGCACTTTCGGGGAAAATTTTTGGACTTAAATCGACGACCGGGGGGTCGTGCATTTTCGGGTAAAATTTTTGGACTGAAATCGACGATAGTTGGGTCGTGCATTTTCGGGGAAAATTTTTGGACTGAAATCGACGATAGGGGGGTCGTGCATTTTCGGGAAAAATGTGTGGACTTAAATCGACGACCGTGGGGTCGTGCATCTTCGGGGAAAATTTTTGAACTGAAATCGACGACCGGGGGTCGTGCATTTTCGGGGAAAAGTTTTGAACTTAAATCGATGATAGGGGGGTCGTGCATTTTCGGGGAAAAGATTTGGACTGAAATCGACGATAGGGGGGTCGTGCATTTTCGGGGAAAATTTTTGGACTTAAATCGACGATAGGGGGGTCGTGCATTTTCGAGGAAAATTTTTGGACTTAAATCGACGACCGTGGGGTCGTGCATTTTCGGGGAAAATTTTTGGACTGAAATCGACGACCGGGGGTCGTGCATTTTCGGGGAATGAATTAGGATTTCTCCCTATCGATTGGTATAGGTTTCATCCTACCCAGATTAATTTGCATCTCGTATGCTATAATGACTAGACTACTTGGGAATTTCCGAGGCCCGTACCTGATTAAGATAGGTAATCAGGGTTCCCGATCGGTCATTTATTCAGTTCGGTATTCTCCCCTTTTTAAGCTAATTTAATGTTCTAAGTATAGCGGTATCCATTGAAACAAGTATTGCGGGACTCCTCCAGTAATTAATCCCTCCAGGAAAGGTGCAGGAGTGTAGTAGGGTCGAAAATTCGGCTGCCTTTTTATGTCCTGGGTCCTTTGACTCGTGCCAAAAACCGACAAGAAATGGGAGCGCTGGCGAGGCGAGTCGAGACACAGCAAGGCGAGGCAGAGTTGCCTTCCACACTCGCGCTCGGCCAGCCTCGCCGTGCCTTAACGAGAGTGTAGTGCCGGCTCCAAGAAATGGAGCGCTGGCGAGGCGAGTCTAAACACAGCGTGGCGAGGCGAGGTTGTCTTCCACACTCTCGCGCTCGGCCAGCCTCGCCCTGCCTCGACGAGAGTGTAGTGCCGGCATAAGATGATATGAGAAGCCAGACTAGAGGGCGCAGAGTTAGTTGTGAGTTGTTTGTATTTCGTTTGTCGCATTTTTAGTTTTCCGGATTTTACCGCGTCGAGTGGCCGGCCATACGGAGCTTGTGTAGTCTGCGATCGGAGTCGCGACCTTTCTCGAGTAACCATCGTGCATTACTGTACATTCTTTCGCGCGTGTGTGTGTGTGTGTATTAATTTATAATTATTATTGCAACAAAAGCAACAGAATGGTCAAAAGATTACAGTGACAGGCAACGTGTAAAATAAACTTTCAATTTCGTTAACGTCAATGAACACTGAACATTCTTTCGCGTGTATTATATTTAAAAAAAAAAACGTGTGGCCGCCATGCGCGGAACACGTACAGCCAATTGAAACTAATACCACCGGAATCAAATTCAGAGAAACTGGTATCGAAGTTTCACTTCTTCCGCGCGTGGCGGCAACACGTTTTGTGTTTTTTAGACGCTATTGTCGGGCACTGAAAGTCGTTGGAACCAATCGTATCGCAGCCTCGGGTCGACAACAGATAGTGTATAGCTTAGTATTACTGCATATCGCTTATAAAGGGTGTCCCAAAATTGACGCAAGATTTAAAATTAATGAAAAACACAGTTTTTTTTATTGAATCGTAAGGTACACAGGATAGGGTTATGTATGGAATAACATAGGGCAAATGGCTTCCACGACTTTCCTGTCACATACGCACTCTTTTGTCGAAATTTTCCATAACCATTGTGCATAAATGTGGCTGAATTTCGTTGATGCAGTGTTGAATTTCCTCTTTCAATGCACGCGTGCTTGCGGGCTTTTTGGCATAGACCTTTTACTTTAAATAACCCCATAACAAGAAATCCAATGGTGTTAAATCACGCGATCTAGGGGACCAATTTTTCATCGAATTAAAATCTTGCGTTAATTTTGGGACACCCTATATAAGGTTTCTTCGAATACATACCGTATGTAAAATTATTGCAATTAAATATCTAATTATAGTGATTAAATGTATATTAGTCGCAAATAAAAAGTACTGCTTTGAAAACAATTACCTATGTAAATTGAGAAAATATTTAATGTTTTGAAGTAATTCGTACCAACCAAATCGATTCAACCAATTTTTTTTTGTATGGACAGTTGAAGAACTTACCGATAAATCGAAGTCTTGGTAACTTAGCTTTGGCTCTTATTGTGTATTTAGAAAGTACATTTACATCACTATAAAATGACATGTTTGTTTTAAAGATTCGTGCTGTCGTCAAAGTTTGGCAACACGTGTTCAATAATGTAGTAAAGTTTCCTGGATTGAACCACATTTAGTTGCCTAGATTAGACTAAGGTTCAGCCAACGCATGTTGTTATTTCTTTAAGATTCCACATTCGATATTTGTTGAAAAATAGCTTAAGTGATCCAAATTCGGTAACTCTCCTCTATTATATCGCGTCTTTGAAGGGGGGGGGGGGGGGGGGGATCTTTGAGGGGGTGGGGGGATGCGGGAAATGGGAAGGGAAGGGACTCGGAAATCTTGAAAACTTGCATGATGTAATATGTAAACGACCTCTAAATCCTAAATCCGGAAAAGTACTAGAATTCCATAACCTCGAATGGCGCAATAATGCGACTCAACTGGTGTCAAATGCTCGAAATTTTACGCCGCACCTTTTACAGCATAAGAACCGCTATACCGAGTGATTCTTTAATATTGCGACAAACTTCGAGGACGGGTTCTTTGGATGAAAAAATGAGAAAAAAGTTCCTATGAACATGGATCCGGAAACGCTGAGTTTCGGGAAACTGGGTGTTCATTTTTATACAAATTTTCTATATTGATAATAGGAAGTATATTTTTGCAGAGCTTCCATTTTATTTATTTATTGTAATAGGATCTTCTTAGAAGTATTAAATATCATTTCAGAAGAAGGGATGCGTCTCATTGCGGTTTAAATATTTTTTTTTTGATAAGGCATTTGAAAGTGTAATTTTTTAGTCCCTTTAGTATCAAGCCCCCTTTTAAAAAATGCTCTTTATTTTACACGTCCTCAAAGCGAAATAAACAAAAGAACCTTATTTAGATCGGAACTTGATATGCCAAGCAAACAAAAATAACAGTTTCTGTAGCTCCGGGAGAAAACGCTATTCCCTTCGTTTCTTGTAATTTGTTATTGAATAGTTTCGAAATAAATAAAATAATTCCTGATTTTCATCAATTACTAGTGTCCTGCTTTCAAATTGATATTTTTTCTTTGAACAATGAATTACACGAATAATGAAATGTGCCATATGCATTTCGCGTGTGGTCTTGCCAACGGTAACTCGCGAAAAGCCAGGCGCATTTATGAGCAAAGATACCCTAATCGTATGATCCCACATCATACAATGTTCACATGTCTGCATAATCGTCTCACTGGAACCGGAAGTTTCAAAAAACTTACTGCCGAAAACGGACGACCTCGTACAGTTTCAACTCTACAAATGGAAGAAGAAGTACTCCACAATATTGAGGAATGTCCTAATACAAGTACCAGAAAGATTGCTGCTAATCTAAATATTAGTCAATCAATGATGTTCAGGATACTAAAAAATCAACTATTGTATCCATGTCACATTCAATTGGTACAGGCACTTTCACCAGGCGACTTCCCAAACAGATTGGCACTCTGTCGGTGGGTTCAAGCTACAATCGAACAAAATCCTGAATTTTTGGCAGAAATACTCTTTACCGATAAGGCTAATTTCTTCAGAGATGCAATAATGAACTTCCATAACAATCATGTATGGGCATATGAGAATCCACATGAAATAAGTGTCAGTCGTCATCAACATCAGTTCTCAGTGAATGTATGGGTGACAATTGTTGAAAATCACTTGATTAGCCCATTTTTTACCGGAGAGATTAACTAGAGAATATTATCGCCATTTTCTTGAAGAGGTTTTGCTCATATTATTGGAAGACGTTCCATTGCAATTATGACATCGAATATATTTTATGCACGATGGCGCTCCTGCATATTTTAGTTTAGTTGCCCATCAGTATTTGGATGCAACATATGCAAATCGTTGGATCGGTCGAGGAGGCCCACAACCCTGGCCTCCGCGGTCTCCTGACTTGAATTTTTTGGATTTCTTTCTTTAGGGCCATCTCAAACACCTGGTTTATAACACCCCTATTGAAAACGTTCAAGATTCATAGATTCATGATCATAGATAGAAGAAAATAAACATATTTATTTCTAATTAAATTAACCCTTAACTACTGACAAGGAGTCTGTCAGACTCCGCGCTATGCATTTTAGACCGTTTCTCACAATATAATTATTATTGGCGGTTGCCGTTCCAAGTACCTTCGGCGCATTCAGTGCTTTATGACCTCCCAAAGCGACAGTATCGTAAAACTTCGTTTGCGCGAATTTTGCGGGTTTGGGAGTCTGCCAGACTTCGTGTCCGTGTGAGAGTAGTTTTAGACACTCTATGTGTGGCAAGCTCTGCGCCTGTGGTATATCGAAACGAGTGAATGTTTTGGACGATAATTTTGAAGGACAAGTGATGTCATGGTTTAATGAAACAGACAGTGATGAAAATGACCCTGATTTAAATGAAGACGTGTGTATAGAAAGCGATCATAATTCTACAAACGACAAGATTCAAGAAATAACTGAAGAACAGCTTGAAATTCGAAAATATTGCTACATATCGCTCATGGGCTGCAATAGTGGCACAACTCAAAATTGGAATGTTCCCAAGAGACGACTTTAAAAGTTGAATTATTACATTATAAGGAGCGTTGACCATTTGCTGCCAGATTATGATAATTATCATAGAATTTTCATGATAATTATCATAATTTTGCAGCAAATGGTCAACGCTCGTATAATATAATAATTCAACTTTTAAAGTCGTCTCTTGGGAACATTCTAATTTTGAGTTGTGCCACTGTTGCAGTCCATGAGCGATATGTCCCTCTAAATTGAAAAGAAAGACCGCATTTATACTTGCATAAAATGTAAGAAACCTATTTGTCTCCAATGTTCTCGAAAGTGTTGTATTCACTGTAGCAATGACCGAGAGTAGATTGATGTCAAAATGATACTTGCAGTTTTTGTTATTTTTCCACTTTAGAATTTTCTTTTATTTATTTTGAATTGGCATAAGCGATATATTAACACTTTTTAGTTAGAAATTTTTTTTTTTAATACTTAGTGTAAGTATGGTATGATAAAATATGATGAGTGTTTAAAAAGCTCTAAAAATTAGACTGTTTAATTTTTGTATTTTTTATAACTAATGTGGTTACAAATAATGGCATTTTTTGCAATAAACTTTTTTCAAATACGTTATGAAACAGTTATTTACTAAAAAAAAACACCATTTCACAGTACTTTTTTTTTGCAATACATCGTTTTTGAGATGGAGTCCAGGGAACTCCCTATCCGTAGTTGTGTAATAAAAACGAACGTCCGTATTTAAGGGTTAAAGAACTTTGTACTGTTTGTTGATGGAAAAGAATTTGTATAAAAATTCAACACCCTGTTTCTCCGAAACTCAGCGTTTCCGGACCCATGTTCATAGGAACTTTTTTCTTCATTTTGTCCAAGGAACCCATCCTTGAAGTTTTTCGCAATATTAAAGAATCACCCGGTATACAAAAGCGAGCGATGAGCCCAGGAAAGTTCGCCCGACTGCTCGTACCGCGCGCAGGGAGTAAAAACTCCACTTTGCTCGAGTTTCCGGAGTCACGGTAATTCCTCGGTGCGGAGTCGACGTCGCGAGGTACTCTCCCGTATCTGGAAACGGAGAGGCCTCTCAGCCTCGCGTTACGGATGCTGCGAATACCGTAACACACACTGAGAAAAATAATTAGGTTAAAATTAAAAAACGCATATAGTTAAATGTGTTTAGTTATTCCAACCAAAATACAGGTCATTTGAACCAAAAATTTAATTATCCTAACCAAATGTTTAGTTATTTCAACCAAATATTTCATTGTTCTAAACAGAATTGGTCAACTTAACCAAGCAAATAGAGACTTCATATTTCATCAATGAATTTGGTCATCGACTTCAAGATTTTGGTTAAATTGACCAAACTTTTTTCTTAATACACGATCACGCATTATTGCCTTTTCGAATGCGGAAAACTCGGCACAGGTGCGCACGAACCTGCCGAATAAATGCTCCGACTTTTAACGCGGTAATTGAGCCCTACTTGTATTATACCGCATGTCCTATGGCCAACCGCGCAGGTGAGCTGCGACATGAATTCTTGACTTCGGCAGTATTTATGGTACAGTTAGAGTGGGCTTCAGGCGAGTGCGCTGCATAAGAACGAAAAGTGTCGACTGCTCTTCTAATAGCTGTCAATTCGGGAGATCGAAGCGTTTCGTGTAACCTCAAAATCGTAAAGTTTTGAAATAATTTGTAGAAGTGATGAGAAATAATCATAAATAATCTTCCGAATTGACACCTTAGGTATCGCTCACGCCACTTCGTAAAACTACTTCCTAGACACGCGCGGTGCTAGCGCGGAAATAATTTCTGAAACAAATAGGCATGAAGCGTGTAATTCGGTTGGACATCGAAAAAACCCGAATAATTGTTAACTCTCACTTCTGAACATTACTTACCATTTATTCAAAGATTCACGATTTCGAGCTTAGACTTCGATCTCCCGAATTGATAGCC
Organism: Xiphydria camelus; assembly: GCA_963678675.1. Classification (NCBI taxonomy): domain Eukaryota; kingdom Metazoa; phylum Arthropoda; class Insecta; order Hymenoptera; family Xiphydriidae; genus Xiphydria; species Xiphydria camelus. The sequence continues at coordinate 30,925,545 of OY783193.1, forward strand.
ATCGGGAGATCAGACGTTTCACACTTTTCGTAAGAACGCAGCGTAAGAGCGAGAAGCGTCGTCTGATTTCCCGATGGCTGTAAATTCGGAAGATTATTTATGATTATTTCTCATCACTTCTACAAATTATTCACTACTAATTCAAAAGTTTACGATTTTGAGGTTACACGAAACGCTTCGATCTCCCGAATTGACAGCTATTAGAAGAGCAGTCGACACTTTTCGTTCTTATGCAGCGCACTCGTCTGAAGCCCACTCTAACTGTACCATAAATACTGCCGAAGTCAAGAATTCAGGTCGCAGCTCACCTGCGCGGTTGGCCATAGGACATGCGGTATATCGCGTCGCTGAGGGAGAGAGCGAAAGGCGACCACCCTTCCGTCTGCCACGTTTTTGTTATTCGCTCTCTTCATCGACGATCTACGCCTCCGTTTTCGTTAAGAGTCACAATTGAGGAAACCGCCATGTTTTTACGTGTAGGTACATATGTGTAATTCCATATCAACTTTTAGTAGTAGAAACTTTTGAGTCTCCGATTTAGTTGTTGATTCTTTTTTCAAGTATCTTTAATCAATATAAAAACTGGCATATAAATTTTCAGAACGATTCCATAAGTCGTTCAGCTGTTACTAATTTTTATATTTTTCATTTTTTTTCCTTTCATCGCAATTTATGGCTTAAATTAACACAATGTGAAAAAATGACCCAAATGAAAAATTTGTATTTTTTTGTGAACATTTCGAAAAAAAAATATTTTTTTCATATTACAATTTTTCTTGAAAATAGAAACAAAAATGTATCTCAAAACCGACATATTTAATTTTCATGATTTTTTTACACTAAATTTCTACATCTTTTACGGTAGTTTTGAGAGTACTTAGAAAGTTGGGCCTCCCATAGAAATTTTGTAATGAATTTTTTAGTGATTTGAAAGAGTTAAATTTACATTTTTTTTTTGTAAAATTTTAGTTCTACAATCTTAACACATTCACTGCCACTCTAATTTAGATACATTTTGCCCCATCCCAACTTCAAGTTATTAATTCTAACAATAACAAATAATATATAAAAATCGTCAAAATTCCGAACCACGTACACGTTTACGTCAAAGTACCTTTACTCAAGTGCCAGCCTACATATACACATGTAATTGCAGTGCCGAGTTCACTAGTTGATTTATCAGAATTTTTCTTTAGAAGCCTGAATGGAATAGAACGCTTATAAGCGTCAGCTGATGAGTTGGGCGGGTGTCGCTGTCGCTTATATAAGAGTTCTATTCTATTTAGGCTTCTTTATCAACTAGTGAACTCGGCATTGCAATTACATGTGTATGTGTAGGCTGGCACTTGAGTAAAGGTACTTTGACGTAAACGTGCACGTGGTTCGGAATTTTGACGATTTTTATATATTTTTTGTTATTGTTAGAATTATTAACTTGAAGTTGAGATGGGGCAAAATGTGTCTAAATTAGAGCGGCAGTGAATGTGTTAAGATTGTAAAATAAAATTTTACAATAAAAAGAAATTGTATATTTAACTCTTTCAAATCACTAAAAAATTCATAACAAAATTTCTATGGGAGGCCCCACTTTCTAAGTACTCTCAAAATTACCGTAAAGATATAGAAATTTAGTGTAAAAAACATAGAAATTAAAAATGGTTTTGAGATACAATATTTTTTTGTTTCCATTTTCAAGAAAAAACGCAATATGAAAAATTACACATTATTGTGTCGTGTCGCGATTATTGTCGTCTACAGTGCTAACGGTGAGAGAAAAATGTTGCTCATCAATTGTGACACGGATGATTCGTATAACATCGTAGAAGATGTAGAGGTCATTTACGACGAAACGCAGCTACCGAAAAATGATGAAAAGGTGTACTTTTTTGGACAAAATGTGAAGTACGAAGGAACAGTAATCATGCGTTCAGGTAAACCTGTATACTATTCTTTATGTAAACTTATAAACTTCTTCGCAATAATGCATGTGATAAACGGCTGAATGCGACGTAGTATGTATAATATGTCACACACAGGCGTATTGTGTGATATCAGTCGTATTATTATTATAGGCCTAGGCGTATTGTAATACTACCGAAATCATGAAGAACCTGACAATTTGACTGATAATTTTAGTCATATTATAATACCTACGCCTGCTTTTGCCTAGGCATAGCTTTTGTGGCTTCGCTCGCTCCGCCGATTCTAACCTAACCTAAACTAAAAAATCTAACACATTAAAATATAAATAAATTAGATTCAGTAAGGTTAGATTACGTTAGATTAGGCTAGAATCGGCGAAGCGAACGATAATCTATCCTTACCGAATCTAATTTATTTATATTTTAATGTGTTAGATTTTTTAGGTTAGGTTAGGTTAGAATCCTTAAGGGGGCGTACCATTTGAGCGCTGACGACTTTTCATCGCCTACCTGAGTTTTCCTTCATAGCAACCGGTCGCAGCTGTCGATGCAATGAACCAGGTTGCGAACCGTGTCTTCGACTGGGCGGTGCCTAACATATGTACGAGCATTATGGGAGTCGAGAGATCAGTCTTCCTGGTACCTATTATCGTTATTACCGCGTTAGGACTTTCCGGAAGTTTGCTACGCCTCCGTACTTCGGGAGTTCTGTTTGCGAACGAAGCTGGAAGACGAGAAATTGGACGAAGATTTGATTTGGTTCGCAAGGATGCGTATAGCTACTACCCCGATACGCACGACCCGCGGGATAATGGAAAAGTTACGCGGCTGCTGCGAGAGAGTTAGACTTTTAAAAAATAACGAAGTTTTCCGTGGAATAAGAGTCCCGGTTGCGCGTAAAATTTTAAGCTGATTCATCGACTTACGACTCTGTACATCGGCAATCGCATGAATCTTCGGAGGAATAAAACGTTTATTCGCTTCTCGGAGTCGGGAGAAAATTCCGGTGGATCGTGAGCAAATAGGATACGGATGAAAAAGATAACGTACAAAGGATAAACAGAATCGAAAATGAACCGCAATACCGAGAATAAGACAAAAAGGTTGAATTGGGGCTGTATTGCTTCGGTGGAGCTGAAAGAATGTCGGAAGTACGTTTGATATAATACACGATATTTTTCTGGAAAGTCAATCTTTTATCGTAATAAGGAAAAGGTAGCCCAAGAGGAAAGAGAAGGAGAGGGTGAGAGCGGAGAGAGGATGGAATTACGGAAGAGCGATGGCGAAAAGGGAAAAAAATACGATCTCCTCGTTTCTTATCAGACGCGAGCGATGACTGTGGAATTAATATAGGCAAAGTGGAATTATGGGTGCACTCGATTTCTGAGTTCGGGAAACAATTCACACGGACTACGGGGGAAAAACGAGCAATACGTGCGTGCCATTGTGCCGCCACGATGGTCACATTACGATAGGATCTTCGGTGCCACCCTTCCCTGCATGTGGTACCTAAATTCGCGATAGCACATACTGAGAAAAATGAATGGCTCTTCCTACTGAATTTCTAGCTCTTAGAGCTATATTCGAGTCTTTTGGCACAACGATAGTATCGCTTAGTTACTAGAGCTGAACATTTGCACCGGAAGCATTCCGCTTGCAAGAACGATACGGTAGGGTAAGCGATAAAGTTATTGAAACCTTAACCCTCCCCCCCCCCCTTCGGGAATACGCGCTCTCATTTGTAACAAGATTACACGCGCCGGACTGTGAGTCCGCAACTTGAAAAGCACTTAAAAGGTTCCTCAAAAGGTGATCGAATCTGGATGAAATTGAGTACTCGGGGGTTTTTGGGGTTGTTGATTACGAATAGAAAGTCAAAATTTCGAAAAACAATATGGCGGATCCAATATGGCTGAAAGGTTCCTAACAAATTGATCGAATCTGGGTGAAATTGAGTACTCGGGGTTTCTTGGGATCGCTGATGACAAATCCCAAGTCAAAATTTCGAAAAAAAATATGGCGGATCCAATATGGCAGAAAGGTTCCTCAGAAATTGATCGAATCTGGGTGAAATTGAGTACTCGGGGGTTTTTGGGATTGCTGATTACGAATCCAAAGTCAAAATTTCGAAAAACAATACGGCGGATACAATATGGCGGAAAGGTTTCTCAAAACTTGATCAAATCTTGGTGAAATTGAGTACTCAGGGGTTTTCGGGGTCGCTGATTATGAATCCTGCGCTGATTGGCTGGATAGGGATGACGTGGGCTAACGCGATGCGCCTTGATTGGCTAGGAGAGAATGACATTAGAACAAGGGATGACTGTTCCTAGGGATTTACGACCCCGAGGAGATCTGATAAATTCATCGCGCGGCGACCGATGTCGTTAGGTATTTTCCGTGTTCCGGATCTAGCGGGCAGGGGTACCGTTGCTCGTCCTTGGCCGTGATTATAAGTTTAAAGTTACTTGTAAAAAACATCAAATGTTTCTTAGCGTTAATATACTCTACAAAAACAGTTAAGGTTATATATTTTTTAAAAATTGTTTAGACTTTTGGTAAAAAAATCCCTTCCTAGAAAACATAGCGCGAGCCCGAAAACCTCCGGGTACCCGAATTCAGGGTAATTACTCAATTTTACGTCGAGATTTGATCCGCGCATGCGCCGTATTGTGGCGCCATCTAGGACTTTTGAAATTCTGGCTTCTCGGATTCATAATCAGCGTTCCCGAAAACCCGCGAGTACCCGAATTCAGGGTATTACTCAATTTTACGTCGAAATTTGATCCGCGCATGCGCCGTATTGTGGCGCCATCTAAGAATTTTGCAATTCTGGCCTCGGGTTCGTAGTCAGCGACCTCAAAAACTCCCGGGTACCCGAATTCAGGTCAATCCGTTAACTTTTTGACTTTTGGCCAGATTTTCGGCGTTACCACCCTACTAGTTGTAAAGCCAGATTTCGCAATAAGTCGATGACAAGTGTAGGCTTAGAGTGCACACAGCAGACTGATACACGTCAGCGTACGCTTGAAAAAGGTACTGAGGTTGGTAAGGCACTGCAGCGGCGAGTTTTGAAACGGCGGTTAAATTTAAATTCGTGCGGACTGAGAGTCCGCGCGCGTGTTCCCGAAGCTTAAGCAAACGAAATTTTCTGTCATTGACATATCTCTATCTCTTTCTATCTAATGAATTTATTATTGAATGGTGTCAATAGCTGTCGAGTATCGACAACTGTACCACTTATCCTATAGCGGTGAGAACTGAACGACGGATAACATCTAGCAGCCATGTAATGTTCAATATATCAAGTGAGCGGTTTCGCATTGCATATCGAGGGTCAAAGTGCAGTACCTGGTGGTTGAAACTAAACACTGATAAAATGACACATACGAGGTTATGAATTTAAAATTGTAAGCAAATATTTACGAGGAACTGCTCAGGAATTTTTTTTATGACTTTTTAGCGTCGTCAATAGATGGAGGCACCAGTATTACACACTTTAAAAATTAAATACGATAACCCAAAAAAATGCAGATACGCGCGAGGTACTGCACTTTGACCCTCGATATGTAGAAAAATAAGGTACAATCATCAAACGCCATCCCCCTTTTGTTTAAATTTGTTTTTCTGTTTGATTGATAGGTAAATCCAAGGACATAATATCTACTCGACTCGAATATAGGCTTCCCATATATGATTAGGTACGTGGGAAGCGTATGTCCACGTCGGGCAGATATTCCGTTCCTGGGTTTACATTGTCATATCAATGCTATTTATGACTGATTTGAGCGTAGATGTAAGTATATGCATGGTTCTTGCACTTGTACGTATAACTCCCACAGCTATACTGGGTACCAGTTCAAAAAAATGCCTCCAATAACTCGAAGGGTTTTCTCGCATTGTTACAATAACAAATATATCGGTAACTAAGCAGTATTGCTCTTACAACGATGCGTATTCCTCACATGATAATGATTATTGCTATAATAAGAGGCATGGATGTAGCAATACTTTAGTTTGTTGCAGGAGTCATTCACTCTTTTCAGTGCATAGTCGATCTCAATTCGTTGAACGTGCAGAGTCTCGACTTAAATATAGCAAGCCCTCGAATCGAATTGAAAGCGCGAAACACGGCGGATGGGACGCGACGAGTCAAAATTCGATAAAGTTCTTTGATTTTTATACGAACCGGTAACTGCGTCGACGCCGTTAATCCACCTCTGCTGGTATAAGCGTACATATGTATAACGCGCCAATGCGCTTTATCACGAGAATCGTGACGCATCGCGACAAACGGTGCATACGCGCCTGCATCCGTGTATGCGATGCATTGTAGCAGAGTACGCGCGTGTCCGCCGAACGGAGATATGGTTACGGGGAAAGCGATGGCGATAACGTGCCAAAACATGCGATGATCACAAATATAGCGTCCTAAAGTTTTGCCGCAAGTTTTCTCTGGAACTAGTAAAACTAAAACTATGGACCGATTTTTGTTTGCTAAGAAAGAGTCTGAAATTTACGCGAAGGCTTTATGGTTTTTTATAATTGACTCGCTAGCGAGGAAATTAATAAAATAAATTCAACACCCTTGTACAAATTATTGGAATCAAAACATTTCTCTTTCATACAGTCCTAATTTACATGAAATTAACTTTACCATTTAACATTAGTGTGATCACTTTTCACCTTAATTAAGACTTCAATTCTTTCTGGCGTAGGGTCGAAAATTTCTTGCAATTATCTTTCAGTCTTTTAGCATAAAATCAAATGAAAGAAAATGTTTCCATTCTATTAATTTTCATGAGGTATACGTATTTAGAAGGGTTCTAGTCCAGGCGTCAGAGCAAAGAAAACATAGAAATCACGAAAAAATTGCTACAAAAGGTTTTATTGTCTTAATCAGTTCTTTAAGGGGTCAATATTAATAAACAAAAAAATAATACTCGAACTCATCCCGGAACCGATTGTTTAAACAAGTGAAACGGAAGTCTATACACTTTTTTACGTACGAATGATAATTTACGAAATACAGCCCCGAGATGCGAGTAGTCATGGTAGCGCTGCAATATCCGACACTCTATGCTAAATATTTTATTATGTGGTTTTAACAAGATACCTCCGCTACATTTTTCCATGACTAAATTCATGTTTCTGACCTTCCAGGTATGTTGAAGGAACGTAGGATTTAGAGTTTCACTATGAATTGGCACCGTATCCTTTATCATTGTTTGATGAATTAGGTATGCGCAAAACAAAGAAGTCTACTTTATACGAATATTTCACACCATCCAATACTAAATTACCAGTTATTAAAAAAAGGATACATGTTGTGTGGATGGTGAATACCTTCTTCATCGGGTACTATGGCAACAGAATGAAACTTTCGAAGAAATTACGAATATGTATGTGCAATACATGCAAGGGCATTTTCAACCTCACAGCATAATATTGTCTTCGATGAATATCCACATGATGCCCATATGAAAAGCAAGAAATACGCTGAACGATTGAGAAGGCAGCAGAAACAAACCTCGGTGTATCTTATATTTGATTTAACAATGAAAGTGACGGTTTCACAAGATAAATGTTTGAGTAACGACATTAATAAAAGCAGACTCATTACAGCATTGAATGATAAACTCGGCAGTGCGGGTTTTACTACCAAACAAGCATACGAAGATGTAGATAGTTTAATAGTTACTTCTCTGCTAAAGAAATAGCACAAAATTACGAAGCTGTGGTAATTTTTGGTGAAGGCATCGATTTATTAGTTCTTATGACAGAGCTTGACCCTGTTCATGAAAATATCTACTTCTTAAAACCGAGTAAAGGAAAAGCTCAAGAGAAATTATATACAACTGAAAGTTTTCAATCTCCATCGATTCGCAAGTTCCTACTGTTCCTCCACGCTTCCAGTGGTTGTGACACAACTTCAGCATTTTTTCGAATGGGCAAAACAAAACACAAGTTATTAGAAAATGATAATGATCTGCAAAAAATTATCTCACAATTTCTTTGTTATACACTCATCCCGATCACCACGATTTTGCAGCTCAAAAATTCATTTTGGTTTTATATGGAGCCAAAAAAATTACTAATGTATTTGGATCAATTTCGGTTTCAGTGTTTCTCAAAAGCTTCCACCAAAAATGCATTTAATATGGCATCTTTACCTCCAACTCGAGATACTACAAGGCTACATGCTCTCCGGGTATATCACCAAATCCAAACCTGGAGTGGTAATCATTTGAATCCTACCGATTGGGGTTCGAGACGAATAGTGAATGGCTTACTACCCTGTACCACTACTTCTCCTGCTGCCCCAGAAGAATTGTTACAAACCATTTGCTGTAAATGCCTTAAAGGCTGTACACAGGCAACTGTAGCTGCCGCAAAGTTGGGCTGCACTGTTCTGTGATCTGTCTAAATTGCCAAGGGAAAAGCTGCTCCAATACTGATAACAATATTGACATTGAAGAAGAAATCGATGAGTTGATAGACATCGATGTTGAACAATTCCTTTCCGTGGAAATAGAAGAAGATGAAGCAAGTACAGATGAGAGTGATTCTGATTCAAACCTTCGTTCACCAGCTCCTAAAAGAAGAAAAAATTGAAATATTTAACAACAGTTTTATTTTACCGATTTAAATGTATTTTTAACAAAAAAAGTATTCTTCATGTTTCCAAATTTTTTGCTTCAGATTAATTTTTAATTCAAAATCAACAAGTTCTGCCTTATTTTATATTATAATAAATTTTACTGCTTCATATGGACGTTGATAAAACCTGAATGTGTATATTACTTAAAAATACGGAAGCTCTCCACAAAGTTTCAGACGATTCGAGAGCCGTATCTCGTAAACTATTGGTCGGATGTAAAAAAGGGTACAAGTTTTGTAGAAAATTTATCAAGGAATAAAATTGATAATAACTATTTTTATTCTAAAATTGATATTTTCGAGTTATTCGTAAAAAATCTAAAAAGCGTTCATTTCACTTGTTTAAACAATCGGTTTCGGGACGAGTTCGAGTATTACTTTTCTATTTCTACATATTGACCTCTCAAAGAACAGATTCAGCGAATAAAACCTTTTGTAGGAATTTTTCGACCTTAAAATACCTGACGACTGGACTATTCGTTAATTTCGATAAAAGCTTTCATTAAAATTTATACACCCTTATATTAATTAATAGAATTAAAGCATTTTTAAATGTGATTTTATCACGAAAAACTGGAAGATAATTAGGAAAAAACTTGTGAACTCTACGCCAAAAAAGAACTGAAATATTAATTAAAATGGGAGATGGTCATACATACTAATAATAAGTTGTAAATTTCATTTGATGTGAGTTATGTGAATGTATGAAATTAAAATATTTAGATTCCATTAACTTGCACAAATGTGTATATCAACGGTTTAGGTACTCTAAATATTATCTTCTATAACATATGATCCATATTTAATCACATCACAATAATATCAAAAAAACATGTCCCAAAATGTGCTTTAATAAAGTCAAAAGGTTGTATGTAAACAAAATTTCGTCATTCACTCAAATTTGCCTAAATACAAATAAATCAAGTAAGCAAAAATAATTGGAAACTTAACCCTCTCATGCATGGTGTCCTCACATGAGGACAGTTGTATAATTTCAAATTCTTAAACAGCTATTTATTTATATTTAATTCTAAGTACACAATGTTATCATATGGGATATTTTAATTACTTAAGTATTGAAGCGCGAGATGTCATGTATAAATAAATAACGAAACATTGTAATATTTAGTACATCCATATACAATTGTCAATAACTGTGAAATACATTAGTAAAATGCGTCTCTATGTGCGATTGAGGTGTTATACTTCTAATTTTCATGTTAACTGTAACAGTTTAGAGATGGTAAAACCTCGAGCGAGAAAGAAACCGGGGTTCTATACCTCTTGTCTATTTATGAACAGGCTATGAAAGAGGTGATTGAAAATGGAATGTCAGTGGGGAAAGCTGCAAAAACGTTTAGAGTGTCATAATATAAGAATATCAACTTTCACAAGTTTACTATTTATAGTTTATTAACAATATTGGCTAAAACTTGTTTTCTGTTCCAATTGACACTAGTCTCCCCTATACTTTGAAATTAAACAGCATTTTCTTTCTACCAAGAAAATTCCTCGACAAAAATTAAACTACAGAAATAACTCATTACGATATACCATTAAAATATACATACACTTTTCCCCCCATAAAGCGATACGATTCTCGACGAGACCCCTTCACCATTCGAGCGCTGGACGCGTCAACATGTACAGAATGCCAACGCGAGAGACGCAAATGCGCTACTGGCGCGGGAGTAAAAGACAAACGCGCGATGTCGTCGGCGTCGACGACCCGTTAGTTTAATTCGATTAAACCGAGTAGAGAGGTGACGCGCTCCGCGGTTACGGTGCGCGCGAACAATAAAATCCCCCAGAGTCGAGCGGAGGACCGTGGTCTGGTATTGGGCGCATTTGCATCTTCAAATCCAAGCTTTCTTCCTCGCGATGTTATACATAATGGCTGACGAGATTTGCGCAACAGAGCTTTTTACCGTAACGCACTTTATTTTTTTCCTCGAGAAAGGAGAGACGAGAAATGCAAAGTACTTACTCGCTACGCGCGCGGCGAGTGCTCGGCGTAATTTCTTCGACGGCACTTTTATCCGTATACCTACGCATCGCGACGCGAATGAATGAGATCTATAGTATCGCCGTGTTCTTGTCCCTCTCTTTTCGAGCCTCTCGATGGAGAGTTTTGAAGAAACTACTTTGCTTTTTCTGCCTCTTTTTCCAACAATTTGCTCCTCCGGCGCGTAACTCACCGTTGCGAAGACGAATCGAAGCCTATATACCTACTAGTGCATTACCGATGGATGCTGGACTGTTTGGAATAATAGTCTCGTCGATCAATTAGCGGTCTAGAGTGTGAGGCATTTAAATTGAAGCACATGAATATCCGTAAAATAACGTACGTATTAAGAACATTTTTCTTATAAGAGTTATTTGCTTTAGCAAATGGCAAATGGGCAAAGAGAACTGTATATTTTATTTTTCATTTAGTAGACATTTTCAAAGCCACTTCAAGGTCAACGTTTTTTTCTTTAAATGGAAACCTATACCTCTTTCAACAAATTCTTAATCTGCACGCAAAAAACAGATAACTATTGTCTGAAAGGTTTTTTTCTCTCTATTATTATTATTCCTTTAAAGAAAAAATGTTGACTTGAAAATGGCCTTAAAAACGTCTACTAAATTAAAAATAAAATATACAGCTCTCTCTTCCCCTCTAAAGCAAATAACTTTTATAAGAAAAATTTTTTTCTAAAAAGCGTTAATTGTTTTACAGATATTCATGTGTCTCAACTTAAATGCCTCACCTCGTTCATAGGATGCATTCAATTCGGTATTTGCATACAAAAATATATTCATATTTTTAAGTTCAATTTTGTAATCTGCATACACATTTAATATCATACAAGAAAAATGCCCGAAGAAATGATTATTCGTAAAGGTATAAATGTGTTTCTCTCTACAAGATTGTGACGTCGTCGAAACGCTAGTGACGCACTTATGCCAAGTAACGAGTGTAAGAAAGATAGTCTTACAAGATGATGACGTAGCTACATTTTTAAATGTCGTTTTCTAACTTAAATAAGGTCGAAAATGAAAAGTAAAAAAAACGGGGCCAATAACTGCTCAAATTTCTTGAATCTGCAATAAAAAAAATTATTGAGAAAATCGAATTACCACCGTACCTACCTACATAATTTTTTACGGACACAAAAAACGGATGGCTCTCAAATCTTGGCGCGCGACTATTTTTACACGCTCAAAAAAAGACATGCTGTAAACGGAATGCATCTGCGACTAGAGGAAATTCTTCGCAATTCACGACCCTAATAGAATTCTGCTTGTAGGAAGACTGAAAATCCTCTCCGAATCTAATCCACTTGCGGTAAGCAAATTGTCAGCTTCAGGTAATTAGACAAATATGCAGGCTTTGTATAAGAAGTCCTCTTGAGGTAAGAACATTTTTTCTCTAAACTCAAGAAAAGATATCTATTTATAACCAAAACTAACCCAGCTACTTCATTATTTCAATAAGAAACGTGGTTTTACATTGGTTTATTTAACGCCAAAAATATAGACATACGAAATATACATATTATATTTTTAGCTCTATAGTCCAATATAATTCCATAAGTCTCTTTTATTTACTATAATTTTAGTTTATACATAGCCGGCATAGACGCTCATTCACAGCCGTACACGGAATGATATGGGCTGTCATGATGCGAGATTATAGACCAAGGCATGTGTGCAGCACTGTCAACCTAAATACGAGTAGACAACGTGTTCGCGGTAATCGGATATCTGCTTGACGCAAGCGGGTTCTTTTGTTTTAAAAAACTGTGATATAGGTACTTGTATCAAATGGAAAAATCATTCGAGAGAAATGGTTTTTTCTTATGCCAAGCAGACACTGTGTCATGTGGAAGGAAATGCATTTTTCTTTTAATGCAACAACTCTCGCCGGTTCTTGCGAGAACTTGTTTTTTTATCGCAAGAAGAATTCTTGTCGTACCATGTAGAAATGTTATAAATAGAGCGATCCGTTTGCGGAAACAATTCTTTTTTGAGCGTGTACATTTTCAACCTACATCTCGTAATTACATAAGAGGACTTTCAATTCTAGTAGCACTCATTACTCACTCTTATACATATAAGGATCGGAGGAAAAGTGGTTAGCGAAACGAATGCAATTTCTGCTCGTATTCCATCGCGCATATGCGAGAAAGGACTGTAGAAAAAAAACCAAGTGGAGCGCATTCGCTGGAGATTCGAGCTCATCACGGCTATCCGAACCCGCAGCATGTTCGCGGGTCACCCTCCCGTCGTTTTTTTGCACCATCTCGTTAATTAGTCCCGCACATAACGACGCGATTACCTCGTTCATTCTTTAACTCTCCTCTCCTCTCCCCTGCCCCCTCTCTCTTCCACCACGCTTTACTCTCCGAGCGCGAGCATCGATTTTTCAATGATTGCGCGCCGGACGGCGAATTCGAATGCGATCTCGGCAACGCATCTCGCGCTTCCCGTGGAGCTTTTGTCACCTAACGCGTTTCACCCTCGAGTTTACCGGCTTAATTATGCCGGCAAGCTTTTATCCCCCGTCTCTCGACGTATCATCGTGCGACCGCGCTTCGCTTCGGACGGTTTGGCGCCGTTTCAACGTGGGCGGGTCACTTTTGTCAGAGACTCGTTCTTGTGATGCGCGTATTAGTCTCTCGTAATCTTTTCTTTCGGCATAGACTGCGTCTTTTAAATCCATTTTCGGTAACGTCACACAAAAGTATGATAGTATAATAGATTCGATACCGAATTGAAGAACGACAGTGTGACATTCGTCACATTACGTTACTAGAAGAATGACAGCGCAACTTTCGTCGCGTAAGGCCGTCTGCACACGGAGCGTATCGTCATAGATGCGTACAAGATTCGTCCTGTAGTGACGATTCCTATACGTCTAGAAGACTGTACACGCCCCGTGCATCGAATAAGAATCGTCGCTGCAGGACGTATCTTGTACGCGTCTATGACGATACGCTCCGTGTGCAGACGGCCTCACTATAGCTACATGCTGAAAAAAAAAAGATGTCATCGCAAACGAATCGCTCTTTTTATAAGATTTCTATATGGTTCAAAAAGAAGTCTTCTTGCAATAAGAAGATAAGTTGCAAGCGGCGAGAATTCTTGCATTAAGGATTCTCGAGCGTTATACTAAAAATAGTGAGAAAAATGCTTGAATATGATTGCATTCGGTAGATTGGAGTACAAACAAATTCAGTTAAATTTTCAAGTCTTTTAGGAAGCTCGTTGCAAAGATTTTTGAATAACAAAATAACACGTGTTCTTATGGGTTATAGCTAACAAACCGCGATATTTCTGAGAAAAATAGTGAAAAAATTCTGAAATTTTTTGAACAGCAAGTACTAAAGTCATCTATACCAATTTTGACGTTCATTAAGAAGCCTGCTATTTTTTTTATTAATTATTCTTTATAAATTTAACCTTTGATAAGTCAATGTGGCAACGTTGCATGACATCACAACATGACCAGATGTTTTGGGCTCCATTTTTGAACTGACAGATACACACAACTACTACTGTACGTCAAACGTTGTTACCACATCGCACGAAAAACATACTTCAGAGTGTTACTGTACTTCAGTGGACTAACTTTTAGCAGGGAAAAAGCCCCTGTACCGCTCGAGAAACCTTAAAAGAAAAATTAATTTTCTTCGATAGTGCATGTTTGCTTGACATAAAAAGAATTTCCATTTGATGCAAATATACGACAGTTTCTTGAAACACATGAAGAAATCCGCTTGGGTCAAGCAGACTTCCGCTTGCCGTGAATACCTAATCTAGGTACTCGTATTTAGGCTGACAGTGCTGCCTTGTCTTGGTCTATAACCTCGCATCACCATAGCCCATGGCATTCCGTACACGACTGTGAAAATGTATGAACTAAAACTATAATAAGTGAAAGAGACTTATAGATTTATATTGGATTATAGAGCTAAAAGTATATAATACATATTTTGTATATCTATATTTTTGGTGCCAAATAAACCAATGTGAAACCACGTTCCTTATTGAAGTAACGAAGTAGCTGGGTTAGTTTTGGCTATCAGAAGATGTCTTCTTAAGTGTTAAGAGGAATAATATTCTTGCCCCAAGAGGAAGACTTCTGATACAAAGGGTCGATACTGCATATTCGTCTGATTACGTCAAAAGCTGACAATTTGCTTACCGCAAGTGGATTTATTATGGAGAGGATTTTAGTCTTCCTACAAACGGAATTCTATTATGGTCGTAAATTAAGAACTATTTCCTCTTGACGCAGATAGATTCCGCTTACGGCAACATTATTTTCTGAGCATGTTGGGATTTAGAGCGAAAAGTAAATATATATAGTAAACAAATTAGAGTTAATTCTTAACGCCATTACATCGATTTGGAACTATATAGAGTGAGGTAGGGGAGAGAGGGGCAGTTTCGACAGTGGGGCAAATTCATCAATGTGCTTTTAAATAGAAGTTTATGAATCAACTGTCATATATGAATTATTTTGTGTTGGTAGTACTGTTACTTAGTTGTGCAAGTAATTCACTCCTCAAAAAACAGAAAACCATTAGCTTATGAGACGTAGGTACGAATTGGTGACTTTAAGTTAAAAATTACGTGCTTTGTAATAATGTCAAAGTTTGTAAATGATTTGGAATATTCTAATCAACTACGGTCCACTTTCAAGTTGATTCTATAATTGAAGTTATAGCGTTGATACATAACCTCCAATTGGTTTTGACACATTCGAAATAATTTGACTTTTTCCGTAATCCGTTAGGGGCACGTTCATTACATAAAGATGGGGTACATTCGGCACTGCCAAATCTGCCCCATCTTCATGTGATGAACGTGCCCCTAACGTATTACGGAAAAAGTCAAATTATTTCGAACGCGTCAAAGCCAATTGGAGGTTATGTATCAATGCAATGTATAGCTTCGATTATCTAATTAAATTTGAAAGCAGAATACAGCAAGAATGTATACAGCTAGTATTTCTATAATTATTTGGATTCCAGATAGTACCTACATAATTATGTAAGAAAAACGGATAGAGCGAATGTAGATGAAAACATAATGAAATAGGCTTTTAAAGATACGATTGGTAAATCATGTACAAATGAAGCTAATGAAACTCCAGTGATGGCTAATAGTGAGGTTGCAATTGCATCTATTTTTCAGGACGTCACAATTCTATCGACTTCTCATGATGTTCCAATTCCTTCAGTTTCTGATAACGTTGCAACTTCACTAACTTCTCGTTGCGTTGACATTCTATCCACTTCTCGATCAGGCTTGGAACTCACACCGGAGGACGTGAAGCCGTTCCCTAAGCTCCTCCTCGAGAGCTTGAAACTAACCGAAAGAGGACTGAAAAGTCATGAATTTATACAGACAGTCCGGAAAAAACCGAATTCAAGAATTACACAAGGCAAAGCAGAAGAAACAAAAAAAAGCAGAAGAAAAAAGAATTCAAAAAGCTAAAAGTAAAATTATTAATGGTGGCACTCAAAATAAAGTGAACAAAAAAAGAAATAAATATATCCATTCAATCGATTCAGAAGAATTTTTAGAAGACTATTATGGCTTGCTCAACGATAAATATGTAAAACATGTATAATTTGAATTTCACTTGAGTAATATAAATATTAAACTAGTCCAAAACATTTGGAATTTAAGTCTAATAAATGTGTGCAATATATACGTTCTTAGTAAAATAAGAAATTAGTCCTAAATTATCGTGATAAATCTACCCCCATGTAATGACGAAATTGCCCCATCAGTGGGACAGATTCGTCAATTTATAGAGTTTCAGTATTTTGATCTCACGAGATGTTCATGTCTATCTTTACCATATTCATTATGTGTGCGTATTAGGTTAAGAAATGTACTATTATAAATGACTTGGCATTTTCGTGTAAAAATATGTAGTATAAATAAGCTTAAAATAACTATTAGAAAATGGTGCTGAATGTGTCCTTCTCTGCCCTATACAGACCTAAGAGGTAGGATTGGTGAGTAGCTTAAAGCAAGTATATTCCATTGTTGTCCCCCTGCTTGGTAGAGTTTTTCATTGTAACGAAGATGTTACATTGACCATGAAGATAAACTTGATCAAGCAACAGGAAAATAACGGAATAGCCTGATGTAATATTAAACGCTTATACACTGTTCCCTCTACACTCACTCTACATATATAACATCTGGTGTCATTCAGGCTTATGCTACTGTTATCTAACGCCAAAAGTGGACTGTGTATATAGGTTCACATTGCAGATTTTTTACGGTGTAACGCGACTACCATATCGCGGTCGTATTTAATGGAAAAATTATATTTTCTTCGTCTTTGCCGGACCGCATAAAGTTTTAATTGATACGCGCGTGTCTGTATTCCGTCACGGATCGAGCCTCGTATGTTATTTCGGTGAAAAGATAGGATCAATATATAGAGCGTGGCTTGTCTAGGGTGACTACCCTTGCGGTGCGGCATGCGGCACAGGAGGAATCTCGCGGTGAGAGGCCTTAGGTGCGGGGCCACCAGTCCGGCCTCGGTTGCACTGACTAAATTACCGTTTTAAGGAGGGACATCAAGACTACGGGGTGAGGCATGAGGAGGGAAAGATCAAAGCTTCCGACGCGTATTGCCAATATCTTAATATAATGAAATTTTAATTCATTCAAAAATGATACAGGTATACGTTATTAATGTCACAAAATATGGCTTATCATTGCAATATTATTGATTTGAAATCAATGTAATATTTATTTAAATTTATTGCTGTTAAATTTTACATTATTCATTCGAGTAAGAAAGTTAAAAAAACGTGGCAATACCGCAGGTTTTGACCAAGAGGTTGGTACTTGATTTGTCGGTAAAAGCGGTCACTTACAGACAGTATTCCAGGTGTGGCAGCCGCGTATTTTGGTGTTCATAACCTCAAAGCATATGTCAACGTGGGTTCTATCAGTGGCCAAATATCGTTGTCAAAATGTATAATTTCTCACGTGCACAACTTTATCGTTGGAAGGGAAAAGCGATGATTCAAAAATTGTATGACAGAAAAATACAATTGCGAGAAACTGGTAGAGCTTCAAGGAAATCAAAGCTTCCGGAGAAGGTGCCAGTAACGAGCACAAATGATTCAGATCATAATTATGTAGAATTCCCTGTAAAGGTGGAAAGGTTCGTTGATGATCTTGAATGTTTGGGAAGAGCAATGAAATGTTACCTCTGTAAACAACCATTATTCTTAACGGACATCAAGAAAGAAATTCGTCGGGGTGTGAAGTCTATGCACAGTGGTCTATGTGAAGTTATAAATCGTAGCATGTGTGTGCCGTCTGACCTCTTCTCTGACGTCACGCGGTATTGTCACGTTTTTCTCTATGGTAGCTCTATTCGCCCCAAAATTACGTTTTCTCGGAACTTTTTACTAAATTACATACAAATTTCTCAGTTAAATTTGTTAAAAATGTGCAGAATAGAAGTTTATAACTATTGTACATGTAAAATAAAACGTTTTTTAAAATAATTTCTTCTGTTTTAAGAGACAATATTATTAACTGTTAAATTATCGGTCCATAAGGTTCTATGTTAAGCAGTGAAATTTTGAAACATTAATTTAAAAAATTTGGTTCAAGAATTTATTTCAAATTTTGACATTATCGTTCTGATGAAGTGAAGATTATAAGAAAAAAAGAATCTTAGTAATTGGTTCGTTTTCATTTTATTTATTTTTTTAATGAATCGATTAATTCCTGTTACAAGTCTATTCGAAAGTGCATTTCCTACTTAATAGCGGCAATATTGCACCAAGTATTTTAAACTTAAAGTTGGTGAAATGTGAACTAATGGACTATTTTAGGTTCAACATAGAGTTTCAATATAATTAAAAATCAATCAACCTACTACATATAAGCCTAAACGAGTATAGGTCTAAAATTTCGACTCAAGTAGAGCTATATATATATATATATATATATATATATATATATATATGCATAATATAAAATCTTTCCGAATAGAAATTTCAGACCTCCTCTTTTAGGTTTGTAGTCGGTCGATTTTCCATTGTATTGAAACCTTATGTTAAGCTTAAAATGGTCCGTTAATGAACATTTCACCAACTTTAGATTCAAAATAGGAGCTTATAAGCAGAGTAGACCAATGGTAGGCCTCTAATGGAGTATTAAAAGCATCAAAATAGAGGTAAAATTTCGACTCGGGTCGTTCAACATGTTCAATATGGTGGTAGTCATTTTCCTATTACTATGAACAAGCTTTTTACAAACCGTACTACTGGAAAAAAAGCATTAAAATACAGAAAAGTTATTGAATATACATTTTTTCTACGAGAGATGCATTGTATCTGTTTTGTAACGTAGGATATGAAGTTAAATCGATTTTTTATTTAATCATATAAGGTACAACGCGTCATTGCATTCACTTTCAAGAGAGTCCGTGATGGTTCGCGAATCTGATTTAATTCTTTTTTCACAAACGAGACCGGACTTATAATACTTTAACTGATACGCAGTATGATCTCACCAAGTTTTAAGAATACAGATTCTTGGTCGAAGAATATAATATATTTTTGATTCAAGAATACCTTCGTTGTGTGGAATAAGAAATTCTTCCTCCGCACAAGAAAACAATTATTCGAGCCTACGAGGGTGTATCAAATATAAATGGGATTCGTTTCGTAAAAAATTCTAACTTTATTTAATTAATCTTAGAAACATATATTATTTTTCTTGGTAGTCTCCCGCTCTAGAAATACATGTTTCCCATCGGATTGCGAGCTTTTTTTATTCCATCATCGTGGAAACTCTTCGGACTTTTTGTAGCCATTGAAGCACAAATGCTTTCACCGTGTCGTTGTCGTCAAAACGTTGGCCTTCACAAGTACTTCTTTGAGATCCAAAGAGATAGAAGTCACAAGGGGACAAGTCGGAACTACGAGCCCGGTCCCGCTTCAGTTGGCCCAGTTGCTAAATTTTTCTGGTTATTGGTACCCAATCAAGATAAATCTAAAGTTTATGTGAATATACACGTTATTTATTTTTCAACCAATATTTTTACAGAGCTTAGGATCTACTAGCAGTCTATTCATGTTACGATAATAAACTGCAAACAAAATGAACAAAATATTGCAAGTTTTGAAAAATTCACCACTGGGTAACATCGCCTTTGTTTTTAATAACGGCCGCAATTCGTAATTAATTAATTAAATAATGAACTCGTATATAATACTCGAAATGCTCGAAATAGCCGGCGGATAAAATATGAACGAAAGCGTTATTTTCTTCAATTCTGATTTTATTTAAAAATTGTACATTATGAAACACATTGTGCCGTGCAGTGTACTATAAAACATTACATTTCAGCCTAGAAAAAATATAAGGCAGCAGTAACTTTACAATTCATTTTATAATTGTTATTTGGCGGATGTTTCACCATTTCCCAGCATAATGCATCCAATTTTTGCCTTGTGGCATTGGCCGCATGAGGCCTGGCGTTGTTATGCAAAAGAATGACACTTCTGACCCCCCGATTGCTTCTTCCTTTTCCTTCGAAATGACAATTTCGCGGCATCCAGTAATTCACAATAATATTGCGCATTAATCGTGCGTCGATTGTGGAGAAAGCCATGAGGTTTCGGATCGCCTCAACGTTGGCTTCGGTCATACTCGTCCTTGGGCGGCGAGCGTGGCTCTCGTTCTCAACCTTTTCACGCCCTCCAGAAAATTCTTTGTGCCATGTAAACACACAAGTTCTTGACAGGGTGTTGTCCTCGAACTATGCCTGTAATCATCGCAAAATTTCGGTTGGATTCATCCCCTCCTTGGCCAGAAACTTGATTATAATCCGTTGCTCCACGGACACATGCACTTCTTGTCTCGCTCATGATTTCTTTTCATACTAAAGGGATTCGAGCAAATTGCGGTCGGTTCTCCCTTCTCCCTAACGCGGTACAGGTCATCTGCGCATCAACTCCTTTAAGGTCACGGATCCCTCCGTAGTTAAAAAAAATCAGTTCCGTTTATATTTAATACACCCTCGTATGAACTATCTTCTTGTACGAGGAAAAGCATGGCTTGGCCCTGTAATCATATCATGTTTTCAATTGCAGAAAATACTTTCTCGGCATGAGCAATTATTTCTCTCGGTGTAGAGCGTGCATCGTAAAGACTTACCTCTCACTGAGAAAAAGCTGCAAGTCCAATAATTGAAAATTCGTTCGTGGGTGGTCGCAGGTTTTTCGCGCGAATCAATGAGTCGCAAAGAACTCGAGTGGCGCACACGGTGACCGTTCCTCGCGTCCCGTTTCTTCGAGTTTCCTGTTTCTCCATCTAATCGCGAAGAATCGGACTCTATACCGCGCGCCGTACCGTGGAGCGATCGAATAGCTTCTCGATGGCGACGTATGTGTCCGCCGTACAATATTTCTCGAGCGATTCGTTACGCTCGACTCGGCTACGGTCTTTCCGCTCGGTACACGCGGGATTTTCGTTCGCTATAGGAAAAGCTTATTTTGATTGATCAACGTCGCGCCGGGGCAGGCGAAAGAGGAGACGGTATCTGATTTAGTAGACCATAAATATCTCTAATCTATACCAACCCCGGTTTGTCCTCCTTCCCTCTCGTGAATCCGCCAGACTCTTCCCACCCCTTCACTCCCTCGCTCCGCTTCCACCGGTGCCCTACTTCCGAACAAAAACTGAGTTATAACGAAGGAGTAGCGCGAGTGTGGCGAAGGACCCCGGAAAATTTTTCGAGCGCGAGGAGGCGCTCCCGCGATTTCATGACGTCGTGGTTTCGCGAAGAATTTAATCCCGATTCGATGCTGACTCGCGGGATGGCCCTACCGACGATATCGCCGTAAATGAGGATCCCCCCCCCCCCCACAAAACAGATTCTCTGTAAGAAAAGGCGGCAGTTCATTCAGTGCCAACAAAAATTGATACGTGTAGGAGGGGTAATATGTACAGAGCGCGAATAAACTAGGAACTAATGTTTATTCGTGAACTGGAATACAAAATGGTAGCGTAAGCGTGTGGAAAGAGAAGATCCCAGGAGGGATCGAGCTCGGAGAAGCGTCGGAGGGGGCTGCCGGTCGGGCAGCTCGTAGGCGGTGCGGGTCGTCCTCAGGAACGGCTGCGTCGGTCCTGGCGTGCCGGAACTGCTCGAAGGCGGTGCGGGTCGTCCTCAGGAACGGCTGCGTCGGTCCTGGCGTGCCGGGGGCTGCTCGCGTCCCGGGAATCGTCGTCAGGCCGGAGGCGAAGGTAACTCGTCCGCGTAGAGGGTCGCCGGGTAGGCGAGGCGACGTGAGAACGTCGGCTGGAGCGGCGAGGACGCTAGGGTGTTCGTGGAGCGAAAACTGCCGCTAGCGAACCTCAAGCCGGGACGGCGTAGGGCCGTCAGAGATCTGCGCGCGAGAGGGTGTTCGCTGAGCGAAGACTTCCCTCTCGGTTGCTCGAGAGTCGATCGGTGAACCACGAGAGCTGCGATGTTCGCTGAGCGAAAACTGTCGCCGCTCGTGTGGAGGCCGTTCGACTACTAGGGTGTTCGCTGAGCGAAAACTTCCCTAGGGCGTTCGACTGAGACTTCCGAGGGATAGTGGTGTTCGCTGAGCGAAAACTTCCACTACCGTGACTCGAGATGGTCTGGCGGCGATGGCTCGCCGGCCGTCTAATATACCCCGTTTGCGGACCTTGCCGAAAGCCCGCTGATGACCGATGACCGTTAGGTCCTCGGATGACGCGTCCTAACTACCTGCGCGTCTCTTATGACGCGCTCGGGGCTGTCTCCAACCCTTGAATCGTCGGCAGGCTAACGCATGCCGACTCGGCTGCGATCCCCGCGTTACATACGTAAAATACTCTCCAAAAAAGATTTGAAATCAATTAAGATCGCCATGTTGAAGAGTTATATATAAAAAGTAAAAGGCATCATTTGAAAGGGAAATTATTGTAAATCAAGTGACTACAAAATTCGACTAAAAAAATGTATAAAAAAATTTTAATAAAAAAGAACTTGCCGCGTTTAAGTTTTCATATTTTGTCCACTATACCGAATAATTGGTAGTGCTTGGACGGTGTTAGAGTGATTCATAAATTGCACTGCCGAAGTCAAATTCAGAGAAATTCAGATAAAAAAATGTGCCACAGGATTAGTGCAGTGCCTCCAATATACCGCTAAAGTTGATACAGACCTTGTCGAAGCATGTCATGTCGGTAGAACCTGATATTCCTACCGTGGCATTGTACCGCAGAGTTCTAGAGATTTTTAATTCCGGCATATTGGAGGTAAAAAATGCATGTATACTGTCAGTACGGGAAGACGGTATATTATCGGAACGCTGTACAGCTGTACTACCATAATAATATGCTTTCCCAGATAGAAAAATATGCCACAGGATTAGTGCAGTGCCCCCAATATACCGCTAAAGTTGATACAGACCTTGTCGAAGCATGTCATGTCGGTAGAACCTGATATTCATACCGTGGCATTGTACCGCAATTCTAGAGAATTCTTTTCTACCTAGGTTGATTTTTGACTGCGAAGAAAAATCAAATTTCCATCAATCCGTCCCGTTCTCGTATGGCGCTGAAAATAAAAAATAGAATAACCACAAAGATATTTGTTCTGTATAAGGGATGAAAATGAGGTTAAGAGAGTCAGTTAGGAAGTAACTTATCTGATGCCACTTCTTCCGAGATACAGAGATGTCTCCTTTCCTGCTCTTCATGCACCAGCAACCAGAGAAAAATGACACTGCTTCCGTGCACTATATTGATTATTAAAAAAAAATCCAAACGATTTGATAATAGCTAGCTGTCAGAGCGTCTGTCACATTCACCACTATTGAGATTCAATACTCCGATTACACTGAATTTTCACTTTTTATTAACAAGCGCGTCCGAGGATCGAAAAAATGCGAGGGAAATCGTTTCGCGAATGGAAATATTTTTTAATTTTGAAAAACAACTAAACATTCAAGGAATATATTCTCTCACACACTCTCACATATATTTTGGATGGCGTATGCGTGTGGCCGCATCTGTGTACACATTTCCGACCATGGCCGAATACCGCCGAAGACAGGCGGAATATTTGTGAGATTTTGACATATATATATCGCCCGAGAAATCGGATTCTCGACTTTTGAGGCGCGAGGGGCGTGGCTTCGCGTTGCTAAGGAAAAATCTCTGTTAATATGTAACTTACAACATTTACTCTGGTCTCTATCGATAGAGAATAGTCGATTTATATGGCGTAACTAAGCATAGTTTTAGTTATAACCGTATATTTATTGAGAAAATTCGATGTCAAAATTGAGGGGTGAAAGGGGCAGACATTTTTCCTGTAAAGATACACGGGTGCTCGCGGCGACAGCGCTGGCGGCGTCGTTCTGACGACTTGAATGAACATGCCGCGAGACATTACCGTGTCTCTTGATCGATTATAGATCCGATCCGGCTCAAGCCCGACATCGTACAGTGCGGCAGGATACTCCAAAAACTGGCATTTTAATTCATAGGACGAGTTTCTTATATTCCTGTTTACTGAATTTGATTAAAGGGAGTTGTTGATGTATAAACTAATTTTATAATCTTTCTTATATTTTTATCGTCGCAGTAAGTAGAAAAATGAAATGTCTCAGCGAACATATATATGTTACTATTTTTCTCTTCATCACAAATGGGCTTCTTACTGTCAAAAGACACTTCACGTTGTATCCCAAAACGTGTGAATTTGCAGAGCAAATATTCCGTAATAAATAAAAGTTTATTTTCAAGTTTCAGACGCGTGGCAAGGAATTTGTTTTAAAGTAAATTCAATATCTTCAAGTATACACTATGTATTGTAGTTCCAATTGGTTTACTAAACATTTTAATGAAGTTATTTTTTTAAATTTAGTTTTTAATATAAGCTTGTGAAAATGTTAAAAATGTGCATTTTCTAAACATCTTTAAGGTTATGGTTTATTACTTCACGCTTCCGTACTTAAGTTTTTGTATGTGTGTACATAAATATAGCAGAACTGTTATACATTCATTCTAAACACGAATTCACGACAAACAATGGTCACATCAAACAAAGAAGTCCGAAGACGAACAACTGCGAGCTCTAATGGAAGAAAACCCTACTTAACCCTTAACTGGTCATGTAGAGTCTCACAGATTCCGCCGCCCCCTGACCGCTAGTGCAAAAAAAATTGCACCGAACCAGTTAAGGGTTAAACATTCAAAGAATTGGCTCAACAGCTTGAAGTCGATACGAATTTACAATTTCACGATGGCAACATGCCATGGGAAAGATTGAAAAAGAAGGAATGTGGCTGCCACATGAATTGACCGAAAATGCCATTGCTAATTGTCTGAACATCTCGGTTTCTTTGCTTGCAAAGTATAAAAAGAAAAGTTTTGTATGGTGTATCGTAACCGATGATGAAATATGAATCTATTTTGACAACCCGAAATGCAAAAAAATCTTGGGTTGATCCTGGCCAACCATCAACGTCGATACCAAAACGAAACATCCGCGGTCAGGAAACAATGCTTTCAATTTGGTGGGATATATAGGGTGAACCCCAGGTTAAACGTCATTTTTTTTATGTGATATGTAGAACAACAAGAAAAAAGTAGACTTTCATAAGAAATTTGTTTTCAAAAATGTTTCCTAACAAAGATACAGGGTGTCAAAATTTCGAAAAAAAATGGTTTTCTCATCATAACTTCTAAACTACTTGATCGATTTCCATGAAATTTCGCACACAGACTAATGTAATACAGCTCTACGGTAATGATCAAATAATTTAAAGAAATTCTCCAGTGGCGTAGATACTGGGGGTCGATACCCCCTTTTCCCCCTCCCAATCTTCGGCGCCACTGGATATTTTGCAAAGAAAATTTAATTATTATAATTTCCCGTTTAATTTAGAGAAAAAAATCACCCTTGTAAATTTTTGATTTATGGCTTTGTTTTTGAGATATTTATTTTAATTTATAGGGTTGCGAGCAGGCCAAAATTAGGTTGAACGTCATTAATTATGATATGTGATAGAACAACAAGATAAAAGTAGACTTTCATAAGAAAATTTGTTTCAGAAATGTTTCCTAACAAAGATACAGGGTGTCAAAGTTATGATGAGAAAAACATTTTTTTTTCGAAACGATGACACACTGTATCTTTGATAGGAAACATTTTTGAAAAAAATTTTCTTATGAAAGTCTACTTTTTTCTTGTTGTTCTATCACATATAATTAATGACGTTCAACCTAGTTTTGGCCTGCTCGCAACCCTATAAATTAAAATAAATATCTCTCAAAAACGAAGCCATAAATGAAAAATTTGCAAGGATGGTTTTTTCCTCTAAATTAAACGGGGAATCCAATAATTAAATTTTCTTTGCAAAATATCCAGTGGCGCCGAAAATTGGGATTGGAATGGGGGTACCGGCCCCCAGTATCTACGCCACTAGAGAATTTCTTTAAATTATTTGATCATTACTTACAGCTGTATTACATTAGTCTGTGTGCGAAATTTCATGGAAATCGATCAAGTAGTTTAGAAGTTATGATGAGAAAACCATTTTTTTTTTTTTCGAAACTTTACTTTTTGACACCCTGTATCTTTGTTAGGAAACATTTTTGAACAAAAATTTCTTATGAAAGTATTTTTTTCTTGTTGTTCTATCACATATCAAGAAAAATTACGTTTAACCTGGTTCACCCTCTAAGGTGTCGTTTATTATGAGCTGTTAAAACTGAATGAAACAATTACTGTCGAATGTTATCAGCAACAGTTGGAGTGTTTATATTATAATTTGATGCAAAAACAACCATGAATTGTTTAAAATCGTCAAAAAGTGATTCTTCTTCACGACAACGCTCGGCCTCATGTTGCTTGAGCCGTGAAAGAAACATTGATGGAGCTTGAATGGGAAATTCTCCCGCACCTAGCGTATTCTCTAGACGTAGCCTCGAGTGGTTATCATTTATTTAGATCGATGCAACACACGACTTGGAAGATACACACTTCCATAATTAACCCTGTATCTGGTATTGTAGCCTACGCGCAACGTAGATTTCAAACACTTATTTTTCACCTATCTCTAAATAAAGGACTGGTAACGTTGCTTGTCTGAGAGCTACTAATTCAAAATCACATTTTTCATCAAGTCTCAATGGCTTTTAGAATTTATATGAGGGTCAAGTGGGTAGGTTATATATGGTATATTTAGCAATTATAATAAGTTTCAGAATTTTTCTAAAGGTTTTTGGGGTATTGCCAGATACAGGGTTAACAAGAAGTCAAAAATTGGGTTGCTGAGTGGATCAGCTCAAAAAGTAGACAATTCTTTCGTTGCGAAATTCAACTTCTGCCAGAAAAGTGGGAAAAAGTTATAGTTCCGAAGAGAGAGAGAGAGAGAGAGAGAGAGAGAGAGAGAGAGAGA
This sequence comes from Xiphydria camelus, assembly GCA_963678675.1. Taxonomy (NCBI): domain Eukaryota; kingdom Metazoa; phylum Arthropoda; class Insecta; order Hymenoptera; family Xiphydriidae; genus Xiphydria; species Xiphydria camelus. The sequence goes on from OY783193.1 coordinate 30,952,597, forward strand.
GAGAGAGAGAGAGAGAGGGAGAGGGAGAGGGAGAGGGAGAGGGAGAGGGGGAGGGGAGGGAGAGGGGGAGGGAGAGGGAGAGGGAGAGGGAGAGGGAGAGGGAGAGGGAGAGGGAGAGGGAGAGGGAGAGGGAGAGGGAGAGGGAGAGGAGAGGGAGATGGAGAGGGAGAGGGAGAGGGAGAGGGAGAGGGAGAGGGAGAGGGAGAGGGAGAGGGAGAGGGAGAGGGAGAGGGAGAGGAGAGGGAGAGGGAGAGGGAGAGGGAGAGGGAGAGAGAGAGAGAGAGAGAGAGAGAGAGAGAGAGAGAGAGAGAGAGAGAGAGAGAGAGAGAGAGAGAGAGAGAGAGAGAGGAGAGAGAGAGAGAGAGAGTGAGAGAGAGAGAAGAGAGAGAGAGAGAGAGAGAGAGAGAGAGAGAGAGAGAGAGAGAGAGAGAGAGTGAGAGAGAGAGAGAGAGAGAGAGAGAGAGAGAGAGAGAGAGAGAGAGAGAGAGAGAGAGAGAGGAGAGAGAGAGAGAGAGAGAGAGAGAGAGAGAGAGAGAGAGGAGAGAGAGAGAGAGAGAGAGAGAGAGAGAGAGAGAGAGAGAGGAGAGAGAGAGAGAGAGAGAGAGAGAGAGAGAGAGAGAGAGAGAGAGAGAGAGAGAGATTCACATATCTTATTACGATATAATATTTTAAAAACAAGAAAACAACAGCAGCTCTCGAGAGCATTGATCAATGTAACCACTTATAGAAATCTTACACGCTCAAGAGAAAAAGCATGTGCCGTAAGCGGGATCCATCTGCGACTAGAGGAAACTCTTCTCAATTCACGACCCTGATAGAATTCTGCTTGTAAGAAGACTAAAATCCTGTCCACACCTAATCCACTTCCGGTAAGCAAATTGTCAACTTGATGTAATTAGACAAATCGCTCATGGGCTGCAACAGTGGCATAACTCAAAATTGGAATTTTCCCAAGAGACGACTTTAAAAGTTGAATTATTATATTATACGAGCGTTGACCATTTGCTGCCAGACTATGATAATTATCATGAAAATTCTATAATAATTATCATAATCTGGTAGCAAATGGTCAACGCTCGTATAATATACCTAATAATTCAACTTTTAAAGTCGTCTCTTGGGAAAATTCCAATTTTGAGTTATGCCACTGTTGCAGCCCATGAGCGAAATATGCAGGCTTCGTATCAGAAGTCTTGAGGTACGAATATTTTTTCTCTCGACTCAAGAAGACATCTTCTTATACCAAAACTAACTTAGCTATTTCGTTATTTCAACGAAAAACGTGGTTTCACATTGGTTTATTTGGCGCACAAAAATATGGATGTACGAAATATATATTATATTTTTAGCCTTATAAACCATTATGAATCTATAAGTCTCTTTTATTTACTATAATTTTAGTTTATACATTGCCGGGGCATAGATGCTCATTCACAGTCGTACACCGAATGAAATGGGTTGTCGTGATGCGAGGTTAAAAACTAAGGCAAGGCAGCATTGTCTTTCATTTGTTTCAAAAAACTGCGATATACTTGCATCAAAATTTAATGGAAAAGTCATTCGAGAGAAATGGTTTTTTCTTGTGAACCTATCTTTTTATCACAAAAAAAAAGAATTCTTTTCGTACCTTATAGAAATCTTATAAATAGAGCGATCCGTTTGTGGAAACATTTTTTTTAGCGTGTGGAAGTATTTATACATATCTTTCCATCTCCGTGCTATCCGGTCAGGCTCAGGCTCAACACGTACAACTCTTATGAACTATTCCTCTCTCCCGTCAGATCATCAGACGACATCGGACGGCGCCGGGCCTGAGCCGAACTAGATATGTGTAACTCGACTTTAAAATGAAAGAAATAACTTCACGGCAGAGAGTTACGACAGTGCGCGTGGCGAGGTTGCAGTGTTTTCGTCACCCTTTTTATACCCGGAATGTGACTCGTATTTCAAGGTACTCTATTCAATATTTCTTCCGGCACGGGTATCATTTATAAGCACGCACACACATGCGCATCCTGGGGTGCTCGAGCAAGATACATGAGAAGGTACAAGTACATTCCCGTACGCGTCTCCCGATCGATCTCTCTCCTGTAGGTGGTATCCGAGGCTGCTCCTGTTCTAGACGTGCGAGTTTCCGGCGGAGAAGCTCGCGTGTGTCGATCACCCGCTGACGAAGGTTTCATTATCGCAGCTGTTAGCCGCTCGAACCGTCTCTCGCACCGCGCGTGCCAGGGATGCGCGTGCACATGATGCGTTGGCGGGTATCAATCATTCCGGGTCGTGCGAGGGATTCGATACGTCCCATTGACCGGCATTCGCACGGAAAAACACCGGAAGAATTGACAGTCGACGAATTAGGAGATATCTTTTCGTACGTAACTTCCAATTTTCAGAGTTGCAGTCGTAGTACGAGTATTGCTCGGGAGAAATACATAGCACAGCGGTGAACCCGATGAACCTTAGGAAGCAGGTCGTACAATTAAATCCTACTGTATCTATCATAGACTGAGAAAAATGATGTTGAAAAATGTAGCAATTAATCCTAGAAAGTATGAAGAATAAACTTCAAGTAAGAAATCTAATGATTGTGCAGTTATGAATTCGATCAAATACTATAGGTACCTACATAAAATATAGGATGCCCGGGAGAAAAAGAGTATAAGTCAAAGTCGCCTACCAAAACACTTCTTCAATTTTCTTCTACTTTCCTAGAGATATTTGTGTGGTAGGTACATGCATTTAACGGTTCTGATGAGAAGTGTTATTTTCATTTTATATATTTTTTCAACAGTTTGTGTTTCTATATAATCAATTAAAGGTGTTTTCTGAGCAATACCATTTTTTGACTTGTACTTTTTTTCCCGAGCATCCTAGAAATTTACTTCTGTGTGTGTCAATTGTAAATATAAGTCTTATATAGTAGGGTATATATATAAAAGTGGGATAGATGCTTCCCCCAAGGAAAAAAAATAGCAATATTCGATGTTATTAGAATATTAATACATGGTCTATTTACTAGAACGTAACGATTTCTATAATGAAAAAATATGATTCAAATAAAATAAGCTAAGATTATCCAAAGAAATCAGAAGTTCCGTTTGGTCTGATGAGATGAAGAATTCAGTTTAGACGTAAGAAAAACAAATTTTGTAATGAACATATCTAATATCTCACATACATTCTAAAGTACAACAGTAAACAAAATACAATTATCAATAAATGGATAAGCAGAAATAATCGAAAGTACACTGCAGAGCTATTATTGTCCTGGCGACTCTGACGACTTCACTATTCCTTTCAATCTTTGATTCTTCTTATTTTTTCAACAATCATTAAGGTCGGGACACACATTACCGGGCCGTGCCAGGGCCGGACACGGCCGTCATTCGGCCCTGGCACGGCACGTTAAAGGATGAGACATACATAACCGGACCGTGCCAGGGTCGAACACGGCCGAAGAGGAAGAAATAATCAGAAGCCTTGCACGGCGCGTGTATCTAGGAACCACACATATCCGTCAGTCGTCAGTTGTCTTGGAAACTGCTAGGTTGCTAGGCGCTAAAACACGTAAATTACGGAAACACGAGAAGCGCGGCCGGACCGTCACCGCGAAAAAGTGAAACTGAACTAACTGGCCCGGCCCGGTGACGGTCCGTTAGCGACGCCCGGTCACGACCCGGTAAAGTGAGAACAAAAGCATTTGATTCTATTGGACAGATCGTTCGCCGGACGACGGACGGTACTCGGCCGTGCTCCGACCCTGGCACGGCCCGGTAATGTATGTCCCGACCTTTACTGAATGTTTGAAAAAGTCATTCTCCATTTTCCACAGAAAGTAGATAATAATAGAAAAATAAGTAATAATCGATAGATTTTACACTGTATTATCATCCGTGACTGTAAGAATATTTGTATGGTAAATCGTTCATGAAATAGAGGTATCTATCCTCCGTCGCTAGTGAGGCATCTATCCTCCAAAGAAAGACTAACGGTGGAATAGTTGGCTCACTGATAATTATTCCGAAATGCAAGATTTAAATAAGATCTTCGTCAGTTAACTCTACTGATCCGCAAAAATTACTTTCACGTCGAATTTCTTCGAAGAATATTCTACAGACGTTATTTTAGCAGAGACAGTTTCTCCTGAAATTAAAAACGAGCCGTGCCCTTCACATGAGACTGTTATAAAAACTTAATTAACATAGTTGATGGGTACATTTTTCAGGTCTATATGTTCATGAATATGTAAACTTATGTAACAGAAATACCCCATTGCCTAAATCGTGCCAGCATGTTCGAAATAAAGGGGAGTGGGCATCTATCCTCCAGGGGCATCTATCCCCCTTTTAGCCTATAGTATTTAACCGAATATATAACTGTACTATCATTATAAATTTCTCACTGGAGTTTTTCCCCATACTTCCTGGAATTATATTCTTAATTTTAAAACGCCATTTTTCTCAGTGCATCATCTCAATAATAAAATTATATAATTTACAGAAAGTTCGTAAATACAATAATTACACTGGTCAACAGTGATTTTGTTACACGAACCAGACCAGGTGATTCTTATAGATTTATGTGCGCTAAAAACGAATCTGACTCTCAAATTTGCGTATCGCGTCAGGATTTTGAAATACTTGAGGTTAAATATACGAAAACAGGCGATTTTGGCCATATTCACGGGTCTATTACAATTAAACTAACAAATGTTTCTTAATTGCACTTACAGCATTTGAAAGTGTCGTTTTTGAACTTTTCAATACATTACTTGATTGTTCCTAAACGATTTTACAAAGCCAAATTTCAATACGACAAGTCGATCGTTTAGGTCCACCGCGCCACGCGTCTAAATGTATCAGGCGCGTGGTGCGGTGGACCTAAACGATCGACTTGTCGTACTGAAATTTGGCTTTGTAAAATCGTTTAGGAACAATCAAGTAATGTATTGAAAAGTTCAAAAATGACACTTTCAAATGCTGTAAGTGCAATTAAGAAACAGTTTTTAGTTTCATTGTAATAGACCCGTGAATATGGCCAAAATCGCCGGTTTTCGTATATTTAACCTCAAGTATTTCAAAATCCTGACGTGATACGTAAATTTAAGAGTCAGATTTGTTTTTAGCGCACATAAATCTATAAGAATCACCTGGTCTGGTTCGTGTAACAGAAAAAAAATGTAATTTTGTTGACCAGTGTTATTCGTCTCCTTCTAATTATCTCACGTTGCTTACCATCTCTGGAAGTTCAATGTACAGTTATTTGTCACATTATCATCTTCCTTGGGGAAGCTTCGATCTCAGGGGAGTTTGAATATATATACACTTCCCTCTGCGCTTCTCTCGTGCGAAGACCTCGGCAGTCCCTTTCCCCAAGCGTAGGTATCCAATTAGTTTAATTGCCATATGCGGGTATATCGCCATACCCTGTGTGAATGTGGTCTAGATCTAATCCACGCGTATACATGGAGTTGGTAGATCGAGGCACATACTTCGCAGTCGCGTAAAATACGCTCCCAACATTGTAGCTATACGTATCCATAACTTACCTCCCCCGCGATAAGCTCCGCGTGTTTAACGTAACGTCGAACAAGGAAATCAATCGGTCGTCAATTGACCACCCTGGTGCTTTTACAAGCGGATGCTTCGCCTCCGTAAAATTATTCCTGCAACATAGTTTCCACTCCGGACAGTCGACAATGTCCCGTTGAATTGGCTACAACCGATCGTCACGAGCAGTTTACAGCGTCGAATCGACCACTGAACGGGTTTTTCTTCGGCGTTGACCACAGCCGCATCGAACGATCGCCGTGCTCGCAACGAGCGACGGAGGACTGATGTATTGCCATTTTTTCTCTACGATATGCGCGTAACCTCGATGAACCATTTCGTAAAACGCGTATGGACTCTCGGACCTAACGAGATCCATGGCCCGTAAATTCCAAAGTTACGACCAAGAGAAGGGGGACAGGAAAAAAGAGGGAGAGAGAGAAAAAACTATCGCGGACAGAGTCCGGAGGTCTACCGTATGAAGGGAGCAGGCCTCCGGATATCTGGAGGAGGCGGCGGTGGTTTTCCGGGCTACCGGTTCGTTTTGAGCACGATAAATCCCGAATTTAAATAAGTGAGCCACTCCACCCACCGTTCCTTTTTCTCCGCGCGCGCGCACACACAGTCGGTTTTACGTAACGTTCACCGGCGCGGCTACGCTCCCGGGGGTTGAGAGTTTTATCGAGCCACCGTCTATGGAACCGCGCTTCTCTCCCGCTCTCTTTCCCTTCGCCAGTCTCCGGGCAACTCCGTGGATTATATTTTCCGCATAACGCTGCGGAGAGAGAGTAGGCGATTCTATCATCTCCGCGTTTTCCTTGGGCACTCGACTCTTACAGGTGGCGGTGTCGTTGCAACCGACCCTTCTCGAAGTCCTTGCGTTTCCACGGAATAGATATCAGCTCGCGATATATGCACTGGCGATTAATAAATTCGAAACGTCTTAATTACTGAGAAATAAGGACCACATCCAGGCTTAAACTATACGCGGAGTATACAATGTGTATTCGAGGAAGCTTGACATAGGCGATATGCCCTGATTGCCGAGCAGACGTAAACACTTGGTCACGCGACAAATGTCAAGTATTAGTTAGGGTAATTGTATTCCGAAATTAATAAACCGGTTACCGTCACAAAAATAAAACGCGTAGTAATAGTTGCCAAAAAGCAGAATATTTTAATTTTAAGGACACATATCGAAACCCGATAATTTTGTATTAATTCAACAATTACATAAATTGTACGACGTTCGATATCTCTTCCGTACGCGACCTCCGCCATATTTTTACGGCTGCTCGAGAGATAGGGTATATAGATTTTCTACTAAAATGCACCATTCATCACAGCATCCTCGACTCAACAACCAATAGCATAGGGTTTAGAGTGTAGTACGGCATATCACTTATCTGAAGCTTCTTCGAACACATACTGTATAAAAGGGAGTTGCCTAAAGGAGGGGATCGGTTTACGGTCTAAAGTGACTAATATCAGGCTATTTCATTTCTTTCACGTTGCTTAATCAAGTTTCTCCTCATGATGAGTATAACAGCTCTCATTACAATGAGAAATTTGACTAAGCAGGGAGAAAATAGTGGAATATCCTCATCTTAGTCGCTTTAGACCACACACCAATCCTAACTCTCAGGCAACTCGCACTAGGGTACAGCCTTTTTGTGAACCTCACGTCGGACGTCTACGCTATAAAGCTAGGAATCCACTACACTCGACTCGACTCGACTCGACACGACACGACTCGACACGACACGGTGACAAAAATTTGCGTGGTGTGTCCACTGGAATCGACGCGACACGACTCGACGCTACTCGACACAACGGTAGTGCTTCGTCCTTTTAAATTTTAACGTACAAGGATACATCGTGTATGGCTCTATAATTTTTCCAATTATTGCTTCTCTGTAACATCTATACAGATATAAATTTACTATATACCTATTTATGTTCACTTGGTCTATTCAAGGCTTTTGAGATTTCTTCTCAAGCTTCGTTGCATATATTATATTTTGGTCTCTACATTTCAAACTATGTATATTTTACAGCATCTCATATGCTCTAACTTTATTAATGAGATCCTCCTCCATTCCCCTGCGAAATTAATGTAAAATCTTCGAACTGCCCTTCTACACTTTCCAAGCAAGACTGCCGCAATTCAACTGCTCGTTCATCGGTCCATATCTCGATGTGCACGCAAACCGTGTCCACTAGGCTCGACTGGCCAGCCAGAAAAGTGTCGTGTCGAGTCGAGTCGAGTCGTGTCGAGCCTAGTGGATTTCTACGCCATTTAAATACATGGAAAATCATGCGATCAGAAACGCGTCGTGTCGAGTCGCGTCGAGTCGTGTCGTGTCGAGTCGAGTCGAGTCGAGTGTAGTGGATTCCTAGCTTTAGTCCTTGACGCAAGCCTGTACATATTATAGGGACCATGCAAGGCGACGTGTAAGGTCTCCGGTGGCCAAATTTCAAAGTTTTCGAGTGATATTTAGTATGTAACGTAATGGGAATAAAAACAATTACGTGAACAGTTAAAGTTGGCTTTATTCTAATAAGTGAAAATAGTTGTCACAAAACTGTTTGGCAGTATGGTGAGGAATTATGCATGGCTGGCCATGTTTGCGGTGCAGTGGAGATGAGAAATTTAAGAAAAGGAAAAATCAACAGAAGAATTGTTTATGTATTATAGGTTTTCATTTTCAGAACAGTGTCGCATTTACAAAATAGTGAAACCGAGGCCTTGAATAACTGACTGAATATTGAATTGACAATAATTACTTTTATTATGATGGTTGAGATCTCGCGGTCATTATCTTTCTATATTTTTTTTTCATTTTGTATAATGTTATTCATTTGGTGTTGATTTCGGTATTAATACGTTCGTAGTTATTATGTGTTACAATCGATACCCTGAGGTGGTATTAATTGTAACAAATTGAAGCGGTAACTTTAATGGAAAGTATATCTTATTATTTGTTGTTCTTTCTGATGTTTATTATGACATAATCAAAGCCAAAAGGCCTCTTTCTTCATGTAAAATTAAGATTGCCTACGATTTGTAATAAACTATAATAGCTATCCGCAAATGATTTTTTTTTTGGTACAACCGACACCACTCTGTTCTAACAATAAACTTTCTAAGTCCTTGATAGGAAAGAAATCAAATGACTTTAAATTACGAGGGAGAGTAATAGTTCAAATTTCACTAAGCTTCGTGGAGAACCTAATACAGATATGTCGAGAACTGCAGTGAACGCGATCCTCGAATGTATATAACTGTTGCGGTTTTCTGATATACGAGAAGCTAGAGACAGATTCGAACGCGGTGGCGGGAAACTACTTCAAGTGCAGCAACTATGTATATCAGTTCAGTCCCAAATAGTTCAAGCAGACAAGACGTCTAACAATGCGGTATATACATACATTGCATGTGTGTGATATTCTTTCGAGTTTATTTTGCTTTCGTATTCGGTCCCGATGAAAGAACCCTGCGCAAGAAAAAAATAATCTCAATTATACGAAAGTTACATTAAGAAAAAATTTACTAGGCAATTACACGTGTTTTTGAATAGTCCTAAGAACACGCTTATTTGATTAGAATGAGTATCGATTGAACGTGTATAAATATTATTGATTGAATTCAATATTATTTGGATTAACCCATTCCCTCCCAAAAAACATATCCATTTTTTATGTTTCTCTCTATGGTTTAAACATATTTTACTATATACGCGTAAGAGCTCCCCAAAAATTATTAAAAAAATTACTAATTAAAAAATGACTAGATGTGTTGAGTACGATAGAAGCGCGCGCGAAATAATAAATAGCGCTGCAGAATTGTTTTTCTTAAGTGGGTCGCAAACGACCCACTGGGAGGAAATGGGTTAAACTGATATCCTAAGAACAAATTTATTCAACTAGAATGAATATCGAGATTAAATGTATATAAATATTACTGATTGAATTTAAATGATTTAGATTAAATTGTTACCTTTTCGAGTCGAATAAATATGCTCAGATTATCCAAAAATAAATTTATTTTGATCAAGACACTTTCTTTCTCGGCATTTCATTTCTCATTTTCTATTACTTCCAAGGGGTCGCTCATATATTACATTACACCCTGAAGATGGAAAGGGAGGGAATCACGAAAATATGACAAAATCTGACCTTAGGGGGAGGGGGGCTTATGACATCACAAGTATTAGATATGTATATTGATACAATATTGCTAAAAAAATGGCATTTTTCGTGCACAAAAAATTCTTCTATAATATAAACCGCTGCCGAACGATATTATTTTGTGGTTTATTATTTTTCCACGTTTTAATATTCTAGTCGCTACACACGCAAAACTATTTTAAAATAGATACTGATTAATAAATTAGTATATTGTAGATTAACAAATATATATAGGAACTGATCCGAATATGGGCTCTGTACTTAATATGAGCCCCTGGTTTATTTACCTAACAAATAACGCTATTTATCTGAAGGTGAGTAAATTTAAGCTACTAGGTATGGCCGCCACACAAACATCGCCCGTTTTTGCCTTCATTCCACATGGTGTTTGTCCAAGGTGCGGGTTTGTTTTCTGTTTACCAAACATTTTGCAGTGTAAGTTTAATTAGCTTAATTTTCATATTTTCTGATATCAGTTCATAACTCCTTTTGTTTAAGGGGTCGTCCATTAATCACGTGATGCTTTTTAACATTTTTTTAAACCTCCCCTCCCCCCTGGTGATACGTGGTGAGATTTAAGACCCCCCCCCCCCAAATCATGTGCATTTTCTTAGTACAAAAAGTATCTTAAAAATTTTAGAATATTATCTTTAATTACAAGTAAGTATAATCTAACTTAATTCTGGAAAATTAAGGACCGTGATAAAAATGTCCAGACATTAAGGTTGCAGGTTGTTTAGAAATCGCGCGTTCAACGAAAAAATAAATACACGTGATATCTCTCACTACAACCCCCCCTCCCCTCTTGTGATATTTCGTGATTTTTGCCGACCCCCCCCCCCCCCCCCCCCTTCGGACCTCACGTGATTAATGGACGACCCCAAAGGTTAAAAATGAATTCTTCCATGTGTTCTCATCATATAAAATATAGTAAATAAACGTTTAATTATTTGAAACTGCTATTCCGACAACCAAACGTCATATTTATCTCCAAGTGTTTGTGTCGATATTTTCATGTAAACAGAAACTGAAATTTTTAGAGCTTATATGCAGTCCAAAGTTGCAGTTAAAATTTTCTATTTTCAATTGCAAATTACGTTACCCACTCTATTAGCAGTTGTCAGATCAGAATTTCGGGGGTCAGCAGTTCCTGATTCTCACACTGCGAGCGTCAACAGGCATTGACTATGTCACTCCACTCACTAGCACGGAGCGCATACGTATTATACGCGACGAAAATCACGCTGTCCGCTCTCTCCACTTTAACCCCGAGCTCTATAGTAACATAACACGACGAATATCACGCTATCGCTCTTGAATTCAGTAGTACGTGCCATTACGCTTTCTTCCTATTAACCTCCCGTCAGCGATTCAAAAAACCTAGTTTACGTGAGAAAATAAACGTACGTAACGTACCGTCACACGCGATATGGAGCGCACGCGCGTTCGGTGATGGAATTCTCTCTCTCTCTCTCTCTCTCTCCCTCTTCCCTTTCGACTTTAGATACCCCACGGAGCGAAAGAGTGACGACGACAGCTGCGCAAGAGGGATGGGAGAATAATTTGAAACTCGACGAGACAATCGACCGTGTCGCGAAGCCGAACGGAGGGCCGAGGCGAGCGCACGGAAAGCTTTCGCGGGGGTTGGGCTCGAAGTTGTCGACGGATTCGTCGGTACGAGTGGTGGCTGCTCTTCTGGGCGTGTCGTCAGGCTAACCTAATCCACCACGAGACTATCGTGATGTTTTCGGTAAACTTCGCCATGAGCAAATCGAATCACGCGAAATCCGCGGTAACAATCTTCGGTTTGACTTTGTCCGCCACCCGATTGATTTGCTCGTCCTCGGTAAACTTCCCGATTGCGTTAGAATCCCGACAGCGTTGACCCACGCTAACGGGAAAGGGATGGTGCCTCTGTGAAAAACGTTCGCGCTAAATCAGGTCCGTCGCCGGCCGATCGTCGACTATATTCGCGTATAGAGATGTATTTTAACGCTCATATAGCTGGCGTAAATCGACTTGTGCGCCCTCATTTACACAAGCAAATCGTTGCATATGAACGTAATTTGAAAACTGGCACAAACCAAAATGCTTGGCTTGAATAAAATTTGTTCGGTCATTTTTCATTTTTCGTGTAATTGGCGTAAATCGGCTTGTGCGTCCTCATTTATACAAATCAATCGTTGCATATAAACGTAACCTAAAAACTTGCACAAATTAAAAGCTTTGGCTTGAGTAAAATCTATCCAGTTAAAGATTTTGCATGAAGTTTGTACGTTTGGATGAACATATAAATGATATTCCAGTATAGCGCATGCGCACTGATTCATTCATTTTCTAATTTTCTAATTAAGGTACTTGTCTCCAGGTTTTCTCGTACACCTAACGTCAATGATTCTGATCGGCCCGCTTTGAAAATGACGGTATTTCAATTGAGTCGACCGTAGTTAAATGGTACGAGCGGATTTTCTTATTTTGCCATGAAACACCAATGCAATTTAGGCTTAGTGCAAAATACTGAGATTCGCTCGAATTTTTTAGTTGCGGTTGACTCGATAAAATTACCGTCGCCCAAAGCGGATCGATCAGAATCATGGACACTAGGTCTACCTTAACGGTGGTAGCAGTGTCTCAGATATACGTCCTAATAAAAGAAAACCTATAATTAAAAGGATATCTCCATTTCCGAACATTTCTATACACTGAAACTATTTTTCATCAATTCTACACAACTATTTACACATCGTAATGCAGTGCTTCTTGTAAATAAACGACTAGAAAATGTATAATAGACCTTGTTCCTGCGCAGATTCACAGTGCGCATGTCACATTTTTCAGACTGTGTACTTGTAACCTAACCTCACAATAAATTCTATTTGTTTCTCTTATTACCGATGGGTAAAATAAAAGTTAAACATTTTATGATGCTACAAAGCATTGTGTGTTTGGGGTCGTCCATTAATCACGTGAGGTCCGAAGGGTGAGGGGGGTGTTCGGCAAAAATCACGAAATATCACAAGGGGGGAGGGGGGGGGGGGCGTTGTAGTGAGATATCACGTGTATTTATTTTTTTCGTTGAACGCGCGATTTCTAAACAACCTGCAACCTTAATGCCTTGACATTTTTATCACGGTCCTTAATTTTCCAGAATTAAATTAGATTATACTTACTAGTAATTAAAGATAATATTCTAACATTTTTAAGATACTTTTTGTACTAAGAAAATACACGTGATGGGGGGGCGGGTAGCCTTAAACCTCACCACGTATCACCAGGGGGGAAGGGGGGTTCAAAAAATGCTAAAAAGCATCACGTGATTAATGGACGACCCCTTTGGAGAATGTGTTAGTGATAATATCGATTTGACTATCCTTGACATTCGGGATATGTGAGTGAGGTTATGGTCTAATGTTTTGGTCTGAGAAAAGTGGGGGGGATGTCCACGCGCATCCTTGTAGAAACAAGGTCTATTCAATGGTGAAAATCGCAAGGGAGTTGACAAGCAGATTGACAGCCGCGATACTTTTAGCAATATTAGGTTTCTTGAGTACTTACGCTAAAATCGGGCTGCATTGCATTCTGCGGGCCACACTCGAGCCTATTTATTTATTACTTAATCTTTATTTCAAAGTGGATGACTAATATATACTGTGCGACCACTGACATTTTGTTACGGAGCGCGACCATTGTAGGGTTAATAATACAAACATCAGCAAAATAATACAAAAATCAGCGAATGATAATGGTAAATCGTCGTTAAAATTTATCTATATTGCTGCTTGTCAAAATAACATAATGATACCTTGCAGTGCTTTGTAACTTACCAAAATACTCTACCCGTAAACTCTACACAAATTATACACCTAAAGACAGAACATACATGAGAAACTTATATATATTCTAGTCACAGGCAAATAGTCTGTCCCTAGGTGTACAAACGAGATTAACCACATGAGTGACATACAATGACTCAGTTTCTTTGAGTAAATCGGCGTATGTAAGTCCATTTGAATAAATTGCATGAGCTCGAAGACCAACCTTTACGAAATCTCGTATCTAGAGCATATGTAGAGGAAAATTGCCTATGTCGTACTACCACGAATATTTTATGAAACAGAAATAGCAGAGTACTCTATTTTACAGAAAATCACTGCTGCTACGCGATTCAGGTAGTGGTAGGTAATCGTACCACCACAGACTCTATGAAATAGAGTGCTCTGCTATCTTTGTTTCATAAAATATCAATGGTGCTACGATATCGGTGGCTGACATGGGGCAGAGCCTGATCAGTATGACGCCGGTCAGGGTACACCTTATATAATTTCTATGTGTGATTTAGAATACTTTTGTTAATACCTATGGTTATATGAATCGAAAGTATTTGTGATTGGGTTGAGACAAATTTTACTGAAAGATAATTCGTAAAGGATGAAAGATTTTGAAGAACAGGATATTTCGTCATATTAGGGATTAATGCAGAAAATATTGGAAGTGATGTCGTGAACTTTTTATTACCCCGAATTTCAGAACTGGGAACTGAATAACCAATCCTTTTCTTCGATTTAGAACGCGGAGGAAAACTAACACCAAACCTCCACAATGCCATGATAACAGTACCGCTCTAGTGCTTCCAAATTTTCTCACCAAGTATCGTAATTGCGAATGTCAGATCCCAATAGAAAACTTTTTCGCACATACGCTGCGTCTATTACGTCTATGATACACCTGCCATTCCGTTACAGATATATAATATTATACAAGTGACACCCGTTTACCGCCAAGCATAAAGCGCTTTACCTTGTATTCACCCAAAAAGCAGCTTCGTGAAGATTAATGGATTTCCTCTCGTTACAGGTGACGAGAGAATCGTGTGCGAAGGACAGGCTCCGTGGGAACAGACATGAGTTGAGGGGCGGATATGACGACGACGAGTCTATCGGCCGTGCTGGCCGCCGTCATTCTCTTTCATCTAATCCAATTATCGAATACCACTGGCATACCAAGTAAGTTGTTTCGTTAGTTATATAGTTAGGTTAGTTAGGTATATCGTATGTTCAGAACTTAAAGTGGGACGGCGCACTTTGTTTGTTAGTCCTGACAACCATATTCGTAGCTGATAATAGGGCAGTAACAGTTCTAAGTATGGGGAGAGTCCGACCTAGGTAATGCTTCAAATTCGGCGATTTTCCCTTATACAGCATAAAATAATATAGAGAAATAACTGCTGATGCCAAAAGAATGTTTTCTTGAAACAAAATATGATATAATTTCAGGATGAAGCCCTGGTTTTCTACGTGCTAGTAAATATTTAATAGGCTCGAGCAATTGTTTTTTTGTTCACGTAGAAAAAATGTCTTCTTCCAATAAAGGTATTCTTGTGAATCAAGAATATATATTTTTCGACCAAGAATCTGCATTCTTAAAAATTTTTAAGATCATATGTTTTTCATTCAAGACATTTTTTTGACACTAGCAATTATTTCTCTCAGTGCAAGGTACTTAAAACCGAAACACTGAAAATATTCCTTGAATTTAAAAATACGTTAAAATAAAAGCTATTGTAGACCTTTACTGAAAAAAAGACTTTCGTCCCAAGGTCAGTTCTTTCAGAATTATTAACGCCATCAACGGTTTTTAAAATAGAGCAACGTATTTTTCATTTAATGTTACTGAAGTGGCAATCAAGGTAAATTCAACAATGTATGATACAAATATTTTTATTTGAAAATTTGCAGAATAAAACCACTTAAATTACAGTCACACAAAAAAAAAGTGGAGTATACATTTGATGCGATATATCTTATTCGTAGTAATTTTGCCTCTTGATTATGAATCCGGTGTCAAAATTTAGCCATCACGTCACATTTTTTTTTTAATCAAAAAACTATCGAGAGAGCATGATTTTCAAAAAGTTAATGGACTTAAACCAAATTCGCTATAGGGGTTTTTTTGGGTCGCTGATCACGAATCTGAAGTCGGATTAAAAAAATTCAAGATGGCGGATCCAATATGGCGGACGAAATTTTCGAAAATTTTGAATTTTTGTAAATATAACTTTATATTGGTCATCAGCGACTGAAAAAAAACTCTATACCAAATTTGGCATGAATCCGTCGATTTTCGAAAATCTCGTCCGCCATATTGGATTCGCCATCTTGAATTTTTGAAATCCGACTTCAGATTCCTGATCAGCGTCCCAAAAAACCCCCCTATACCGAATTTGGTTTAAGTCAATTAACTTTTTGAAAATCATGATCTCTGGCTTTTTGAGATTAAAAAAAATGTGACGTGATAGCCAAATTTTGACACCCCGGATTCGTGATCAGGAGGCAAAATTACAACGAATAACATATCGCATCAAAGATATGTACCCCACTTTTTTTTTGTGTGTGACTGTGCACAGTTTTTTGAGGTTAGAAAAAGATTGTGACGTGATGGCCAAATTTTATATCGCATCAAATGTATACCCCACTTTTTTGTGTGTGACTGTGTTATCGGAACTCATTTCGCTCGAATCCTTAATTTTTAGGGCATGAAGATCAATCGCAGTGTTTATCAACTAACTGTGTCCCGGTCAGATAATATTGTATCACCAAGATTCAACTTTTGTAAAAAATATTTTAACGTATTTTCATATTCGAGGGAGATATTCAGGTATTCGGTTTTAAGCGCCTCACCCTGTGTATAGAGGAGATAAATTTAAAATAATTATTTAATAGTTTTCAAAGGATAGATAGTTCGTTATTGTACCCCAGGCAAAGGATAAGACTACGCGAACTTATAGTTACTTCAGAAATATTGAATACAAGTGCGGTCGAATTATACGATATGCGATTTTCCAACACCTCATACATCGCAGATATTATTGACGTTTCACTCCAACTTCGTCTGGCTGTCTGTCTCACATACGTTCTAAGCACCTAAATACAGACAAAAACACAAACAAAATCAGAAAAAGATAAAAGAAAAGACTAACATAACATTTCTGAATATATAACATAGTTGTAAAAAGATACAGCGTAGAAACAAGAAAATCATAATCACAAAGAGAAAACAAACTAATGCAAAGGAGCCTATTTTTATATGAGACATTCATCACGATTTCATCATTTTACCCTCCAACTTGCCACCCTTTGAGGTTGTACAAACTAATTTCAGACAATACAAATATTTCATGATATTTGTTAATATTAAGTAGCATAATGTTAATGATAATTGCTTGGACAACACATATACTTAATAAGATAATAATCTAACCTTTCGTTTAGCAACATTTGACTAAAATGTAGGAATTTAATTTTATAAGGCGGATATAGGGACGTCGAAAAGTCAATACCTACCTATATCTTTTCCAATAATGAAGGAAATGACTTACCCCATCGATAAATTACACCGCTGAAGGATATATTACCATCACACCATCCAGAATTATTTTTGAAACACATAGGTCAGGAAAGACATAAGTTCGTCATCTTGCTCCGTTTGCCAACTCACCCTTACCTCTCCTACGCATTTAAGGTTGGCAGGATGGAGGTGTTGGTTTGAGAAAATCGAAAAAAGGACCCAATCGAGGCGACGTAGTTATATCAAATCATATATATTCGTAATCCAATTCGCTAGCCGTCGAATTATTACGCGAACTCGAAAGCGGATCTTCGCTCTCCCTTTCTCGGCTGCATCGCGGCACTTTGCCAAGCAAAACTGCATGTCAATGCCCGCGAGGACACGGTATGATCAAACGGTCCGTAAACGGGAGTCTACTCGGTCCGTATCGAAGTTTCGAATACTCAGTCGTGTGAGGAGCTTACACGAGCCTGTTCGCCGAGTAGGATACAGAAAGACGGAATACGCGAAGAGAGGTAGGAGGCAAATCAGCCCTTGGCACAAACCGTTTCTGCTTTCTCATGAAAGCTCTACTGTCGTATCTCCAGAATTCATTGCGTAAGAATAAATACTTACATGTGTGCGTGCCACTCTAAATTTATCATTATTTGTAGAGTGATTATACAACGGTCACAAATAACGGCTGTGTGAATATGTTAACGATAATAGGTTTAAATCATCACTTCTGGCGTTTCATCATTTGATCGCGAGACGGATAAGGGAATCCTAGGAACAGAAATCTCTTCCCCCTCTGTCTCTCTGATTAGTTCATTTAATATTCCTCAATTGGTAATCAAGGCTCAAAGAGCATGCGAGAGCTAAATCCCGTTTATACCGTGATATTGAATTGCACAGTTGGAAATGTTGTGTTGAAAATAGTCCATCCATTTTTGTATACTAAAATCAAGTGATTCTTTGTATTAAATGAATACTTCTCGTATTAATTTTAATATGAAAAATCGGTTGATTTTAACACTCAAATATAAGTGGACTATTTTCAACACAAAATTTCAAACCGTATACCAACTGCATCCGTCTTCGTTGCACCACACCCCGACGCATGCGAACCCTATACGTCAATTACAAACCGTCGAGAAAACTCACAGGCCTTGCTCGGTTCTTTTCAGTTGTGAAACCGTACCCGGGGCTGGAAGCTTTACCCAAGTCTTTCTGGCACGAGCTCAGCTCCCCCTTCACCGAGGTAAGCGCAAATTACTTATCGTTCGCGGTCGTAAAAGTTATATCTGCGAACGCCCGCTCGAATCGACGCGGTGTGCAACTCCCTTCTCGCGTTCGAGTTGTCTTACCTCCCAAGTTTCTCGGTCGGGCGACTCGACGAGAAGGGTATCCCGGTGAATGTGCATTCGGAGACATACTGCAGATCTGCTACCGGATTAAGCGTGGATCCTGTCGAACTGAGACCCGAGTATGAGGAACCTCATCTCCCGCTTTATCAACGATAGCAAACCATCTAACTTTGACAACCGAACTGCATACATATGTAGGAGAAGCTCGGGCTAAGCGGATTAGTTAATGTTTGGTAAGAAAAGTGACACAATTGAAATTGGGATTAGAAATTTTGTTTGTTAAAATAATCCTCTTCACCCTTGTGCAAGTAAATGAAATCAAAATATTTTTATTTTATACATTCTTAACTTACATGAATTAAAATTTACTATTTATTGTTAATATGCCCATCTCCCACTTTCATTAATATTTCAGTTCTTTCTAACATAGAATCCATAAGTTTTTCCTAATTATCTTCCACTTTTCCATGATGAAATCACATTTGAAAAAATGCCTTAATTCTATTAATTAATACAAGCGTGTATAAATTTAAATGAAAGCCTTAATCGAAATTAACGAATTCTTCCAAGTACTTACATATTAGGGCGAGAGAATATATCAGTTTTCCCCGACCCCCTTGGGCAAGCGAGTTGGTCACTAGAAAAAAGTGAATTGAATTAAATAAATTAATATCAGTCTTGACGATCATCACAAAAGCAATTATCAAGTTCTCTATCCGGTACTTTTTCGCTGCTGATGTAATATTATAGATTCTTTTTTCTCATTTACTAATACACTCATGACGCGTTTTAGAGTGCTTTCGCGCATGGTTTGCTTTACGTTTATATTTGAAAACATTTAAAATAGAAGAAACATGAATCAATACAACTGCAGCGGCATGCAATATGGCCGGGAAAAGAGGATGGGCCATCCGCTTTATCAGAAAGTCTACTTGGCACGAATTCCCAAGGGTTACGATAAGTATAGGCGATAAGTAAACGATTTTAAACTCCAATATATAGTATCTTAGGAACATACCGTTCTTATATTAAAAAAGATTCACAGTGGTAAGGGAACAATCACTGCTTATAACCAAGCTACGTATTTTAGCGAAATTCGTAAGAAAACGCATAATTTTTTTTCCATTTCTTCATGAAAAATTTGCGATCGAAATTAGATGTTTTTTCCTACTAACATAGCGTCAGCAGTCAGTCGCTCTCTCGATCTGCACAGAAGCAAAGAAGAAGCCTATCTACTTTGCTCAGGGCATCTGCTTTAACCGAGCTTCTCTTAGGGGTCTGATGTTCGGCAAATAGTCCACACCCAGCTCTGTGATAGATCCTTGCACACAGAGAGAAAAAATTAGTTACGAGATCGCTAGTATTTATTTATTTTAATTACATTTTTTATATAACAATAAAATATATTTTCATTGCAATCGAGAGGAATCGCATGTGATTGTAAGGAAGAAATATTAAATAAATTTGAAAAAAAATGGGTGCATGGCATGCCCGTTAGAAGTGTGATTCAGAGATCCTTCTATCCCTCGATTGGTTTTTCCCTAATTACGAGTATTTCCCTCTCTATAGGGGAATATATATTTTCCCTAACACAATTCTGATGCTTCAATGTTTTTAATTCAGAGTGTGTTAAAGCTTAATATAACACTGAGAGAAAAAACTTGTAAAACCTTTGAGCGAGTTAGCTAAAGTTAAATTGTGAAGCGCTTAGCTCCTTTAAAGTTTCAAATGTAATAATAATATTGGTGGTAATACAACACCACTTTTACAAGGCTTTGAGTTTAGAAAACTATTTAATCTAGGGAATGATATATTTCATTGCACACACAGAAACTGTTTAATTTATGTAAATTTGAAATAAATATTATAAACCAGGTAAACTTTTATATACAAAACTTATTAAGTAGCTTACATCAACTCAACATAAATAAGTTATCAAATAGGTATTTACATGGGTACAGTGTTTAACACTAAACTATCTTTTTGGATAATCCGTTATGGATTTTTCTGAAAGGAAGTGTATATATTTATAAATATTTTTTGGTTTGGCCTGATGGGCACATTATAATAACTACCTACTCAAACTAGCAGTAAAACCTATAATTTTTTAATAAGCAGAACATTCATTTTGCATTTTCATTGTACAGTATGTCCCGTGGATAACGCAAGTATTTGAATTTCCCTGACATTTGACTTTGGTAGTGCTTGGAACGGTGCTGTAGTTAGAGTTGGCTTCGGAAGAGTGCGCTGGGTTCTTACGAGCCGTGTTTCCGAAACCTGTATGATTATTTCTCATCACTTCTACACATTATTTACCGTTATTTTTACAAATTCAGTTAATTTCGAGGTTAGACGCTTCGATCTCCCGAATGAACAGTTCTCGGGAAATCAAATGTTTTACACTTTTCGCGCTCTCGAAACACGGCTCGTAAGAACGCAGCGCACTCTTCTGAAGCCAACTATAACTACAGCACCGTTCCAAGCACTACCAAAGTCAAATGTCAGGGAAATTCAAATACTTGCGTTTTATCCACGGGACATACTGTATATTGTGTATTTTATTTCATAAGATTAAGACTGTATAGCAATAAAAATCATTCGTTTAATAACGTTTATTTTTGTAACGCCATATCCTAAAATTACATTTATTCGACAGCTTCAATGAATCAAAACAATGTCATTATTGACAAGTGAAAAATAAAAATTTTATTTCACAATGTGAAATAAAACTTAATAGTCAACAAATAACAAATCAAAGGTCTTACATCAAACATTTATTAATTATTAATAAATTTCATGAACAATTTTATTCATAATTTAATGAAAATTTATATGAATAGTACTGTTACTAACATTATTTATATTTATTCCTGGAATTACCTATACGTTCGCCTCTTTCTTTCGCTGTTTTAGAATTATTTTGACAGGTGCTTACACTGCATACTGTCCTTCCAGACATTTGCATTAATAAAAATGAATTTTAAAAGTGATTGCACTACTTATTTATAATTAAAACAAGTTAAAAACTTACCTTGGATATCAAAGGAGTCTACAGCAGTAATAGTTTAAACTTCTATTTACCAGTCTATATAACACAATAATATCTACTAATTTTAATTATTTTCAATTGAAAGGGAAGCCACAGCAGGAACACTGTTCGGAATAAAAAATCAAATTATTTATCTCTTATGATTAAACCACTATCACTATCTGAAAACTTTATAGGGGAAGTTCGTCTGGTATCGGACAGCGGGCAGCATCGGACAAAGCAGTTTTCGTTATTTCCTGCTTGAGACAGCGCCTATTAAGCATACAGTGAGTTGATGGGAATGAACTAGCCAAGCCCACGCCATATTGGAATTGTTCTATGAATGGTGTGTCTCGTGCGTCGAGTTTTTTGTATTTTCGCAAGTGATCTGGTGCACGGAGATAGATTTGTGACTGCAACTTATTACAAAGTAAGTGTATTTATTAGGCTATATTTCAAAGCCTAATAAAACTGTATTTTGTGTTTTAAAACTCCTGTAAGTAAATAGTTAGCCTTTGTAATTTGTTCTGTTACTAAATTACCTCAAAAGACCAATAATTCTCTATAGTTTTATGTTTGACCGATACCACCCTCCACTTCTTAAGGACGCTACTTTGTGTTACTTTTGATTTTTTACAAAAATATGTATTAGTTTTTACTTGTCAAATCACGTTTAACATGTTGTGCATAAGATACCAAGGTATCATTTTGTGCATTAAGTAATTCGGTATAGCTCTTTTTCAGCTTGACAGTCTAAAAAAAGCTAAGGTGTCCGATACCAGACGACCTTCCCCTAGGTACGCAAACACTGTATAAACTTAACGAGGTCTGTGATGTGGCACCCAGAGTGACGTGTTGCTCCCCCCTCACGTTTTCCCCGCCAAACAGTTACCAGGCAACCTCTCCCTCTCTCTACAAACCTTGATCACGGCCTCTATCTGCAGGTCCTCTACCCTGTGATAGACTGACTGTAAATTGTTTGGTTCGTTATGTGTTCTGCGCATGTGTACTATGTGACCGATCTGCCTTCTAATTGTAAGTTAGAGGCGCTAATCTCGTGAACTAGGTAATCAAATGGTATCACGTCCCTCATCTATACTGCCCAACTATTGAGATAGGCAGTAACTGCTAACCGACAAATTTGTGGAAAATCAACTTTAACTTCGATGCCTTTAGCAGAAAGGTTTCCAAGACAGATTACTAATAAAACCTAGTTTTGACACTACAAAAGTGTACGAAATTTGGGTACAAAATAATTCAAGATATTCAATGGTACCAAAAAACGCACTTCGATTTGTTTTGCTAGTTAGGGACTGCCTTTCTCCATAGTTGGGCAGTATAGTTCCCCTATCCTGGCACTGTAGCGTCGTCTACTAACGCTTGTCCGAGAGTAAAGAGTGGGGCGTTCGATATCCCCACTTTAGCCATCGATGGCCCTACTCTTGAGCCAAAGAGTAGTAATCACTCAATGAGTCATCACCTCAACTTTTTCTACCGGCTGTAAAGAAGTTTCACAAAGATTTGATTTCAGTAAATAAATAATTACCTGCGTCCCCGCAAGTATTTTTCAGTAGCTCCAACAAATTTGTTCTCTCTGTGTGAGCGCGCTTGCTCGAGAACTCACATCACTTCACCAGTACTCGGAACATTCTCGTCGAACTCATTCATCTTCGCTGTCGAACGTCCCGTCATTTTTACAGATTTACGAAGAGGAGAGCCTCCCGACCGAAATCGGCGTTACACCCGAGCCGCGGCCGTACTTCGAGGATGCCGACGGTAACATCACCGTCCAGCTGGGAGCTCACGTGCACATGCACTGCAGAGTGCAGAATCTTCAAAAGCGGATCGTAAGTGCCTTATCAAGGGTCTCTCTTTCGTTCTATCTTTTCTCATCCTCTCATGATTATACGGTGCGACTGTACGAAACGGAATGCCGCTGAAAAGCCGGAAATCGACATAGTCGACATGGACATTAGACGTGGATGTACCTGTGTATACGTGCACAGCGCGTATTGCGCATTGGCGCTCTCGCCGGCTGTGAGAACCATTCCGAGTCTTTTCTTTATCCGCGCGGCAGTTATTCAATTCGATGCAACTCCGCGGTGCAGCTTCTCTCGTATATCCGTCACGCCGTGCAAACCCGCGTTACCATCCCCCTACACCTCGTCTCGCTCCAGATTTTTCCTTACACGCTCGCGAACGGAACGGAAGCACTCTCCGGATTCCTCGCCAGAGTGGCGGTGCAGCGTTACCGGTGTCACGCGTTCGGACGTTTGTTCCGGGCGGTATTGCCCCGCTGAATGGAAGGAATTCCATGGACGAGTAATCGTGCCGAGAGAGGAGCATACTATACGTAGCATTTCTCTTTGTGCCTTTCCCGTCGAACGGGTCGGCGGGATATGACGTTCGAGACGTCGCGAAGAAATGAGTCTGGAAGGCCATTACCACCGACGCGACTCCCGTTTCGTTGGTGACTCGTGAAAATCTCTCCGTCGCTTATGATCGTCGAAAATAAGACAGTGTAAGGTAAAACAGTGAGATAGATGCCCACTCCTCTTTATTATGCTGGTACGATTAAGGCAATGGGGTATTTCTGTTACATCAGTTTACATATCGCTCACTCCTTTCAACAACGTCATATCTCAAAAATCGGCGATTTTTAGTTATGCCTGTTTTCAGAATGCCCTCTGAAAGAGTAGTATATCCTTGCAAGCTCTCCTAAAAAATAACATTTTTTTAGATATGACGTTGTTTAAAGGCGTGAGCATTATGTATTTATAAACATAGATATGAAAAATTTATCCGTCAACTACTTTAATTTCAAGTGGAGAGCACAGCACGTTGTTAATTTCAGGTGAAACTGTCTCTGCTGAAATAATGTCTATAGCATATCGTACGAAGAAGTTTGACGTTAAAGTAATTTTTGCGGATCAGTAGAGTTAATTGACAATTTGATTTAAGTCTTGCATTTCGGTATAATTATCGGTGAGCCAATTATTCCACCGTTAGTCTTTTTTTGGAGGATAGATGTCTCACTGGCGACGGAGGATAGATGCCCTAGTGGCGAAGAAAGGTAGATGCCTCTATTTCATTAACAATCTACTGTACCGATATTCTTGCAGTCATGGAAGATAATCCAGTGTAAAATCTCTCTATTACTAACTTTAACTTTAACTGCAACTTCAACTTTTTTTTATTATTATCAACTTTTTGTGGAAAATAGGAAACGGCTTTTTCATACATTCGGTAAACATTGTCGAAAAAAGAAATAAATAGCGAAAGAAGGAATGGCGAGGTCGTCAAAGTCGACAGGACAATGATATTTCTTCTGTGAATTTTCAATTGTTTCTGCTTATCTATTTATTGATAATTGTATTTTCTTTACTATTGTATTTTAGAATACATATATTTAAGACATTAGGTATGCCCATTATAAAATGTGTCCTAACGTCTAAAATGAATTCATCTCATGAGACACCCAGAGTATCTATCCTCCAAGAGTATGGGCATCTATAACACCACTTGGCCATCTATCCTCCAAAATGTCGAAAACGGAATTTCTTATTTCTTTGGAAATCTTAGCTTGCTTTATCGAAAATATATATTTTTATTATAGAAATTGTTACGTTCTAGTAAATAGACCATGTATCCGCATTTTAGCAACAACGAATATTGTTGCATAATTTTATTTCTCCTTAGAGAGAGAGAGGAGGGGCATCTATCCTACTTTTACCCTAGAGAGAGGGAGAGAGAAAATTGAAAAAATAACCTCTCGAATATTCAAGGGGAAGGGGACTCTTGAATTCATTAATATATGATCGAGGGGCCGAGCGAATCATCGTCGGTCAATTCGATCTCGCCAACTTGCGGCTGGGCTCGCATTATGCGATGTACCTCTTCTTTCCGTGTATTATGTAAAGAAGCTCCATAAATATTCAGAGGTCTCAAATTGTTCGATAATCTGTGACAATGGCGATTCGATGGTTTTTTATGGCACTCATCGCGACACGGCGCGGTCGATGGGGGTTGGAATGAAACACGCGGAACAAGGGAGAAGGAAAAGAGATGAAAATGAAGTAGTTCTGTAAAAAATAGTATCGAGACTGAAGTAGTGGAGACCGGAGATGAATGTGAAACGGGTAAAAAGTTTCAGCCTTACATTTTATTGAAAAATGAGTGCGTGCGTGCGTGCGTGCGTGCGTGTGTGCGTGTGTGCGTGCGTGTGTGTGTGTGTGTGTGTGTGTGTGTGTGTGTGTGTGTGTGTGTGTGTGTGTGTGTGTGTGTGTGTGTGTGTGTGTGTGTGTGTGTGTGTGATAATCGGGACGTTTATTTCAAATATTAACTATATTGAAACCTGTATTATTATAATTACATGTGCATACGGAATATCCGACAGAAATTCGATACGTTCGTATGAAATTCATCCGATGCATACTTTTTGCAGCGCGCGTCTTTAATGAATTTAATTCGATTGCTCTACGTGGGCCGTAGATATATCCACCATTTAACAAGCCTGCGATAAATTCATTGCGCGATTGTTTCTGTCTTCAACATTTCAATTATACGTATGCACATCGCATCGAATATCGCAAAATGATTTTTCCCAGTGCAGAAAAATGCGTTCGCATCTCTCAAAATCGAACGAACTCTCCTCCGATCGGTACCTATATGAATCGATCAAAGCGATATCGCGAAGCGTACAAGCGCAATGCACGTAGCTGAAACGGAGTCGTCGAGCGCGAATTTCCACGCGGGAAATCACGAGAAATTCCCATCCGTCGACCGTTCATCGAGCTCGAAATTGCCTACTTCAATTTGCATCGTTGGGTGAGACCCGTCCGCTACGCCCGATCAAGCGTACATAGCGGGTTTTCGCGGTGCGATTGAGATTCCACCGAAGCGCGAGGTATTTATAATAATATGTTTATCAGGAGTGGATGATAGAGGTCAAGGTATGCGGGGACGTTTGTCCGATCAATCGGTTCACGCCTCTCCGGCGCGTGATCTACGACTTCCGAAAAGCTTGGGAACGGGATCTCGCGCGAGTACTTCAACACGCGGGACACTCGCGTACGAACGCGTATGTGTATGCCTGACATCACATGACCCCTCTACCGTGGACCGACCGCGATGTCATCCGCGAGGGAAGTATGGCAGCAGATCCGAATCACAGATACTCGTATTTATCAGTTTTTCTGTTTTTCCATTAAAATAATCCGTGGTTTGCTGGCATGGTCTCGTTTATCCTATATATTGAGTATTTTTTTATGATAATATATACCTCAGCCTCGGACCAACTGTGGCTCGATATTTCGCAGATACTCAATTGAACGTACATCCGACGTTATGGATTCTATCACTGATGACTTTTAAAATGTCATTCTGTAATGCACTAATGCCGGTGAACAATTAATTCTCATGCTTTCATTAGCTACACGCTCAGAAAAACAGGTGTTACCGTAAATGGATCGCTCTATTTATAAGATTTCTATATAATACAAAAAGAATTCTTCTTGTGATAAGAAAATAGGTTCTCGCAGCAAGCGGCAACAATTCTTGCATCAAAAGGAAGATTTATTTCCTTCAATGGTACAGCGTCTGCTTGGCGTAAGAAGAAACCATTTCTCTCGTATGACTTTTCCATTTGATGCAAATATGCATAGATATCAGTTTCTTAAAAGAAATGAACATGTAGACAATTTAAACTGATAGTGCTGCGTTACATTGGCTTATAATCTCGCATGAGCATAGCCCGAGTAGAAACTCGAAACCTGCTTAAAACCTTTTTGAGATTAAAAGTAGAACCTCTTTAGGCCCTCTTCATCCCCGTTACCTTACTAAAGATCTGAATAACTCTGTGCGACTAAAAGAAATGAACATGTAGACAATTTCAACTGATAGTGCTGCGTTACATTGGCTTATAACCTCGCATGAGCACAGCCCGAGTAGAAACTCGAAACCTGCTTAAAACCTTTTTGATTGCAAATAGAACCTCTTTAGGTCCTCTTCATCCCCGTTACCTTACTAAAGATCTGAATAACTCTGTGCGACTAAAAGAAATGAACATGTAGACAATTTAAACTGATAGTGCTGCGTTACATTGGCTTATAACCTCGCATGAGCACAGCCCGAGTAGAAACTCGAAACCTGCTTAAAACCTTTTTGATTGCAAATAGAACCTCTTTAGGTTCTCTTCATCCCCGTTACCTTACTAAAGATCTGAATAACTCTGTGCGACTTTTGCCTCTTATGAGCCTCTACATCCTATGAATTTTGATTATTATGTACTCGTATACAACCTGTTGTATATTGAACCTCTAAAGCCGCTCGCTATACAACTGGGAAGGGCATTGTGGACAGAAAGCTCAACCTATCTTTAATTGGCTTCAGTTATCTGGCAACGGCGTAACTGAACATAACGCTCTGTCATAAACGTCAGAAGTGTATTCAATGAAATTTGTATTTCTTCTGTGTTCTAGCAAAATGCGTTATATACTGTGCAATTACAAGGAAGTTGATCGTAGGACGATATGTAGTACTGTGTAGATTAGAGTGTATGCTATTGACCAATTGCCAAGGGTGCCGTACGCTTTTAGAGAGTCTATATATAGTATATCTTCCTATGATCAACATTTCGTCGGCTTCACATGAAAAGTTCATAAGTCCAAAATGACTGTTTTTACAGTAGATTAAAGAAACTGTTAAAAATTAGTGTCTCTTATTCTAAGAAGTTCAGAAGCTATACATGGGATTATCAAACAAAAGTTCAAACTTTTAGATAAAAAACTTGACAATAAAATACTTCCAAAATCCAGTTTAATTTGCAAGACGGCTTTTTTCTTACATAATCAACAGTCATTTTGGACTTATGCACTTTTCATGTGAAGCCGACGATTTCGAAATTACACAGTATATACCTTCTTTTCTCCGTACAGAATGTGAAGGGTCATTATAGGTCCTAATTATAAGTATGCCCTATTTTAGACCTCCAAGTGAAAGAATTGGAAGTATGTACCATTTTGGAGGTACTAAATAGGACATAAATTCAATAGAAAGAAGTCCTCTTTAGATTCCCATATGTCATACTGAACGGTAGGACCTTGAGGTTTAAAGTAGGGTCTGAATTTCGACTCGTGAGCTTTGTGTTATCTGGAACTATACCTACGGGTGTGTGAAATGAAATTAAAATCTTGTAAAAAATCGACGAATTCATTCATACTGACAGGTTACCAAGATGAGCCAATGTGAGGTCACGTTTCTCATTGAAATAACGAAGTAACTAGTTTAGTCTTACTATGAGAAGATGTCTTATTGAGTCAAGTGAAAAAATACTCTTGATCTGATTGAGAAAGTCTTCCAATATCTCTTCGTCTTCTGATCTCGCCTTCAAGCGACAACGTACGTGTCAAGAAAAAGAAATAACACATTTCCGCGATCACTTAGAAAAAACGCGAACAAGAATTTTGGAGCCAACTTAACTCTAGATCAGGAGTCAAATTGTCAATGTTTTTTGCTTGACTCGATCTATTTGGTTCTGATTCGAGCTATCGGTATTACCATGAAATTACAGGAAGTTGCAGCGAACGGGATGCCACAACCGATATGCAACCAGCGTCGTTGGGCTGTAAATTATGCACCAGGTTGTATACAGCGACGTTTGCCCTAGCTAATAAAAAAGCATGAGAATTAATTGTCCATTGTTTGGTGTGTTTAAAAATGACGTTCCAACAAGTCACCTGTGACAGAATCCGTGACGCCCGATGTGAAGAACTAATCGTCAACCGCGTTCACCCTAGCTTCTTCTAAGGATTCTAGCAACATCCCGTTAAACTTGGATGGCTTGCTGAAGCTCGACAATCAACATTAGTCCCACGTGTAACCAATATAGTCAGCGTTGGCTGAAAATGGAAATGTTTATCCCTCCAGCCGGGGAATTAAGCTGCGGATGACTGTCCTAGTCGCACCGGCCGTGAGAATTTGATTATCGCAGGGAAAACCTCCTACACCGCGTGTAATTCCGTTAGGGTTCTCACATCGGGATCTCTCCCGCCACCGTGACCTTTAGGAAACCGAGATTTCCAGCTTCGGGTGTCCCCTATTCGCTCGGTCCCTATATAGAACGTCCCTTGAGTGAAGTATGACGTTATACGGGACGTTATATATCTCTTTCTCTATTTCATTTCACAACTTTCTTCTTTTATAATTTATCGCCTCTGGATATTACCGCACTGTTTCCATTTCTTTTATCGCTATAGGAAAAAAATAAGTTTGATAAAATAACTTTTACGATCGCGAATGACGAGTAGGGGAGAACGGGTACGATTGTAACACTGACTATTATATACATAGTTCGATAAAAGATCGAACTAAATTGTCATCAATTTATAAATGGCCACCAGAGGGTACAGTGAAGGTTTATTGAGAATTTTGGCAGGATATAAAAACGTGGTCCTAATGAATGAATAAAAAATTAATATTACCATACGTAGAATAGAAATCTTTCAGAGAGAGAATATATTTAAAGAGGCTGCGCAAATTTGGCCATTGCGTATTATCTGAGCGAACTAATAACTAAAGAATTTAACATTATGTCATATGTCATTCAATGGCTATGCAACACCTCCCCCTTCCTACATTGTAAAGATTTGTTACTAAAGCAATATTATTATCCATGGCGTATTATACGTTTTTTTATCATAAAAACATCATGTTTATTTATCTCCCCTCTAGATACATTTATAACACAGCTTATTTTTATAGTCCAATATACCACCTATCTTAAAGTACTGTCATTTTTTATAAATTATTATTTGCCACTTCGAGAAACGTTGAAATATTATAAAAATTCTTAGAATTGTACCCGTTTTCCCCCACGATTGAGATATTATATAAACGCGTGGTCATTTCCCATCCTTTTGCCATGCTTACAGTAAAACACAGAAAGACTTCCGGCAAATCAAGGCTCGTTCGAAACGAGACACCCAAAATCTAACGTATATATCGTGGACGCTATAAATGTCGTCCGGTCTGAACGCGAAGCTGGCAATTTATTTCCGTGACGTGCGAATTCGTATCGGTTGGAACGACGCGTCACAGTCGTTCGTTTCGGAGCAGTCGTTCGGACGTTTTTCGTTCTGCGACTTAATTTAGCCCATTATGCACTATACAGCGAATTTTAACCGCGTTCGGCGCATCAATTGGTAATAGCGATAAATATTCGAGTGTCCACCGGTGGAACGAGTAGGGTAGACTGGGTACAGTTACAAAGGACGGTTGAAACAGAGTGAATATTCTCGAACCGTGTGGGCCTCCTATAAACAATTTCAGCACGCTGTGAGACACGCAATACTGAAATTCGTGTTCGGCTTTGTTGTCCGCTTCGTTCGTCTCCTGCACCCCCCACCTTACCACACACGGTTCGAGAATATTCACTCTGTTTCAACCGTCCTTTGTTTGTACCGTATTCAGTCTAACCTAACTTTCGCATCCATTGGAATGATTTATTAGAGATCCGTCTTAAGGCGGCTGGAAAACGTGACTGTTTTAGTGGCAATGCACTGTTTTACCGACATAAATTATTGTAGAATGCAAATCATTTTAAAACGGGAATCGAGTTAGTGATCCTAACTCGTTGTAAAATGATCTGTATTCTACAATTGAGGAGCAATCGCGCAAAAACCGATATATCCACTTTTTAGAGGAAAAATTAGTTACACGTCGTTTTATACTAATTTTGGTCTTCTCTATCGATATACAAAATCAGATTCGAGCAAAAGCCGATAAATCCAAACATTTCGACCAAAACCCGATAAATCCAATATTTTGTGCAAAAGTCAATAAATCCGTACTGTTGTGTTGTCATCTGCTGTATAAGATAACAAAACAGTTAAAATAATGTTAAGCTAACCAAAAACAGGTGCCCAATAAATTACAGATTCGACAATAATTTATTCTGCATGCTATTTTCTCTTTAGTTTGAGATTATAACCCATAAACACGTGTTGAATGTAAGTGGTTTGTGTTGTGAACAATAAATACAATCTAGTTAATAAAACTACATGAAAATTTGAAAACTAACAATGAAGCCCATATTTCAGTGCGAGAAGCCAATCAGGGTAGTAGAAAAAGGCAAAAAAATTAAACACAAAGCGACTGTCAGCCGTCGTGGCTAGCCACACCATTTAGCCATCACGTCTGACCGTCGCGGTTTGATATTTTCGTTGGAGCGGCTAATTGTAGTGGGACAATTTTGAATCGGAAGCTTCGCAATAAGTACTGCGTAGAGATAGAATGTATGGGTATATAGCAAAACTATTAATTAAACATAAGGAAGATAACGAAAAAGTTTTGTTGCAGCTGATGTTGCAACGCATGAAGAGACAAGTATATTAAAATATATTCAAAAAGATACGAAGAAGGATTTTTTCAACATTTAATCGCTTCATACTTCTTTTCTTCATCAATAAATAAATCATCATCCCTAGAACTGAATTTGCGCGGCATATCGACGCTTGTTTTATAATATGCACATTCGACGGTTATCAACCGACGATTGTGTTTCTACTGGTCCTGAAGCGGATGAGACGAGACGCAGCGGTCGGTAACGAATGTTTGAGACGCGATGGTTGGACGGCTGCGACGAAAACAGCTCCGACTAAAATACATTATATCAGTAAACGACGGATAAATGCTGCGGCTAACAGCGACAGCTGACCGTTGTAACGAAATTCTACTTTTAAGGGGGGTGGATCGAGTCGCAATAAACGTCAAAACATGATTGAAACTGATTAAAAGAAAATGACTAGTAAACTAACATTGGGAAAAGAAATAACTATAAAATATAACTAGATCAATTGTAGCAGTTTAAATAAAAATATAAATCATAAACGAGTTAACTTTTTTATGTACAGGGTGAAGCGGTGAAACAGCATGATTTAAACAAATTGCAAAAAACAGAGATTTAAAAAAAGTTGTTTTATTTTAGCATAAATCAGGTCTACATTATTGGAACTTTACATGAAAAATACTCATGTTTTGAAGATGGTGTCAAACAGATGACGTCCTTGTTTTCTACACATTGTCGGAGCCTAAGAGTGAATCCGTTCATGACGTTGCGTAACATCTCCAACGGAATGTTGTTTATTTCTTGTCGAATTCGCTCTTTGAAATTTTCTCTAGTTCTAGGACAGTTTTCTTTAAACACTTTGAACTTGAGGTAACCCCAAAGGAAAAAGTCTAGGCCGTCAAATATAGTGCCGGGCAGGCTATGGAATATCGCCATTTCTGCTTTAGGGCTTGCACTATCTGTATCATGTATGGATGGTAGTGGAGATCATTGTTCAAAAACCATCTTAATGTTCGATTGCTGATACCAAGTTCTACGCTGATTTTCGTGAGTTTCTTCCTAAAGCTTCACGCACACGATCAATATTCTCCGGGGTACAGCTTTTTTTTTTCATTACCGCCTTTTTTCTTTGTTGTACTAGCAATGGCTTCAAAGTTCCTAACCCAAAGCACGATAGCTTTACGAGATAGCACGGGAACCCTTGGCGGTAAATTAAACTCACGACGGAAAGCGCGTTGAGTACTAACAAAACTGTCCGAGTTTTTGTAATAAACCTTTACAGCAAACGCGCGCGCGTTGCTCACTGGACCAACATTCTAGCTACTAACATTTTCACCTATCTAGATGACAAAGGTCCAGTCCCCCACTCTCGTGACCCCCCACCAAGCCCGCCAGCTCGAACTGAAATCGTGCCGTTTCACTACCACACCCTGTGACCCATAGCTAGTGGGCTATCTTCTCATACTTTCGTTTTTGTATTATCGCAGAAGTCGCAAAATCATGAAATTATATTACCAGACAGCTATAAGCATGGCCATCGTTTATACTGTCTGTTAGCAGTAATTTCCTAATTTTGCGATTTCCGTAATAATACGAAAATAAAAATAGATAACACACTAGCTGTTGTCACCTAATATATGAAAAGCTTCATTTAATCGTCATTTTCGCTTTCACTTAGATGACAAAAGTTTAGAACCGGTCGCCAAAATTCACCAGGGATCTCTAGTTTTCCTGTTGCCATTCAGGCTCCAAAAACGTAAAAACAGACTAAGCTATTATTCCTCATGGAAGATCCTCAATAGCAATACATAGATAATAGTACGACAGAGAGAGAGCTCTAATATATTTCTCTACGTGATGAAATATTTGGGGCCCTTGTTTACGGTGTCAATGCAACAGCCCTGAGAAATAAGCTTCATCGGTCTTCCACCAAGAAGGCAGAATTCCTGGACCATCAACTTACAGCTTCTCATGGCCAGTTCCTATGGCACAATCCTGACTACGCAATTACTACTCGAGCCACATTAATCTAAACACGCGGTAATCGCGCTCTCGCCATATCTCGATCGGCATTCGCGCGCGCGGGGTAACCGCGAAAAAAAATTCCCACTCTCTCTCTCCGACTCCCACGTGTGGTCTACCCGGCAGCCGTTTCCGGTTCTTCGAATGCGTTAAAATTTCAGGCAACGACCCCCGTCTCCACCTCCGCCTTCACAACCCCATCGGCCGCAGCGATATCAGATTTGAAGCGTATCGCGTTTGCGGCCTGGCTCCGGAAAAATGCAGGGAAAGGGTGTACGTGCGTCGGAGGTGGGATCGTGGGACGGGGGCTGAATATCAAAGAGCGTCGGCGGTGGTGACGGTTGCTCCCCTCGTCGCGTCGCGTCGTTTTCGTATTCCAGTCCCGCGCGGTATTACACCAGCGAGCCGCGAGCTAACACCTCCGACATTGTCGATCCGTCAACGGTCCTTAAACACACCCGCGCGCTGCCGCGCCACGCACCGGTAGCGCGTTTTCCTCTCTGATGTTCACGGCGAATACCTATCACGCGTCGCGCGCGGTACGCCTTGGGACCGTTGGCGTGGGATACATTGAATTTAAAGAAGACACGTGGCAAACTCGAATCTATCATATTCTTCGTAAATTTTGATACGAGGAAACTCAAAATATAAGAAATTAACGTTGCCTCAAAATCTTTTACTTAATAAGGATTCTGTCCTAGTTGGATGTACTAGGTTTTCGAAGATTCAGAATTGGAGGCATTACTTGATGAAGACTCGTGTCAAAATCAAGAAGAATTGGCATGATCATTGGGAGTGATAATACTTTTAATCATAAACTTATAACCAGTTTCTTACAATAAAGTCTCGAATTTTGGAGAAAAACGGCGGAAGCAAAGTTGTACACCTATCCTTCTATTATACAGGGTATAACAAAATAAGTGTAACACATTTCAGGGGGTGATTCCTCATCGAAAAAGGGATAGGGTCTTTCATATAAAGAAACTTTATTTGAGCATCCCTTGTTAAGATACAGCCCCTTAAAGGGGGTACATAAAATTTGTTTTACAATTTTTTTCACAAACACTAAAAAAGTTACAAAATTGAAATTAACGTGACATTTTCTACTATCAAAAAGACACTTAGCCAGTAATTTATTTGGTTTACCCCATGGTTGTAAGGGGTGGAAAACGCAACGCAAGGATGCTCAAATGAAGTTTCTTTATATGAGAGACCCTATCCCTTTTTCGATGAGGAATCACCCCCTGAAATGTTTTACACTTATTTTGTTTTCGAATAAATGCGTGGAAAAAAAACCCCGGCGACTTGGGACCGGATGCGCGAAGCACGGACGGTTGTTAGGTAGGAGGGAGGAGAAGGAGGAAGAGGAAGGAGAAGGAGGGAGGAGGAGAAAGATAAGTCCGTTGGCCGATCGCCGTCCCCTACAAGCTTGGGGAAGCGCCGCGATAGCGGCGCGGGGGCGAAAGCCCCCCGGGGGTTGACGAGCGAAGCGAGTAGGGGCGGAGCCCCCTAGTTATTATATATTTTAGTGTTAAATGATAATGGGAAAATATATAAAACCGTAATCATTTTTTGAATGCAATTATAATATATTGTTAGCTGTCCAATAAATTCAACGTGGTCACAAAATTGATCAGGGGGAACATATTTCGCACGCATGAATGTAAAGGAAGACAGCGAGTGTGGAAAAACTAAAATCTTAGTAGTAAATCATTTTGCTGGGTATCTGGAGGTCATACACTCAAATATGCATTCAATTATTTACAATAGCTTACAGTTTCAAGATGCAAAATTACAAACAATTTTCTATTTTGATAAACAAATAAGTCATATATTTCTGCAAATAAAGGAAATGAATAACACATTTATAATGTGCTATATCGAATTTAAAACATTTTTCCTCACTCATGCCCATTTCGAGGCCTTTTCCAGCCTATTTTTAGACCGTAAGATGGCGTTTTTCCTGCGTGACACCGACCGGTAGTCCGCAGGCTGTCCAAATATTGTTTAGTCCGAAGTGGGTACTTTTTCCAAACTGATAAAGGCAACGTGAAACTGTGTATACTTATGTTTGTTTTGTTTTGAAAAATGGGCATTCGTGAGGAAAAGTAGTGTATGTCATTCGGCTGAAATCTTCGGATTTTTAAGACCGTGTTTAGGTCGCAGCACGAAGCATGGTTTGGGGATGAGGTTGGGGAATAATTATATTTAGGTGTTACGCGACCTAATTAAACACAGTCTGAAACAATCTCGGATTTCCGCCTTATGACATAAGATACTATTAATGTTTTAAACGTTTTATTTTAACACGTCTAAAACGTGTTATATATGTATATTAAAACGCCACAGGAAACGTTTAAAAATTAACTACAAAGATTTACACACGTAAAGTGTGTAAATATGTATACATTCGCGCTAACATAACGATCGGATCGGCGCGATTGAAAATCGGGGAAGAGGAATATTTAGTGAAGGGTCGCAAGGAAAACGCGCGAGGCTCGGCATCACTCCTGCCCGGCGGCTGTTTAACAACGTCAAACAACGCGTGCGAGCGGCGATGCGATTAATTTGAAAAAGGGCCGAAACAGCCGTCGCCAACCGCGGTAGCGCACGCGCAAATGAGAATTTTCGGCGGAAAACCCGCCCCCCGTTCCGTCCTTCTCAATTTCGTCGATTCGAATTAGGATCGATTACACCAAGCTTCGTCCCGGCGTACCTATACGGTGGAATTTACGTAGGCGCACGTCGACGTAAAATGAGTCAATAAAGTGGAAGTAAAAGCTCACCACCCGTCGTCTCGATGTGCGGGGAGGAAGATATTTTGATCCGCAACGTCTCGGCGGTACGACGCAAATGACGTTGATAATGTAATCCGGCATTAATAATTATATTTAAACCTCGCGGTGCTCGCTGAAGGAGCGTTTAGGGAAGGGGAAACGATGTAGCGAGCCGCGGCTCGTTGAAATTCATGCGAGCTCCCTCGAGAAGCTTTTTGGTAAGCCTACACTAAATGACTCTGTGTAAACTAAGCTCAGGGTCCACCTTCTCTCCTTAACCCTTGCTCACCCTTCTGTGTACGCGTACCACAGCTTACACAGCTAGCTAACTCCCACGCGGCACCTTTGAAGTTAGAAACGCCGATCCGTTGACCTTGAGTCGTGCTGTCTCTTTCTGTTTCTGGAAAGATCAGGGCCGCACTGCGGTAGTCTCTGACTCGCTCGGGAGAGAAGTCAGGGTCGGTACTATAAGTAGTTGTTTCATTTTACAAAAAGTTCGGCCCTGAATTCTTTCCCGAGCGAGAGAGAGATAGCATGCTTCCAGGTCTGGCGTGGGAGTTGGCTAGCTGTGTAAGCTGTGCGCGTACCGTGTGATACGAGGGAACGCGCGCCGCGCGCGCGCTTTTCGGCGACGCCAAATTTTCGTGCCACCACATTGCTCTCCCATCGCACGATTAAATCGGAATCGACTTGTAAGTTCTCCGTTATTCAAATACCGATTTGTACGGGATTGATATTCTTACCGAAAGTGAAGCGCGTACACTTAAAAATAATAATAATAATAATTCTCGTGAAAAAAAATAGAGGAGATTTGCCAAAAGCGTACCTATTGGTTGCCCAAATCGTATTTCGTCGATTTTTTGGAAACTCGTACAAACGATAGAGAACTTATACGCCAGCATAACTGGTTTCGTATCCGTAGGCGCATCCTGTTCGCTACAATTTCCTGTAATTTCGTGGTAATACCTGCAGCCAAGATACGAACCAAATTTCATTGCTTACATTTATTTCATCGATTTTCGAAAAAAATGCAAATAAGTATTGAAACTATATGGCAATATCTATAAGATTTCGATGTTTCTTAAACTAATAATTCCATTTGGTTCAGATATTGGCTGCCGGTATTACCATGAAATTATGATACAGGACCAGCTACGCTGGAGTATAAGTTCTGCAACAATTTCTACGAGTTTGTAGTAGAACTTCAATTAACTTAAATTTCTATAAGCCAAAAACCTCTATAAGACTATCCATTTTTCTGTTCCGTTGATCTTTGAAGGCCGAGAACTCTTTAAATCGAAAAATGAACATCCAATAACTTGAATCGCTCATCAGCTCAGGGGAGCTATTCTCGACGCATGGGAAATGCTTTTCGTGGACGAAATATTTTTCGTTAACGGATTTAAAGTTTCGTCGATCAATTTCGTTAACAATTCGAAAATCCCTTCCGAGATAGATCTCGTCAACGAAATTAATTTTCTCACACAAAAATAGTACATTACGTTACTAGGGAGGAAAGTGCCTGATTTTTACCGCGAGTGCGAGGTTTGCTGCCCGAGCGAAGCGAGGGCAGCACTCGCACGAGGTGAAAATCGGCTTCCTCCCGAGAGTGTAGCGTACTATATTTTTTCCCCGATTGCGGTGAAATAACGTAATTTCCGAGCGTGTCATGATTAAGTTTGACGGTTCCGTAAGTTTACGGCATCCGTAAGTTTGACGGTTCTCCGTCAAACAGCGCCACTTTTCAACGCGAAAAAGTGGCGTTTCGAGTCGAGAATCTCATTTCTCCCTCTCATTACGTCCCTAGGGACGTAGTGAGACGGTGCTGCGCATGCGCGGTCGATTCCGCAAGCATCATTTGTCATCGGGCGAAAATTGACCACTTTCGACTCTCTTCACACGCGAGGAATGACGTTATTTCGACGCAGTCGGGAAGAAATATCTTTACATCCCTTATATATAGTCCAAGAGCTGGCGTACAAAATGTGCAAGAGTTTTCTCCTATCTGGTACAATTCTAGTGAATTACAATTGGGCTGTAAAACGTCATTGTACAGTCAGCCGGTCTGGTTTTGGGACACCTGGCATTCGCGCGCCACCAAAGGTGTTAGAATAATTAGCTTCGTGCAACTGTTTTCTACTAGCTCCAAATTAATTTATAATTAGTTTATGCAATAAAAAACTCAAAACAAACAGTCAGCCAGCAAAAGAGTGGGACACGGCCAGTCAGCATTACTGTAAAGTTGTAGAAAAAATTAAGTTCATGCAAGTGTTTTCTCCAAACTCAAAATTTTAAATATGTTAATTAATTCAATAACAACTATAAATCAATCAGTCAGACCTCATTTATATAGAACCCACTCAGTCAGCAGTTCAGAGAAGTTGCGATAATAAGTACGCGCGACTTGTCAATAACAATCATAAGAATCATAATTTTACTGGAAATACTGTACTCATATTCAAAAAACATCATAAAAAATATGATAATTTAAACAAAATGAAAATTAACGATTATAATCAAGACATAAATAATGATTACACCAAAAGTAATGAAGGAAGGTGTAATGAAAGAAGAGGGATAACAACTATTCAATTTTCTTTTATTATTTCTTTTATTCAAATTTCAATTTTATGGTAAATGTACTCAAATAATATAG
The DNA here is from genome assembly GCA_963678675.1 of Xiphydria camelus. Taxonomy (NCBI): domain Eukaryota; kingdom Metazoa; phylum Arthropoda; class Insecta; order Hymenoptera; family Xiphydriidae; genus Xiphydria; species Xiphydria camelus. The sequence goes on from OY783193.1 coordinate 30,991,855, forward strand.
AAATCGCTTCAATGATTTTGACAACAGCAAAAAAATAATTGCGGGCCCCGTCAGGAAAGTGTATTAATAATATAGAGTCTAATTGACTTACCTCTTTTCAGATATATTAATTCTATCCCGCAGGACTTCTCTCACTTTCTTGCTCAAAAAGCCGTAAATTTTCTATAACATGGCACATGATAACCATCGATGTCATTGAGAACTGATGGCAGCACTACATTATTAAACGATAAACTATTCTCCCGACGAATTTTTAAAAATGATTGGCATTTTGCAATATTACTTTCTGGTAAGGGCAGTATATTGTCTCCTTTTTTCAAACAAAATACACAATGAACCACACATTTCTCCATAATATTTGCTTCACAACGCACGAATGAAGTATCATCTGTCGCGTACCGAAGATTTTAATTCGTTTCTCCCCAACTAACACACAAATACATGCACCCCAGAGCCTTACACCTCGAATCCGCCCTGGCCCGATACGAGAAAAACTGAGGAAACGTTTCTTTCTCTACAGCAGTGCTGGCAAAGATTCTTTATTCATTGTTCTCCGCTTCGCTCGAGATACAGTTGGTCGCCAGATGCCTTAACTACGTAGTCTCTTGTTTTAGAGCAAGGGTCATCCCTTGCGCGGATGATTGTTTTTGAGAAGTCGCGCGTACTTATTATCGCAACTTCTCTGAATTGCTGACTGTGTGGGTTCTATATAAATGAGGTCTGACTGGTTGATTTATAGTTGTTATTGAATGAATTAACATATTGAAAAATTTGAGTTTGGAGAAAACACTTGCATGAACTTAATTTTTTCTACAACTTTACAGTAATGCTGACTGGCCGTGTCCCACTCTTTTGCTGGCTGACTGTTTGTTTTGAGTTTTTTATTACATAGACTAATTACAAATGAATTTGGAGCTAGTAGAAAACAGTTGCACGAGCCTAATTATTCTGACACCTTTGGTGGCGCGCGAATGCCAGGTGTCCCAAAACCAGACCGGCTAACTGTACAGTGACGTTTTACAGCCCAATTGTAATTCACTAGAATTGTACCAGATAGGAGAAAACTCTTGCACATTTTATACGCCAGCTCTCCGACTAATAGCGACGTCTTCTTTTTAGAATCTCGTTTAATCACTTAGCAACGACCCGTCGCATCGGCCCACCGCCTCGTCATGCATCTCACCGGCATACAAATACCAAACCACATTCGTTGACGAAAACAGCGAGAACGACGAAGGACACTTTCGTCAACGAAAAAAGTAATTTCGTTAACGAAGGAGTTTCGTATGGGAAAAAATTCCGTGTACAAAATTTTTCAAACAAAACAATAATTGCGTTCACGAATTCGTTTCTCACGCGTCGAGAATAGCCCCCCTGCAGACACGTTATTTTACCTCTATAACTTGAACTCTGAAAAACACAACTTCTGTTACTCGAATTTACCTCTATAAGTCGAAGTCATTTGACCTTAGCCGCTATAACTTGAATTGATATTTGAGTCTGGCCTGTAGGAATACATACTCGTACCACGGAAAGAAAAAATCTATAAATTTTATAGGGAAAGTTCAAGAAAAATTACCGTGCTGTCCCTGAATCGTGGTGCAAACGTCCAGTCCAAGGAAAAGTGGTGCGCAAGCACCTGAAAAATTCTGGTACTCTCTGGCACGGTAAAATTTCTGTGAAAAGGAAAGACTAGTGCGCATGCGTTGTTCTTACTAACAAGGAGAGGCTGCTAAGACATCTTAGAAGTAGAAACAGGAAAAAAAGAGAGGTGTAGGTAGGCCGCGGTTAGACTACATTTCGCAAATCGTTAAGGATGTAGTTTGTTGAAAATACAGGGAAATGAAAAAGACTAGCGGAGCTGTCTTGGGGTAGCGCGCTGTTAGCGACTGTCTCGCTAAAAGTCTGGAAACGGATTGCCTCTCGTACGCCTTCCTGCCTCAGACGTACCCTCGGCAAAGGGTAGGTATCAAAGTTAGACACTTTCTCTTTACTCTCGGGTCAGGGCCGCTTCTAGATGATGAGGCCTTTTGGCACCCCATAGCTAGTGCGCCTACGTGCGCGCATTCGTGTGTGGCACGAAATGGCCCTTCATTAGACACGGCCCTGTCTCGCGTATCGGGGCAAACGAACAGGCCCGAATGGCCATTATGTATGTTAAATTATATTTTATTATCAAAAAGGTTCCAAAAAATCGATAATAAATTGATATTTGAGAATATTTTTTTCAATTAATAATTTTCTAATGCATCATTACTTTGCAGAGAGAATTGGTATTTATATCAGAATCGGATTTGCGGTAATAACTCATTAAATTCAAGTAGAGGAAAATAAATTACACAATGATGTGTGTATGGAAAATAATTTCCGTCTACGTAATACGAGAAACCTAAGTGACTTTATTACTACATAAAGCACAGGTACATGAACATGCAAGAAGATACGTTTTGTCACAACTCTGTATTTAACAAGTTGATTGCCATGATGAGATGTGGTAGAAGCGACGTCAAACACCGGTGTCTGCCGTGGCAGTCAACCTGTTAAACGAATATCTTTCAACTAATTGTCCAATCAATAATTTTGTGGCTAAACTTTGGAAATATAAAAAAGTAGTTATATTCCTCGTGAGTTTAGAATTATTCTTACATCCCTTGACATAGCAAACTGTACTAGATTTCTTTATACATCAAGTTTCATATGTTAAGTTATTTATCATTATCTGATATTATAAGACTTTGGTGTATGATGGTTATAAAACAAATTCTGTACAAGTTGTTTCCAAAATTGACACCGCAAGAACTGTTAGTTTATTACCCCATTTCCTACCCCCTATGTACAGAGCGAATAGTGAACAAATAGGTACAACCATATCTGTTTAGAATACAGCGAAGTTTGCGTAATTATTGTTATATATTTGTAATCGATGGAGCATTCATGAGAAATAGGTATATATTTCTATATAATTTTTGATTGACTGCTTTAAGGCTAGAGCACCGATTTAGTTAACAGTTCTTTAATTTCAAATTAGTATACCGAAAAGCAGCTTTTTTTAGCAATATATTCAGTTCAGTATCTAGTTTATTAATTGACTATTTGTTTTTGAGATTAGCTTAACCTCTTCACCCCCTTGGCAACATATGTGGACGTTTAGTTGTCCACAATTATAGCCACCGTCAATAATAAGTAGAACAAAAACCCAACAACTTACTACAGAATCCCCCAATCAGAGAAGCAAAAATTCCCATTAATATAAAATGAATAAATCGCAAAAGAAAAAAAACATCGTCATTTTTTTCTCGCCACAAAAAAATCGTCCCTGAAGAGGTTAAGATTTGTACATGAGTGTTTGTGGAGTTGTCAAAATTATACCGTTATTAATATTATTCAATGCCATACCTAAATTCATAAATGCTGTGCCAGTTTTCATCAAGAAGATATTTCATACATTTTTTCTGATTGTTTTGTGTAGTTGTTAAATAAATCTGTTTCTTTTTTGTTTTTATATCTATAATTTACCTATGCCATATCCTCAATTTTGACGACCTTGGTACAGTACACACCAAAAATGAAACAAATTGTTGGTAGTACGATTTTTGTAACTCTCTCCTAAGCCGAATGCGAAGTCGAAATTGAAAATACATCCTTACGAGATTTATCCTTACGCAAGAAAGATCCAGCGATTTCACTCATAAAATCAGTCACATGTCGCGTTTGCCCGCCCCTCTGAAGTATTTGCTCGATAAGAAACGTCCTGCCAATCAAGGATTATCCCTTCTGATGCACACAAATTGAATGTAAAATAAGGAGAGGGTGTGAGATTCTCCACATGGAAACTCGTCGAACCGACCGCAAGAATCGTCTCGGTGACTTTTTCCTGCTTGTTTCTCACCGCGAAAAAAAAAACTGCCTTCCATCTCGAGACTTCCAGTTTGCTTTCGAGTTCGCGCGACTGTCGGCAATATCTCGCAATTTAAAAAATTCCCATCCCTCAAAACACTTCGACGAAGATGAATCACCCGAGGAGAAAGTCGTGACTTTCTCGCGACAATAACTGATGGGGTCGCGCGTACTCCCTCATGCAGATCTCTGGAGTTTTAAGTAAACTCGATAAAGGAAGAATGTATTAGACGCGTTCGCGTGCACATAAAAAAAAGAAACCAGCAATGTTTACTGTTTCATACAGTAACGCTGAGACTCCCGAGTCGAAATTTTAAACCTATTGCGAACTTCAATGTCGTATTATTACTACGACTCGGGGATTCACACAATATACGTTTTATTTACATTAAAATAGAAATCCGACATTGAATATAACATTAGCCGAAATTTCCATTTCTTCTACTTTTAAGCTCAACGTCGGAATTTGATGCGGATCATCTATTTGGCGTCCGCGTCATTTATTATAAAATTGGCTGAACTGGTATTGAATGTAATTACAAGGCTTATATATCAATAAACTAGATCGCTTGGTAAACAGTAGTAAAGTTGTTGCAACTAAAAATGTGATACATGTGACAATATTATTGTCCCTCGAATTAATTAAATATAATTATATGAACTAAGTAGTAAGATAGATGGCGATTAAAATATTTATCGTTTTGGTAACTATTGCTATAGTTTAACAATTGACTATATAGCTTAATTTAATTTAATCATTTTAAGACGTAACTGAAATTATAATAAAAGTGTTATACAGTTAACTATACGATATATACCTAATCAACCTATAATTAAGGAGTTCGTGTGCAAAACCGGATATATATATATCCTTTTACACATTTTTCAGGAGATAAAAAAACACCCTACACATATTTATTTTTAAAAATAGTATTATTTTGAAAAAACAATTTCAATTTAATGGGTTTGACCAACTGTGTGATTGACGTATATTTTTTGTAAAAAAAAGTAAAAAACTCGGTGTTATTGGCAAAAAACATTGGATATATCCGGTTTTGCACACAAATGAAGCACGTTGAGTAAACAAATATTTACTTTCTTTAAATAAACGAAACCAGTTGGTTATTCAAGTAGTAGTTGCAAAAAGAACAAAAGAAATTAAATATGTATTGCTGTCTCTTCGTCCAGGCAATCGCATAGCTCGCCTTTATCTTCTTGGGTTTCATTATTTTCCAAAATATCTACGTTTCCTCCTCCGCTACTGTGTGTCTAATATGTTTTTGTACCACAAAAGGTCCTCCCTGTTTTGCTACTCTTCCCCAAAATGCTCCTTCATCAAATGATTTAAACTTTTTTTCTTTTTATTTGGTATAGAATTATCTAATGGTAAGCGACTCCCAAGTAGTTGTCTCAGATGCTGTGAACCGATAATATTGAAACGTCTTTACTTTAGTAGTTTCATTATTTTTATTCATAAATTTTTTAAGTGGATTTTTTTGCAATCCGAAATTCCCTTAATTTTTTTAATACATTTTTTCCAGTTCTTTAACCTCTTATCGTCCCCTTAATACTACAACTAGGTAAATCGAATTTTCGGTATTCAAATTGTGCACTTATTGCATGCATATATTAGTCGATTTAGTGACTGTATCTATATCGCACTACTGGATTTCTAACCTTAAATAGGTATACGACAAAACTTATCTCGTTGTAGTACCGAAAAGAGCGTACAAAAAGTTGGGTACAAAGTTGGGTACAAAGTAGATAACTGAAAATACGGAAAATTTGAGTTACTTGGTTGTAGTATTAAAGGGACGATATATTTGCCAGTCAGGACCAAGTGTTTTTATCGACCCTACTTCCGAATACATTTCTACGTATTTTTCTTTCGATGTTATGACTGGATGTCTTCAAAATTTTCTCAACTCTACAGAATGCTCGGTCCGCAGGCAGAAAGCTATGCCCTCGGACTGGAAATGTTATTATTATTTCTGTCACATTATCTGGAGATTTGTTTTTAAGCCAATATATTAGGGTGTGAATAATATGCGAATTCTTATTATGCCCCATTCATCCGTCGCAGAATAGTCTAAGAAGGTGTACTCCTTCATAATTTAAACTAAAGATGATGGAACAAAGCGGAACCAATTTGAATAGCCCTCTTCTAGTTAAATCTTCGGTCCACACATACGAGTATAATAGAATAACGGATTACGAGACGTCATAGGAATGCAGCAAAAAGCATACCAACTGATTTGATGAGAATAAAACGCATCCCCGATTGGTGTACGAGGTAGTGGTTGCACTTGCTCAAGGTTAAAACAAAAGGTTATGCTGTTATCAGGTTTTTCTTTGACGAGTTCACAGAAAGTGTTTGCCCTTTTCCTGTGGACGCGGTACTCCATAATAAGGTTTTGCCTTTTCTGCAAGTCACTTGTGTGTCTTATTTGCTCCTTCAACCAGTAGAAGACCGTAACGTATTACAAATTTTTTCATATATAAAAAAGTTAATTTAGTTGTCAATGAAATTTGTATCTCTCCTTGATCGATATCGCATTTGTGAGAAATGTTTAAATAATAATATTCAATAATGTCTGAACATAATATACTATTAACGAAAAAACTTAATACTTTTTCCCTGCTTTGCCCCAAGAGCGGCAACACGGCGGATTGACAGTTCGTTATTTGATCAAATATCAACATAACGATACTATTCTAGGCTGTATTAATTATCTAAAGAATTCCCTTCAACACGATGTAACTAATTTTAGTGCACAAAGATTCTTTCATTTACTTGTGTTGTAATAACAGAAGATTCTTACATCAAGGCCAAAAAACTAGGTGCGTGTCCCAAAACTTCGCTATGCATTGTCAGACTGAACTGCAACGTCCAAAACTACACCAGGGAGTTTTGTCAACTAAGTTCATACTGTTTATGTTAGATATCGCTGTGCTGCACGCGAACGACAACTCCCTGCTTTGCCCCGCTCCCCACTTTGCCGCCCCTTCCCTTATTTAGTTTAGCACGTGAGTTCCTCAATTATATAGCAATTAATTTCCACAATTATATTTTACGTAGCGTTTACAACATTTTTTTTACTGCGTGGGAACTATCCATTATTGGTTACACTCAAAAAATGGTATATTCAATTAAATCGGCGTTTACGAGTGAGGGAATGCAGAATTGTTTATTTCAACTAATAAAGTTGGTTACAATGATTTAAACGGCTATTTAAAGGAAACAGGCTGTAGTTCATTCAAGCCTATTATTATTATTATTGTTATTATTATTATTATTATTATTATTATTATTATTGTTGTTGTTGTTGTTGTTGTTGTTGTTGTTGTTGTTATTCATTTCTTTTGATGCATCATTTACGTGATAAGCAGCTATAACAGTTTTCAAAAAGACGCCCTGTGTACATAGTATCCGAGTGTTGCCGATTCTCATGGCAATCAACAATAAATTGTTGATTGTCATGGTAACTGGTGCAGACTTTTCGTGACTCTCTCCGTTACTGATACAGGTACAGCGTCATAGTGCGCACCAGTGCAATGAGTCAAGTGAGAAAGGCGAGAGCAGAAATCGTGTGCCAAGCCAAAGAAAAGGTAAATGAGGATCAAACATTCATTGAAGATTTATTAAAGCAGTGGAGTCTCATAGCGTACCTTAAGCATTTCTTGAGCAAACATGTACATATACAGTAGTGTACCATTTAAAACTAATATAATGGTCAATATTATGTTTATGTGTGAAATGCATGAATGTAAATAATGTAGGAGTCAAGCTCTGTTTATGAACGAGAATGTGTTTACGTTCTGAACTCTTATTTTTACGTGATCAAATGTCTCCGGCCACCTTGCTGTTTGGCATTTCAGAAGGACAACGAATCATTTTATTTTCAAATATTGTACTGAGAGTTTACAATCAGTTTATAATGAGCAAGCAAAGTTTACAAATGGCTCGCCATACGCCTACTGAAATACGTAAGAGGATAATACAATTATCCGATGAAGGAAAGTCTTCTCGCGAAATTGCGTCGCTATTATCAGTTGGAAGTCTGCAGTGAGTAATATAATCACTCATTTACCGTGTTCACCGAGATTTAAAAAATCGTTCAAAAAGGGGAAGGCCTCGTAAAACATCTATAAGAGTGGATCGAATAATAAAACGAAAGGCAACAGCGGATGTGAAGAAAACGGCTGTCGACATTGCTTGCGAATTGCAAAAAGAAAGCTGGCATAACGAGACGTTGATATGATGTTGGAATTTTTGGCCGAGTAGGCGTAAAAAACCTTGATTAGTAAAAAAAATAAGAAGGCTCGACTTCAATTCGCTCGTGATCACCAGGACTGGACTTTTGATGATTGGAAGAAAGTGGTCTTTTCCAATGAATCTAAATACAATCTTTTTTGAAGTAATGGCAAGCAATATGTTCGACGTTCAATAAGTTGCAGGAATGACGTTAAATACCAAATTCCTACAATAAAACACGGCAGCGGAAACATAATGGTTTGGGGAGCGTTTTCAGCTCAAGGAGTCGGTCCGTTAGTCGAGTTTCAATCCATGAGGAACAGTATCGTTTATAAAAAAAATGCTAGAATAGAATTTGTTACTCTATGCACAAATGGAACTGCCTCAGAACAGGATATTTCAACATGATAACGATCCGAAACACACGTCGAAGTTGGTTAAAGGATGGCTATCTTCAAAGAATATGGACGTTTTAAAGTGGCCAGCACAATCACCTGACTTAAATCCCATTGAGCACGTGTGGAATGAGTTACAACGTCGTGTTGGAAGAAAAAAAGATTCGAATAAAGCAAAATTATTGCATTCTTTGAAGGAAGAGTGGAATAAAATCCCCCTCGAGTATATCACTCTATTAATAGAGTCAATGCCTCGTCGTTGTGCTGCTGTGGTAGCTGCGAAAGGTATGGCGACAAAGTGTTGATGTTGTGGAGTGCGGTATTTATCTTCATTTACCCTATACTTAAACATAATATTGACCACCAAGTCCTTAGGTAGGTATTAGTTTTAAATGATACAGGGAAGTACCCTATTCGCGCCGGAGACTTTTGCACGCCACTGTAGTTACGAGTATTACTGAGATTTTTAAACCCATGAGGGAGATGTCCCAGATTCTGGAATCCTCTAAGGACAAGATCCCACTGGCATCTTCAGAAATATATAGCGTCCCCTGCACTTGCGGCAAAGTATATATAGGAGAGACTGGGAGGAAAATTACTACTACTAGAAAGAAAGAGCATGAAAGGTATACTAGACTGAAGCAGGTTTTCATATCGGCAATAGCAGAACATAGGCTAGAGACTGGCCACTAAATACTCTTCGAAAATGCAAAAGTCCTTGCAAGTACGAAAGGCTTCTTCGCCAGAAAGAACCGCGAAGCAATAAAAATTAATAAACGTCCAAATAACTTAAACAGAGATACAGGAGTACAGATAAACCCGATATAGGAGGCTGCACACCCAGTTTTTTCTCAATCAGCTGGCAACTCTAGCTAGTCTTGCCAGCTAATCGAGAATGCTGCGCGTCAGCTAGCTGCGCACCTACCGGCCACCTCGGTAGAAGGGGTAGCGGTAGTTGGAGGGTTCAAGCAGTATAAAAATGAGCGCCTAGTATAGGATGTTTCAGTATCAGAAGATCATCAGTCCTGACGAAGCAAACTGTAATGTTTGCGAAACGCCGGCAAAATAATATTTTTGAACACGGTTATCACCCGGAAGTCGAGAGAGTAGTAATATTCGTAACTATAATAGCGTACGGTTTAGAATGTACTACGGCATATCGCCTATGTCAAGCTTCCTGGAATATACACTGTATATGAAACTAGTTTAACCAAATATATCTGTCTGCACCCGAATTTTTATCGTTTCCTTAGGAAAAATACTTAATTACTGTATAATTCTGTAAAGCCTTTTGGACGGGAATCGTAGTTTAAGTTAGTTAAACTATATTTCATACAATTTCTTTTTCTTCGTGTGGGTTTTTTTTCCTGCGGGTGCATACCTACGGTCAATAATTCTGATGGACCCCCTCTAGATTACGATACTCTATCGAGTCGACCGTAGCTAAACGGTACGAGTAAATCTTTTTGTTTTGCCATGAAGGATCAATCAGATTTAGCTCTCATGGTAAAACAATAAGTGCCGTTTCACATGGGACCGATGATCGGTGCTGACGATCGGTCGCAGCTGATCATCAGTTCTATACAAGTGCTTTCAGTCATCAATATGTATCTGGAAAGTGCAGAGCATCGCATTGTTGTCGATTTGGACGTGTTTATATCAAACATGTGCTTGCAAAATCGCAAAATCGACAACGCTGTTCCTCCATACGCGACCGATGATCTGCTTGCATGTAAACGGCTTCGTTTGTTGAATGGCCTTGATGACAAACTGATGATTGGACACGCCACGGGCCGACTGATGGCCCGAGCGTTTTTAATCGGTAGACCGACGATACGCATTCATGTGAAAGCTACGTTTGAAACAATGGACCCTCCTGATCGTCAGCGCTGATCATCGGTCCCATGTGAAACAGGGCTAAGATTCACTCCGACCGTTTAACTACGGTCGACTCAATAGAGTACCGACACCCAAAGCGGGTCGATCAGAATCATTGGCCGCAGGTGTACAACTCGCGATATCGCGACGACACTTGATGTACTCCCGGCGTCACGGATTCTGTCGCTGGTGACTTTTTAAAATGTCATTTTTAAACGTATTAACCAATGGTCAACCGAGTCCCATGCTTTTGTTAACTTGGGCAAACAGTGCCGTAGCTAACGAGAGTGTGAGGATTGTCCATTGGCTAGTATGTTTATAAATGACATTTTAAAAAGTCACCAGCGACAGAATCCGTAACGACGGGAGTACCCCAATTACTATGCTCCCGATATTACAAGTACGAAGGCGTCGCCAGCGTCAAGTAGTCGTTGCGTAGATATACTCGTAATCTATATATATAAAAATGAATGTTTGTCTGTCTGTCTGTCTGTATGTATGTCTCTTATGCCTTCCTAAACCGTTCATCCGATTGCGATGAAATTTTGGGAAATGGTTGGACGCATGCCCGCGATGGTTTCTGAGTTGGTAAATCTTATACAGGGTGTTCAAAAAGTCCCGGTACGGCCGATTATCTCAACGGGAAAACATTTTAGAGAAAAATGTTTAATACAAAACTTTAAGGATTTTCCCTTGGCTACCCAGTGGTCGTATTGGATTTGACCTTAACCGTGACCTTTAAGGTAATATCAAATGCCTTCCTAAACCGTTCATCCAATTGCGATGAAACTTTGGGGAATGGTTGGACGCATGCCTGCGAAGGTTTCTGAGTTAGTAAATCTTATACAGGGTGTACAAAAAGTACCGGTACGGATGATTATTATGCCTTCCTAAACCGTTCATCCGATTGCGATGAAACTTTGGGGAATGGTTGGACGCATGCCCGCGAAGGTTTCTGAGTTAGTAAATCTTATAAAAGGTGTTCAAAAAGTACCGGTACTGATGATTATTATGCCTTCCTAAACCGTTCATCCGATTGCGATGAAAAGTTGGGGAATGGTTGGACGCATGCCCGCGAAGGTTTCTGAGTTAGTAAATCTTATACAGGGTGTTCAAGAAGTACCGGTACGGATGATTATTATGCCTTCCTAAACCGTTCATCCGATTGCGATGAAACTTTGGGGAATGGTTGGACGCATGCCCGCGAAGGTTTCTGAGTTAGTAAATGTTATAAAAGGTGTTCAAAAAGTACCGGTACTGATGATTATTATACCTTCCTAAACCGTTCATCCGATTGCGATGAAAAGTTGGGAAATGGTTGGACGCATGCCCGCGAAGGTTTCTGAGTTAGTAAATCTTATACAGGGTGTTCAAAAAGTCGAACTATACTTGACCTAAATTTGACCTCCGCTGACAATAAAGGTAACATGAAAAAAATGGTCAAGGACACATTTGAACGTGAAAAAAAAATTATTTGACCTTGATATAACCTTGAAGGTCATGGTCAAGGTCAAATCCAATATGACCATTGCGTAGCCCGGGAAAAATACTAAAAGTTTTGTATTAAAAATGTATTTAAACAATGGTGGACGGACAAAATCAATCCACAATCTACCCGTGCGAAGCCGGGACGGGCTGCTAGTATATAATATAAGCGATCGGTTACGTCGTGGCTTTTCGTTATTCCTTTTAGCGACCTTCCTTGCATCTGCGCCTGACCCGCACTTCGCTCAACGAGTTTATCACGACTCTACTTATCACTTCTCGGAACGTTAATTACGCCCGCGAGTAATACTTATAATTGCGCGTAGACGAGTCGCGAAAGCGAGAACGGAAGATTGCTTCGTAACGAAGCTCCGTCGCGTGAGTGTTAGGGCCATCACACACAAAATTCCGTAAGGTCGTAAGGCGTAAGCGTAAGCGAATAGACCAATCAGGATCAAGTATTCCGTTGTCCGTAACCCCACCACAACGGAATACTTGATCCTGATTGGTCTATTCGCTTACGCTTACGTCTTACGGCCTTACGGAATTTTGTGTGTGATGGCCATTATAACGAGACTGAGAAAAGCCTTTGCGCGGGGGTGGATTCTCATCCAATAGGAATCCGTCGGGTCTCGAATGGTCGGGAAAAATCCTCGCCCACGCCCGGGGGGCGCGCTAATTTTGTCGGGGCGATTATCAATCGATACCTACGATAATACAATCAAAATTAATCGAAAATTCGCATTATTCAAAACCACTCGATTGACGACTAGCGAAGCGCGCACGTATGTAGGTGTAGGTGCAATACTCGCTCGCGGCACCTACGTATACAGCTCCCCGTCCGCATTCGCGCATGGTAAATAAATTTATAAATTCTGCCCTCGAGCGCGTCGCGTCGTTCGCTCGGCTCGATCGATCGCGGCCGCAGTCGTCAATTAAACTGTATGCGCGATATTGCGGCTTCGTCAAATGTCCCGCGAAATTTGTATAGATATATCTATACCCCGCAAGCGCGTCCGCCGGTTGTTTTCAAACCGAATGATTAGCGGCGCGATCGCTTTTCCAGCGTACGAGCCGAGTGAATCCGTGCAAACGACTATTCATCCGATGCACTTCGATGCGATCACCTTTCTTATAATACGCGTTGTCGTTCGCGCGAGCCGCTTAGAAGGAATTAAATTTATGAGAAATTCGGTTTTCTCACTAATTTTTTAATTCCAGATTTGAAAAATTTGGAAAAAATTATTTATTCCGTATTTTTTCATTTTTCATTTTTCATTTTTCATTTTCAGTCTTATTTAAGCTGGAAAACGATATTTAACTCTTCGTACTAACTGTGGGTCGTTTAAGGAACAGCCGAAATTTGAAGTGATTGTTACATTTTAATGGATGGCGAAAAGAATCTGGCGTCCTTTGGTAAAAAAGAAGTAGAAAGTAGGGGTCTTGCATAAAAGGAGAGTGGTGTCGGTTGTAGCAAAAAAAAAAAGTTAATTACGGGTAACTAATTTAGAAAAATAATGACCGTGAGATCTTGAACGTTATAATAAAAGTAATTATTGTCTATTCACAATATTCAGTCAGATATGCAAGGCCTCGGTTTCACTATTTCATAGATGTATCTGTTCTGAAAATGAAAACCTACATAGTATAAATACAATACCGATTGGTGGCCGAAACCATAATAATTGTATCTTCACCACTTATAATCCGAACTAGAATATGATTTAGACACTAACGTGACTTTTGCAACATGTTACAATTGGACGTCGTTATGCATAACTTGACTAACAATAAGCGCCCAATCGCCAATTTGGAGATAATATCACCATCTAGTGTCTAGAGACGTAATCTAATTATAAAAAAATAATGGGCTTATAAAAACCTTTATTTTTTTGAATGATCAAAAACGCTAAACACCAAATTCTCCATTTACTTCTTGGAATTACGTACTACATGACCAATCGCCAATTTCAGACGGGTTTTAGTCGCCTGGTCAACTAATTTCTTCTTAGTACTTTTGATGTCCATATAAAAAAGGAACTCCAACTGATGAGTAGTTTTTTTTTCCGGAGAGCGTAAAACTAAAAGTCATTTTCCTCAATTCATTGAAATGGCGCTTAGTCAAGTCATGCATAACGACGTCAAATTGATACCTCTCTATGACTGTTACTTTCGATACCACAGCCATGTCCATTAAACTCACATATAAACAATAAATAAGATTGATACATCTCATTCCAAAGTTTAATCTTTGTGTATTCATATGAAACAATGTGATTTTATGAAAAACTGTTGTGGGACTAATCGAAATGAAATAACGGCGGACAATAAAATGAACTATTTGACAATAATTTCAAAGAAATAGACATTGACAAGCTTATACTGACGACTGCCTTCTAGCTTTTTTTGTCGGTGACTTATGTCTGGTAGAAATATAGAATGAGGCATAAGTACCTATATTTCAGTTTTTCGTCAATAAATAATGTCACTACAGTCAATATTACAATTGACCCCGCGTTACAACCGACACCACTCTCCCCTACCTGCACACGTAACCACTTTGGCCAGTTAACTGTGAGGCAGTAAAGAGATGAAGTCGCTTATGTTCCCTAAACGACTCACAGTTCACACGCGATGGTAGTAAAAAATATGCCGACGACCACCGCATGGTATTATGTCCAAACTGTTGCAATGAGTCATAATTTTCCTTGAAGGTTTTTTAATTTTTTATTTTCTAACATGATTGTACATTTATATAATCTAAAATACAAACATTTGCCCACAAAAATGTAGTTAATTTATATTTCCTTTCAAAATTATTTTCTTTTTCGTTTCGTATTGAATATGTATACAGATTACAAACTAAATTAAAAAATATGAATACTTTTTTATGGAAAGACCAAATCCTTTAGACTCTGATGGCTCTCCGCTCCGAGCAATCGTTTGTAGGATGTAGCTTGACTTTGAATGTCCAAATTAGGGGAAGTTCGACTTTATTCTATTCCCGCGTAAGAGGATATACTTCAGTATATGGAAGTCAGAGATTCCTTATCCATAATCGTCCACTTCCTTTCACCCCCGAATGAAAGAGAGCGCGATATATAAAATAGAAAGGGTGGCTTTGCTAATATTTCCATCAGATCGATCGATCAGATAGTCCTCTTATGCTTTCTGGCAGTTGTCCACTTATCGTTTGATCGATTTCAGAGCTTGGTTATATTTAGAAACCACCGTCGGGTCGTAGAAGTGTCTGTAACATATGATATGGAGAGAGTCGTATATAAATGTGGTACTTATAGAGAAATCATAAAAGTGTACCCTACACCCCAGTTAAAAATTAACGTTTTCTCAGTGAAAAATTGAAATTTTTAAATACTTTTTTTTTATTTAAATGCTTAAGATATTACCTAATAATCTCAACATTAAAAAAAAATAAATTTCGTAATTTTCTAATTGAAAAAAGAAACTCGAAGTCTCGGTAGATGAGGTCTCAGTTTTCAGACGCTTAGGTCTCCCTGCCGATTTTTATAAAAAAAGTAGCATAAATAATAGACTGAGGATAGTTATCATACTCTCGTTTTATTAACGAAGGACAAATTAACAAATTGGAACAAAGTTTATAGAAAAATATTAATAGTTATTTTCGTTATTAGGGCGTGAAGCGCTGTTTTTAACGAGTGTGAAGTTTGCCGCACGAGCGAAGCGAGTACGGCAATCACACTCGTTAGAACGGCGCGAAACAACCGAATAACGAATTCTATTTTTTGTCACTAAGTGTCAAATACGAGGTTGACGATTTCACGCACTGCGCAGGTTATTTCACGCACTGCGCAACTTTTCACGAATTGGTGTGTGAAAGATGATTTCACATGCGTCGAGGACGCCCATGAAACCGAGTATTTGACACTGAGTGACAAAAATTATTTTTGTCACCCAGTGTCAAAAACCTCGGTTTTTCGATCGTCCTCGACGCTTGTGAAATCGTGTTTCACGCACTGAAGCTACTCAGTGTGTGTGAACAACCTGCGCAGTGCGTGAAAGTACCTGCGCAGTGCGTGAACACTTTTTTCTGCACTGGAGAAATAGTTGTGAAGTTAGCAGTCAGTGAATCCAATCGAATGTCTAACACTGCGCATGCGCCGAGAGACTGCACAGTTGACAGAAAGCCGGTACACATAACATCAAAATGGTGAGAAAGGAAGCCAGTACACATAACCACAAAACGGTGAATTGTAGTTTTATAGTGTGAAATAAATAAAAACTCGTGACAATGGATCCCGATTTTATTCAACAATGGAACCAGTGTTGGTTGATACGTTATTGCTTATCAGTGTCCAACTATGAATTTGTTGAATTTTTTGTTGTTGTTCAAAAAATGCATATTTAATTTTTTGATATTGATAAATGTTTATAATTTTACTCTAACTTTCAAAATGTGTTAATTTTTTTCTTTCTTTTCTTTAAAAAAATATGTTTTATGATCTTTTTTTGGGGGGGCTCCGCCCCCCCTAATCCCCCCTCCATATCGGCACCCCGGACCCCGTCCGCGCCCACGCTCCAACCTCGGTTTTGACACTTTGGTGACAAAAAGTCAAATTCGATATTCGTGCGTTTCGCGCCGTTTTTAACTCGTGTGATTGTGTGTGTGTAACAAACTTCACACTCATTAAAAACATGCGCTTCACGCACTCGTATCGAAAATAACTATTACAGATTGTTAAAAATCACCCCACAGCTCTTTACAGCGTTCTGTCGAAGAGACAAATCGGTTTTGTCCTGCGCTTTTGGTGCCAAATTCTTTAATGAAATGTTCCCGAAAGGTACTGAAAGTACCAACCTCGAAAAAAAATCTAGGTGTGGCATGCAATAAAGGAGGCTGGGGTGTAGCCTACACTCCACGTGAGCAACGAATGGTTAATTGTTTCGTGTGGATTTTATACAAAGCTAACATTTCAAGAGTCAAATTGCTTCACAAAATTTTATCGTTCGTATTGGTTAAATTTTTTATTATAATATTGTTGTAGCGTTTTCGGATTCAGCGACTCCGAACACCTTCGGATAATGATTTCAATAGAAATCTGACTATTCTCTCCGAATGTGAATCCGCCATTTTCAATTCTAAAATTCCGACCTCAAATTCGAATCAGTGACCTAGAAAACTTCCGAGTATATTCAGTGATCCTGAAAACCCCTGAGGAAAGACTTTATTATACTGAAAGAACT
Organism: Xiphydria camelus; assembly: GCA_963678675.1. Lineage (NCBI taxonomy): Eukaryota > Metazoa > Arthropoda > Insecta > Hymenoptera > Xiphydriidae > Xiphydria > Xiphydria camelus. Next base: position 31,008,988 of record OY783193.1, read on the forward strand.
CTTGGTTGGGCTAATAAAATATTTGGAATAAATATGAGCCAACAAAATATTTTTTGGAATCGCAAAATTCTTTGGTTAATTCCACGAAAACTTTGATGACAGTGCTAACATTTAGATAATCCAATAAATATTTTTTTAGATTATCAAATTGACTTAAAAAAATACTTTGTTGGCTACTTTTTTTCTCGGTGTACAAATCAAATTATTTTTACAACTTTCGGTACACGATATTGGGTCCGTCATTTGGAATTTTGGAATTTAGACCATGGATTCAGGATCAGCGATCCTAAAATTCTCCAGATAGTGATTTTTTGGCGAAAATCGGTTTACTGTTAGACCTTTTGGAAGAAGACACGTTTCCCGCACCTAAAGGGTTAATCGTACAATATTGTACGCGCTCTATGCACCTGCTAAGGAATGTCGTTGCTTCGATCGTGAATGCACAAGCGTCTATGCGTGGATCCCTTAACGACCGGGGACGCGACGGTAGAAAAAACGTAAACACAACCAAGGGGTCGTGAGCCAGGTGGCCGTTTATCACGCTCTCGTTTCCTTCGTGCAACTCGATCGCTGCCGTCTCTTTCACTAGCGCACTCTTTCTTTCTCTTGCGTACTCGTTCTCTTTCTTGCTTGCGGCCCTTGCTTCGCTAGGATAGAGTGATTCCATTTCGACCGATTTCGACAACGTTTATCTCGTTACCTATCGACTTCTCGCATTTATTAATTTTATACTTTTTTATAGATTGATTTAGAACTTTTTTATATGATCGTTAAAAAAGTGTGATACCAACATAGCCGAAAAGTCTATGAATAATGAAATAATCGTGGTTGAAGTTGATCGGAATAATATTCTAGGGGAGACCGGTGTCGATTATAATGTGAAGTTGGCCCCTCGTTTTCGTGGCCTTTCATCAGAACGACAGGCTAATTTCTCGTTAAAACCGGTACCAATTTCCTCTATCCTATACAATAAAAATTTCAGCAGATATAATTTCAATTTAGCCTGCTTACACGGAAAAAAGAATGTTGAATAATGTCACGTCTCGGGGAGTGACATACGACTAGTAGTCGCACAAACAGTGAAAGCGAAGGGGCCTACTACTCAAACGAGAGCACTGCACCTGGCTAACACTATTTGAATGAAGATCCCGCGAAAATTACGGGGTTACCACCAATTACCGGAATTAAAAGGGAAACCGAGGTTATCACGGCGAATTATTGATTTGTTACTTTCACTTTGAAAATCTCAGGGGTTTCTCGAATGCAGACTATGACTTTCATTCGAGTTTTATATTTCTTCACATTAAATGGAAAAGACAATTTATGAATCTTATATACCTTTGGCTTTTCGTTGCCCTTGAGTAACCAGATCTCTGTCTCTCTTTCTTTCGAATCGACACTGGGAGAAATCGGTGGTCGGAGATGAATAAGGAAGCACTGAATCTAAATTCTATTACACTCTTTATTCGTTAAAACTACAGCGTGACGTCGTGATAATATTCGACTGCACAGAAGAAGCAAAAATGCGCGCTGAGAGAGGAATTCCGGCCTTTTCATTCGCCACAGGCGGGGGCCAATTCCTATCCCTCCTCTAAGGGAGAAAGATCCATGCGCGTGCAGTGATATGGTTTATTTCTTAAAATTGTTTACTCTGGGCAGAGCCTGTCCCTTTGTAAGAAAGGAAAGTACGCTTGGTCTGACCTATGAGTTATTTCTAGGAACGAAAAATACGCTTGGTCCGACCCATGACTTATTTCTTGGGATTGCTTGCTATGTGCATATTTCAATCGCTCTTCTTCGGAACGAAAAGTACGCGTGGTCTGACCTATGACTTATTTCTAGGGATTGCTTGCTGTATACAATTTGATTTTGGTTATTTTATTAATCGCGGGCATTAACTGTGGTGATAGCTCGCTACATCGGAGACATTATGTACCGCTTCTTATACCTTATCGCTACGGGGTCTTATTCGTCGCTGCCGCGTCTTATTTATATCAATCTTATGAATACGGCTACATCGAAACGTGACAATAAAGTACCGAATAAATGGAGTAATTAGTGATATTTCACACAGCAGAAGATGTCCTTGGAAATGACAGTACACAGAGTACCATTATACATTGTTAAGAATATCTATCTTTTATTGCAAGAACTACAGTTCAACGTAATATTCTTATATTGTTGTATGTATGTAATACATTCCCTGACAGTAAAATTTCGGCATTTTCTAACTGCAATAACGCTACGTTTACAGTAGCAGCTGCATAAAACCCCTCGAGTCCGGAAGACGTCTGACGAAGAGTACTCAATAAATGACATTGTCGCTGCCGGCCGAGCTTCTTTATATACCCGGAGGAGGCCCCCACCTCGAACTTCGCCCCGCCCATTACTCTGCCTAACGTCATACTATACAATGCTGCTACAGTCGGTAAGATATTTGTTGAGCCAAAATTCCCAGAAACGATAAGGCGGTATTCTCGGAACGCAACGGTCTGACGCTTTGCAAACAGTGGCGTACCTTCACATTTGAATTCCTTCCTTTTCTTTTTCCCCTCCATTGATTTCTTTTAATAAGAAATTAAACTGAAAATTCACAGGACAATACACTCACAAAGAAACACGCTACGTATATCGACTGCAAAGCACGGTATGCAAATAATGCTAACTGCAATCTGCTACGGTAAGCGCTGCGCCGCCGGGTGTCAAACGCGGATAATAAGGAAAGTGATGCAGCAGTCTTCTAGGAATTCAGGCTCAACAAATATCGTATCGACTGTACCTGCTGTATAGGCACGAATCCTGCACGCCTTGCTGCATACAGTCAGCAACAGGAGACGCGGTTGCTGCAATTATAACAGCAAGGCTTGCGGATTTTTCTGCGCGTTTGGCTATCAGGGTTAGTGGTATTGGCTGTGGAACATCTTGAATGTTGCTATGTTGATCTCTTACTATGTACCAGAGTACTCTGTGCTATTGTCGCCTCTGAGGACAACTTCTACAATACTATGTGAAATATCACTTTGTATGACATTCTTTTTGAAGTGAAACTTCTTTGCTGAGGGTACTGAATGCGCGCTCGATGCAACGAAAAACCGTAACGAAACCCACACACTCCAGCGCTACCGTACGTGCCTCACTCATACAGCGATCTCGACCCTGCCCCATTACACCACTCTCGACTCTGCCCCATTCCACCGCTCACGACCGAGCCACTATCTACTAACTGTTGACTAAAGCCATGTATCGACTTTTCGAGGCTGGATCGCGAGGCAACCGCGCGAGCCAGCCTCGCAAAATATGTATTCCCCGTCGCAAAGGGGACTTCTACGTCATTTCTTACCGATCACTATTATCGCAACCTAAGTAACGCGTTAATATAGATCTAATCTGTATATCGGTCGTAACGGCGAGGCGGGCGGTATGTCTTTGTGAATGTAGGTTGTGAATGCGTTCGCAGTCCCTCACATTTCTCTTAGAACAACCTCGCAGTGTATCTCATTGTATACCACGGCTACCTCACGGAATTACTGCATCTTTTTGAATCCAATATAATCACCAGTAACCCAGATAGAAAAGTTCCTCCAGAATTGCGGTACAATGCCACGGTAGAAATATGAGGTTCTACCGACGCGACGTGCTTCGATAAGGTCTGCATCAAATTTGGCGGTATATTAGCGGCACTGCACTAATCCTGTACCACTTTTCTATCTGGGAATATTGTGAGTGCAGTGTTAAATTATTTCAACTAACCCCGCGATACGGTTTAAATCCACCTCCCCACGTTTTCGGTCACTAGTCGTGTCACGCAGTAGTGTCTTCCAGATTTACGACCCCGAGGAGATCTACTCTTCATCGCACCTGTTATAGTTATTAACTTGAAACTGAAGAATAAATTAAGCAAAAATCAATTGCTGTTTAGAGACTGTGTAGAGGGGGTCTGGTATGTGTTGCTCGAAAGGGTTTCTTGGGGTGATGAAAGCTATTGTTTAGGTATATTATAAGACCACGCAGTGTCGCACCGCCACTAAGAGGACTGTTCGGGCTCACCATAAATCTAGCGTTTAGGATCCTTTCTTTGGCGTATCCGTAAGATGATATGAGAAGCCAGACTAGAGGGCTCAGAGTTAGTAGTGAGTTGTTTCTATTTCGTTTGTCGCATTTTTAGTTTTCCGGATTTTACCGCGTAGAGTGGCCGGCCATACGGAGCTTGTGTAGTTTGCGATCGTTGTCGCGACCTTTCTCGAGTAACCACCGTGCATTATTTTGTGTGTGTGTGTGTGTGTGTGCGTGTGCGTGCGTGCGCGCGCGCGTAATAAAATTATTATGGCAAAAACAGGAAAACAACGGGCAAAAGAGTTTCGTGACAGGCAATAACGTAAAGAAAGCGATAACAAAAGCGATGACGAAAGCGATGACGAAGGCAATAGCTAAAACTGGTACAGAACGAAGTCGAGAATGGAGAGAGAGATTTAAATTAACACAATATATCTAATAGTGATGTATCTGATAAAAAAAAACAAAACGTGTGGCCGCCACACGCGGAAGAAGTGAAACTTCGATATAAGTTTCTCTGAATTTGATTCCGGTGGTATTAGTTTCAATTGGCTCTATACAAGTCTTTTACTATGCTTCTTCGTAGAGCCAATTGAATCTAATACCACCGGAATCAAATTCAGAGAAACTGATATCGAAGTTTCACTTCTTCTGCGTGTTTTCGTGTAGGGCCATCTTCCTATATATTATGATAGTCCCTTTAAATACCAGAGAGTTCGCAAAGATGAGGGTCTATTACGGATATTCAGGCACCCAGAGTGGTCCCTAGAGGGTTAATCGATTCCTAATTTCATTTGCCAGTTATAGCTACGGTATCCAGAGATCAGAGAATTCTAGAGAGAACCTGATACGATTAAATAATAACTTCTCTAACAATAGGTACAAATTCAGCAGCAAATACCATTTTATATACGAGCCCCGTCCCGCTTCAGTTAGCCCACCCACTAAAATAACAATTATTAAATGAATTGTAAAGTTACTGCTGCCTTATATTTTTTCTAGGCTGAAATGTAATGTTTTGTAATACACTGCACGGCACAATGTGTTTCATAATGTACAATTTTTAAATAAAATCAGAATTGAAGAAAATAACGCTTTTGGTCATATTTTATCCGCCGGCTATTTCGAGCATTTCGAGCATTATATACGAATTAATTATTTAATTAATTAATTACGAATGCGGCCGTTATTAAAAACAAAGACGATGTTACCCAGTGGTGAACTTTTCAAGACTTGCAATATTTTTTTCATTTTGTTTGCAGTTTATTATCGTAACATGAATAAACTGCTAGTAGGTCTTAAGCTCTGTAAAAATGTTGTTTAAAAAATAAATAACGTGCATATTAACATAAACTTTAGATTTATCTTGATTGAGTGCCAATAACCGGACAAATTTTGCAACTGGGCCAACTGAAGCAAGACCGGGCTCATATATTAAGTTTTGAAAAAAAAATATCCTCGAGAACACTGAATCTCTTGAGAGGAAGGTTTCCCGGACATTTGGTTTCTCTGAAGGATGACGTAGAGTTGCCAGCGCGGTCACCAGATTTGAGCATTTACGATTTCTTTATTTTGGGATATCTGAAGGAAAAAGTATTCAAACATCATCCTCTTATCCTACCAGAGCTAAGGGAGCGGATTAAAAAAATTAATATCATCCCCCGTAATATATGTGAACGAGCTGTATAAAACTTCAGAGAATGTCTTCAACAGTGCGTTAGGTACTACTAACGGTCGTCATCTTGAAGGCATTATTTTACAAAACTCAATGAACATAAAATTGTATTTACTGTTCAATTAGAAAATTAAAACAGTTCTTTTCTATACACTTCTGTTGATTTTTCATAACACCTCAAAACCGCTTAATCGGTTCTGCCGCACCTTGTACAAAACGTCCTTAAAATCGCTCCGAATGAAAACGGAAACATGAATATGTATTCGCTGTGTGCAAAAAGCCTAGTGGCGCCGTTGGCGGCGCCTATCGAAAGTGTAGCTGGAGCCGTCAGTAAGTACTGACTTAGGATTAAAAACTTTTTTTATTTATTTGCACGAGGTAATTATTTTATCAGTGATATATACACTGTGGTGAATTAACTTTAATTGTATCTATGTTGACAAGAAAAATCGTAACGTTACATAGTGATAGAAGTATGCTGTGTGTTACTTTTGATTCCACGTTGTAGGTTAACTATCCGACGAAAATGAATTTCGTCATTCGAGAACGGGGTTTAGGTCCATTTTTACATTATACTTACTCCAACTACAGATTCAAATACCGGCCACCATGGGCACTGTAAGTTCTATTCAGCCGCTATAGTATGGCATTGCACGTAGCGAATAGACATAGATAGATATCGCTTCGCGCGAGACGCATCATATCGTAGGTAACAACGGCACAAAACAAACAGCGAAACGTAGCTCAGCGGTAGCAGCGTGACAAGCATTGCCGTTATCGCGCGCGATTATGATCCGGCCGGTGAATATAGGTACCCATAGCGCTTCCCGCTTCCGCATTTTAGGGTATCGCGTGCTACCGGATGGTGGGTTAACTCCTCTTATTTTTCGTCTCCCTCGAGACCCATATCCGCGGCTTCTTTTCTACCCCGCCATCTCTGCCTTAGCACGCAGGTGTCGTTTATACGCAGGGAAACTCCGCGCCACTTTTGCGCCTTCCCTTTCGCGCGGAAAAGGTTAGCGTTGGGTCACATTAGGCGTTTTGGGCTCGCCTATACGACGGCCGTATATGAGGTGATTCCGTTCTCGTTATACGTAGGAAGTATAGAATACAGTGGTGTTTTTTTTAACTATAATACGTGAAAGTGATGCAAGCTGGTTCCAGCAGATAGACGAGACTAAACGGAACTGACAACTATCGAAAATAGAAATTATCAAACAGTCCAAGTAAACTAGAATCGATTTCAATACGTGTTGTAATGCAATTATTCTCTTCACTACTGATTAGGAAGCGTGTATAAATTACGTAAGGCATTTTTGATGAATTTTTGATACCACACCCTTCCCCCTCCCTTTCTTTATCTTACGTAGGATTTTATGTTCATAGGATTTAAGCGTATAAAAATGACAACGATTCATTAAATAAGGAAATAAATCAGTAAGGTATAACGGATGCAGTTATCGGCATAGACGAAATTGTACAATCATTGCCACATTTTCATCCCTCTGTATCTAATACAGCTATTACTGAAGGCTGCTAATTACTGTCAAGGTGCCAATAATTGTATCCATTATTCTACTTGAAGTGCATTATGCTCGCCAATTTGTATAATAATTGAATATTACTATCTTCCGTAAGATTTGGATTATATTGTACCTCCTTCCTCCATGTAAGACTTTGTAAGAAATTGTTTAACCTTCCCTCTCTCCCCCTAAAACCCTTATGTAATTTGTGTGCATGATCTCTTACGACCGATCAAACGTGACATTACGCAGAGCGCAACTAGCACTTCCCTCACCGTTATCGATCACTGTACATTCACGCGATATACGTAGATAAAAACCGGACTAGAAATTCAAATCAGATTCCCCTCAGGACCAAATCAGGCTTGCCCAAACTCATGTGTCCATGTTCTCATATTTTTACCTGATCAGGGCCAGGTAAAGGATGTAACACGATTCTCTTCCCATGACTCGATCATGCTTGTCCGATGAGGCCCTGATATGATATACTCGTAAATGCTAAATCTTGGAAACATTTTAGGTCGGTTCCTTGAATTACGATAATTTACTTTGCAATAAGCTGAACAACGACCATGGGGGTGGTCAATATCCGAGGTAATCACTAATATTTTTTTGAAGCGTGTGATTGACAAGATACTCACATATATATTGATTTATTTAAAGTATTGGAACAATTTAAATTGCATACACAAAATTAATTTTTTGTTCAGTTATTATGGTACAGAATATAAATTAAACAATTGCCATAAATCAGCTGGCGCTAAACAAACTCAAGATAATTTTTGGTACTACAATACATGCGATGCACAATGTAAACTAAAAGACAAATATCACATATCAAATGTCAAACTTCTGTCTTTATTAAAAAAAGTTGAATCGATTTCAAATATCTCAAAACGAATTTTAATCAAAGTCGGAGACGAAATTTTTCTCAATCTTTTCATCGCTGAAAAAAGACTCCAGAAAGTTTTGAAATTAATTCATTTTAAAATTTGTTATCCTTCATTTGGAAAATATATGTATAAACATCAATCGATACAATAACTTCTCATCACGATTTCAAAATCTGAGGAAATCCTGATATGCGTTCTATCCGCAAGGACCGGCTCGGGTATGCCTCATTCAGGTAAACCCCTTATCAGGAGGAGGAATTCGAGCAAGTGCCGATTCCTATGGCATTTGACTTCGGCAGTGTTTGCCGACGGTCGAGTCTTTGATAGTTAGAGTTGGCTTCAGAAGAGTGCGCTGTGTGTGCTGCGTGAGAGCGAAAAGTGTCAAACGTTTGATTTCCCGATAGCTGTCAATTCGGGAGATCGAAGTGTTGCGTCTGTTATTCAATACTTCGATCTCCCGAATTGAAAGTTATCGGGAAATCAGACGTTTGACATTTTTCGCTCTCACGCAGCACACACAGCGCACTCTTCTCAAGCCAACTCTAACTATCAGTGACTCGACCGTTGGCAAACACTACCGAAGTCAAATTTCAAGTTATCGGCCATGGGTATCGGCACATGCTCGAATTCTCCCGGGACATACGGTATGCGATCAGTTAAATGGTCATCGTTGAAAATACTTCCAAAAATATATTATATGAACCAAACAAATTTTAGTAGTAATTTTCTCAATAATTTGATGTCATTTATGAGTAGCTAATATCTATAAAATATTATGAAAATAATGTGAAAATGAGAAAAAAATTTTTCATCAATAAATTCTATCATTTGGTGACTATTAACGTTAAATGTTCAAACAGAAAACAACATTTTTTAAGCGAAGATTTTTCAATCGGGAGTCGAAAAACCGATTTGTCATAAGAGATAATGTTACATTGAAAGCTGAATAACTTTTAGACGAATCTATTGTCACGTTCTCACGTAGCCGTTTTTATGAAACCATAGTGATAAGTAATAGCAGCGAGCGAAGTGACAGAAAACATTCCCCCGTGGGAAGCGATGTACAAAATCCCCGGCGTAGCAGCTATCTCCAAAGGGAATGTTCGCGATTAGGCAGAAAACAGAGATCGAGCTCTGTAAGGATCCCCAAGAAACAGATCACGATTCCGTCACGTTTTATAAGAGTAGCAGAGACGAGTCGCGGCAGCGAGCCAGCGACAAACACCCCCGTTGGAAGCGATAACTCTAGGAAGCAGACCAGAGACGAGTCGCGGCAGCGAACCAGCGACGAACGAAGTCCCCGTGGGAAATGATACGTAAAAATCTCCAGCGCAGCGGGTTATCGCCAAACTAACCGCCCGCGATTAAGATGAAAAGTCAAGACCGAACTCTTCCCAGGACTAGTAATTATAAGAAACAAAACGAGTTCAGCACGGCTTAGGTTTTCTCCCCTAGAGTAGGGATAGGAGTCCGCCCCCGCTTGAAGGAAATAAAAAGGGCTGGAATCTTCTCCCTCGGGCGGACAAAGTGTTCAACTTCTCGTTAGTCCAGAGCAAACTCCCGTATAGTGTCCAAACCACAGTGTTCGCCAAAATTTGTTTAGAGTGCCCGATTCAGATTTGAATAAAACTGTCTAAGTGTCTGAACTGAGTGTTTCCACCAATCTCTCGACCGGACCCTCTCCTACGCTTGCGCATAGAAATCCGTGGAGGAGGGAAGGAAGAAGTAACCGGAAAACGAGACCGACCAACAGGAACAACTCCCGGGAACAAGGTAGGTGCAGATTTATAAATTTCTCTCTCCTGAGTTCGCGAGCGCAAGAATAAGTGTTGGCCCCCCTTTATATGCTGGTAGTTAGCCGTAACCCCGAAATTGTTGTGGGAATCTCCGTTCAAATGGTGTTAGCTAGGCGCAGTGCTTTCGTTAGTATTAGCAGCCCCTTCGCTTTCCCCCTTTGAGCGATTATTAGTCGTCTGTCACTCCCCAAGACGTGACACTATGAATCTTTGATAAACTTTGCAGGATCCATTTATGCCGTTAAACATACTATCTATCTAAATTCCAATGATTTCTCGATCATTTAAAAATTACTCTTACCATGCATTCTTAAAATGATGACAGAGATCAATCATCGATATCGTCATTCTCTTCCCGAGCGGTGATTTCCATCGCCTACGACGGACAATAGACCATCTTCTTCGATTCCATTAGTAATCCGAGTGCAAACGATCCAGATCGTAATGCATGCAATTCTCTAGAAACAGAAACGTCATTATTTCCATACCAACTGTATTTGACGCGTGCGTAATCCCTTATCCCCTGTACACCCCGTCTTCGCATGCCCCGTTATTGAACTTAAGGTCGTCGGAGGCTCTAATGGGATCAAATCAAATCGCGGGAAGAATCTACTGCGGAGGATTAGACCCGGCGAGCAAATTCGAGCGAGTCGATCTTCGAGCGAGATATATCGTCTAGTGAGGCGGACCTTCCGGACGGAGAGTGATGGGTGAACACGAGGAGGGAGAAAACTCTCCTCGAAAATTGGCGTTTGTGGAGATTTCGGGCGTGAGGTAGCATCGGATCGATCGTCAGGGATGTACGCTCGATTAACGCACAGACAGTTCAATTCGAAAAATACCCGGGCGCGCCGCATCTATCTCCGTCACGATGTAGCCATTACGGTGAGAGAATCGAATGGAATGCGGCTCCGGATGGGACGCGGACTCTATCGATTTACGGCGCGCGTGTGAAACGTCAAGTTCCTTCGCTCGGCGTCGTTTTCTTGTTCTAATTTATTAATTTCATCGCGCCGACGTAAAATTATTGACTGTTAATTTCCTTCGGCCGCTTCTAGATAAGGAGACACAGGGCCTTCACGGAATTGGAGAAATAAGGGTCTGTGCACAATGAAGGGACAGGAAAGGAGAGTAAAAAACAACGCTTTAAATACATAAGATATATGCTAAAAGCATATGTATGCGTAGCGTATGTAAAGCGCTGTCCCTTTTTGCTCCTCCCTGTTCCTTCATTGTGCATTTGGACCGTAAGAAAATAAGAACAAACATAAGAATAAGAATCATTCTGTAGAGCCATCCGATGGCTCAATCATCTAATGATTCACTCGTCTAGTGGCTCAAGCTTCCTTACCATAATTCCAACTATTAGCAGAACCTGAAAATGTCTAAAAAAATTGAAACACAAAAAATTAATCAGGAACATTTAATGCTCAAAATTTTGAACTCGGTTGAGGCTGCTGCCTTCCGCGAGCCTCGTCCCCCAGCCATGCCTCGTGCTACGGCCTAATTAAACACAGTCTGAAAAAACCTTGGATTTCCGCCTAATGACATAAGATACTATTTCCTCACTCATGCCCATTTCGAGGCCCTTTCCAGCCTATTTTTAGACCGTAAGATGGTGTTTTTCCCGCGTGACATCGACCGGGAGTCCGCAGGCTGTTAAAAAATTGCTTAGAGTCCGAAGTGAGTCCTTTTTCCAAACTGATAAACGCAACGTGAAATGTGAGCCGTGTATACTTCTGTTTGTTTTGTTTTGAGAAATGAGCATTCGTGAGAAAAAATAGTATGTCATTCGGCTGAAATCCTTGGATTTTTGAGACATTTTAATTAAACACAGTCTGAAAAAACCTCAGATTTCTGCCTAATGATATAAGATACTATTGTTGGATACGTGACACAATGCAGCCCGATTTTATGGTATTTACCCAAAAATCCTAATTTTGCTTGAAGTATAGCAGCTCTCAATTTTCCTTTCGATTTCTTCGCGATCCTCGTAACTAATCTTTATCTTTTGAGTAATTTTGCCACAAAAATGCTGCATTGCGATGTATAAATGATAACCCAAAATTGTTGACAGTTGGTCTGTATGCGTAAAAGTCTTTAGAAATTACGATAACGTGTAAATTACAGCAATGGAGATATAAGGGTTTATGTCCGAGACAATCGCGCCAACCTATATTTTGCTCTAAACCTGGAAATAGGGCCCTTAATAACTTATTCACACGAATCGCTCACCCGAATTTGTTCGTGTAACATCTTAGAAGTTCTCACTATCGGAATAGAAGCGAGCGCGTTTTTTATTTTATTTATGGCAGGCTCTCTCATCATCCTTAATATATCACCACGTCCCATCGAACGAACGGACACCACGATCGACCTCGGAAGCTGACGGAGTGCACCCATATGGCTCCCCTGTAACCCATCCAAGTTTGTGATGAATGCGCACGCGCTAAGTTCGATCGTAGTCGCCCGAAATCTCGCCGCATTTGTTTTCCCTCCACTTCTTCGGTTCCGACGCCGTACCTACGAACAAACCTTACATCTCTACGTTTTCTCCGCGCGTATCGTGGCACGGATCGCGCGGACGTGCGAAAGAGAGAGACGCAACCGTGCTAAATTTTATTCCCGTCGCGCGACCGTTCGCCGGCTGACGCTCTCGGCCCCGCGAGCGCGTGTTTCGATATTTCACGCGCTATTAAATAAAACGTCAACCGCACAAAATTTAACGCAGCCGCGCGCATGCAGCGCGTCCGGCGACGGTGTAAATTGTTTCTCGCGTCACGGACACGCATTGCGGAGCGGGACGTTTATGCCACACGTATAGGACTATCGCGATTAATTCTCTGCGCAATAGGCAAGGAACGTTCCGAGGGTATGGATTCGATAGATTTTGCGGAAAATTAATTTCCCCCTCTGAACACGCGTAACGGGGGCTGGGAATATACCCCCTCCTCCCACGGCATCGATTTCATTTTTAAACTCGAACAACGATATATCGCCCAAAGCGCCCGTAACTCGCGAGGGTGAAGTCGCGAGTTCTCTTTAACGGAAAGCCGTATCCTCACGAAGTTAGGCGTGGGGGGAAGAACCCGAGGGGAAGAAATCCGTCGGGGACCAGCCGCGCGGTAAATCGCCACCCGATCGATCGTTCTCGCGCGTATAAGCGCGGAGGAGAATGGTCCAATTCTTACGGGGAACGGCGGAATATGCTAACTATTTAGCAAATTGTGCAAGATTCGCCATAAAATGCTCTCCTCCTCGCGCGTAACTTTGAGAAACGATATACATAGGTATACTCCCCCAGCGATGGTTTCACGTTAATTTATCCTTTGTCGGAGGGTGCGAAGAGTTCGACATCGTCGGGTATAGGTGGAAATGGGGTGAAAGAGGTCTCGACATTGATGCCGCGATTGACCCTCTTCCCTCTGGTTTTTCCTCTCTCGTAATTGCCTACGCCTTCTGGATTGAATTTCATAGCTCAGGTTATAAGAGCAATGTCTACCCCGCCCCCTCGCTCTTTTTCCCCTTCGCAAAGTTCAGTGTATAAATAAATTGCCCTAAAAATATGTCGAAGTGATATTTCTTTCCATTCACGAAATGATCCAGTCCACGGAAGAGGCACTAATAGGGCCGTATCCATGCAACACACTATATCTCTCAAAGATATAACGGAGACCTTCTGAGATATTTCAAACATTTTCAAATATTTCAATGATATCTCTAATTGTAAGAGATAGTGTGCTGCACGCTTAGTACATCGACAAATTTATATTCTTATTTGTAATATAGTTGTATACTAAAGTATATTTATAATTGTATATTTTTAAAATATTTCAATCAATGGCATATTGTATATATTTTATTCCGAACTGCTACATCGTCTAGTATAGGATGAGACAGTGAAACAGTACGATTTTAAAAAATCGCAAAAAATAGAGATTTAAAAAAAGTTAGTTTTATTTTAGCATAAATCACCTCGCCTTCAGCGAGCCTCGTACCCTCGCCATGTCTCGTGTTACGACCTAATTAACCGTAGTCTGAAAAAACCTCGGGTAACCGCCTAATGACATAAGATACTATTTCTTATTCATCAAGAGAGTGGTACAATTTTAAAAAATTCTTTAAAAGGTGTCAAGAGGATGTTTGATGGTTTAAATGTGTTCCTAAAATAAGCATATAATCATCCTAGTTAAAAAGTTATTGATGTGTAAGCCTTGTACATTCAACACCAGTTCAGTCAATTTTGTAATAAATAACGCGGACGCCAAATAGAGGATTCACATGAACATCCGACGTTGAGCTTAAAAGTGGAAGAAATTGAAATTTCGGCTAATTTTAAACTCAATATCGGATCTTCATTTTAATGTAAATACACTACGCAACAAAATTTTCGCAACAACATATTTTACTCTAAAAATTGTCAAACTTCGGAAGCCCGTAGCACAGCGAAAAATCATCGTATCCCTATCTTTTTTTTTTAAATTAAAGCTTAAAATCTCAGCTTTACTATCCCAAAGTTTATTTTTCGATTTAAAGCACCGAGAGATTAAGAGACCCTGAAAATCAAGGTCATCTTTTGAAACTTAAAAATTTACAGTTTGCGCATTGACACGAAGTTACAAAATTTTTTTTTTTCAAATTCTGATTACAGAAAATGAAAGTTCAACTCTTTACCTTTAATTAAAAAAAAAAACAATTTTTACCTTCCGATTTTTCTACGCCATTCTATAGCGTTTTAAATAAAAAAAACTGAAAATCCCGGTTTTTGAGAGTATTACTCAACTGAACATCAATTGCGTAATTTCTTTTGAACTTATAAATTTTTGTTTCGAATTATTGGAGGTCGTATATTGCGTCCAGGTATACCTGGACTACTTCTTCAGGGATTTTGGTATCGAGATGGGGATATTGGGGCGAAGTTACATAGAACCCGTTCGTAAGTTAACACGAGGTATTGTGGCCAAGTTAGACGTTGATCGCGAGTTAATCGGGACATTGGGGCCAAGTTAGAGGTCGCCGAAAAGGTATTGCACGTATGTTAACTTACTGTGCAAGTGTACCTGGACGAGTTCTATAGGAAGTTTCGTGTTCGAACGGTATTTTCACTCCTGAACATCGAAAAATGTTGTAGGCCATCATCTGTTTTTGAGAAAAAATTCATATAAAAGCGATGCATTTCGATGCCTCAATAAAGCCCATGCATTTGTCTTAAAAAATATGATTATTTATCGCGTTACCTGGGCCCTGTAACACGGGGAAAAAACGGGATTTTCAGTTTTTTTATTTAAAACGCTGTAGAATGGCGTAGAAAAATCGGAAAGTCAAATTTTTTTTTAATTAAAGGTAAAGAGTTGAACTTTCATTTTCTGTGATCAGAATTTGAAAACAAAAATTTTGTAACTCCGTGTCAATGCGCAAACTGCAAATTTTTAAGTTTCAAAAGATGACCTTGATTTTCAGGGTCTCTTAATCTCTCGGTGCTTTAAATCGAAAAATAAACTTTGGGATAGTAAAGCTGAGATTTTAAGCTTTAATTTAAAAAAAAAAGATAGGGATACGATGATTTTTCGCTGTGCTACGGGCTTCCGAAGTTTGACAATTTTTAGAGTAAAATAAGTTGTTGCGATAATTTTGTTGCGTAGTGTAGAACGTATATTGAACCTTCGAATCGTATTAATAATACATTGAAGTTCGCAATATGTTCAAAATTTTGACTTGGGTTAACCGAGTCCCATGCCCAATTTAGAGATCGAACGAGCAAATCGTCGGTTTTACCTTGCGGACGTTTTACCACGATTTACCCGACGTACCCTGCAATGTTAAAGCCGCGGAATTACACGTCTACCACATCTGGAAAGCTTCTTAGCTAGGTGGATGTACCGGAACCACCGACGATCCAGACAAGCGAAGTGTAATACAGTGATGTAAGTACACGCGTGCGAACGGGCATAGAAATCGAGGCGGGTCGAAATCGAAACGCTGTTGCAAGCCCTAACGTTTCCAAGGTGGTAATTATTCACTGCCAAGTCCTTTATAATAGTGACAAATGATTACCCAGTAATCCTAGGGGAGAAAGGTTGCTACTTATCTATACGTATATGTACGCAGATACGTACATGTGCGACCGACAGTTGTCTCTAAGCCCTGGGGGTCTAACCGCGGCTATAAGCGCGACGCTCGAAGTCGAAGAGGGTTTATTCGGCGGAGAGAGGGTTTAACTTTCGATCGAATTAGATGAACATTTCCTTCGACCTTTCAGAACATGTTAATTATATATCTCAGCGGACAACGGAAGGAAAAGATTGCGCTTCCACTCGTCAACGATAACAAATCGGTTTTGCATAAAAAAGTATTCATAATTTTAAATTCAATTTATAATCCGTATACATATATACCGGGTGATTTTATAATGTTACGACAAACTTCAAGGACGGGTTCCTTGGATGAAAATAAGAAGAAAAGTTCCTATGAACATGGGTCCGGAAACGCTGAGTTTCGGGGAAACAGGGTGTTTATTTTTATACAAATTTTCTATACTAATAATAGGAAGTATATTTTTGCAGAGAGCTTCCATTTTATTTATTTTTTGTAGTAAGGTCTTCTTAGGGGTATTAAATATCATTTCAGAAGAAGGGATGCGTTATTGCGTTTGTACTGTTTGTTGATGGAAGAGAATTTGTATAAAAATCCAACACCCTGTTTCTCCGAACCTCAGTGTTTCCGGACCCATGGTCATAGGAACTTTTTTTCTTATTTTCATTCAAGGAACCCATCCTTGAAGTTTGTCGCAATATTAAAGAATCACCCGGTATATATCATACCGAAAAGGAAATGTCCAAAAAAATAATTCTTTGCAAAGTTATAAGTGTGTTTCTCAAATCTACGATACTATGACATCAAAAAGCCAGAGAAATCCATATAAGAAACCAGTTATTACAATAGGGCTAATACTTGGCCAATCTACCTATAGTTACCAATCAAAGACCAAAAACTGATCGCTTAGCGTTAGAACATTTCTGGTAGATTTCCGGGCGACAGTATTTTTTATAAAGTAATAGAATTGATAGTTCATCAGGATGTAACTTTGGTCGAAGGAATGAACGGTTGCCAATCTTTTACCATTGAAAGACCATTTTTAAATACCCAATATCACATATTATCTACATGTTTTGAAGATATTTTGTTTTGTTTTTCAAATATTTTATTAAAAACCAATATTTTGAGCTAATTTAGTATTACAAATTTATTAGTGGGTTATGGCTCAGGCAAATTCATTATGTGAATGGCAGATTTTCATACCATTGATAGTTGAATATTGTACCTAATATCTACCATGGTTGGACCGCAATATAGTTTGCCATGTCTGATCGTTTATCGATATCCAGTATTGATCCAAAACTATAGTCCCAGCGCTTATTCGTTATTGAGCCAGTCATGGCTACCATTATCGCGCTATTGCAGATCACATGGCAGCCAATATATTGGGTTGTAACATAATTATGTGCCGTTTTTTGAGTGCTTTTCAAATGATTTATTCCAAACAATAAATTCAATAATTCAATCAACCAAATACTCTCCACCATTACTTACGACCTCTTCTCAACTTTCAACAAGTTTTTCGATCCCTCGCTTGTAGAAATCCGCTGGTCTAGAAGCAAAGAAATTTTCGTGCCAAGTTTGCAAATCCTCGTCATTATCGAACGTAATTTCTGACATGTTGTTGCTCGGAAACCGAAAGAGATGGTAATCCGAAGGCGCCAAGTCCGGAGAGTAGGGCGAATGCTGCAGAACCTCCCATCCAAGCTCTTGGAGTGCTGTTTTCGTCAGATTTGCAGTATGCGGTCTTGCGTTGTCATGTTGCAGAATGGTGTCCTGGTGACAATTGCCTCGTTTGTCGCGAAGAACTTCATCGAGTCGTCTCAATTGCTGCGCGTAGAGCTCCGCGTTGATCGTCTGGTTCCTATCGATCGGTATAAAACACTATGCATCAACTGCTTACTGTACCCAAAAAATTTTCCATTAAACAAGAACGGCACGTAATTATGTTACGACCCAATAGTTGAGCGTTGGGCCGGTTGAAGATTCCTATATGGGGAAGCACACTTATGGCGGGCAACTAGTGCGAGATAGATAGATTTACATTATGATGACGTGCATATGCTACACCTTTAAATATTATGTTCCAGCTTAAGGATCCAGTCCTATTTGGTAAAGCTGCCATGTTTTACGTACACTCTTATATGCAGAGTCTATCTGCATAATGAACATCGAGTGGTCTTGGTAAGAATTTAGATCCATTCTCACTTCCAAATAAAAATGATTTCACTGATAAACTATAATGTTTCCGGTAAAGGAGACCTTTAAATTGTTACATGTGTGTGATCTTTGTTTTTCACGGTAAATTATTGTAGTACGTACAATAATTAATGATTTGTCCATTCCGGAGAGTACTAAGGAATTTTTATGAAGTTATATTTTTATTAAAGGAAAATTTAACAAACCTAATACCACGTGTAACAATTTGAACGTCTCCTTTATCGGAAAAATCATAGTTCATTAGCGAAACATTCTTTATTTAGAAATTAGAAGGCATCTCTAAAATCTTGGAAAAAACATGGCTTCCTTAATGAATCCAACTCAGACTGGGTGCTTAAAAAAGGCTGAAAATGAAAAATGATAAATTATGACGTGAATACTTTTGTTCTAAATGTGTCAAATCTGCAATAAAAGAAATTAGTGAGAAAACCGAGATACTAAATCGATATCACGATTCAAGGCCCCTTCCTCTTGAATTCCCCCGGGAGATCGAACAGAGCGCAACAGAGTGCCAGGATCTTTCGACAAAGTTTGAATCGCCCTCGTTCTTCTTCTCGTTCCAGGTATCGTGGGTACGTAGACGGGGCGATGAGTTGCATCTGTTGACGTTCGACAAGAACACGTACTCCAGCGACTCGAGATTCACGCTGGACTACCAGTTGCCGAACGACTGGCGTTTACGACTGCGCTCGGCGACAGAGAGGGATGCCGGCGTGTACGAGTGCCAAGTCAGCGCGCATCCATCGCTCGTCAGAACGGTCCATCTGTTCGTGTCAGGTGAGGCGTAGCTCTTTTCTCTGCTGCGATCTTCTGATCAATCACCCTACGACGGCGGCAAGCACCCTTCGCCGAAGCGGGACACTCGAGACACGATATTCGCATAGTCCGATCTTTCGGGGAATAAAACGATCTCGAGACGGCTTGGGAGGTCTCCGTCTCTCTCGCGTTAATCGAAATGTCTCTCGAGACGAGACCATCGATATCGTCGCCGGATGGAGTCGTGCGATAGCTACGTGTATATACCGTCGCTGCAGGCGCCTTACTGACTCGAAGTGTCGTTTTTGCGCGACACTCGAGTGCCCTTGGGAGTACGGTGTAAGCTTCTGCTTACAGCGGGAGGCGATATGTAGAATAATACAAGGTATCCAGAATTATTCACGGTTCTCGAGGCATTGCGATCGTCCGCCTGGGCCATCGAGTATTTCGTGTGTCGATACATGTAGAGGATAAGTTAGTTAGATCTACTGAAAATTAATTTTTTGTATACAGGGTGTAAGTTTACACAGGGGCTCACTCTGGTTAGGTTAGGTAGGTAGATAACGCAATATGAAATAACGTTCTTCTACGACACATACTAATTATAAGAATATACCTACATTTAAAGCGTGAGAGTGGCCAAAAAACTCAGAATGAAATAGGCGTACTTTTAAGACCTTCTTTTAATACACTAAAATGTGCCAAAGGAAGATACTAACTTTGGACGAGATAAACGTCCTTACCAAATTTTCAAAGTTTTTCCACGAAAATACAGGAAAATGACACTGATTACTTGGCAACTAGATGCTATAAATGCGGCTCCTCGTAAGAACATTTTGAGCAGATAAATTTCTAGAGAGCACTTAGCGCGATAAAATAGTACCTACGCTCATGTGTTATCTGGGATTCCATAGAAACTTATAGAGATCTTATGCCGACTTTATATAGTTTTCTATTATATTTTCAATGCGAACATTATAAGAAAAAATAGAACTTCTCACTCTATGGTATTTCAGAATCTTTTCTACAATTTTCTATAATTTTCTATCGGATATTTTTAACAGGGACCATAAATTATTCAACGTTTCATTTTCCATTTAACATGTTACAACTTGCCCCAAGAAATTGTTACTTTAAGCCCAACATGGTTATTTTCACCATAAATTGAAATAAAATATATAGGGTTTATATTATATATTATTAGTAAAACACGTTTGCTATATATACTGTGGAAGACTTAGTATTACATATTAAATAAATACTTAGTATTACATAGTCACGTGTCGCATAAGGCATGATAATAAAACGTAGTCAAAAATTACAAGAATGAAAATGAAACTTACGTATCAGAATTTCACGTCATCCACATAAAACTCTCCCCGATGGACGCTCAGTTCACTAGCCGATTACGACGGCTATCAGCGATACATGGCTTGCCAAAAACGCGATTTCACGCACCGCGGAAAATCGCATCATCCTATAAAATGCCCGTTACTACTTACCCCTTGTTCTAACTAGCCCCCCTCTCCCCTACGTATCACGTTGGCATCTTCCTTCGGGGTAATACGCAAAGAGGAACGAGATATTAGAAAAGGTATTATATATCGATCGATATATCCCACCGATATACGCGGCGTCCTCGCATTCTGAGGGGAATATTTCAGGAGAGCCGCGGTACCGCCGTGGTACCAAATACCTCGCGGCAGGAATGTACCCCGTGGCATAAAGCTATACACCGGATGTCCTTGCGGTCGAGGCCCTTTGTTTCTCTCTTCTTTTCTCTTTCCCTCATTCCATATATTTTTCAAAATATCATGAGGGCATATTCGTGTAATTGTCTCCATTTTGTTCGTCCTTAGGGGCGCTTATGTGCCCGGGACATTAATAAACGCCTTCCTTTCTGTCTCTCTCGCTTCGTCTCTTCCATTCTCCTCCTCCTCCTCCTCTCCCTATCACAGAGAGAGACGTATGTATTTATATCTCTGCGTTTATTTTGTTATTCTGCCGCGTTATTTTTACTTGCATGGCTTTATTCTTAGTTACTCTGCTGGGCGATATACGAGTAATTACGGTGTTGTTTCATTATTCATTCATTTTTTATCGCTTCATTCTCTCGCTATACATTAAATTTCTTAAATCGTAACGTACTGTATGTCATTCTTAATTCAGTCGGCTTTCTATATTTCGATATCGATCGAGTGTTTTTTTTTGCCGTTGCTCTGCTTTGTTCTCGCCGTGCGTTTCATACAGCAGATCTCCTTCTTCCTTTCCTTCCACCTACCCTATGCGTCGCGGCGCTCCGTCGATTCATAAATCACCAAGGATAAGTAGAAGCAGGGTCGTCGTATATAATAACGATCTACTGGTTGATAATAACGCCCCCGAGTTTTCCCGACTCGACGTATATATACGTACACTCGGAAAGTGGAAATCGACGCGGGGAAATGCAGGCGACGTCGCGACGCGGCCCTTGCGCGCTACATTCATGCTATCTTCACCGGGATACCCGTTCCGAAATTGCTCCGACGATTTGGAAACTAAAATCAACACCGAACGGTGAGAAAGCATCGCCGCGATCGAATCGCGCGCGCGGTCACGTCCCTCGCGTCGTGCAGTTTCACCGTGCCTTCCGCATCTGCCTCGTATCTCTTTCCCTGTCCTGATCGCTTCGCGAGAATCCCCGGAGCCTCGTAATCGCCCCGATTGTTTGGCAACTCGTGCGGTATCCCGTCTAGGTACCCGAGTATGCGAGCGCGGCGGTACGTCGGGTACGAAGCGCGAGTGCGACCACCCGTGCATACGGCCGACGCGTCGCAGCTTCGTGTTTGGAATATACGGCGAGGCAGGATGACCCTTGGTAAGCATCGAGGGAATTACGGGATCCGACGGTAGCCCATTGTGATCACCACACACGCGCATATGTACATGATATGCGAGAGTGCGCAATACCTACATAGAGCTCCCGATCTCCTCCGCGGGCCCGGGGAATTTGCGTGAAATTAACTTCGTCGAACGCGAATTGGTATTGCTTTGTAGTCCCGTCGATCGTTGATCCGAAGATTTATGATACTCAAATTATTAGGTGTACAACTTTGCCTCCGCCGTTTTCCTATAGACGGCTTACGAAAAAAACGGCGGAAGCAAAGTTGTACACCTAATACGTGGCAACGAGTGCACTGCAGGTTACTGTCGCGTTTACGTCCTCATACCGAGGGGACGGTTATTGTAAGGGAACTCGTGCTCGTTCAAAAAACAATGTTGCCATAAATGGATCGCTCTATTTATAGGATTTCTATATGGTACTAGGTGTACAACTTTGCTTCCGCCGTTTTCCTATAGATGGCTTTAACGGTAATAAGTGGTCGAAATAAATAGGTCATAGACGTCATGCAATAAACTTGGGTATCTGTCAACAGAATATCATAGAAACATTAGTCGATTTATATCTGCATTATAAATTTACGAGCCAAGTTCTCGTCACTTGTGGAAGGTTTTAATTTTCTGCTTCAATATGAAGAAATCTGCGGCTGAGGCTCATCGAATGCTCTTAAATATACGTAGGTACTTATGGTGAGGCCGCTATTAGTGAAAGAGCGTGTCGTGAGTGGTTTCAACGCTTCAAGAACTGTGATTTTCACGTCGAAGACTGATATAGCGGTAGCAGAGAGAAGGTTTTCGAAGATGCAGAGTTGAAGGCATTACTTGATCAAGACTCGTGTCAAAGTCAAAAAGAATTGGCACGATCATTGGGAGTGACGATACTTTCAATCATAAATGTATAACCAGTTTTTTACAATAAAGCATCGAATTTCGGGAAAAAACGGCAGAAGCAAAGTTGTACACCTAACACATGAAGAATTTTTCTTGTGATATAAAGATTCGTTCTCGCTGCAAGCGGCGAGAATTCTTGCATCAGGCGGAAAATTCATTCCTTTCCATGGTACATGTCTGCTTGATGTAAGGAGAAACCATTTCTCTCGAATGACATTTCTATTGAATGTAAGTATATCACTGTTTCTTGAAACAAATGAAGGAATACACTTGCGATAAACAGATTTTCGTTTACCACGAACATGTAATCGACTCGTATTTAGACTAATAATACCGCCTTGCCGTGGTCTATAACTTCGTATCACCACAGCCCATGCCATTCTGAATACGACTGTGAATGAGCGTCTATGCCGGCTTTGTATAAACTAAAACTATAAAAAAATAAAAGACTTGTGGATTTATATTGGTTTATGGAGCTAAAAGTATAATATATATTTCGTATATCTATATTTTTGGCGCCAAATAAGCCAATGTGAAACCACGTCCCTTATTGAAGTAACGAAGTAGCTAGGTTAGTTTTGGCTGTGAGAAGATGTCTGCTTAAGTCAAGAGGAAAGATATTCTTGCCTCAAGAGGAAGACTTCTCATAGAAAACATTCATATTTGTCTGATTACGTTAAGCTGACGATTTTCTTACCGTAAATGGATTTAATATGGAGAGGATTTTAGTCTTCCTATAAGCAGAACTCTATTATGGTAGTAAACTGAGAAGAATTTCCTTCTTCCTCACTCATACCCATTTCGAGGCCTTTTCCAGCCTATTTTTAGACCGTAAGATGGCGTTTTTCCCGCGTGACACCGACCGGGAGTCCGCATGCTGTTAAAAGATTGCTTAATCCGAAGTGGGTCCCTTTTCCAAACTGATAAACGCAACGTGAAATGAGCCGTGTATACTTATGTTTGTTTTGTTTTGAGAAATGGGCATTCGTGAGAAAAAATAGTAGGTATATGTCATTCGGCTGAAATCCTCGGATTTTTAAGACTGTGTTTAGATCGTAGCATGAGGCTTGGTGAAGGGACGAGGCTCCCATCACCATACCTCGTACTACAACCTAATTAAACACAATTTGAAAAAACTTCTGATTTCCGCCTAATGACATAAGATACTATTTCACGTGTATTACGACTCAGGGTGAGAATTAATTCTTTAATCGGCTGTTTAAAAACTATTTAAAAAATGCCAAAAACATAAACTGAGCGTGTAAGGGCATTTCGTGAAAAACAGCGTGCAGGAAAGGCATTAACAGAACCGCCTGAAAGTACAGCCCAGCATGCAAAACAATATAGATAGAGACAGAAGACATTGAAAAACGCAGCTGTAGCTCCTGTATCGTCACTAACTCCTGATGAAATACCGACAGTTGATATTCGTCCTTTACACCGGAGCCATCCACAAGTCCCGATGCATCAACGTATAGCATGGATAACTCACATAACATAAATCAACCATACAGCAATTTCAGAGAAAATCAAAAAGCGCACATAAAGGATTTAATAAGAAATATTTCTATAATCCATTTTTTTGGATTCGTGTGCAGCATTTGTGATCGTCTTTGGTTTAAAAATGATTTGACAAATATATCTGAAACATAGAAGCAACTTTTACGTCCTGAATTTCCAGAAGATGATGTCAGTAATCTTATGGCTTGTAAATGTTGTATTCAGTCCCTGAATCGCAATAAATTTCCTACCTTGTCAAAATCGAATGGCTTCAAGTATCCAGAGAAACCAGCACATCTACCGGAATTAGATTTAGTTTCAGAGAGACTCATTTCACCACGGCTATCATTTATGCAGATTAGGCGATTGCGTCATGTTCACGGTCAGTATGGAATTTTTAGTCATCTTAATCATCTGTTTACCCTACGAATTTCCCATTCCACTAATAACGTTCAAGTTTCACTTCTGCCGCGCGTTGGGACCACGCACTCATTTTTTTCCGAGGCGTCCCACCGTTCCCCGTTTAGCCGCGATGGGCGAAAATTGAACAACGGCGAAACCCGCATCGCGGAGCCGTAACCACGTCGCTCACGAATTGTCCATCCCCTATATTCTTATACTCTCGGAGATGAATCGAAACGGGGTCGTTCGCCCCTCGTTGGCTCGTGTCCGACGACGCGCGAGCGCACGCTCAGAAAAAATGATTTTACCGCAAATGTGGATTGCTCTATTTATAAGGTTTCTATATAGTACGAGAAGAATTCTTCTTGTGGTAAGAAATGAAGTTGTCGTTGCAAGCGGTGAGAATTCTTGCAGCAAGAGGAAAATTTATTTCCTTCCAAGATACAGTGTCCGCTTGACATAAAAAGAAACCATTTCTCTCAAATGACTTTTCCATTTGATGCAAGTACATATATCGCAGTTTCTTGAAAAGAATGAAAAAATCCGTTTGCGTCAAGCAGATTTCCGCTTACCACGAACATGTAATCTATGCATATACTCGCAATTACATAAAAGGATTGAAACGGGAAAAGTCTAATTGAGGTGGTCAGAAGCCAAGGCGTCCAAGTAGAAATACAAGTTTTCCGAGATGCTCCACATTAAAGTATTCTTATTCTTTAAAAATACCTGCAATTCCTTTGCCTCAAGTGTATATAAGGTGTAGAGGAGAGGAACCAAATCTAACATAGTCCCCCAAACCCGACACACCATTATTATTTCGACCATGTGGTACTGCACTTTGCCACCAACTACGTAAACTTAGTCATTCCGATAATAGATAGTTTACCTGTACAGTAACATTGCCTCTGGCGTTTGTTTCGTAGTTGTGCGCCGATAATCTCAAAAGTTACAGATTTACAATCGTCAACATTTTTGAATGTGTGAAAACGGGCGGCTGCAGACACGAATAACTAGTGGTGAGTAGTTTTTTTGTATTTTGGTGTTATTCAGAAACACATAAGGTAGAAAAAATTGGTCCAGATTTATTTCTAACATCATTCTTTCGTTCATTACGAGGAAACAAAGTTCAAGTACCGAAGTTGCCTAACCCGACATACCTAGCTCTTTTGCTGTAGTTTTGAACTTCATGGGCGTTATGAGTATTTGAATCTGATTCGGCCGTTTTTTTTCACAAATGCCAAAAAACAAAGTGGTATGTCGGGTTTGGTTCCCTTCCTCTATGAATAATTCATACAGCTTATACATGTACTTGAGGCAAAGGAATTGCAGGTATTTTTAAAGAACAAGAATACTTTAATGTGGAGCATCTCGGAAAACTTGTATTTCTACTCAGACCCCTTGGCGTCTGACCTCAATTCTATTCAGAGTTAGTACACTGACCAATGACATTGGTTTCTACGATCTTCGTTCCTTAGAACCCACTTGACTTTCAACGCTTTGTGAAAGTGAGAGGATCATAGGAAGTCAATCTTTGGCCAGTATATATAAACTCTAGATATATAAAATTAAGCTTCTCCTGTTTTAATCCTCTTGGCCATTACACCCTGGATATTTCCCTAAGTCATTATATTTGTTCGTCAATCACGTGAAAAATACGTATGCAGTTGAGATAATTAAAAAAAAATTATTTAACACATTTCAGAGAAGGTTTATAACACTATTTTATAACTGTGTGATAAATTTGTTTTTATTTCAAATAACGTTTGAATGGGTGGATGGAGAGATCTCTTTGTAAGCGAAATACAATACAATTGAATTAAAAAATTTTATAGATATGCATATGCTACCCATAGAAACTTCTAGTAGTAAACAAAAGAGAATTATATTGGTTTATAGGTTTAAAAATGTAATATATATCATGTATATTTATATCTTTGGCGCCAAGTAAACCAGTATGAAGTCACGTTTCTTATTGAAATAACCAAGTGGTTTGGTTAATTTTTTTCTTGAGTCAAGATGAAAAATGTTCTTGTCTCAAGATTCGAAGATTTCTGATACGAAACCCACATATTTGTCTAATTACATCGATCTGACAATTTGCTTTCCGCAAGTGGATTTAGTATATGGAGAGGATTTTAGTCTTCGCTACAATCGGAATTCTATCATGCTCGTAAATTGAGAAGAATTTCCTCCTGCCACAGATAGATTCCGCTTACAGCAACATGTCTCTTTCTGAGCATGCAAATGGTAATCGACGAAATTGAGAGAATCCGTCATTTCGTGTCCATTGTGTTTGACGCACGCGTAGTATAAACGAGATCGATCGCATTCAAGTGTCGTCGACGGAAGGGGATACGTTAGCGTTGCGAATTGATCGCGTTAGCAGGAAATATGCGATGTGTCTGCAGACCGTGGTGGGACTACCAGACACCGAGGCGCGACCTCCACGATGATTTCGACGACGCGTGATGCGGGTTAACGTGGGAATTATTCGCGGCTGCCAACGGGTGTATGCGCTCTTTCGAGTACGTGAGGGGAACGGCTGACATTTATCGCGCGGCCGTCGTAAAATCGAAGGCAAGAGAGAAACTCAGCGAACCGATGAGATGGAATTATTAAAACGAAAGTATTTATAGAACATGTAGTTACGAGTAAAATTAAGCCGATAATTGCCTCGTTCGAAATACCGCATTTAACTATTGTATAAATACATATGCATAGTATATTTTGCGTGAATACTTCTATGTATCAATGATTGCATAGTTGAAGGGGCAAGTAAATAAATGCAATATTCCAAATTACAAGTATGCCAAAAGTAACTAGTTGAATTGTTAGTACTTTTAGACCTTCGAGTTGTCAATACTGAATTTCAACTACTGTCATTGACAGTGAGATATTCTCAACCAGTAGCAACAGTTATTACTACTAGCTATCAATATAACTATCAGAAACGACAGAAAAGACGTCTCTGTAACGTCATCGTCGTCGTTCTAATTAGTTTTGGCACACCTCTAGTTTCGATTAATGTATATCTAGTGTCAGTGACTCTAATCGATCCGTTTCCGGTAACGGTACTGGCCGCTCGGCCGCAGATCCTCCCTAGCGCCAGCTCTGTTTCGGTTTAGACTGTCGCGCGGGAGTACCTGTGCTTTTCGTATGCTCAGATAAAATTGCCGGTTTTCTGTTATTATACGATAATTAGATTTAATAAAATCTTTTATTTTAATGATATCATTAAAATAAATGTTAACCTTTTGTACAGATATAAAAGATCGGCGGAGTAAAAGTGTCGGTAGTCTCGCTTTGTCCTTGGCGCGGGAAACTACCGTTTCCCTTGGTTTCAATTTTATTTTATTTTTTATTCCGAAATGGGGCACACCAAATTTTTTCAAGTACAGTTCCAGTTCCGGAATAACATGCAGAACCAGAAAATAAAATAATAAAAAATCATGCATCGCCCCCATAATTAAATTCAAGTACCTAACCAAACCGACGTCCCCACATGTGTGACCGCCAATTTAATTAAATGCACTACCTTTTTTCTCTATTTGGTAATAATTCCTATATAAAAGTAAAAATTATATTCTTGCTAATTACGCAATACACATTACTGTTAAAGTTTCCGTCAAATTATAATACTATTCATTCTGGTAACCGATACAATTCACTTCCCACACAGCAGAGAACATTTTAATAATACCTCCAGAATATTTCGAACATCTCATTTGAAATATTTCATTTGAGATACCTATTCTAGAGTAACGTTCTAGAAATATTTCAAATAAAATATTTCAAATGAGATATTCTGATAATATTCTAGAAACATTTTAAATAGAAATATTCTGGTGATATTTCATTTGAGATATTATATTTGAAATATTCTGACAATATTTCGGAGGCGTTTCGATTGAAATGTCGCAGAATGTCTTAAATGAAATATTCTGGAAACATTTCATTTGAAATGTTATAATTGAAATATTCTAACAATATTCTAGAGATGTTTCAATTGAAATATATTTCAAAATATCCCGAGTAAGATATTCTACAGATGTTTCATTTGAAATATTACGCCTTAAATATTCTGATAATATTTTGGTGACATTTCAATTGAAATATTTCAGAATGTCTCAAAAATGAAATATTTTGCAGATATCTAACTCGAAATATTATATTTGAAATATTCTAGCATTATCCTATTAGAATGCACATAACTTTTTTTGAAATGTTTTAAGAAATAGTTAAAAATATTTAACGAAATTTATTTTTAGTAACATAATTGTTTTTTTTTATAGAGATTTGCCTATATGTCATTGTATAAAACGTTATTCACGTAATAGTTTATGAGTAGTAGGGTGACTTCGCCGGTTAGCCGATTGCACCCTGTTTTCGACCAAATTTAAAGCAAATTTAAGAAAATAAGAATATCAGCACATTTTTAATATTTTTGACTACGCCACTGCATAAATCCACCGTTTAACTACACTTATAAGAGGTGGCATGCCCTTACGGTTTAAAATTAAACTAGAATATGAAATCGAATATGATCAGTTGTTACAATTTAAAAATTAATGTAAGAAATATAGTGAAGTGCCTTCAAGGAAATAGAGTAAGTAACTTTGAAATAATATCACAGTGACAATTTCTTTTTGCATTAGGGGCATGTGTTTATCTTTTACTAGCCTTACAATACGAAACACGCGTAAATTTTCATTTTTAATAGTTAACTAGACCATCTGCACGCGCAAGCGCGCGCCTAAAACGTATTTCATTAGGACATTTACCTTTACTTCAAAACTAATTTCATCAAATTGAATTTCCCCGCTTTAACTATCGAATACCATATCGATATCGATTATCAAATAACCAATGGGGATAGGTGATCACGACTTTCGATTATCGATATGGATTATCAACTAACCAATGGTGATAGGTGACCACGACTTTCGATTATATCGCGTTGGATTTTATTAGATAGGAGGATATTAGGTGGTTGCTTAATGGGATATTGAAATTATAGTTCGGCCGGTTTTTGACTGGGGCGGTCGAAAAATGGGGTATGATATATCTAGTTTTCGACCACCGGTTATAATATAGGTTTTTTCGCGTACGAAAAATGGATTTTGTTTCGACCGCATGAAATATATCTTCCATAGGTAATTATTTAGGTATTTTACAGATGCCGCCTGTACAAAAACTAAATAATGGATCTACAAAGAAAAGAGGTTCTACTTCAAGAGAGTAGAACCAAGAGTATAAAAAGAAGAAAAGAAGAAAGAATAAATGCTTTAAAAGCAAAAAAGAAAAAAACTGTGAATAAAAAGACACCACACGAAAAAGCAGTAGCAAAATTGCCAGAATCAAAAGAGGTAATAAGTTGTGCGGCATGTGAAAAACTACATAGCGACACCGACGAAGAAGATAATAAAAACATTAGTTGTGACAGCTGCGCTAAATGGTTTCATTTACACTGCACAGAATTCTTTGGGATGATTTTTGAAGAAGCAGCAAAAAAAAAGATTACAACTGTTACACACACATGTTTGTATTTAATAAGAAATAATGCGTAGAGTCAGACTTTTTAAGTTACCAATTTCAGTAAATGTAGAAGTACCTAGGTACAATTTAGGACATTTGACCATATTTTTATTTGTGCTGACAACCGGGAATCCTCTGACCGAAAACTACTGTAATCCGGTCGAAAACCTGCGAAGTTATCCTATCTCATAGCGTAATATCTCAAGAACATTTCATATGTAATATCTCCAGAATTTCTCATAGATACGTATATATCTCACAGAATATCACATAGATGTTTCAGAATGTCTCTAGAAAATGTCTTAATCTCACTGACATGAGACATTAGAGAAACATTCTAGAGACGTCCTGAAATCATCTTCAGAATATTTCACATTGCAAATGAAATATTTTGGAAACATTGCAGAGACATTCTATGCTACGCGAGTATCCCGTGTGGAAATTTTTTCCTGGCATTAACTAGAGCCAAGGTTATTTTCCCTAATAATATGTTGGCCCTAGTTAGGGTGCCTGTCCTGGACCATTAAAAAGATGTTACGTTTTTCAGAAAAAGGCCGGTATAGGTCGTCCTTACTTAGGCCAATATAGGTTGCCCTGATTTAGCCCTGTGTAGAAATTCTTTTCGGATTTTAATAAGGGCCTAATCATTTGGCTTTATTTATAATCAGGCCGCGATAAGGGAAAATAATGAGAGCCCTAAAAGGCATATGAAAAAAAATCAGATTGGGTTCGAACCCCTGATGTTAAGGAGAACCCGATTATTTTAACTTTTCTTTAATTATTTTATTTATGTTCTTTAGTTATAGTTTATGGCTATCCGTGTTGAAATTTTTGTGGGGGCCAAATAGGGTCCCGAGTTTCAGCCCTGCCAATTGTCGGAGCCCGATGGGGAATGCTAGCCAGGCCCCATAGTCATGTGTAAATATGTGTGTGTGTGTGTGTGTGTATGTGTGTAGTCATTACACGTTTCATTTCATATCATTTCGCCTTATCGGGTACCAACTACACGTAGATAGCACCGCTAGCTAGCTTGGCCCCGATATATATATTAGGGTCTATATATCTTCCCTGAAATGAAACGTGGGCTGAGACGGGACTCGACGAGGAACTTTTTCGGTCCACAATTTTTAAATATTAATTTATCACCCATCCCCACCTACTAATTCCTGATATAGGTTATTTTATTATGAAATAAAGATGTTTTTACATTAAGATTTTTAGTTATAAATAATTTCACTCAGACATTAATAAGCTGCGGTTTTTTATTTTTAGGATCGGTGACCGTCGCATTCCTTCATATCAGAGAATGTGTCAACCATCGCTTTATAAATTTCGTTCCTCGTTGAAGATTACGATGTTTTAGAATTCTAGTGATTACTCATCAAATTAGCCAAAATAAATAATTCCATTTCTAAAGATTATCCCGTTAATCATAGTTGTACTACGATAATGTTCAAAGTTTCACATTCTGCTATATCTACAAACGTCATTTCCTTCGCCAATGCTACACTCAGAGAGAAAAAAATTTGTTTTTACAACAGATGCTCATTTGTTAATCCGAATTGGTTGCCACGCCAAAATATTGGTTGTCATAGTTTCTGTAACGATTATGAAAAACGTCGGTACAAAGTAGATCGATCGATACAAAAATAACTAGAATCGAACCAGGCCCTGACTAGCAGCTATTCGGGAAATCCCTGCTGAGACCCTACTTTAAGAGGCCGACACACCCCGTCTGGAAATGTAAAGCTATATCTGTAAAAAAAAGGCGGCATGTTCATTCAGTGCCAACAAAAATTGATACGTAAAATACTCTCCAAAAAAGATTTGAAATCAATTAAGATCGCCATGTTCAAGAGTTATATATAAAAAGTAAAAGGCATCATTTGAAAGGGAAATTATTGTAAATCAAGTGACTACAAAATTCGACTAAAAAAATTTATTAAAAAATTTTAATAAAAAAGAACTTGCCGCGTTTAAGTTTTCATATTTTGTCCACTATACCGAATAATTGGTAGTGCTTGGACGGTGTTAGAGTGCTTCATAAATTGCACTGCCGAAGTCAAATTCAGAGAAATTCAGAAGGCCCCCGCCTGATCGGTTTCTCGTACGACATTCGGTATACTGGTGGTATCATATAAGTGTATGAATTTATTTAAAATCATAAGTGCATAAACATCGAGTATAATTCTGTGTCTGAATTTTTTATTTTGAAGGGAAAAAACGCGGCAAGTTCTTTTTTATTAAAATTTGTTTATAAATTTTTTTAGTCGAATTTTGTAGTCACTTGATTTACAATAATTTCCCTTTCAAATGATGCCTTTTACTTTTTATATATAACTCTTGAACATGGCACTGAAAAATGACACTGCTTCCGTGCACTATATTGATTATTAAAAAAAAAATCCAAACGATTTGATAATAGCTAGCTGTCAGAGCGTCTGTCACATTCACCACTATTGAGATTCACTACTCCGATTACACTGAATTTTCACTTTTTATTAACAAGCGCGTCCGAGGATCGAAAAAATGCGTTTCGCGAATGGAAATATTTTTTAATTTTGAAAAACAACTAAACATTCAAGGAATATATTCTCTCACACACTCTCACATACATTTTTGATGGCGTATGCGTGTGGCCGCATCTGTGTACACATTTCCGACCATGGCCGAATACCGCCGAAGACAGGCGGAATTTTTGTGAGATTTTGACATATATATATCGTCCGAGAAATCGGATTCTCGACTTTTAAGGCGCGAGGGGCGTGGCTTCGCGTTGCTAAGGAAAAATCTCTGTTAATATGTAACTTACAACATTTACTCTGGTCTCTATCAATAGAGAATAGTCGATTTATATGGCGTAACTAAGCATAGTTTTGGTTATAACCGTATATTTATTGAGAAAATTCGATGTTAAAATTGAGGGGTGAAGGGGGCAGACATTTTTCCTCTAAAGATACACGGGTGCTCGCGGCGACAGCGCTGGCGGCGTCGTTCTAACGACTTGAATGAACATGCCGCGAGACACTACCGTGTCTCTTGATTTTCAACATGGTGCATAAGAGCCTTTCGTATTTTCGCCACCACACTTAAAAAACATAAATCTAGGGCCCTATAGAAAAAAAATAATAAATTTTTTGTTGTAATCAATCGGCAAAATCAGAAATTTATTATTTATTTATTTTTTTTCTATAGGGCTCTAGATTTATGTTTTTTAAGTGTGGTGGCGAAAATGCAAAAGGTTCTTATGCACCATGTATTGAAAATATAGCTTTACATTTCCAGACGGGTTTTGTCGGCCTCTTAAAAGTACACAGTCTCTAGTCCGGCTCATATCAGGGCTAAACTTGCGTGTGCTATCTAGCATCCCCCTGTTTAGGCCCAAATTGAAAACGGGAAATTTCTACATGGGTAGGTTTATCACATGCGCGATGCTTTCGGACGAGTCTCGTATAATTTCGAGTCACGTCCTCGGGACGCGGTTGGATGCACGTATCCAATATCCGCGCGCGCAAAGCAGACTACGGGAGGGATGCACTCGCATCCGAATCTCGTCTGTCCCTCGCAACATGTGTTGATTGTATCCTTGTGAATTCATTGAAACCCTAGAATGTAAATAGGAAGATATTTTGAGATAAATGGGCCTGCGATAGCTGTAGCAACGATTTACTTCATTACAGAATGTGTTCCTGTAACTAATAATATATTATATCGAAAGTTATAGGAATAAATTCTGTAACGAAATGTACCGTTGTCTTACGAAGATGTCAAAAAGAAAATTGACCTAAAAGTTTCTCTTTTCGACTTTAGAGTATACAATGCAGATTTTCATACCCTGCTGCAAACTCGACATTCATTCAAATCTAGTTAATTATTACATTTGGTGTAAAGATTAAGTAGTTCTAAAAACTTCCAATTTTTAGAATCAAAGTCACAATACAAATTTTACAAACTATCAACTGCACGGAAAAAATGGGATGTAAATAGTACACTAATTTCTGCAGATTGTAACTGTCTGCGCTTATCATGTGACAGGCGCAGGACAATGTTAAATTTACAGCAGAAAAATGTTAAATTTATCAGGAAAATGTAGAATTAACAGCAGAGTCGGATACGGTTTATATATTGAGTAATTAATTGTACCCAGAGTTTAATTACAATATATTTACAACTTTGATTTGATAATCCAACATCAACATTTTTTTCCATGTATGATTTAGACTCGTACTGACGCTATTTGCCCTAAAATATTGTCCGGATTTTGCCCAATCTAAAGCAAATGAAAAAGTATCAATTTCGCTACTTTCGATACCCGCGTGGTCTCCCCCGTGCATATAAATATAAATACAGCGGTATAGATACGCGAGAGAAGCGAAGCGCACCGTTCGCGGTCGGTCGCGCGTATCCATATACGGCCATCGCCGCCGTTAAACCGCAAAAGTTACAAATGTAAATCAGCACCGTCGCGATGTTCGCATTTACCGTGCTCCCTCCACCCGAGCAATCCTCCGCCTTCGCGTTCCTCTCTCTTCGCCAACCATACCGACCACAATCCCCGCCGGGTACCCTCCGGTTCTTCCATAAATAAATGTATGAACTCTCCGCACATACCGCGCGTACAGGTGTACGTACGAAGCCACCCTGCACACATAACGGCGTGAATAAATACCCGCAGAGTTCTGGAATGTGGACGCGAACAATTGTTCGAAGCGAAATAAATTTTCGGGTATGCCACCTTTCAGCGGCCTGGAGAATGCGCTTGCTTTTTGCGCGCGTATTCCTTCCAACCAACCGCGGATAGACTTTTTCCGTGAATTAAAGATTTCTAGGTCAATTGCGATCACGGGACGGTGAAAATATAACGAAGAGCGAGAACGAGTCGAAATGTTAAACCTATTGCGAACTTCAATTATTACTACGATTCGGGGGTTCAATATAAGTTCTACTTACGTTATAATAAAGATCAGATATTGAGTCTAAAATTAGACGAATTTCTTCCACTTTTAAGCTCAACGTTGATATTCATGCGAATTCTCCATTCGGCATCCGCGTCATTAATTGTTACAAAATTAACAAAACTGATGTTGAATGTGCAAGACTTATATGTATTCTCAATAAACTTTTTCACTAGGATGATTACATGCTTGTTTTAGTAACACATTTCACCAACCAAATCAATGCATATACATAACTTTTTAACGTTCTCTTGCCACCTTTTTTAGGAATTCTTTTATAATGGAACCACTTAATGAATAAGAAATATTTATTTTCTGCGAAACCTGATCTGAAAATAAGATGTCATAAAAATTAACATTTCTTGGTTACCACGAGAATCAATAACAGTTGGTTGCCATGAAAATCATCAAGATGTTTTTCGATTATGATTTGAAGGTTTAATGATGATACTCATGATAGGAATAAAATGTAGACACCCTAAATACATTAAAGTAGGATGAACAATAATAAAAGATTTATAGGTTCAATGTAGAATTGAAATTTATTGAGAAACATGTGATGTGGACGCTCAAAATATGTTGTGAACGAAAATAAAATGATTTTGGATCGTTATGCCTAAGGAACTAATATTTCAGCTATCATAGTTCCAACGTCAGACGTCAATCACAAAGATGTTCAAAAGGTGACTTATTCAAGATCTGTATGATCACAATAGGTTCAAATTTTCGATTCGAGAGGACCCCGAATGTGACGAATGCGAGTGCGCGCCTCGCGCGCGACAGAAGAACCCTTCAGCCCCACGGGAGATGCACTACCCCCGTCTCTTCCAGATATAGACACGATGTTCCGCAATTTCGACGGACTAATTGCACCGACGAATGATCATTTCGCGCTCGAGTTGCCAGTCGCTCGTAAATTATACCCACGTAGATCGGAGCGCGGTGTGCCGATTCGGTCTCCGAATCTCGCCTCGCGCGATCGCGTCGGGTCATCTCACTCACTCTCAGTCTCTCGGTTTTGCATCGGCTTCGGTATCGGGGATCAATTGGTCGTTATCGATCGATTTATTCCCCGTGCCCGTGGCGATAATCGGTTTGTTATTCGCAGGCGGGGATTCGGTGGTAAATTAGTTGTTGCGATGGTGACTTGGGGGGACATTGACCCTTTTGTCGTTGAATGGTAATTATTGGCGTTTTTCTTCCTAAAATTTAAATGAAACGAGAAATGAAATTAGAGACGAAAATAAAGTAAAGACTATAAATATAATATAAGAGATAGGTGGATAGATACATAGATAGATAGATAAGTGTTTATTATTGTATATAGCAATAGTATACAAAATGAAGAATCGCGTAAAGAAATAACATGCAAATCAGCTAGAAGACGAAAGAGAATGTGTATAGAATCTAAAATAAAGCTAGGGGAAAGAGTAAACTAAAGAAGAAGCAATTTACGACATAAATATTTGTCACGTCTTGGGGAGTGACAGACGACTAATAATCGCTCAAAGGGGGAAAGCGAAGGAGCTGCTAACACTAACGAAAGCACTGCGCCTAGTTAACACCATTTGAACGGAGATTCCCACAAAAATTTCGGGGTTACGGCTAACTACCAGCATATAAAGGGGGGACAACACTTATCCTTGTGCTCGCGAACTCAGGAGAGAGAGAGAGATATATAAATCTGCACCTACCTTTTTTCCCCGGAGTTGTTCCTGTTGGTCGGTCTCGTTTTCCGGTTACTCCTTCCTTCCTTCCTTCTCGGATCTCTATGCGCAAGTATGGGAGAGGGTCCGGTTGAGAGATTGGTGGAAACACTCAGTTCAGACACTTAAACAGTTTTATTCAAATCTGAATCGGACACTCTAAACAAATTTTGGCGAACACTGTGGTTTGGACACTATACGGGAGTTTGCTCTGGACTAACGAGAAGTTGAACACTTTGTCCGCCCGAGGGAGAAGATTCCAGCCCTTTTTATTTCCTTCAAGCGGGGGTGGACTCCTATCCCTACTCTAGGGGAGAAAACCTAAGCCGTGCTGAACTCTGTTTTGTTTCTTATAATTACTAGTCCTGGGAAGAGTTCGGTCTTGACTTTTCATCTTAATCGCGGGGGGTTAGTTTGGCGATAACCCGCTGCGCTGGAGATTTTTACGTATCGTTTCCCACGGGGACTTCGTTCGTCGCTGGTTCGCTGCCGCGACTCGTCTCTGGTCTGCTTCTTAGAGTTATCGCTTCCCACGGGGGTGTTTATCGCTGGCTCGCTGCCGCGACTCGTCTCTGCTACTCTTATAAAACGTGACGGAATCGTGATCTGTTTCTTGGGGATCCTTACAGAGCTCGATCTCTGTTTTCTGCCTAATCGCGAACATTCACTTTGGAGATAGCCGCTACGCCGGGGATTTTGTACATCGCTTCCCACGGGGGAATGTTTTCTGTCGCTTCGCTCGCTGCTATTACTTATCACTATGGTTTCATAAAAACGGCTACGTGAGAACGTGACATATTAAAGACGCGAAATGAGCAGAGATCTTTCTCTATTGATGAGATAATCAAATAGCGCTGTTTTAAAGTGACCTAAAGATGAAGAACTATGAATTACAGCATGGAGAACGTTTCAGAAGTAGGTAGTCTTAAGAGAGACGGGGGTGTGGGGGGAAAGGGGAGGGGGAGGGGTCAGAGGGGCGGTGATAGGGGGCAGAGGGGGAGGGGCAGGGAGAGGGGCAGGGGGAGGGGCAGGGGGAGGGGAGGGAGACCGATGACGGGAGTGGGTTGAGGGGGCGAGGAGGGGAGGGAGAGGAGAGAAGAGAGAGAACGAAAGAGAGTGATGAAGAGAGGG
Organism: Xiphydria camelus; assembly: GCA_963678675.1. Taxonomy (NCBI): domain Eukaryota; kingdom Metazoa; phylum Arthropoda; class Insecta; order Hymenoptera; family Xiphydriidae; genus Xiphydria; species Xiphydria camelus. The sequence goes on from OY783193.1 coordinate 31,047,000, forward strand.
GGATGGGGGGACGCTCGATGGGGAGGGGGCGTGAGGAAGAGAGGAGAAGGAGCGGGGGCGGGGAGAAAGGGAGAGGGGTGGGGAGGGGCGAGGGAAGGGAGAGGGGAGGGGGAGAGGGGGGAGAAAAGAAGGCAAAAAGATCCGGAAGAGTTTCCGCCTCTTTTGATTTAACAGCTCGCGAAGCCCTCTTTCTTCCCTCCTCGATATCCCTCCGTACACTCGAGAACTCGATTCCGCGAGAGTCGCGCGTCGCGATGGAAAGGTAGTGAGCGCGTTTTAAGCAGCCGAAAGTGCCCAATCACGATCGTCTCTCCTCTTCCGCCAGCGCTTTCGCCCGACCGTCTCTCTCCGGGGCGCGATGCTCGCTCGGGGAGAAAATTGGAATTATGCTAAAATAACTTCGGCAAAAAGTTGATTGGTGATCGACTGTACGCAGACGTCACGATTGATCGATTGAACGCGAGCCGCCCGACCATCCGCCGCGCTTCATAGAAATCACAGCGTTCCCCATCTCTATGTTTCCTCCTTCGGAATTCGCTCCAGTCTTGTTAGTTCGGCTCGATGACTCCATTTATAATAGAATCCGATGAATAAAAATGAAGAGCGCATCGCGTGATCGGTCGTTACAGGAAACCGATTAATTCCCACGGCCCACCAATTAATTTCGACGTATCATCCCAACCTAAGGTCGTCTCTATACGCATCCACGCGGAATGCGAGTGATGCGTTTTTTGCTCCTCGTTCTCAAACTGCCATTCATGCGCATAACTGCGAAGTTTGCGCTTCCGCGTGAGGGGAGGGGCGGATGGAACAAGTCGCTGTGTTTCGCGAAGCGATGCCTAACGACCATCGAATACCCGTCCCTCGGCCGACGACGATTATTAATCATCGCCGCGACTCCCCCACGCGAACGACCGACCGGAATTATATATCCTGCGCGCGTCACGTCGATGAGTCGATACAGCGGCGTCACCGTAACCGTGTACTATATATACGCGTATAGATATTGCGTAGGCGCAGGGGCGAAGGGCAATTTTGCAAAGTATAGGTACATTTCGGGAAGGATTTTGTGAACTTATTCTCGAGAGCGACATAGCACATATTGTTAAAAAAATATGACTCCTACAGCGACATTATAGACAGCTAGATTAGAGAGTTCCATGTATAAAATCGCATACTTAACCCTTACTTGCCACACTGGGGTTCGAAACAACCTTATGGTAGAATTCGTACTTGCCACACTGGGGTTGATTTACACCCCAGCGAGAAGAATTGTTATAACAAATAAATTATTGCATATTTGTACTTGAAAATTGTATCAGCTCTTCTTAAGAGCGTACTTTAAAAGACCGTGTAACTTTTATATTTTATTTTTTTCGCATACTTAATTTTAAGCTTAGGCTATACAGGTTACACGGTCTTTTAAAGTGCGCTCTTAAGAAGAGCTGATAAAATTTTCAAGTACCTACAAATATGCAATAATTTGTTTGTTACAACAATTTTTCTCACTGGGGTGTAAATGAACCCCAGTGTGGCAAGTACGTGATTCTATAGAAGTGTGGCAAGTAAGGGTTAAATTAGCAATATCAGTTCTGTTACTAATTTCGGAAAACATAGCACTGCGATATTCCAAATATAACTATTTATTCCGTTCTTATAGCAATAGGATTGATAGTTTTAAAAACTATTTGGTTGTGTAGTTGTCAGATATATTTAGGTATATTCCTGCTATAATGCTCTAGTGGCTATCATAGTTAAATGTACTGCTATGGTAATTGCACGCTAGATAGCACTACTCTTATCGGAATATTTCAAAAGAGAGATTCGTAGATAGCTCTCACAGCTTTCTGTATATCTGATATACTCGTATGTACACCTAGCGTCGATGATTTTGATCGAGTGAATCTTAGTGTTTGGCCATGAAGGCTAAAATTAATTGGTGCTTCATACCAAAACAAGAAGATCCACTCATACCGTTGAACTACGGTCGACTCAATGAAGTACAGTCACAGAAAGCAGGTCGATTAGAATCATTGACGCTAGGTGTACATACGAGTATATCAGATATACAGAAAGCTGTGAGAGCTATCTACGAATCTCTCTTTTGAAATATTCCGATAAGAGTAGTGCTATCTAGCGTGCAATTTAGGAAACCGGTCTCTTTAATTGAACCGATTGTTTCCTACACTCTTAGCTTGCAGAAATCATTTTATTATTGTCTTAATCCATGTGGGTAATAAAGAAACATGTTCTTTAAAAAATAACGAAACTTATAAACAACATTAATGAAACTAAATCATTTTACACACGTTAAAAAGACTTGGAATACTGGCTAAGCTAAATGTAACAAACGAAACACTACATAGCCATAGCCATGTCATTTTCTGTCCAGAGAGAGAGAGAGTTCATATTTGCCTCGCTTGGCCATCTTCTTGAACAAGTATCTGAAATTGAACCGGTTCAGTATAGGAAACGTGAATGGGTTCAATATAGGCAACAATGGACTAGTTTCATTTTTCTAACCACACTTTTGTAAAGGACAATAATTCTAAGTCGCAATTATAGGAAAGTCTTTCTAAAAGTATGTTATAAATGTTTACAGAAGGGAAAATGCTTACCGTTATCTATTTGAAAAATATCCGCTAATTAAGTTTGTAGAATACTTACATCTCGAAAGCACTAGAAACACAATTTTTGGTGCACTATCGTTAATCCCGCATCGAATAGAATGACAACTGAGATTACCTACTGATCGGTACTAAGGTTTGAATTTCTACTGATAGATGACGTGAAAATGCTCATTTATTTAAAATAACCAGGAGGTTCAATTTAGGTACCGGTTCAATATAGGCAACTCTCCCCTACTTACTGTTAAGCTTTTCTTCCCAACTGACATGAAATTAAATATCAAACTGACACTTCTAGATTCTAGGTTATATGTAAATAGAGGCTGGGGACAACGTTTTCGTTCCAGATTGGTCTAAGCTTACGTCTTACGTTTACGCCTTACGGCCTTACGGAATGTTGTGTGTGATGGCCTTTAGCCGCCTCGGGTAGCAGCCAGTAGATGCAGCGCGTGTAGAGTCAGCCGCGCCGATATACCATCCCGAAATCCAACGAAACGAACCTTGCGCTTGATTGGATATTAATGTTTACAACGTGTATGTTCATGGAACGGTTGTAAACCCTGATACTACCTCTAGCTGCATCTCGACGGTAAAAATTACGACTTGCGCACCACGCTATAGAGGTGCCATCGCACTGGAGAGCGTCGATTTCACTTTCACAATACCGGGGGAACGTTCGAGTGTGCGTGCCTCAAAACTTTCCGCGGAAAGTCGGCGAAGCAACCTTCGCGGCATCAACGACGTCGTAAAAATCACTGGGCGGCAAAAGCGGAACGCGTCCCTCGGCAGAGGTGCGTGGTGTGGGGCTCTTCTGTTTTTTGACGACGGGTGTATATACCCGGGATTTTAAATCGAGCGTCCCCTGTCAACGTTATCGATCCTCCCTGTTCCCCACGTGCCCCTATTTTTTAGGAACCCCGGAGAAACGAGGGTAATGTCTCGGAGTGGAAGAGACGCTCGATCAAACGATCTTCGCTGCGCGTCGGAGCGTCACCTTCCTCCCCTCCTATACTCCTGGTCTCTCTGTCCCTCTTTCTCTCTTTCTAAACACCACCGCGTCCTTAAACTCTCGAGCCACGATTTAGTCGCTCCATTCCAATTCGATTGCAGTTTCTTCTTCCGTATATAACGCATTCCTACGAATACCCTAAGTACGAGTATTTCCTCAAAAACCGGAATAAAAGCGTTTCCATCCATGTATCCACCCGTACGTGTTTCTCTCCTTCTCGCGCGCGATTCACGAACACCTCGATAGTCGCGTCAGAGTACAATAATTTCTCTCCGGGTATTACGCGCGGAGTCATACGTGTACACGTAAATAGTCCATCGTCCCCGTCTCGCGTAGAGCAATGGAAAACTACAAAGCGCGAGTTCGCCCGACTCACACCGACTGCAGAGAAGCCGAGTACTGCCGAGGCAATACTAACGTCAGCTCGTACTATACCGTATGTCCCACTCTGTACGGGCCAGTTTGAAGTTACCTTCGGGGAGGCTTGGTCGGTACTTGAGTCATTTAATACCGGTAGAAGTCGAGTCAGTAGTTAGAGTTGGTGTCAATTCGGGTGATCGAAGCATCTAACTTCGAAATTATGAATTTGTGAATAATGGAAATTACTCACCATTATTCACAAATTCATAATTTCGAGGTCAGACGCTTCGATCTCCCGAATTGACACCAACTCTAACTACCGACTCGACTTCTACCGGTATTAAATGTTTCGATTACCGACCAAGCCTCCCTGAAGGTAACTTTCAAACTGGCCCGTACAGAGTGGGACATACGGTACAGAAGAATCGCGCGAGTCGGACGCGGCCCCGAAGTCCGATCTCCGTTGTGCCATATTGCTCGCGCCGGGTGCGCCGTCTTTCGACCTCTCGTACCTCGTTCTGTAGCGCTATAAGCGCCGCGTGCATGCGCGGTACACTCTCGCCTTTAATGGTACCATAAATAAATACTCACGTCGTACAGTCATCCCCGCACAGCCCCTCGTACCCTATTAGTTATTATCATGAGTTTTACGAGCATGCCAAATTTTTATCCAGGGCGCAATAGACTCAGAGTTCAATTTTCTTCCTCCACGCCCTCCCGGCCGCACGCTCGTATCGTCAAACGTACGCGTACTGCGTATCATGCGGAATCTGGGGTCTCCAAGATTTCCGGGATCACCAATTCGGAATCTGAAATCGCAGAACGCTAAGCGGAAAATACAATACGACCCAAGTGGAACTTTTTGTGGGGGCCTAGCAGGATTCCGACTTTTCAGCCCTGTCAATTGTCGGAGCTTGATAGGGAACGCTATCCGGGCTCCATAGCCGCGTGTAACGGTACGCCTTACCAGGTACTAGATAGCACTGCTAGCTAGTATAACTTGATAAGCTCTGATTAAGCCCTCTACTTCTTTCCTAAAATAAAATGTGGGCAAAGACGAGGCCTGACAAGGGACTTATTCGGATCAACATTTCCAAAAATTAACATATCCGGTGGGGAAGGGGAGCCATTCCTCAACTCCTCGTATACGTTACTTTTATTTTAAAAAATCTTATTTAATATTGTAATATTTTTTTATTTAGAGATAACCTAAGCATAAGAGGTTCTCTATCGTACACTCCAACTGGATAAGTCGGTGTAGGGCGGAAAATGTGCAACAGAGAGGCTCCTATGCGTTCATCACGATTAATCGGCGTTCTCACTCCCGATGACACATTTCCTATATGGGTTATTCCTACCAAAAAGTACATTTTAGTGTAACAAGCTAGCACTTCCGGTATTTTTCACTTGAAGAAGATTTTCCCGCTCCTAATATCAACTTTATAATACGATTATTTTAATTGCAAAATTACTTTATATATATTTTTTTAAATAGTTTTGTTTTATAGCACTTATATCCAGCAAATGTCACCTCCGTGCGCGTAACACCAAGTGTGAGACATATGTAGCATGGAAGTAAAATCCGGGCTAAGTGCCACAAAGCTAGTTTTGAGATATGCAGTTCTGAAAGCAAGCAAGCAAGCAAGCTTTGCAGCAAGCAAGATTCTTGTGGCAATTATTTGAACTAGATTTTGAAGGATCTAGACATTGCCCATTTTTTTACAGGGTATTGGGGTTGTCACATAGTCCACTTTTTAGCACTTAACTCAATTTTTCATATTCTGGCACTTAGCCCAGATTTTACTTCCATGCTACATATTAAAACTCACTGTAAAGTGTAATTTACAATGTCTAATAACCCAGCTTACCGATTTTTTTCCTATTCTCGGTAGTTTCAGAATAGAGCATATGGGTGATTCTTGCCACAGGGTACAAAATTTACGTTTCAAATTTAAAATTATTTTTTTGCAGATTATTACATGTTTATATATTTTTGAATCCACCTTAACAAATTCAATAATTACCTATAGTGCACCTCACACGAGGAATATTATTTTTAGTTTAAATTGTAAAAAATGAAATCCTTACTGACATAGAATACAAACGGAGGTGGCAGTTGCTAATTATTAGGTGATTTTAATGCTAAAATAAAGACACTCTCTTGTTTAATTTTCAAAGTATATTTGCATGTTCAAAATAGTAATACGTGGATGGGGGGAGTATGTATTATAATAATACTGAAGCGCACGGAGGTGACAAACACGGAGGTGACATTTGTGTAGGAAATGTGACAAAATTATGGCACGCTGATTGAGGATAGGTTCTTAAGTTTAATGGTACTTTTTGGCATACTCTAAGCTTTAATTTTTACATAGATAGTTAAAATAGCTACATACACTTACCTTGAAATCCATTGCACGGAGGTGACAAAACCTGCACGACACTTTTGTATTTCTCGAAATATTTCTTAATTTTATCGCCAAAGGATTAATTTCACCCTCAGGAACAAATTGGCGGTAGAAGATAGTTGGTTTACTATTCAGGTGCTGAACATAATAGACACCTTACGGGTATTTTTACACTTTACAATGTGCATACGGAGGTGACACCTGTAGACGTTAAAGCCATATTACAGCAGTAAAATGTCATTATATGTAAACAAATTATTATTTTAAACCTGCAGTTATTTTCTCTTTAAATGTAACAACTTTAATCTTATAACGGTTTTAAAGATCAGAGTAGAATTATATAATATTATAATTAGAAGAAGACGGCACACAGATTACCGAATAAGTTGATAGTATTAACTATAATTACTTAACTTATGATAACACCAATTGATTAAAACCATCACAGATACACTATCTTTGACGTACACCTAACGTCAGTGATTCTGATCGACTTGTTTAGGATGACAGTAGGTACTTTATCGGGTCGACCGTAGCTAAACGGTACGAGCAAGTCTTCTTGCTTTGCCGTGAAGGACCAATCAGATTTAGCTTCTACCATTTAGCTACGGTCGACTCTATAAAGTAGCGTCACCTAAATATATATAAATATTTTATAATAATAAATAAATGTATTAAAATAATGATTACTTTACTAAATTATAATCCGAAGATAAAAATGTGAAATATGTATTATACTACGACGGACGACAGATGCGTATATATGTGAAGTTCGAACAGCCCCCAGATTACGTTACGCCGGAGAAAAACTATACGCCGCAGTTGTCGATCGTCTTCCTCCCAGGAGCGAGAGAGCAATCCCAGCTCTCTATGACAAGAACGATGAAATATTTTATTTCGAGTTGAAACGAGAAACGACATACAGAGCGCGACGAATCGTATTTCTCACGAGTAAGCGAAATGTTACTTTTCTTTTTTCTTTTCTCCTCCCTCCTCCTCTCCCCCAGTTCTCACCATTACACGTACGCAGGTGATGTGTGGATCCGTTCGAATAGGCAACCCCGACGCCGAGCGATTTCTCAAAGCTTTCCACCTTCGCGAATTACCGCGAGGGGAGTCGCTTCACGATCGCTTTCCCTCGCTACTCGCGTAGCTTTCACTTAACCATCTCCGAATTTACATACGTACGCCCTATACAGCGGATCCATCTACTTATCGAAAGATGGGAGTAGAGGGAGAAAAAAAGCAGGAAGGAAAGGAAAAGGATCTTTCGCTTCCGAGTATTTTCTCGTGAAAGTAGATTCTACCTCTTAGTGTTACCCACGACCTCGACAAACAAACAAAGCTGGACAAAAACTGGCCCTTGCACTCTTCTCGGCCGGCGATAACAACGCGGAAGGAAGCTCGGCGACGCGTCGCGATTTATCGTCGTTATTATCGCGCGCAACGTCATATCACGTAAAAGGCAGTAATACGAACACGAATCACGGCATAAATGTCACCTCTTATCTCCGAGATCTGGATCTCGGAGATAATCAGCGCGCAGTCTGCCGAAGAAACGCGAGAGCATTAGCGACGAGTACTTACTTCCTGATGTATCGACTGAAATGACAAGGCAGATCTCCGGCGCGCTTCGCCTCCTCGCCAACGTTAAGAATCGTGCGACCCGCGACACGTGACGACGCTGTATAGGCTCTGTCAACGCGGAAAGTTAACGGCTCCGCCAGCGCGCGCACGCGCGTGATCATATGCAAAGTCAAGAATAATTTTCGAAAGTCTCGCGATAAACTTCCGGAATGAAACACTCGTTAGGGAAGGGTTCGGCGAAAGAGAGGGGGGGGGGGGCAGTAAATTGCCTTTCTTTGAGGAAGCGGGAGAGTGGGTTGGCCCACCGGGAGTAATCCCCTATCTACACCCTCCTTCTAGCGCACCCAGCTGACGCGCGGCACTCGACACAGGCGTCGTGTACGTCTCTCGCTATTTATTGTTAGGTCTTACGTCGGATCTAGGTATTATCTTTCTTTTTAGCTACACGAAATAATGCATCGAGATATTCTATGGAGTACGGAACCATCTGCACATGTCTGATATAAGTGTACAGGGTGAGGACCTAGATCTGCGACATAGCAAATATAATGTAGGCGATTTTGTAGAAGTATACAGTATGTCCCACAATGATCGTGATAGCGGGAAATGTAAGATTCCTTGTTAAAAACTAAATGTATAAAGTGCCAGTTATAATATCAAGGGGGCAATAGTTAAAGAGTTAAGAGTTTTAAGATGATCAATAGGATGTCAGTTCCGACGGCAAATGTCGTTGACGCATAAACAGTAAGCGTAAGTGGCTTCGTCTAAGACCTGCTCTGATCATACTTGCAGAAGAAATCTCTAACGCTGAACTGATGTTAGTTGATTGAGATATCATCTATGAGTGCGACATCAAAGTAAGCTTTGGACAGAGCCCCTTATGTTTACCTAATTATTGGGTCAACGACGTTTAGCATCGACATTGTCATCCTATTGATCATCTTAAGACTCTTTTAGTTCCTTAACTATTGCCCCCTCGACACTATAACTGGCACTTTGTACACCTAGTAAAAACTAGGAGTATAAAGTGCAAGGAGTCTCCCATTTTCCGTTGTCGCGGTCATTGTGGGGCACACTATATACTGGGAAAAAAGTATGACTCCCCTATAAAACAATACGGGGTGTCCCAACTATCATGGACAGTAGTACCATATATCTCCCAAACGAGTATGATTACAGAAAAACTTCTTTAATGAAAGGAAACTAAAAACTATAGAGCGGAAGACCTGGACACCGGAAACTACAGCTTGGAAGACCTGGACACCGAAAACTATGGAGCGGAAGATCTGGATACCAGAAACTATGAAGTGAAAGGTCTGGACACCGAAAACTATGAGTTGGAAGACCTCTTCACTGAAAACTATGGAGCGAAAGACTTTGACATCGAAAACTAAGAAGTGAAAGACCTAGACACCGAAAACTATAAGGCGGCAGAAAACCTCTTCACTGAAAACTAGGGGAGAGGAGGGTTGTACCACTCAATAGGTAGGACAGCCCACCTGCATTTCTTTACAACGAATTGAAAAAAAAAATTTTTGTTTGGAAAATTAAAGTATTCAATATTAATACCTAAATTCAACAAACATTTCCCATTTTTTTACTCATATTTAAAAAAATTAATAAAAGATTATCGGTGGAATTCTGATAAGATTTCCCAAGTCCCATTTAAGGTTTTTCATCGTTCTAACTATTTACCAATTATATCGAATAATGAAATATCAATTCGTCATAGATTTGTGTATTAAAAATACACATCTAAATAATTGAAAAAGCTTTTCATTAATTAATATTAATGTTTTTCGTGATTCGCGCATTTGTACGTTGCACCGCCCAGTGTGTGGATCAAATACCGACCGAGCCCACACATTTGCTGGATCGCTCAGTTGCGAGTGAGGTTAGGTACCTATTGTGTTGGCGTTTGCCAGTCAGTGAATAAAATTCACGTAAGTAAATTGGTTATTCAGTAACCAAATAAAGAAGAAAAAAATGAAATTAAAATAGTTATTGCAAATAATAAAAACATAATATTTAATTGTTATATTTAATTTTTATATGTTGGGCGGTATTTGAAGCAAGCTGGGCGGTCATACATGCATCTGTGCAATGTACCACTCAATAGCCGATTGTATAAAATATGCTCATATCATATTTTTTATAAATAAAAAATTTATATATGCATGCAAAAATTGAAATAGATACTACACAAGACCCCTTGAAAACGGTTTCGTGCATTAAATTGTATTTTAATATAATCAAATTCTCCCAGTTTCCTTAGGTGGGCGGTACATCCATCACCTCCCCTACAGAGCGGAAGACTTTGACATCGAAAATTAAGAGGCAGAAGACCTAGACACTGGAAAATGTGAGGCGGAAAAGTGGTTTTCGTGAAAGTAGTGATCACTGTGTACATACACAACATTGAATTTTGTCTTTAAACATTTAACACGCTCCAGATGAGAATGTTTTTGGAAAAGGCAATGCTTGGCCTACTCCTCATTTCTACGTCGGGTCGCATGCAAGAGGTGGAAACGGGCGAAAATTCAACCCTGGATATCTCGGACTTGTGGTTATGCAAATTGAATTTTCGATAGCTCATTGCATTCGTATTGGTAATTACATTAATTTATATTATAATAAATAATAAATAACTATTATAAGCCAAAACTAAAAGATACACGTCGATTCTTGAAATCGGAAGTAGGTATTAGAAAATTATTTAGTACATTTTATGCGCCATGTAAAATAATACAACTTTTATTAAAGAAGTTTTTCTGAAATCACGCTCGTTTGGGAGATACATGCTACTGTCCACGGTGGTTGGGACACCTGATATACTTAATAGAAAGCTAGAAGTAGAGAGTCTCATGTATAAAACCGCATACTTGAATTATAGCAATATCTGTTCTGTTACTAATTTTGGCTAACATAGCACTACAATATTCGAAATATAACTATTTATTCCCTTCTTATAGCAATATGATTGATAGTTTTATAAACGGTTTGGTTATATAACTGTCAGAATTATCTACGATATATATTCCTGTTAAAGCGCTTTGGTGGCTATCATCGTTAAATGTACTGTTATGGCAATTGCGTGCTTGATTCATAGATAGCTCTCATAGCTTTCTGCATACCTGACATGCATATATCTTACCCAATAGTTACTCTAGTATTACTATGACAGAAATATTCCATAGCTAAATATAATATAGAAAGTATAGCTGTCACTGCAGAACAATCCGTTTATACGATTCATACATTTTTTTTCCAGTGAAAACGACGAGTGTCATCATTGTCATCCACCACGGTGAGTAGGAGAGGTCTTACCTGCTTACAGGATCACCAACAACTACCATTGATGAAACTTTTAAACCAGTTAGGTACACCTGATTCTAACCGAAACTAGAGTGAAATCTGGTAAGAATCAGGCGTGCCTGCACTACAAAAAAATATGAATCGTACAAACGGATTGTTCAGCTGTGACAGCTATGATACTTTCTATTTATCTTATATTTAGCTGTTAGCTATGAAATATTGCTGTCATAGCAATACTAGAGTAGCTATTGGGTGAGATAAAAAAAAACGTTTCCTTTTTAAAAACGTTTGTATCGTCGGGAACGAAGTGCCACTTTTGGCGCTAGATTCAAAGATATCTAACTATGATTTAGTGAGTAATCTCACCCCCGGCTGATCAATTTCACCCCAAATGACGGTACGTCAGGTATACAGATAAATTGATACTGCTAATTTAAGTACGCGGTTTTATACATGGAATTCCAGTTTCTAGTTTACTTTTTTTCCAGCTTATCTGATAGAATTTCATCACTGGCAATTGTCGATCTTGCTATCTCTCCTACTCACTACGACCAATCAACGATGACGCTCATCGTCTATAGGGGAAAGTCGGGTAAGATGACGAGGCGTGTAAGATGACGAGTTCGATATTTTAACAATATTGACGCTAGATTAAGGGTCAGTTCCTATACCATTAGAAAGCGCTAGTGCCGCGCCACCCACGGCAACCCCAAAATTCCAATCTTAGTGCACATGTCGTCCACTGAAACGGAAAACGTGATTTCATGCTCCGTCGTTATAAGTTTTTGAAAGTGTTCCGTAAGGAATTACGCTTGCTGAGTAAGTATTTTCAATTTCTACTTGTGATAGCCTTAAAGTACTGCTTAAAATACGTCTATTGATGTATAATTTCAATGTTTTCTGGTTAGTTGGAGTTCAGAAATATTTTACTGAACTCAAAATAGCGATGAAGGGTAAGATGACGAACTTAAGTAGATAGATACCGGGTTCCTAAAAATTTAATTTCGCGTTCTTTACTTGAATCTTTTACTTAACTACTTTGAAGTTGATAGGTTTCCAGCTATTTCTATATGGCTTTACGCTTTGTGATTCTAACTAAGTCATTTTATGTCAAAAGTTTTTCTAAGTCACCAAAACTTGGCGTAGCTAAGTTCTTTAGTAACGTAATTATGTACTCAAATATGATGATATGAGACTGTGTTGTGAAGCGTTTTAATGAGAAAAATAAGTATATTTGTTGTTGAAATCATGTATTGTCTTAGTTCGTCATCTTACCCTACCCGGCTCGTCATCTTACCCGGACAAGGGGGTATGATGACGAAGATCACTTTTATTTCTAAATTGCATTTTCTAAGTACTAGAGTTTTGAAATTCAATGTTTCAAATATATAGCTTCAAACTAGAGAGTTTAAAGAATATGATGGAGATATTCTGGCATCGATTCAATAAATATTAAGGTCAGGAAAAATCATCAAAGCTTAACGTCGCCATCTTACCCGACTTTCCCCTACTTCCACAAAATCGCCTGAGTTATATTTGCTATGTCGCAGATCCAAGTCCTCACCCTCTGTATATCGTACGATTTAAAATTACTCGCCAGGGTGGAAACTTCAATCGATATTATTCACTACTCGTGAATTTTTGCTGGGTTTCCATATAATACTTTGTTGAAAATTACAGTTTTATCTAGAATAAAGTTCTTTGTCGATGTTAGGCAAAAAGTTCATAGATAACAAAATAATAACGATTCAAGTTTCTTTCCTGGCGAGTGCATCGGGATCAGATAATATAACACCTGAATATAAAATATTGGGTGCCATTGGGTATACGCCAGGCAGTCTTCGATATATTTTTCGAATAACAGGAGAGAGAGGTATAAGCCGGGTACTCCAATTGGTCCCTTCCCTCCATTACGAATAATAGTGACGAAGGCTCATCTAAAGTATCCGATTTCACTCCACTTTCCCCAATCCCAAGAGAGCGCAATCATTCTTCTCGTAAACGTTTCGAAATCTCTACACTCGAATGTCTTCATTGCCAATAAACGCGTCACTGTAGCGTCGCCCGTGCCAGCGGAAACTCCGTGATAACGCGACGCGGCGAACAAAGTGCATTTGAGGAAGTTGCACTCTCTCGCAATTCCGGAGTCCGCGTACGGACAGCCACGCGGGGGCCAGGATGTTTTCTATTAGACCCTGGCGACGTGGAGACTGCGAATGCGCCTTGTGTACGTTAAGTACGTACGCGTACGCGCGTATAGTACACGGTACTCGGGATGAGAAGAGAATTGGAAATTGGATAGTAGGATCCCTCGTGCGATGCGACCCCTCTAGGCACATCTACACGACCTCACTGTCCGACGTCGTCGAAATCGATCTGTTAGATCGTCGACAACGTATTTACTTATAATTGGTTCCGTGCGTAACCACTACAGCTATTCCTTATGGTTATGTGTGGTAATATGCATGCAGGGCTACGAAGTTCCGCTGGACGACACAGAGAGCACTGACAGACTTCATATCGAGGGTTTCCTGCCAAAAGGGCGTATCCACAAAAATTATATTTTGGTTGTTACGCCCTTTTAGCAGGGAACCCTCGATATAATTACACTCTTACGCACAATCAGGAAGAGTAGTATATTTTTCATACACTGAGCCAATAGCTAGACTCGATTTGAAAGAATAATATTCAATTATGACGGCGCGAAAAATAGCTTGGTCTAGTTAAGGTGTTATTGCATGGTAAGGTATATCAAAAGTTAGTCGCACATATTTTATTACTTGGAGTCCTGTCATAGGTGAGTGTCCTCTCGGATGTCTAACAGATTCTCACTATACTATTTTATGCCGTACTTGGCGCGAGACCCTATCAAGTTTTCTGATTTTCCTGCATTTCCTCCTCACGCGGCGATCACCCCTCCCCCATTCGATGAACCCCTTCACGGGCTCGTCTCGCATTACTCCGAACGACGGGTTCGTAGTGCAGTCAGTCTAGACATTGGATATATGGTGTACAAGAAGTTGGGCTTCAGAGCATGAAAATTACACCAATCGATAGCTGGAGGTCTCAATATTAACATATCAAAATATATCATCTGTCAATTCCCGGGAAAATTTATAATTAATTAAAAACTATCGAAGTTTTGGCCCTATGTCATTTTAATCATTCATTTCTCCTATATTATTATATTTACTCAATCAAAAAAATGAAGCTACTAATTTGTAGCGGGGAAAATTTACTATAAAATTGATGCGAGAACCAATATGACAAAATGCACGGTTAATTTATAATAATTTTCTGAAGTAATTACTAAGCATGTTTCGCCAAGTAATCAGCTGTTCCCATGGCAACCACGTGATACGTGCCATGCACAGCTTATTGAAACCTGCTCAGAAATTACTTTTAAAAATTATTATAAATTAACCGTGCATTTTGTCATGTAGGTTCTCGCATCAATTTTATAGTACATTTTCCCCGCTACAAATTGGTAGCTTCATTTTTTTGATTGAGTAAATAATAGGGTCATAGGGTAAAGTCAGGAGAGATGGCGCACCTTTTTTTAAAGTGGTACAAAAACTATATTTGTAGGATGAGCAATACTTAATTGATAATGTGTTATCGAGTTTTGTAAAAAATTTGCCAAAAGAAAATATACGAAAAACCCCAACTCACCCGCCCTAGTATGGGTGAGATGGCGCAGTAGAAAAAATTGGTGGGGGTGAGTGGTTGTCCAACAGTAGGCTTCAAAATTAAAAGTGCAACTACTTTTAATGCCAAATAACAAAAACAAAAGTACAAAATTACTTTAAATAATCAAATTTAAAGAAAAATACCAAAGTATTGATTATTCCAATCACATAAACTTAAAACATCTTTAAAATGTAATAAATCTTAATAATAACATGTAAAAGTTATTTCGCTTTTCTGCCACATCGCAAACACATATTTGGATAGTTGTTGGTGCATCCCGAACAGTCGGATTAGACGGCTTGCGCCAACTCACCCGACTTCGTTGGGTTAGATATTGTAGTCATTGTCTTTCTTGTACATGAAGGACGAAACGAAATTTGAGGTTAGGAACAACCTCAAATTACAATACAAGATATTTACAAGTTTATGAAGTGAAATGACCAAACCAAATACATTCAAATCAGAATAATAACTTACTGGATGCTTAATTATTATTACATAAGAAAATAATCAGGGCCAATACAATATACAGTTATATTTATTTTATCTTCTGATGAGAAAAACAGCCGTTCGGTAACACACACTTACTGCACATGCGCACTAATCATCTGTGTCGCCAACTGAGTCAGTATTGCTATACAGACAAAGGAATTATTTGACTGAGCCGTCTCACCCGCTGCGCTATCTCTCCCGACTTTACCCTATAGGAGAAATTAATGATTAAAGTGGCTTAGGGCCAAAACGTCGATAGTTTTTAATTAATTATAAATTTTCCCGGGAATTGACAGATGATACATTTTGATATGTTAATATTGAGACCTCCAGCTATCGATTGGTGTAATTTTCATGCCCTGAAGCCCAACTTCTTGCGCGAAGTTTAGACCGACTGCACTATCGAATACGAGTCGCGCTCATCACAGTCGCGACTCCCTCATGGAGCCTTCGCAAGCGTCGGGAGAAGGTGGGGGCGAGCACGAAAAAAAAGCCGTCGGCCAGGCGCCGCCGTGGCCGCGAAACTGCGCGAAAGCTTTTCCCGATACCGTCGTTCCTGAACGTCGCTCGCTTTTTCGACGCGTCCCGTGATCAATTCACCGCAATATCGTCGATGATTTATCGCGCTGTACGACCTCGCGGGTTCCCCTATACGCGGTGCCTTCCGCGAAGACAGCAACACGGCGCGTTGTCGATCCTTGAAATGATCAAGAAGAAATATTCACGGAGCCGCGATCCACCTCTCTTCGCACCGTAGAGCCCGAGACGATTTCGTCCTCCGCTGAGTAGTTCATACACGGGTTCGCGCATTTATTCTCTTTTTCTCCTTCGCATTACATTCCACATACCCTCCCACCGTCGCTGCCGTGCCAAACGGGTCGTCCGCATACCAAACGCGCCCGTTGTCGCAACGTCACGCAGGCTACGGTATCGCGCGGTACCGTCGCGCGTATCAGCTTTTTATTTTCCTCTATTTCTCGTCTTTTATTTTCCAGGTAGAATAGGTATTCGCTCCCCTGCGAATTGTCCATTTCCGATGAAAGAGCGCTCGCCGTTATTACACGGTCGTCATTGTTTCACTCTGTATGCTGTATCGACGACAAAAAAAAAGAAAATCTGCCAAGCGCCGCGTTGATAGCTCTCGACACCCGGTGAAACGAGCACTTCTCGACTTCGCCCACCCCCTTTCCTGGCGCTATTTCTTCGGGGAGGGAGAGCAATAATTGCGACACCCCGGCTCGTATAACTTACAGAGTTTTGTTTAACTTTGAGCTTCGCTTTCTAGATTAATCGCTGCGGCCGATAGATTGGTCTAATGATGAGTGAAGGGTAGTTTCTTACGCGAGAGGAATGGAAAACCGTATAAAATTATCTATGATATTAATGACGCATTGTACAAAGAGAGGAAGGACTTATTGGTGAAAAATGTTAGGCTTTACCGGCCGTTATCAATATGTAGTTTATTTAATAGCAAAACTTCGGTAAATAAATTTGGACGCGATAATTACCTAGAAACAAAAAATAGTAATATTCATAACCATAAGACTTGCTAGATTCACATAAATATTGTATTGAATAGACCCAAGAGCATATTTATTAAATCGAATGAATAACGATTAAATTTATAAAAATACTAACTGTTACCCACGACTTCATCCGCATAGAATTTTTATTATTATATTTTATTTTATTGATGGATATCAATAGGGGATGTGTAACCCTATTCCTTCTCCTTCCCCTAACAGGGCGCCGCTGATTTCGCTTGTTGGATCTTATTGAATACTGCCATCTTAGAGCATTCGCCATATTGAATTTATGATGACGTCATATATTCTATGTCCTTCTCCGCAACTCAAGTTACCTCTTTGCCAAATTTCATCAAAATTGGTTCGACAAGTTAGCCGTGAAAAAATGGCAAACACAGACAAACTAATTTTCGTAGGTATTTATAATATCAGTATCGCGTGTGGATATGGTTTTAACTGCATAATATTTCAATCTGATCAATATTTATCGAAGTCAAATAAATATGCTCTTGCGACTATTCGATAGCATATTTGTTCAAGTCTATAGCAAGTTTTTCTCGGTGTATTTTTGATCATAATATCTTTTAATGCCACCATGTATCGTTTCGACAGTTGTCGCGCCCATCAATTCATCGCCAATTCTCGAACTCTTCGTGAGGCTCGTAGCAGTCGAAAACACGCGGATCCCCGTCCAACGTATCGCCCGAGACCACGAGGCGCGTGTACTCGATATCCCATAATACGAGCGACTATACGAGCCCCCCAATCCCTGGCCACGACCTCCAACGATCGGGATTAACGCACGGCACAGTCTCCGCGAACGGATGTCGGTCGTAGTCGTTCGCTATACGTGACCGCCGTAAAAAATGAAGGCCAATTTCACCTGGGTTGATAGAGGGAAGGGGGAGGAGGAGGAGCGCCCTTCGCGAGGAAAGTTTTCATCGCGCGAGGTTTCCACGACTTGGACGATTTCCCGCGATTTACACGACTTGGCACGGCTGCCGCGGTAATGCCCGTGGATATTAATCGAGCCCTGCACCCTCGGCCGCGCGCGCGCGGGGCACTAACTTAAGTGGGACATTAAAGATTATTCCGATGAATTAAAGGAGAGATTACTTTAGAGGCACGATTACGCCGTCGGAGGAGACGCCTCGCTCGCGCGGGTCCGCCGCCGCGGTGTAAACGCGGATTAGCCCGATCGCGCAGGATTAGCCCCAATTTCATTCGTATTCATCTTGGAAATTAGTTGGATAATCGTTCGGTTGCCGCGGGGGCTCGTTCTTTCCCCTCCGCGTCGCGGATCGGCTCCGTCGAGATACGGGACCCTCTCAATCGTTCCAGCGCTTTCGTTTCGGGCTCGCTTTTCCGCCCTCCGCCGACCTCTACGCGAGGTAGACGGGCCTCTAAATAGTTCGGACGGCGCTTCGAAAGTGAGTTCGATGAGGCTCGCTGCTCATCGATAAAATGAATATGTCTATAGATAAATAGTAGAGTAGTAGGGATAATTAGGCATTCATTAGAATATAGCGTCAGTCCATTCAGCGACACTACACTGACAATGAGAGAAAAATGAGTAGTAAAATAAACCATAATCGCACACACAAGGCTGAATTTTCCTAGTTACTATAGTAGGGGAGACTGTTGTACCTTGGAACAATTATTGAAAATGTTAGTTTAACTGATGATTGGGAAAATATTTAAACAGCATTTCTCCTGCTGAATCGATAAGATATCTATTCAGGTACACGAGATGTAAAGGAAATTTTACAAATATTGATGCCAAGGTGTTTTCCACCACAATTTTCATTAGCTACAAATTGCTCCAAGGTACAAGATGGTATTGTACCATGGAACAGACATAATGTACCTTGAAACACAGATAATAACCAACTAAAAAATAAACTAAGTAAAAGTTCAGATTATTTAACAATATACATTGTACCAGATATCATAAATTTAAAAGTGTTTTTACTTTTAAAAAAGAACAAAACATTTGAGAAAAAGCAACTTAGAGTTTAACTATGTTTCTTTTCTTTCTGGTGATGAAAAACTCAAAATATGATTGACAGGATCTCTTTTTTACCTTCTTTACAACGCGGCATAATTCGAAAAATTCTGAAATAAAAAATTAACGTTCTTTATTAATGGTCCAAGGTACAAGATGGTGCAACATTACTTCAGAAGTTTCACTTCTATCGCGTGGCTGCCACGCATCTTTTTTGCCTCTTTGTGGGCCATTTTTCCTTCCAAATGACTATAAGGATGTAGGTATAATTTGTAATTTTGTAAAAAATTTATGAAATTATTTTTCTTTTTTTTAGAATATGTTACTGTCAGAGGAAGATTGGTATTTTGATTTTGTTTCCCTTATTCCATTGTAAGTTTGTATTGCATAACCAAATGATTTATAATGAGAAATCCTTCGATAATTATTATTTAATCTATTCGAATAGTTTAAATTTCATGTAGAAGTGTTAGCACTTTTTAATTTATAGCAAAAAGTTTTTAATTTACCCAAGTCTACCCTATATCGAGAAAAAAAATTAGGTTCAAATGACAAAATGCATCTAGATACACATAAATGCGTTCAGTTATTCTAACCAAAAAGTGGTCGATTTAACCAAACAGATGAAGGATCCATATTTAACCAAACAGTTTGATCGTCGTCTTCCAAATTTTGGTTAAATTGACTAAATTATTGTTTTAGTGTATAGAGTAAGGGTGAAATTTGAAGATTCGAGCGAGACGCTCGAGGTCTGAGAGACGTCGGAAGTTACTTTCTCCGATACGCACGGCACAGGTGAGGATGCTCCCCGAACTTTTATCGCTGTACTTCTCGGAAGTTCCAAAGGACCATTCGGCGGATCTTCGCACCGCAGTAGATAGCTCCTTGTTATAGTTTCCAATATACCGATAACGATCGATCGGCACGCAACTTCCGCACGAGCTGCGAATAGGCTCGTGTGTAATTCGCCGTCTCGCGAGCTGCGCAGGGGGGCTAAAGGATAGTTTTTTTATTTATGACGCGCTCGCGGGTCGCTTGGGCGCGCTTCCGCGTTATCAGATCGCAGCCCCTAAGCTCTGGATCGTTTAAGCTTACCGAGAGCTCTTTCGCCCTCGAATCGTCACCCGGGCCTCTATAGATATAGCACGCATAACGGGTGGTCGCACTCTACTCCTAGCTTCAACGAGCGCAGAACCTTGGAACAGGAACTTCGTTGAGGATGAAGGAGGGACGAATGAGAGAGAAAGTACGTTTGATCGACGAATCGATATCGGTGCCATTGCCCCAAAACCGTCATCTCGAATTCGAGACGCGTGCATCTACAAGGTATAAAAATGGAATAAACGTCCCAGTTTCCATTGAACTTTGAACCCGATTACCTCGAAACGCACACTGAGTAAAATCTTTGGTTAGAATGACAAAGCGCATCTTGATAAACGAGTTTAGTTGTTTTAACCAAGAAACTAGTCAATTGAACCAAATATTTAGTTATTCTAACTACATGTTTAGTTATTCTAACTGTACAGGGTATTCAAGCCCAGGCTCCAATACTGGGTGGAGCTTATTTCAAGCGTGCCGCATATGCGGACCAATGACTCGGTTAGCCTCCCCTGCCGTCACTACGGCCATTTATTAATTTCAAAGCCCAGGTTTTGAGAACACCGCAGGTTTCAGAGGCTCCAGATATTTCTTCTGAATGTTTTCCGGGAAATTCTCCGGGACTTTTTCTAGAATATTCTCTGGGACGTTTTCCGGGACTTTTCTCGGTACTTTCACCGGGATGTTTTCCGGGATATTTTCGAGGACTTTCTTCGAGACCTTCTCCAGGGTGACGTGGAAATGGGTGTTCTTACCTTCAGGAGTCTTCAAAATGAATTTGTCTTCCCTTCTAAAGTCACTCGTTAACTTCGCGGCAGATACGTATTTGTGGAATATAAACAATCACCGAATCATTGAGTAAGTACAGATTATGATTTTTGGTTATGTTGTTATTTTGTTGATAGGTTGCATTGCTCGATTAGACGTCGACAATTTCGGCGTTTCAAGATCTATGCAGTTTGGTTTCCAATTAATAGATGGCCATACTGACGGCAGAGCCACTATTAACCCTTAAGTGGTAACATACTAAATGAGTTACTCTTATACTAACAGACCGTCTGAGAGACGGTTTAAAAAAAATATATTATTTTTTGTATCTAAAACAATATTTTTAGCTTGGAATTATTCATCAGCATTACAACTATACGAAAAGGCCTATTTAATGTTTATTTGTTCGAAAATATGTTGAAGTTTTGAAACGGAAGTTCTATTTTATGTTTTTCGACATATCGGTATTTGTGAATGACTTAAAAAAAATCAATGGGAGAATCAGAAGAAATACGTTTATTTTCATATTAAGGGGGACTTACACCTTGTTGGTTTTAAAAAATCGAATTTTTTAAAATTTCATTTTCCTAATCTAAAGAGTCTTAGGAATGAGCCTGTAAAAGGGTTTGTCAGATTTCTCTCTAGTTCGAGAGTTATGTCGTTAAACACGACGGCGCACGTTCGATTCGCGCGCTCGTGGGTCGCGCCAGCGTGTCCATGCTTGTTCTTAGGAAATGATTCATCATGTCATTCAGTGTCAGTTCGACAGCTCTTTGCGTTGCGAACATCTCGACTACTGCGCTATTCCAGTTTATCGTTTCCAGTGCGTTATTTAACAATTTTTTGAGATTTTTTAATTGTAAAATGGGCCGTAAAGGGTCACGTGAATGTGATTACCGGAAGTCTCGACCTAAAAAACGCAAGCCATCGAATCCAAAAATTGTTGAAGAAGACAAGACGTACGTCAGCACATCAGCGCAGAAGCTCAAGGACAAGCATCTTCTACAATCCCCGATCACACCTGGATTCGCTTATTGCATCCTAGAGTTTGTCTCAGTTTTTACTGCAATCTCTCAATTCGTTGTTTGCAAAGAGTGTCACGGTAACGTCAACTTTTCGCAAACGTGCAAACAAGGTCTCGGATTCAAACTTTTAATGAAATGCAACTGTGCAGAAAACTCCGTCAATTCATGCCCAAAAATACAGAATAAAGCTTTCGAAATAAGCCGCCGAATAATTTTTGTGTTCCGTTTACTTGGAATTGGCATGCAAGGAGTAAATAAATTTTGCAAATTGATGGATCTTTGCAGTGGACTTGGAATCAAGGCTTATTATGACATTCTCGAAAATATTAATATCGCAGTGTCTTCGGTCTATGATGTAGTTTTGCGGAAAGCCATCGACGAGGAAAAAGAATTGAATGTATCAAATGGAAAAATAGAAAATCATTTTATAGTGTCAGGAGATGGTACGTGGAAAAAGAGAGGTTTTTCATCATTGTTCGGAGTATGCACACTCATTGGATATTATAGCAGGAAAGTCGTTGATTCGATAGTGAAATCTAATTTTTGCCAATCCTGTGAAAACCATAAGCACTTGAAAGAGAAAGATATCGCTGAATTTTATGCATGGTCCGAAAATCATACAGAAAATTGCACCACTAACCACTCGGGAAGCGCTGGAAAAATGGAAATCGATGGAATCACCGAGATGTTCAAGCGCTCAGAGGAAAAACATGGCGTGAAATATATAACCTATGTGGGGGACGGAGACAGCAAGACGTTTAAAGGAATCCTTTCTTCTAATCCTTATACCAATGTGATCGTGAAGAAAAAAGAATGCGTAGGACACATAGAAAAAAGGATGGGAACACGTCTACGGAATGCCAAAAAGAATAATAAAGGAATTGGTGGAAAAGGGAAAGGGAAATTAACGGATAAAGTCATCGGGGAGTTGACAAAATTCTATGGCCTTGCGATTCGAAGAAACTCGGATTCTGTCACAAGAATGAAAGATGCGATTTTCGCGTCGTTGCATCATTGCAGCTCGTCGGATGAAAATCCAAACCACGCACTATGCCCACCTGGTCCGGACAGTTGGTGTAAGTGGCGTCAAGCGGAGGCGAACGGCTCTTTAGCGACTTTTAAACATAGTCGGGATCCCCTGAATCCTTCAGTTTTAAAAGTCGTAACCCCAATTTACGCAGATTTATCATCAGATAATTTGCTAGAACGATGTTTAGGAGCTCACACTCAAAACAGCAATGAGTCTTTGAATAGTTGCATTTGGTTGATCGCGCCTAAACATTTGCATTCCGGGAAAAGTGTGGTTGAAATCGCAACTCAATTGGCCGTTATAACATTCAATGAAGGACAGAAGGGAATATTGAAAGTAATGGACACCTTGGGGATAACATTGGGGCTGCAAACGGAGGCGTGCGCCACTCAACTAGACGCGTTACGAATCGATCGTGCCGAGAGAAAGATGAGCGACGCGGCGAAACGAGCTAGAATTCATCAAAGAGAAGAGCAGGTGGCCCATCGTGAATTTCTCCTCGATCAGGAAGGCGAACTGTACGGACCAGGCATTGCAGATTAATCGTAAGTCCCATGATTCACATGTTATAATGTTCTAAAACTTCAAACGCGTTTTCCCAAAAGTTTCATTTTTCAAACTGGTGTGCACGATTACGGGAGAACAACTGAACGTATCACGATAAATTTTTTTTTTAATTTACAGGAAACACTTGGCAAGGTCCCGATCGTTTATTTTTGGAAAATTTCATTTTGCTGATTTTTGACAGCTTCAAGTAGGACGAGAAACGTAGTAAAAAAATTACTTTCTTGGAAAAATGTCCGCCATTTTATGCAAAATTGAAATTTTAAAAAAGTGAACGATCGGGACCTTGCTAATGTAACAACAATTAAAAGTTTTATTGGTTTTTTTATTTCAGTTAACTAGGGCGGACCCAATCCTACACACCGTTTGACCTTTCGCTTTTATCAGGAACGCCGTCAAAGCCATCTCCAGGACTTCGAAGTCAACATTGACATGTAAAAAAAATCATGCGTGAAATTCAATCGATGTACAATAACATAAAAAAAGTTTTGTATAGAAATCTTCTCTAGTTTCTTTACAATAAATTCTTGAAAATTGGCTCCAAAATTGGCCTACAAGGTGTAAGTCCCCCTTAAGGATATAAAAATACATATATTTTCAGCATAAACAATAAACAAGCAAACGGTAAAAAAAATTGCAAAGCCTAAAGTTGAACTTGTTCGGCGCACTCCCCAAATACTTTTTTCGCGCATCACATTCTGACTATATCACAGTTATCGCTGCCAATCTCGTCAAACCACTTTAGAAGGGTATCCTCATAATTTGGGTCTTGATACTTCACTCGCTTTGAGCCACTGGGTCCTTGATTCATTGTTCACAAATCAAGAAAAACTAACGTTAACGGTAACCCTCCGTCTGCTAGACGGCATCGACAGTTTGAATCACAATATTTCGAAAAGTACGCACTTCCGAAAATCGCTCTACCTACCTCTAACGTATCTCGATGCGTACTGAAATTACCTACTTGGTCGACGGTTAGACCTGCGGTGGTGGGAAGATAACGTATATCCAACCATACGGTAGCGTCTCTGAGACGGTGTGTTACCACTTAAGGGTTAATCTCGGAGCCTGGGCGTGAACACCCGATATATTCTATAGCTATAGCTCTGAC
This sequence comes from Xiphydria camelus, assembly GCA_963678675.1. NCBI lineage: Eukaryota > Metazoa > Arthropoda > Insecta > Hymenoptera > Xiphydriidae > Xiphydria > Xiphydria camelus. The sequence continues at coordinate 31,071,615 of OY783193.1, forward strand.
AGTTCTACTTTGAGGCTGAGTAATAAGTTAATTAAACAAGTTAGTACCTATAGGTAATGGGTATAGCAATACCAAATTTGACAAGAGCAATACGCATTGTTGAAATGACTATACGTATAGTCGAAATAACTGTTTATTCTGGTGAAATAGAAATAAGTTTTGCTAAAGCACACAGAAACGTGTTCTTATATTAATAAACTTAGTGTAGCTTTTCCATATTACAAACATAGACAAACATCTTTTGTAAAACTTTTTTCCGATATCTCCAATCGTTTCCAAGCTCTTGGACCTTTAACTAGCAGTTCAACTATGACGTTTGCACTGTATTTACTCCATACCGCGACCGCGAAATCGCGGCCCCAAAAACGAAGGGGGACGCGCATCCGGCCGGATTCCGCACACCGTATCGCACGTTCGGCGATAACAAACCCCCGCGGATTTGAATTCATTGTTTCGGTCGCACGCGGGGCTCGCGGTGGCGACGATATATTATCCGTTATTATTGCAGCCAACTCTGCCCGACAATGGTCGGATTTCGGGGGCTGATCTCCATATTTTAATTAAACTCGTCCTCCCCCCTCTTGCTTTCGATACGGAGACATTCGCAATGTCGCGTCCCGTCGTCGGACCCGTGTCTACTCTAAAGTCGCTCGCTCCATATGTTCGCGCGAGCGCGCGATCGGACAGCTGCGATTCACAGAGCGAGAACGCGTAATTTCATCCCCACGAGCGTAGTCGAGGGGGATAGCCTCGACGAATCAGAACGACCGAACGAACGGTTTATCTTCGCTGTAAAGCGAGATAGAAATAGTTGCGCCCACGCGCGGAAATAACTACGTGTCGTGAGACCCGGGGGCGAAGCTGTAAAAGACGGAGTGGCGAGCAAAAGCACATCACATATCGTATGTACGCGGCGTCGTGTGTACATCATCAGCGTAATTCCCATATACACATCGCCGTCCCACGTAGACTGAGAGAAGTGACAGGTTAACTATTACAGATAGTATAGGTAATGGGGGAAAGTCACCGCATTTGGACTGGCGCCTAGCTAAATTGGACCACCCCTATATTTACCTGGAAAAGAAAATTGTGGTAAATTTCGGGACAAGGCCAATTTCTTGTTATGATAACTACAATTTTAGTAAAAATTATAGTAAAACTTGTAGAAGTTGTAAGATTTTGCTGTAATTTTTACTAAAATTGTAGTTATCGTCAAAATAAATAGGCCTTGTCCCGCATTTTACCGAAAACTTTGTAAATGTTACAATTTATTTTTTCCGTGGAGAACAGTAGGTACACTGAAAGAAAAGACGAGGGTAAAATTAACTTTCTTGCTGGTTAAAAATTATTCTAATTAAGAGGATCGAGTCAGTTCTAAAAAGAAAAAATTCGTATTACATTTTTGCTAGGAAAGAAGTGATGTACGCGTTTTTAATAAAAATACTGTACAACGCCCCCGAAGTACTAAAAATATTGACACTCTCTAGGAATTAAATTGCCAGCACCTCCATAGTCAATATAAGCTATTTTAATTTTCGCACGTCTCGTAGGATTCGGACTGAACCGAAGCACCGACTTGGATGAACTCTTCGTAAAGGTTGAGCCACGTATTACCGGGCCATGGCAGGGCCGAAACACGGCCGTCATTCAGCCCTGGCACGGCGCGTTTATCTAGGAACCACACATATCCGTCAGTCGTCAATTTACCTCCACTGCATCTTGAGGATGAACCAAGTGTAGTTTGACTTATTATAATTAATAATAATAATCTACAGTTGTGATTATTAGATAATTTTATTATTATTACCTTTGGCTTCCAAGATTTCTACATTTTTTCTCCAAATCCGGTCTTTATATTCTGCATTCCTATATTTTTCGTGAGTTTGGTCATAGAGAACAGGAGATTTTCGCTCCTCTTCTCTGAGTCGTTCGGTATCCATATTCCACAAACACGTAAATTAATAATTAATACCTATTAATATTTTAAAATTGAGAAGTGCAGCCGGACCGTCATCGTAAACAATTAAAACTAAACTAACTGGCTCTGCCCAGCGACGGTCCATTGGCGACGCGACGCCCGGTAATGTGTGTCTCAATCTTAAGGAGATGCTTTCCGGTCCGAGTGTAGGGATTTCAATTTGCAACTCCACAAACGAAGATATCACCATATTTATTCGAAAAAATTATATTTAACAAGAGACTAGGGGGCTCCGTCCCCTGCTCGCTACGCTCGCCAACCCCCCCGCGCCGCTCTCCACCCGGATCCTCGGGAGCGAGGTGGGAGTATACACTAAGATGTTTTATCTCGGAATCTGGGCATAGACACCCTGTATGTAGGTACTTTTGTTTTGTTACGCCTATTTTGAAAGATCTTGCCTGCTAAGGTAAAACAGTATATGCGAAAAAAATGAGTTCCGAGAAAAATTACTTTTTGTGTTTTCTTAGTGCCGTTTAGCCATTTTTAGAGATAGATAAATAAACAAAACTTGGACCATAAATTGAGCAGAATATTATCAAACATTGTGCGACAAACTTACCTAATTTTCTTTTAAGATTTGCTGAAGCTGAACAAGTATCATACACTGTTTTACCTTAGCAGGCAAGAGATGTTAACCCCTTCAGACCTGGTTTACACGAGTATATACATTGGATTTTAGCTATTTTATCGAAAAATGTTACGCAAAAATACAACTTTGTACTGTTTGCACATAAATACCGTGTATTTATTCGATTTAAATGAATATCGGTTGGACGCAAATATTAGGTATATTATTGAATTAATTATTTGTTATTTGAATCAAATTGATATTTATTAAAATCGAATAAATACGCTCTTGGGACTATTCAAAGGCACGTTTATTTCGATCAAGTAAATTTTTTTCTCAGTGTAGGTGCCGTCTGGCGCTAAGGGAACTCCCCTTAACCATAACTACTTTCAAATAGTTGTATGATCCATTGATATTAGTACGATAATTATAACAATAAGGCCCAATTTTATTAGTAAAGTTTGTTACTAATTTGAAATGGTTGAAACCACTTTTAGTAAAAGTTAAAATATAGTAGGTACCAACATAAGTTATTTTTACTATTATGAACTTAGAAGTTATGTAGGAAGCATATTTTATATTATCACACTTTATCCCTGTAAGCTCTATTTGTGAATTCTCAGTTCACTTTTGATCAAACAGAATCCTGTAATACTCGTAAATTAATTTTGTAATGGTAAAAAATATTAATCTTCACAATTATAATTTCATTTTCTACTTAATATATTATTAAAAATTTTGAATGCCATGCTGAAAGAGACCATATGCTGAAGAATACTAATAAAATTACTAAATATGTAAATAAGTTAAACCCTATTTCAACAACCAACATTTTATGTTACAATAGCTTGCCGAGAAAGATGACAGTTCACGTTCAGAAAGTCTCGCTATCCAAAACCCCATCGAAATAGTAAAAAAAATAGTAAACTGTACTACTTTTTCTGTCAGTGTGGAGATGTTTTACGTTGTTTGTGGCGAATAAGTACATCATAATTATGCTCATACTTGGAGTCGATATTTGCAGCTGGTGTAGGGCAGTAATATTTCTAGATATAGGGATGGTCCAACCTAAGCGACGGTTAAATTCGACTACTCTCCCCAATAGAAATACCCATTGAATATGTATAGTTGAAAAAGCTATATTTATTTTGGTAAAGTAAAAATAAGTGTTGCTAAAGCAAACAGAAGCTTATTCTTATATTAACAAGCTACTAGCGCATTGACGCGTATAATCTATAAAATAATTCTCAGTGTACATCACGATTGAAACCGTGCGTGTTCGAGCATGGGTACACGTGGCGGTGAGCGGTCACCTCCCCCTTATATCCTTAGAAAGGATCCCGAGTCCTGGTCAAATATGAAAATGAAAAACTTCCCGCGGGAAAACACGCAAGTGCGATAAGAAGCAGTGGAGAACGATGGGCACGACGATCAGGATCGGAAACCAGGTCAATACCTCCCAAAGGACTCGTCATCGGAGTATTCGCGGCTCTCGCGAGTCGCGATTGTAAATGCAAGTCGCGTGCGGCTTAACGAGGTTGACTTAGGCTCGGTTAATGCCGATGTCACACCGCAGATAGGTACTCGATGAGTGTACGTCGGTATATATAGGTACTGTGATGTGGCAGATTGTATACCGAGCGCTGATTTCCCTCATTGAAGTATTATATTATGTGTACATAGTCCGAAAAAGGAAGTGCACTGCGATAACCGAGATACCGTTGGATATACGAGTATAATAGTAAAGAAACTGGTAAAAAGAAGAGGACGATCAAAAATAATAGTTATTTTCGTTATTAGGGCGTGAAGCGCTGTTTCTAACGAGAGTGAAGTTTGCCGCACGAGCGAAGCGAGTACGGCAATCACACTCGTTAGAACGGCGCGAAACAACCGAATAACGAATTCTATTTTTTGTCACTGTCAAACACGAGATTGACGATTTCACGCACTGCGCAGGTTATTTCACGCACCGCGCAACTTTTCAGGAATTGGTGTGTGAAAGATGATTTCACATGCGTCGAGGACGCCCATGAAACCGAGTATTTGACACTGAGTGACAAAATAGTTATTTTCGATACGAATGCGTGAAGTGCATGTTTTTAACGAGTGTGAAGTTTGCCGCACGAGCGAAGCGAGTGCGGCTATCACACGAGTTAAAAACGTCGCGAAACAAACGAATATCGAATTTGACTTTTTGTCACCAGTGTCAAAACCGAGGTTGGAGCGTGGGTGCCAGTGAAGAAAAAACTGTTCACGCACTGGGCATGTACTTTCACGCACTGCGCAGGTTGTTTATACACTGAGCAGCTTCAGTGTGTGAAATACGATTTTACAAGCGTCGAGGACGATCGAATAACCGAGGTTTTTGACACTGAGTGACAAAAAGGTGCTTCAAAGAATTCTCGAGCAGATCGTGCGGGGGTAAGGGGAAGATTAAAAAGCGGGGGAAATTTCACGTCCCACTTTCTCCTATACTAAAGGGAAATTTAAAAAAGTAGTCTCTTAACAAATTAAACGTTTACTCCATGGCTATGGAATGACATGAGCTGAACCTTATACACAGAAGGAAACTTGCTCTAACGAAATAAACGTACTTTTGGGTATGCCAACTATAGTCCTAAAAACACATTTATTCACTTAGAATGAATATCGATTAGACGCGTAAAAATATTACTGATTTAATTGAATATTATTTGGATCAAATCGATATTCATTCAAATCGAATAAATCTGCTGTTAGGATTATTTAAAAACACATTTATTTTGATTGAGCAGTTTTTTCTCTCGGTGTAAAAACTCGCTAAACGATACAATTAATTTTTTTTAAATCAGTTACTGGCAGCTCCAAAAAGTACCCGGCCAGATATGAATTCGATTGTATACTGATTTTCCTTACAAATTATAAATATTTGCGTAAGAAGGTTTTCAGAAAATCTAAAAATTTATCAGCAAACTACTCTGTCGAGTGCATTCTTTTATATTGACTTGAAAAATCGCGAATATCCATATTAAGGAAATAAAGAATCGAGTACCTACATCATTGTAGAACATTAAAGATTATATACGTAGGGGAAAGTCGGGTAAGATGACGATGTTAAGCTTTGATGATTTTTCCTGACCTTAATATTTATTGAACCGATGCCAGAATTTCTCCATTGTATTCTTCAAACTCTCTAATTTGATACTATATATTTGAAAAATTGAATTTCACAAGTCTAGTACTTAAAAAATGCAATTTAGAAATAAAAGTGATCTTCGTCATCTTACCCCCTTGTGCGCGTAAGATGACGAACCGGGTAGGGTAAAATGACGAACTAAGACAATACATGATTTCAACAACAAATATACATATTTTTCTCATTAAAACGCTATCACAACACAGAGAGTTTTATATCATCATATTTGAGTACATTTACATTGCCAAAGAATTCAGCTACGCCAAGTTTGTGTGACTAAGAAAAACTTTTGACATAAGATGACTTAACAGCACAAAACATAAAGCCATATAGAAATAGCTGGAAACTCATCAAATTCAAAGTACTTAAGTAAAAGATTCAAGTGAAGAATGCTAAATTAAATTTTTAGTAACCCGGTATCTATCTACGTAAGTTGACGATCGTCATCTTGCCCGACATCGCCAATTTGAGTTCAGTAAAATATTTCTGAACTTCAACTAACCAGAAAATATTGAAATTATACATCAATAGACGTGTTTTAAGCAGTACTTTAAGGATATCACAAGTAGAAATTGAAAATACTTACTCAGCAAGCGTAATTCCTTACGGAACACCTTCAAAAATGTATAACGACGGAGCACGAAATCACGTTTTCCGTTTCAGCGGACGACATGTGCACTAGGATGAGAATTTTGGGGTTACCGTAGGTGGCGCGACACTAGTGCTTTCTAATGGTGTAGGAACCGGCCCTTAATCTAGCGTCAATATTGTTAAATGTCGAATTCGTCGTCTTACCCGCCTCGTCATCTTACCCGACTTTCCCCTATAGATTGAAATAAAATGAATCATTATAAAATAATTCCAGAAGATCCTTCGATTTTTCTGAATTTTTCTCAGTCCTATAAAAGCCTTTAACTACTCCCATTTTTGCAAAATCTAACCATTTTCCAGATAATACTGCATGTGAACAATTATTATACTTCTACGTTCATCCTATAGTATGATGATAGAAACCGGCTTACATAGCCCGAGTACCTCAGAGTTACCAAATATCAGTATACAGTAACATGGTACTTTGCGCCTATACCAGCCTCTAAGGTGAAATTTTTTCTCTTCAGTAACGTCTAAATAATAGTAAAAAAACAGGTAGAATATAGTACAGTACTCTCTCGATAATTTTCCATTCCCCTTCGAACGAGCTCGAGCGCTTCCCCCACCATATCGGGCTTGACTATGCGTAGGGTCGCAGAAACATTCTTTCGATTTTTTTTCCACGAAGAGATGCGGGTATCAATCCAAACTTAACTCCCTCTTGCTCTTACTTATTTTTATACTTTGGACGGCAATATCTCACAAACCGTTCAACGGACGGTCATTCCATCTTATATCTTTTTTTTTGTTAGTTTCAATGAGCCCTACAACTTTTATAAGAATAGAAATATCGAGTTCCATTAAACAAATGCTGACCTTTTCGCGCATATGAGTATAAGTTATTTTGTATAATATTATCGACTCATCGACACTCAAAATATTTACAGTGCACAAGACCTTGAACGATACGTAGTGAGTAGAATATGCAGGCTTTGTTGTGCTCGACGCCCGAAAAACTATTGAGGGGCAGCACGACTCACGGATACACAAGCACAAATGAAGCTCTCTGAACGCTCGGGTGGGAGAAGCTCTTTCTCTACAGACCCGTCGGCGAAAAAGTGCGGAAAGAGTACCTACTGTAGACAAAGAATGTAATTCAATAAATTCTACTATCTATTTTTTAAGATAGAATATTTAGAAAAGATCCAAGAATTTCTCATTTGTGAGTATTTTCGGTAGGTGCAACGTATGGCATATTTTGCTTTTTATATTTTCATTCAATAAGTTGCTTACAAATAATGCATCTATTTTCAAAATACCTGTTACTAAAAACCAGTAGACGAGCTACCCACGCCATTTGAGTTCTAGACACCATAAGTGAACCTCTCCTTTAATCGTACTACAGTGCTTTCCACCCATCCCTCCTCCCCTCGTAAACGTCAGATAGAGTTGTCCTCGACGATCGATCGAATCTATCAATTCGTTTCTCGTTATGCTCGCCTGTCTCCTCAAGTGATATTTAATATTTTCAATCTCGACCTCTGCCGCACGTATATCGCCTCTCTTCTTCTTTCAGTGCCAAAAGTGGAAATAGTAGACGAGAGGGGTGCAACTGCAGGGGACAAGTTCTACAAGGCAGGCAGTACGATAGAGCTCAAATGCGTAGTCAGCAAAGTGCCCCATCCTACGGGTTACGTCACGTGGAGGCACGGCTCCCGCATGCTCAACTACGACACAACTCGAGGAGGAATAAGGTAAGGATCCTCCCGTCCCTCCGTCGAATAATCTGGACGGGTATCGCAACATCGAGATCGATTGACGTTTGGTAACGAATGTAACTTCTTCGTCCTTCGCTTCAATATCGTGCGAACAAATTGATTTCATCCCATTTTTAGCGGTGAGTATCCCCGTACACACATGGGCTTCGATCCCAGTCATAATATCATCCGAAACGCGCGCGCGCGCGCGAGCAGGAACTATACCGTTGCATCGCGAGTGCATGGGTTTACGCGCGTAACGTAATTATATTCGTCACGCGCGCGCGCGCGCTCGCATTGCGCCGATTCACAATGGTCCACTATTTTGCAGAGAGGAAAAACCGCGTAATAACTATAATCCTCGCCGAGATCTCGATTTTATTCATCTATGTAATTAGGGGTCCATAAATTACCTAAGACAATTATAGGGGGGAGTAGTCCATACAAATCTCTATGGTTGCTTACACGAGGAGAAGGTAGGGTGAGGTCAGTTTTACCTAACAAATATTACAGGAACTCTTTCTTTACTTCTTACATAGGCAATAAAAAGGAATTAACTGCACTTATAAATGTTGAAAAAGGATCAAGAATGGTTTTTCAATAGCATTCCAAAATTTAAAAAAATGATGCTATGCATTTTGAACGAGTAAATGAAACTGCAGCTTTAAGAAGTTTCACAAATCTTTTTATATTGAGTTTGTTGAATTTAATTTTCTTACGTAATGTTATATGGGAGGCGGGGTGGAGAGGAGAGATCTGACTGAGACTTATATAAAGAAGGGAGGAGGGTTAAAATCACCTTACGTAATTATGGACAGGCCCTTATCTATGGAAATTACATTCGGTAATCTTCTATATATATAAAAGTGAATGTATGTGTGTATGTTCCTTATAGATTCAAAAACGGCTGGATAGATTTTAATGAAATTTTGAGGGAACCTTCACATGAGCCAAGCGGGTAACCCTGTGAAGTTTGTTAGCGATCGGATAAACATAACATTTTTATTTTGTTTTTTGGCAATATCGATACGGCTTGATCGATTTTTTATGAAATTTTGAAGGAACCTTCAGATGAGCTCAGCGGGCGATATTGTGAAATTTTGTAGCGATCGGATCAACAGAAAATTGTTTATTTCTTTTTTTGGCAATTTGATGTCGACGCTCATTTTGTGCGGTGCAAAACAAATATTGCTGTGATAAGGCCAACATAGCCACTATAACCTAACAAAAATTATATACACACAGATTACAGTTTATAAGAATGCCACCCAAAAAACCAGCCATTGGTAAACAAACCGCTAAACTTTGCCTGTTATTCCGCGATCAATGCCCGCAAATGAGCTGAACGCATGCTTAACTTTTAGAGGACGGGGATTTTTTTTAATTGTTTGTGTTCACAGGGTGGTCCCTAAAGGGACCACCTCCATCCTCTAATGGTTAAAATCATCATATCTTTGGAACCGAGTAGAAAAAATCACGCTATCAACGAACATGCGTGTGCAAATGCAAATGCTGCAAGACCCGCCTGCCCAAACATTTTCAAAACAACTTTTGGACATCAAAAATGGCGAAATTCCAATTGAAACCAAGTTTGGCGGCGCTGCTTTCCGTATACATACAAAACACATTCATATGTTTGATAGTGTGCGTGGGAGATACGCTAGAGCCATATACTATGGTTCGCGTATAAGTACTGGTCAACTTAGAAAGGTTCTAATTTGACGCTCAATAAATAGCAGGTCCATTCGTTTTATACCGATCCTTCTCACACATTCTCTAATAGCGGAGCTGCGCTCCAGTAAAATTTCAAATCAAACTAAAAGATTAAAGCTGTCAAATCAAATATCTTTACATGTATCTAAAGTTTTTGATGTCCAGGATATTTTCTCCTTTGTTTTTATTTCCATGTCCATTCGGTCCATAGTTCTTGACGTTCAGGTATCTTGCTTCATAAATCTCGATAGGTTTTGGTGTCCAGGTATTCTACTCCATAGTTTTCGATATTCATGACTGTTTTCTCCATTAATTTCAGTGTTCAGGTATCTGACTAAAAATTTGTTGGTATGCAGGTATACTTGTTAATAGTTTTCAGTATTCAGATCTTTCACTCCATAGATTTTGATAACTCGGTATTTGCCATTAGTATTATTCAATATCCACAACATTCTTCCCATAGTTTTCAGCGTCGAGATATTTTACTCTATAATATTTTCGATATCCACGAGCATGCTCACCATAGTTTTTGGTGTCAAGATGTTTAATTTCAAAGTTTTCGATTGCAATATTATTCCCCTCCATGTAGTTTCCACTATCTAGGTCCTCCTTATGCTAATTTTCGATGTATAAGACTTTCCCTTCACAGTTCTCAGCATCCAGGTCTTTTATTTTGTAGATCTCCAGATATTCGTCCTTTCCAAATTTTTTCAATATCCAGGACATTCTCTTTATAGCTTTCTCTATTCAGGTATGACATTAAGAATTTTTTCTCTTCGTAGTTTCCAACATCCAGATATTTCGTCCCATACGTTTCGATGACTAGATATTTCTTATCCAGTTGGCCATATTCCTAATCTAAACGGGAATTGGGTTGACCCGGCGAGAATCCTATCCTTCTAGAATATGATTAGAGTCTGACTAGTTTATTCCAGCTAAATGGTAGTTATAACAGAACATCATAGGCTTAAATTATACTAGCCTGTCTATAACCTGTATAATTTAGTTCAGCTAGATTTTGGCTAGTGCGAGCATTATGTATCAAGTTAGGTTCTAGTCAAATTTTGCAAATTAAAATCTATACTAAAATTAGAATAGCCTAGCTGGAACTATACAGAACCAAGTCTTAATTTCTACTATGGTAGCTTAAAGCCGAAATGAGATACTCTCACCTCGTTAGCGGAGAGTACGAAACAGTGATCACGTCGACGTCGCCCTAAGTCTCTCTGGATATTGAAGGATGTCCCGGAAAGTGTGATCCGCCATGATGCAGCTCCGCTCACCAGCACAATGATGGATGTTCCCATGATACCTCGTGTTCCTCGGGTGGATATGTAGAATTCCTCTCCTGAATACCGTGGTCTTTCTGGATTGCAGCTGGTCCCTCTAGTCAATGAAGGCTCTTGTTCGCAATAGTCGCTTTTGGTCAGAGTTGGCCTCACTATTACGAAGAAATCGTGGCTGTTCCCTTCCGAGGTTCAGTGATTACCGCTGGATCGGTCGGGAGCTACTACCTTCTTATTGCCACCAATCGCCCACTACTCACTCTCTATTCCCTAATCGCTCCTATTTGTCGTCACACTTCACATGACCTGTCCCCTTTCTCAATCCCTTCCCGTGTAGAAATATATTAGAGACAGCGTTACATTTTCCTATTAGCGATATCATGATTGGATTCCTATCAGGCCCTAATTGGATTTTGCGGATATTTCATGAACCAATGGTGCCACCTCCGCAGCAGGGACTCCTGATAAGATCCCTAACAGGTCCAGACGTAGCTCCAACTTTCCTCATATAGGAATCCTATGATATAAGCGTTACATTTCCAAATCATCCTCATAAGATTTCTTATAGGAATCCTACAGAGAATCTATAACTAAATTTCTGCACGGATTCTGTCATCTTTATGGTGGATTCTTATACAATATCAGATTAACCTTCTGTGGTTACCAAGGATCCACTTGATCCAGGCTTCAATTTTGAAGCTGACTTTGTTTCTTTTTTTACAATCATGACCTTCGTTAGATCTCGGAATAAATAGCTCTTTCTTGAAATTCATTTCACGAACCTTCTTCGGACTTCGGAAAAGATCGTTCTTCAAACGTACATTATAATACTATTTATTGCTTCAAAGTACCATATCTCATGAAAATCATCCATTGACTTTATTTTTTTTTAACTCTAAAAGTAAAGAAGTTATGCCACTTTTATAGTAAAGCAGCAATTTTTCACGCATTTACTACATATTCACGATCGTTTTTGAATATGTCATCATTCTCATCTCTTAAGCCGGGTCTTCACTGCGCGAAATTCTACGCGAAACTGTTGCGTGAGTCATGTCTCCTCCTTTTCTCGCGCTCCCTCTTCTCACTCACTCTCTCTTTTTCGCGAAACAGTTTCGCGAAACAGTTTCGTGCAGTGAAGACCCGGCTTTACGTACACACGGTGATTAGACATTCTACAATATTTGAAGAATATTCCATCCTTCGTCGGTCTTAATTAGACGGATGTGTTCATGTGGCTATTATTTAAAAATTGGCTAGGTTCATTTGACCCATGTGTGATCATCGCGGAACTGTACGAACATGTGACCATAAAGGGTTAAGGGAAGCGTAATAATGAACTATAACGATTAACGATTCAAAAATGCTACGGAGCAAGAGCCGAATATATTTTCATAGATCTTCATGTTGATTCTATACGCGAAACGAAAACTGCTTCTGCAACGGAAGAAATAGGGCGTATAAATAATAAACATCCTCGGATAATAGGGTAAACTCGATAACGGCACGTCGAAACATTAATCGAGCGTGGTGCTAGCGGGATATTTACCCGGACTTAATGTTTGTCAAGTTAACGCGTTTAACAATCTATTTCACCGGGAGAGGACGCCCGGACAACGCGCGAGTGGGCGCGTCCGACCGTGTACAGATATATTCGTATGTGTGGGTATATCCGTACGGTATATAGAACGTCATGGACGGCCCGCTTGGTCGTACCGGGAAAATTCGGGGTCGGCTCGTAAATCGAGGGTGAAAAAAGTCGTATAAAAGTCCGCGCAAAGTCGATAAAATCCGTGGCTCCGGATATTTTTAGGAAGCACAGTTGGTCGAGTCTCCTCCCCCCTCTTTCACTCTCTGACTCTCCTCTGTATCTCCCCCCCTCTTTCTCTCCTTTTCTGATTTTGTACAACGTCGCGATAACGATGAACGGCCGCTGTACTTTCGCTCGTTTTCGGACAAAATATTATAGATGAGAGGAACGTCCCCTTCCGCCGCCAGGTAAGGACAATGAGCGTTCGGACGTCACTGCGAAATATTAATTTTGCCTCGGTTCGGATTGACTGTCATTTTTCGCGAGGAAGCAGAACAGATGTCAATTGTACACTGAGAAAAATGAACGGTCCTACAATAAATTAAAGTACAGAAGACTCTCGCAAATGGCGCACGTCTCTAGTAGCCCTCTCCCCTACTTTCTTGCCCTCACCCGGTTCTTCGTTGGTGAGGAAGACTGAAATTAGGAAGACCTATCGCAAACTAAAGGCGGAAACAGACTGAGCTCACGTCATGTGAGCTCACGTGATAGCACGTAGCATGAGCCAATGAAATCACCGATATCTTAACCCATTTGTTTCGTATTGGCTCATGCTACGTGCTATCACGTGAGCTCAGTCTGTTCCGCCTTAACACTTCTATCCCCATGACATATATATGAATCTAGTATATGATAACATGTTACTGATGATAAAACAGTGCACTATCGGTATATAAACCACACCTCTGAACGCAAACTCGCAAATAGTTCATTCCCTGGTTTATTTGGGAAAGTTATTATATATTATATATTAAGTTACATGTGTGTGTGTGTGTGGGGGGGACGTCCCTTATTAGAGCAATAATCATTGTTGTATGAGGAACAAGCATCGTTATAAGAACAATACCGCTTAGTGACTGATGTACATTATTTGTTATTATAACACTGCAAGAAAACCCTTGGAGAGGTACGTTTCAGTTACTGGAAATATTTCTTTGAACTGGTGCAGCAACTAACCTAGTATAGCTGTAAAAGCTATACATACGAGTGCAGGAATGACGCGTACACTTAAATCTAAGCACTAATCAGTCATAAACAGCATTGCTATGCCAATATACCTATCTATCGAGCAGGAAAACAAATTTAACTAAAGAGGAACAGCATTTGGCGATTCTACCTTATTTTTCTACATATGTGATACGAATTCGCTCACTTGACATATTGAGCACAGCAGAGCTACTTGAAGTTATCTGTCGTTCAGCTCCCACAGCTATACCAAATCGTTCTTGCAAGCGAATATAGGTAGCTCTTAGAGCCAGAAATTCAGTAGGTAGAGCAATTTATTTTTCTCAGTGTAGGTATTGGGAAATTCATCGTTCAACATTTCTTAGTCCGATCAACCGCCGCTGCTCCCTCATCGTACAGGAAACGGCTTCGCAGAAATGCTGCATCTGCCGCACACGTCCTCGAGTAGCAATTAATTCAATCCAATTAAGCCTTCCTCCAGTAGCTGGTTCTTTAAGTGGTTTTCCCGTAAATTCAACGCACCACATCGCCCCTAAACTTCTCCATTTCCTCTCCACTCTGCGCTATGTGCGCGCCGCTCGTCGGCGGGTAAGTATGGATCGCATAATTACGTCAGTTATCAGTATAGCGGACAATTCGCGCTGTACCGTGGTGCGGCAAGGGGCGAACAAAGACCGTGAACGTGAGATGGAGAGAGAGGGGTAGAGTTGCAACTCTAGATATATATATATATATATATATACATAAAACCATCGAGGCGAGTCGCAGCTATTATCACCATACCTATACCGTGCGACTAATGGGACTGCCTCCCCGAGACGATGTCATCTCTCTTAATTAAAAACGATCGCCGGCAAGATTATATAGTTCTCGTAATTATTTCTCTGCCGGACGCGAGTTGCAGTGCGAGAAACGGCGTGCTGAACGAAACTCGCGGAGGCGGGCAGGTCGAAGATAGGTCGGAGCGATCTATCATCGCCTCGCTCGTTAGGCGCGACGCGAGTCTCCGAGTTACGCGTCGCGCCCTCCCTCCCCTATCTACCCTTTTGTAGGTTGATTAGTGAGCACTTGGTAGCGAATCGATTTGTCATCCTTCGGACGAGAGTGTTTGGCACGAGTTGCTTCCGGTACCGCTGCGTGGATCGGAAAGTAGCCTCCTGTGAATTGTTACGAATGCTCGAGAAGATCGATTATATCCTCGATGGGGACCCGTTCTCAATGAAGTCGTTGACTTATTTCTTCGATACCATTCGAATGTACCGTATATACGAGATGAGCATCCGCACCGAGAGGGTAGTCCACCGAGTCGAAATTCAGACCCTACTTTAACCCTTTCTACATACCTATGGTACCTATAAGTACATTATTTTGCAACCCTTCTCAAATACCAAGCAAAGAAATATTCACGAAAGAAATTCCAAAAAATACGAATTTGGTATTTATTTGGGTATTGGTAGTGTACGAAAAAAACAGTTTTGTCGTATTCTCTAAGAGCCGGTATTATAAAGCCCGTTGACCGAAGGTTGAGCGTGAACCGGCGGTTGGCCTATTCCCAAACTGTAGGCGAACCGTCGGTGAAGCTCAACCTTCGGTCAACGGGCCGGTTTTACCGCAACAGGTATAAACGCAGTATATAGCGCTATACTGAGAATAACCATAAGGTTTATTGCTGGTTATTCTCAGTATAGCGCTATACCGCGTTTATACCGTGTTGGTAAAACCGGCCCTAAGAGTGACTTGAAAGGATCGTTGGTATTCCAAGTCACTAGTATTCGTTCAATAAATTTTCTAAAGGTTTATAAACTCCGGTACTTTTACATACCCATGGGACAATGTATCCGTTTAAGAAAATTGTGGCTGGTAGATAAAGAGTTAAACCTCAAGGTTCTACCGTTCAGTAGGATATATGGGGATCTAAAGAGGACTCTTTTGAAGTGAAACTTCTTTAGGCTCAGTAGGCAGTAAATCTATTACATGGGTTTGACTGGGTGAAAGGAAATTCCGACACCCCCCGGTGGCGGAGTGGGGGCAAAGGGTATATGGCAGGTATACGGAACAAACGGAGGGGGGAGACGTAGAGAAAACCTCTAGGGCAGAGGCGTAAGGAAATGCGTGGAAGGACAGACACCTGTGTGAAGTTAACCCCCCCACCACCGAGTAAAAATGTTTTGAATACATGGTCGTTTGCCCTTTGTTTGCCCATGATTGCCCATCACTTTGTTTTTTTTTTTGTCCAACCCACCGTTTGGAAGATATATCTAAAAATAGGGCGGGAGCTAACTTCACGCTAGCCCCCCCATAACGTAATTTCGAAAATTCAAATGCATGATCGTTTGCCCTTTGTTTGCCCATGATTGCCCATCACTTTGTTTCGTTTGTCCAACTCACCGTTTAGAAGATATAGGGTGGGGAAGTGGGGAAGTATTAGATATACAACTTTGCCTCCGCCGTCTTTCTCGTAAGCCATCTACAATAGAACGGCGGAAGCAAAGTAGTAAGTAGTAACACCTCGGCATCGCTTGCCCATTTTTAGATACAGTCTCAATATGCATTTTCGACGTGATAACACTTCGGAAACGTTGGCCCATTTTTAGAAAGAGACTCAGTAAGCATTTTCGACGTTTGTCCAACCCGTCGAATCCCTCTACAGCGAGTTTCATAAGTGAAGTAAAAATTAAAAATCGTAAAATCGGTGATATCACCTCGGAATCGTTTGCCCATATTTAGAAAGAGACTCAGTAAGCATTTTCGACGTTTGCCCAACCCGTGAAATCCCTTTATAGCGAGTTTCATAATTGAAGTAAAAATGAAAAATCGTAAAATTGGTGATATCACTTCGGAATCGTTTGCCCATTTTTAGAAAGAGACTCAGTGAGTATTTTCGATGTTTGCCCAACCTGTAGAATCCCTCTACAGCGAGTTTCATAAGTGAGGTAAAAATTCAACATTATTTTCGACATTTGCCCAACTCAAGCGCCACGTAAGGACACTATCTAGACGTGTTTGAATTTTGAATTTTTACTTCACTTGTGAAACTCGCTGTAGAGGGATTCGACGGGTTGGGCAAACGTCGAAAATGCTTACTGAGGCTCTTTCTAAAAATGGGCAACCGATTCCGAGATGATATCACCGACTTTACGATTTTTAATTTTTACTTCACTTATGAAACTCGCTGTAGAGCGATTCCACGGGTTGGGCAAACGTCAAATATGCTTACTGAGTCTCTTTCTAAAAATGGGCAAACGATTCCGAAGTGATATCACCGATTTTACGTTTTTTAATTTTTACTTCACTTATGAAACTCGCTGTAGAGGGATTCGACGGGTTGGGCAAACTTCGAAGATGCTTACTGAGTCTCTTTCTAAAAATTGGCAAACGTTTGCGAAGTGTTATCACGTCGAAAATGCATATTGAGACTGTATCTAAAAATGGGCAAGCGATGCCGAGGTGTTACTACTTACTACTTTGCTTCCGCCGTTTTACAGGGTGTAACAAAATAAGTGTAAAACATTTCAGGGAGTGATTTCTCATCGAAAAAGGGATAGGGTCTTTCATATAAAGAAACTTCATTTGAGCATCCCTTGTTAAGATACAGCCCCTTAAAGGGGGTACATATAATTTGTTTTACAGTTTTTTTCACAAACAATAAAAAAGTTACAAAATTGAAATTAACGTGACATTTTCTACTATCAAAAAGACACTTAGCCAGTAATTTATTTGGTTTACCCCATGGTTGTAAGGGGTGGAAAATGCAACGCTGTATCTTAACAAGGGATGCTCAAATGAAGTTTCTTTATATGAAAGACCCTATCCCTTTTTCGATGAGGAATCGCCCCTTGAAATGTTTTACACTTATTTTGTTACACCCTGTATTGTAGATGGCTTACGAGAAAGACGGCGGAGGCAAAGTTGTATATCTAATACTCCCCCCCCCCCCCCCCCCCTATAACTTCTAAACGGTGGGTTGGACAAACAAAATAAAGTGATGGGCAATCATGGGCAAACAAAGGGCAAACGACCATGTATTCAAAAATCTTTTATTCGATGGCGGGGGGGCTAACTTCATACAGGTAGGACAGACATAGGGGGGATGATTGAAGCAGATGCGGTATAATCAGTGTAGAGTAAACTCTCATTATAAGGACGGTGCAGGGGCTGTAGGAGAGGCGCATTCTGAGAAATGGCCTTCCCCCACTCCTTGTGTCACTGCCCTTAAACGGTTTCTTACTTTCGTTTAGAAAGACCTTATAATGAGCGGCCTTATAACGAGAGTTGACTGTATAAGCCACGCGTAAAATTTACGTACAGAGGTTATATAGATGGCTACTGTGTCTTGTATGCATACTGTGTGATGGTGTGCGTGACGTTACTCACTTTGCAGTCTATTTAGTAAACAGCCTCGCTTCTCTAACCGTACATTGTTTACAGTAGTCATGTGTCAAAATATTATTTTCCTCACTCATGCCCATTTCGAGGCATTTTCCAGCCTATTTTTAGGCCGTAAGATGGCGTTTTTCCCGCGTGACACTGACCGGGAATCCGCAGACTGTCAAAAGATTGCTTAGTCCGAAGTGGGTCCTTTTTCCAAACTGATAAACGCAACATGAAATGAGCCGTGTATACTTTTGTTTGTTTTGTTTTGAGAAGTGGGCATTCGTGAGCCTTCGGCGAGCCTCGTAACTTCACCATGCCTCGTGTTAAGCTGTATTGTCACTACGCGAAACTGTCTCGCGAAACTAGTCTCGCCTCGTGTATACTTTGTACTCACCCCGAAACTGTCAGTCGGTTTTGGATCGCACATCAAAAAGCTTCGTCTTCCGGGTTACTGCCAGTGTGCACGTACACCGTGTGTTTCGCGCCAAAAATGCTGTTGCTGCACTTGGAGTTACCGGCACCATTGTCTCGCGCAAACTGGCGGCTCACCTTGTTTTCGCCTGGAACCCGAAATATTTTGTCCCGACATTCGCGAAACATTTTCAGGAAACAGTTTCGCGCAGTGAAAACGCAGCTTTACGACCTAATTAAACACAGTCTAAAAAAATCTCGGATTACCGCCTAATGATATAAGATACTATTATACTCGTATCAGCTGTTTTCGATCAAAATAAAATTAGATACTTCTTTAAAAAAGTAAATAATAGTGCATTTTATTTCACGTGTTGTGTGTATTGCAATATATGACGATGGGTAAATCAAACGCCCAAAAATGTAAAGAATACCGTGAAAGAACGCCAAAACAAAATAAAACGAAAAAGGTTGCAAAGAGTAATACACAATTGATACGAGAGTGTAAACAAAGGAAAAAAGCACACACACAATAAAGATAGAATTTCTGTACATAACGTATTACAAGTTGCTTCGACACAGAATAATTTTCAGTCTGTACACGTCGATGTTCTGGATTCTAACATGTCACTTGAGCTAGATACGATTCATAACACACGAACAGGTGAAACCATAGATTCTACTATGCCATACAGTTACTATAACAAAAACAAAAGTGCCCATAACGATTTTCGAAAAAGATTTGTAAATAATGTGTTTGGTTACGCCTGCTCAGTTTGTGACCGGTTATGGTTTGAAGACGATTTAAAGCCACAGTCACCTGAATACTAGGAAATTTTAAATACTATATTGTCATAAAATAATAAAGAAAATATTTCTATATGTTATACTTGCAGAAACGCTCTCAGTAAAAACGTAATTCCTGCGCTATCTGTATACAACGGTTTTAAATATCCTCCAAAACCAAACCACTTGCCTCCATTAGATTTGGTATCTGAGAGACTTGTTTCTCCCCGAATATCATTTATGCAAATTAGATGATTACGTCATGCTCATGGCCAGTACTATGGAATTTATGGACAAATAATTAACGCGCCTATATCAGTAAATACAATGGTGAAAATGTTACCGAGGAATATTGATAATGACCATTGCATCAACGTTCACATTAACGGAAAACTAGCAGCCCGTCCCGGCTTCGCACGGGTAGATTGTGGATTGATTTTGTCCGTCCACCATTGTTTAAATACATTTTTAATACAAAAGTTTTAGTATTTTTCCCGGGCTACGCAATGATCATATTGTATTTGACCTTGACCATGACCTTCAAGGTTATATTAAGGTCAAATTAATTTTTTTTTCACGTTCAAATGTGTCCTTGACCATTTTTTTCATGTTACCTTTATTGTCAGCGGAGGTCAAATTTAGGTCAAGTATAGTTCGACTTTTTGAACACCCTGTATAAGATTTACTAACTCAGAAACCTTCGCGGATATGCGTCCAACCATTTCCCAACTTTTCATCGCAATCGGATGAACGGTTTAGGAAGGCATAATAATCATCCGTACCAGTACTTTTTGAACATCGTGTATAAGATTTACTAACTCAAACCTTCGCGGATATGCGTCCAACTGTTCCCCAAATTTTCATCGCAATCGGATGAACGGTTTAGGAAGGCATAATAATCATCAGTACCGGTACTTTTTGAACACCCTGTATAAGATTTACTAACTCAGAAACCTTCGCGGGCATGCGTCCAACCATTCCTCAAAGTTTCATCGCAATCGGATGAACGGTTTAGGAAGGCATTTGATATTACCTTAAAGGTCACGGTCAAGGTCAAATCCAATACGATCACTGGGTAGCCAAGGGAAAATCCTTAAAGTTTTGTATTAAACGTTTTTCTCTAAAATGTTTTCCCGTTGAGATAATCCAGCTTGCGCGAATAGTATGCGCAGTAGCGCCACACACACACTGACGCAGTCACATCTACATGACTTACGTCTAACGCTCAATTTCCCAGGAAGGTCGTACCGCAGAGCCATAGCATAGATGTTTACACATCAAAAAATTCACAGATCCAGTTACTTGAGTGGCTTCGTGAATAAATGAACAATTAAAACGTGGTTGTAGTACTTGATATAATTTCCGTTGTACCAAATGTATAAAAATAATATCAATACACCTTTCTTCAATGCCGAGGAGAATGTTAATGACATTCAGCTCGATGAAATAAGCGAAGACATACCAATAGAATACAGCCTAACAGCCCAGCAACAGACGCTTTTATGGAACGATGAAAAGTACTTGAGGATTGCATCAGGTGAAAAGAATCTTCGAAAGAGTCTACTCTTTGATACTTTCCTTTCCAGCCATTTATCTGGGCCATTTTAGGACATTTTCAGAGACAATGTACAAGACACCAGTCATGATGACAACGAGTGAATTAAGGCGGTCTGATCGCTGTGGAGTTCAGAACAAGAATAAATTGTATATTTTTTACTATTGCTAATATTTTTAATAATAATGTTTTCTGAACAAATAAACTTTTCACCTACTCCTTACCCATATGACCTTCAGAAGCTTCATTTCTTTCGCGTGGCTGCTACGCACCTTTTTTTCTATTGAACTTATACCCTACTTGGCACTCCCAAAGTTGTACACATTTCTAATTCTTGTACTTAACATAGAGGTCTGAAATAGGACATACTTAGAACCCATAAGAATCCTTTGCATCCTACACGGAGAAAAAAAGGTATATACCGTGCACAATTACGAGAAAGAGTTGATCATAAGAAGATATACCTACTACGTAGCGCTCTATATACTCTAAAAGCGTACAACGCCCTTGGCCCTTCGACCAATAACGTACACTCTAGAGTCTATACAGCACTATACAGAATATCGTCCTTCGATCAACTTCCTCGTGATTGCATGGTGTATAATATTTTCCTAGAACACATAAACAATACAAATTTCATTTGAGACACTTCTGACGTTTATAACAGAACGATGTGTCCTGTTACGCCGTAGCCAGGTAATTGAAGTCAAATAAACATAAGTAAAGCATAATAACCAAAATTCATAAGATATAGAGGCTCATAAGAGACAAAAGTCAAGAAACGTAAGACCTCAAGGTCCGTAAAAGATGCACACACAGTTATATTCAGGTCTTCAGTAGGGTAACAGGGATGAAGAGGACTTAAAGAGCTTCTATTTGAAATCAAAAAGGTTTAAACTAGGTTCTGAATTTCGACTTTGGCCGAGATATGTTGGTAATGTATTACTCGCATTCGTGGGGCATCGAGAAAAGGGCACTCTAGAATAGCGTTTAAGAGTAAGGGAAGTTGGTGTCAGTTGTAGACGACATTATCTATTGACGAAAAACTGAAATACATATATGCATTCTATATTTTGACCAGATATAAGTCAATGATAAAAAAGCTAGAAGGCATTCGCCAGTATAAGCTTGTCAATGCCTATTTCTTTAGAATCATTGCAAAATCTTTATTTTATTGTCCGCCGTTATTTTGTCTGGACTAGTCCCACAACAGTTTTTCATAAAATCACATTGTTTCATATGGATACACGAAGGTCAAGATTTTGAATGAGGTATGTATCAATATTATTTATTGTTTATATGTAAGTTTAATGGATAAATAATTGAAACAAGTAGCGGCAATTGCGAAATTAACAGCCACAGTGGTGTCGATTGTAATGTGTTGCAAAGACCACCTAAGTTTCTAAATCATATTCTAGTTTGCATTAAATTCTATTAGTGAAGATGCAATTATTATGACTTTGGCTATCATTCGATGTTGTATATATAGGTTTTCATTTTCAGAACAGACACATTTACAAAATAGTGACACCATACTTTTATCATGATGTTTGAGATCTCACAGTTATTATTTTTCTGCTTGTTTTCATGTTGCATAATCTTACTCGCTTATTGTTAATTTCTGTATTAGTATGCTTGTAGTTGTATGTTACAACCGACACCATGAGGTGGTACAACTGACATCACCGCAATGCCAATAGTAACAAGTTGCAGTGGTACTTTTAATGGAAACTATTATTATTATAATTTGTTGATCTTTCTAATGTTTTTTATAATATAACTGAAGCCAAAATACCTCTCTTCGTGTAAAATGAAAATTCTCTACAATTTATAATAAACTAATTATCTGCGAATAAATTCTTTTTGTTACAACCGATAACACTTTGATACCGCTCTTCCCTATTAGCCACCAATTCGTTACTTGATACGACGAAAAATGTATCCAAGACATATTCAAATTGGAAAACGATTATGATATAAGAAATCTCTGTTATTGAAACCCTCCCGAAGATGTTTAACTTTGATACAAGAGATAAGAGGTTACACTGAACATCCATCCCTCAAAACTCGAACCTGTTCACAAATATCGTCCGCTTCTTCCTTTCACCTGTTCTCGAGGATTCATCGTCGCGATATTCTGCGAGACGATCCCGATGGGCCAGTGACTGACTATATAGTTCTCGAGCTTCCCTTCGCTTCGCGCCCTCTCCCCGAATCCAAGCCACGACAATTTTCCAACGACTACTGCGGAGAGAGACTCCCCTTGGCCCTCGGCCAATACGTAACCAGAGGGGATATCGTCGCGCGAAAGTAACAAGCGACGGTCTCCTCTCCCGGCGGTACCGCAAATATTCTCCACGAATAAGCTGCTTATTTCGGAACGCAATGTTCCTCCGACGTTTCATCGCGCGACTCCTTCGTCGACCATTCTGGCGCCGACGAAAATTCGCGTCGTCCCCAATCGTGTTCTCTCAGAGTCGTCATTGTGGATTCGTCGAGCGATCTATAGCTCGAGTTTACTCGATTACAAGGGGAACTCTCACGTTTGTCGGTCAATGAGAACTCGAACTCTTCGCACCGGTATAACGTGCAATGACATAGGGGACAGTCGTTAAGCGGGAGAAGTCTACACGAGCCGCTCACCGAGACGGGACCACCGACGCGCAGGTTTCAACGACTCGATGGATCTCTCAATTTTTAATCATATTTCTGTGATCTTCTTCGTCGCTTCGTCTTATGTGTTCACCCTCGCATGTAGGAATTCACAGTTGGATCAATATTGGGCCAGTATTGAAAAAGACACTGGATATTGACTCGACGGTGTTAGTCAGTATTGGCTCAATTATTTTAATGATGGGGTCGAACCGATACTGGTATTACTGATTAGGCCTAGATTCATTGCCAACATTGGCATGATATTGATTACCAATATTTAACTGATATTGTCTACCAATATTAGCCTGACAATTTCTGCCTAATTTTTATAGCGACGCTTGGTAATAATGTTATTCGACATTGGCCTAATTATTTTGCCAGTATCGGGCTTATTGCTGTGCCAAGAAACTGCCGACGCTTGGCAGCAATACCGGTGCAATATTGATTTAGTTGTTTTGCCAGTATTGGCCTAATTTTTTGCCAACGTTCGACTGCAACATCGGCAAAAAATTGAGATTGGTAAAGTTGTTCCGCCAGTGTCGAACCAGTATATTAGGTGTACAACTTCTCTTCCGCCGTTTCTCTCGTAAACCACCTATAGGAAAACGGCGGAGGCAAGGTTGTAGACCTAATTGCTTGCCAATATTGGCAAACAAATAAGTCGATACTGAACCACTAATGAGATTTTAGCGGACCAATATTGGATAAAATGGGAAATTCAAGTGTTTGCTAGTACAATTGAGCCAGTATTAGCCCGGTTATGTTGTTATCAGGATATCAATGATTCGGCTTTCTCATTAATTATTTTATTGCAGATTGGAAAAATTTTGATAAAATGATTGACCCTTCAATTTTTCATTTTTCATTTTCGGCCTTATTTAAGCAGGAAAACGACATTTAAAAATGCAGCTACGTCATCGTATTGTTAACTCGTACTATTGAATACTATCTTTCGTACTCATTGGTTGGCATAAACGTCTCTCTGGCGTTTCGGTGTCGTCATAATCTTGTAGAGAAAAACGTATTTATAACTTTACGGGTAATTATTTTTTTAGACATTTTCTTTTTTATGTAGTATTGAATATGTATTGGGAAATAGAGTGGAGGCGTGATTTTTTAAAGTAACCTACTCGCACTGTTTTGAATGTTCACCGCTAGGTAGCGTATTGACATTTTTTCCCGCTTGGGAAATAGAGTAAAGGCGAAGTAAATAAACCTTCTCGCGCTGTTTTCGATTTCTAGCGTTAGGTATAGCATATTGTCATTTCCATTTCCCAATACAGATTAAAAAATGAATTTAAAAATTTGAATATTTTTTATGCAAAGATCGAATTCCTATATCGTCTCCTACGATATCCCAATCTTTCCGAACCTCCCTCTACATTAAAAATATCTGGTAGACCGCACTCGACTGCGACATCCGATTTTTCGATCTGTAGGACGATTACCCTATAATCGACTCCTACGAGTACACGTTACAAGCAATATACGATCGTCCATAATTAGCCAGTAACCGAGACCGCGAGTTTTCACCGTCGACCCCGAGTCGTTACCTCCTCGTCAAGAGATGGGGAGGGTGAAGCCGTGAGGGGTGGAGGGAAAAAGAGAGAGAGACACTAATTCCTCGCGAAGCTCGGAATCCGCCCCCGAATCCGTGCAACATCGAAACGTCGCGTAAGTTCGCCCCCCTCACACTGTAGCTTCCGCACCAGACATGCGGTTACGTCCAAGGCACACGGCGGTTAAATTGGCCACGGAGCTGGCGTAGAACGCGACACGCTGGCTCGACTATCGGGTTTGCGTCAACGAAATACGTGCCGTATCTAAATCAGTCCGACGATCGGACGAACCGTCGCGCCCTCAGAGTTCTCATTCAATTTCGCCACCTCTCGCACTGCCTCCCTCCCCTTCATCCCTTTTCACTCAACGAATCGCGATTCCGTCGCACCAACGAACCGATTTTGCGTTCCAACGCGCGGCCATAATAAAATTCTCTACGGACACGAAATCTAATTCGATACGATTGTCGTTCAACGATTTGCTGTATGCGAGGCGAACGACTCAAGGCGAGACGAATCGCTGTAATTAGCCCTCCAGTAGCACACATCCGTACAGTTCCGCGATGATCATACATAGGTCAAATAGACTCAACCCATTTTTAAATAATAGCCATATGGACAACATCTGTCCAATTTGGACCGACATGTCGTCAAATATTTGTCAAATATTGTCGAATATCTGATCACTGTGTTTACGAAAGAAATGAAATGATGACATATTAAAAAACGATCGTGAATATGTATTTGCGTGAAAAATGAACTGCTTCACTAAAAGAGTCGTAATTCCTTTATTTTTAGAGTTTTCTTCATAAATTCAATGGATGATTCTCATGGGATATGGTACTTTGAAACAATAGATAGTTCTACGTATAGTGCACGTTTCAAAAATGGTTTTTTCCGAAGTCCGAAGAACGTTCGTAATACGAGTTTTAAGAAGCTATTTATTCCGAGATCTGACGAGGATCTAGTTATGATGATAAAAGAAAAAGTGCGTGGCAGCCACGCGATAGAAGTGAAATTTTTGAAGGTCATATGGGATAAGGGTAGGTGAAAATTTTATTAATCCAGAAAACACACATTATTATTTAAAATATTACCAATAGTAAAAAATATACAATTTATTCACATGTTCTAAACTCCACGACGATCAGACCACCTTAATTTACTCGTTGCCATCATGAATGGTGTCACTCGTACATTCTCTGAATGTCCTAGAATGGCCCAGATAAATGGCTGGAAAGGAAAGTTCTTCGGCATGTTCATCAAAGAGCAAACTCTTTGGAAGATTCTTTTCGCCTGGTGCAATCCTCAAGTACTTTTCATCGTTCCATAAAAGCGTCTGTTGCTGGGCTGTTAGGTTGTCTTCTATTGATGTCTTCGCTTATGTATTTCATCGAACTGAACGTCATTAACATTCTCCTCGGCATTGAAGAAAGCTGCATTGATATTAATATCATATATTTGGTACAACGGAGATTGTATCAAGTGCTGCAACCACGTTTTAATTGCTCGTTTATTCACGAAGCCACTTAAGCAACTGGATCTATGGATTTTTTTTCTGTTAATGTGAACGTTGATGCAATGGTCCTCATCAATATTCCTCGGTAATATTTTCACCATTGTATCCGCCTTACATCCATTGGCTGTGCCTCCCGAAGAACTGAATCTGGCCCTCGCCAAGGTATCCATCACTGACCAGCAGCTCACTCTACCTGATTATGCATGCATGTGGATTACTGTGCAGTGGCTCTTCTTGGCGCAGGTGTTACCAACGATATTAAGCTTCAAAGGCTTATCAACAAGGAAGTGAGCATCTACAGTTTCCCGCGTGATGCCTCTGTTTCCCATCACCGAAGAAAACTCGGACAACTTTCAATAGAAGACGTAAGAAAACAGACGGTGGCTTGTCTCGCTTATTCTGCTCTTCGTCTAGGCACACCCTCGTTCTTTAGTGACATGCTGCTTGATCACGTAGAAAGACGTCCTCTGAGAGAACAATCGGATGATAACCTAATTATACCTAAATACCGGACTGATGCCTACTTGCACTCCTTTGCCGTCGCAGCGCCATATGTATGGAACTTTCTCCCGGATGACGTGAGATCGTCATCCTCACTTCTGATCTTTAAATCGAGGGTCAAGTCCGATTTGATGTCTGGAAAATTCTGAAGCAGCCTCAAGATCTACCCTCATCGTCACGGAAAATGTACCCGGTCTTGTTATCTAAAAAAAATCTCTTGTTACTGCCGTTTGTGCAGCAGGCAGTTGAACGCATTTACTATTATTATTATTATTATTTGATTTTATATTTTTGTCTCATTTTATTTTATTTTGAAGTGATATGAGCGCATTAGAGTATTATTTTTATACAGGGTGTCCCTAAATATCATGTAAAAACGGAATGAGGTAATTCTTTGGCTTGTTTCATGACTAAAAGTTCATATAAACATAGGCCCGTAAAAGCTTCGTTACTGAACTACAGGATATTCAAATTTCAAAGTTTTTTTAGTTTTTTTTAATAGCTCATGCAGTTTTTAAGATATTTAACTCAAATTTGGAATGTAGGTTATGCTGTAGGGCGTATATCATTGGGCATGTCAAATGGTTGTGAGAATCTACAGGGGGTTATTTTTTCTGGGGTCATTCCCCCTTTTTCCCTCTGAACTTTTTTGCGGTGCTCCTCTGGTAGATTCTAAACTACAAAATAAATTTTCTGTTTTGTTTATAAACTTTTTGGTCTCTTGTAGTTTTTTCGTAACTGCCACCGTTATCGAGAAAAAACCGGAAGAAATACTCCGGGAATGTTCCAAAGAGTATGGCAATCAATGAGAAGAGCGGAGGTATGTGTAAGGGTTGGAGGTCACTTTCAGCAGTTTTTGTAAAGTTGTTTTGTTATCTTTATTATTTAAGTTTTTCTTATTATTATAAATCGTTGCCACAAAAATCACGTTATCCCAGCTTTAAATTTTTAAAAAATTTTAATTTCATCTAGCGAATTACAGGAACTCGTTTTTTATGTTTTTTTCTTGATAACGGTGGCAGATGCGAAAAAACTACAAGAGACTAAAAAGTTTTTTAACAATACAAAACATTTATTTTATATTTTAGAATCTACCAGAGGTGCACCGCAAAAAAGTTCAGGGGGGAAAAGGGGGCACGACCCCTGAAAAAATAACCCCCTGTAGATTCTCACAACCATTTGACATGCCCAATGATATAAGCCCTACAGCATAACCTACATTCCGAATTTGAGCTAAATATCTTAAAAACTGCATGAGCTATAAGAAATTTTTTTTTGAAATTTCAACACCCTGTATATCATTAACGAAGCTTTTACGGGCCTATGTTTATATGAACTTTTAGTCGTGAAATAAGCCAAAGAATTACCTCCTTCCGTTTGTACATGATACTTAGGGACACCCTGTATACCTCGCATAATCTGCTGTGCTTTCACTTTGCTTCTATTCTTAATTATGTTGCTTAATCTACAATAGTATTCATAATTTACATATCACGCTTGTATATGCAGTCATACTGCAAACTTTTGTTCAATTATGGGCAACAAACATCTTCATCAATCAATCAATCTCTACATTGTAAGACCATTCTTGCAGCCTTGCTGCACAGCTTTTGTTCAATTTTGGGCAATAAAACTCTCTCTCTCTCTCTCTCCCTCTCTCTCTCTCTCTCTCTCTCTCTCTCTCTCTCTCTCTCTCTCTCTCTCTCTCTCTCTCTCTCTCTCTCTCTCTCTCTCTCTCTCTCTCTCTCTCTCTCTCTCTCAACGTTTTCTCGTCGAGAAGGAGAGCAAATTCGAAGTTATACACCTTAGCTGGGCCGTGATAATGGAGCCGTAATGACGTCGTAATGGAGCTTTATCTTGCGAACAACGAAGCGCGACGTTAACTGCAACGAGAAGGATGGCTTCTTTTCTTTCTGTCCCACCCTCCTCCGTGTGGTAGGACGAAGGACACCGTCGAGAACTTCCGGACGCGTAGCCCCCGCTACACCGTGAAAAATGTCGATGCGGTCGTGAATATTCCATTTTACCGTAGCTCTCGTTGTTTCCCGCTTCCTTCCTCCCTTCCACGCCCCTTCGTTCGCATATATTTCGCCCTCGCGGAGATTTTTTTCGGCGAGATTATAGTCGCGTCGTTCGCCTTCTCCCCCTCCACCTCCTCCGACTATTTCGTCCTGCTTCTCGTCTGGAGAAGGTACGTGTATAGTCGCAGAACCTCTGGGAGAGAGCGGAAGATCGATCGGGTTTTTACTCGTATACACGGTGGTACGCAATTACGGGCTCCCCAGTCGTTCCATTGTCGCGATTGTCCCGTTAGACTGGTAGCGCGGCTGCAAGGGAATCGGCTCACGGGAGCAAGGTAACTTTCCCAATGGCCAGACACATCATAGTAGCTGGACATATTTAAGTATAATTCAAATTATTGAGTGGAATAAAAAGAAATGACTAGTGGAAAAAAATGTTCAATAAGTTAAGAATGCACATAGGAAGTGTCACTAGTAAGAGCCTTGGGTAAAATCTGCTGCATGAATTTGTTTGACTGTCCGGATACTGGGCTTAGCCATCCGGCTATTGGGACCGTTACCTTATTCACTCGGATGCGTGCATACACTCGAAAAAAAGTATGAATCGTACAATCGGATTGTTCAGTTATGACAGTTATATTGTACTTTTTAACTATCTTATTTTTAGCTACTATTAGCTATGAAATATTGCTGTCATAGCAATACTACAGTATAGTCCGTACGATATTTGTTGAGTCAGAATTCCTAGAAGACTGCTGTGTCACTTCCTTGGAATTATCCCCATTCGGCACCCAAGTTGGAGACATGGGCGGCGCAGCGTTTACCATAGCAGATTACAGTTAGCATTATTTGCATACCGTGCAAATTTTGGCTCAACGAATATGGTACCGACTGTAACTATTAAGTGAGATATGTACATGCATATTATACATACGTCAGGTATATAAGTAGCTGTGAGAGCTATGTATACGAATCACACACACACTCTTAAACTATTCCAATAAAGGTAGCGCTATTTAACGTGTAATTACCACAACAGTACATTTAACTATGATGATACTGCTCAATTAAATATGCGGTTTTATACATGAAACTCTCGAACTCTAGCTTTCTATTATATCGCTGTAGGAGTCATACTTTTTTCCAGTATAGGTAAACCCAAGGACAGAATATCTGCCCGACTTGAACATAGGCTTGCCATGCAGTTATACATGGAAAGTCTATGTTCAAGTCGGGCAGATATGTTGTCTCTGGATCTACACCGGCATACATCCGCTCGACGTATCGATGCGTCATCGTCTGATCGTCGAAAAGGACCGCACAATTTGTCCAATGGTTGTGGTCCCTTGCGCGGTAAGGGGAGCGAAGATTCTTTAAGCGCCGCGGCGATATAGTCGGGAATGGAGTAGAAGACAGAAGTCCGTTTCGTAATGCTCGTTACCCCTCTTTTTCCCTGCGCGCTCCTCGCCCCCTCCCCCCCCTGCCGGAAGTCAGAGAACGAAAAAATACCGCGGGAACCGCCCGCGCCCGGGCGGTATATACGCTCGGGGACTGGCAGCCACTTGGCGTCTCTTACAAAAACAAGTATTTCTTCCGGAATTTCGCCCTCTTCGAAGCCCGACGCCCCGCGGAGTTTGGGTGTATTTTCTCGGGGAGGCAGCTTCTCGGGATGCCGGAAAATTTAATTCCATCTTCAATTTACCTAACCCTCTTACCTTGCCTTCCCTTGACATACACATAACTACGGCCGCGCCCTCGCCATCTCATCCGTACTGCGACAGTCTCCGTCCTCGCGCTCAACGAGAAGCACGTCTTGGCCCGGATGAAAGAAGGCGCGCCCAGTCTTCGCGATATCGTTGAGCGGAGAGGGAAGAAGTGGCGAGAGAAGAAACACGCTTTGTTTGACTCCTTCCGGCTGTATTCCTTTAGCATTCCTTCAGATTCGGCTGCTTCTTGACGTCCCGCCAAATAAGGACTAATCGGTTCGAGGAAGGGAAGGGGAGGAACTTTGAACTACCGCGTTCCTTGGAACCGCGATAATTGGCATGCAACGCAACCAACCTCTCCTCTTATAGCTCACGAGATATTCGTGAGCCTTCGTGCGTAAAACACCGGCGGGTTGACAACGCGTAAAACCATATTCAGAGTCGAGTTTCGAGTCTTGAGACCCGACGAAAAAGATGCGGATTGACAGAAGACAAGGGAGAGAGATGGAGCGACGGGATGCATCGTCGTCTCAAGACTAAGATGCCACTGTGAATGCGGCCCACGGCGTTTCTCCCGAGACTGCATTGAATGTATTTGCATGCTGCATATAGCACACGTCTCGCGCAAATCGTGTTTCCCTCGGTCGGAAAACTATATGTATACTGTACCGATCTCACGTGTACCGACTCCTCACGAGTATAGGTCACGTTTCTTTGCTTAGTTCTTTATCACTTTGATTTAGCAGTTAATGACAAATTTTGCAAGAAAGTACAACTATTGTCGCTAATCGTAGAACCGACTAGGTAGCCCATTTTAAATGATGCACGATCAAAAATTTTGTATCTTCGAAGAGGAACTACGATATGCGTTACTGAATTTTGATGATATACGTCACTTACGAGATATGAAGATCAGATTTATTTTCAGGGAATTCAAAACGTTCGTTCTCGTAAAATTTATACAGCTCTTCAAGGCTAAAAAGAAAGGTAATGAGGTGAAATGTCCATCCATTGAACAGTTTGTGAGATGTTGCTACTCCAAGTGCAAGAGTAATCAATTGCGCCCTACTGCCGCTCGGACTTGTATTTCATTTTGCGCGGAGTAATTTACTCTTGTACTTCGAGTGGCAATATCTCACAATACCGGGTTAACGAACGGGTGTTTCACCTTACATCATTTTTATCATATATATTTTGCAAGAATGAAGATAATGAGTCTTATTAAAAACGAAATTAAATGATTTTCACACATCGTCGATACAGCATGTCATATGAAATCTTTTAAAGGAACGTTGTCTATATTATACTACCTAAATCGCGTATTACCACTGCTATTTTATGAAATAAAGATAACAAAGCACTCTGTTTCATAGAAATTTAGTGGTGGTACGGTTGTATACCATCACCTAAGCCATGCGACCATTAACTTTTTGTGAAACAGAGTGTTTTACGATCTTCGTTTCATAAAATGTTGTGGTATGATTCAAACAGTAGTACGATATGGGCAATATTCCCCTGTACGTATCGTATTGTTCCCTCGAAACAATAAAACTTTTATTTCAAATATCGTCGGCTAAATGTGTCAACCTGCTAACTCCATATTTTACGATTTTAAGATGCTTTGATACTCGGCAACTTCATGGCTAGACTAGACTAAATAATTTACGTACATTTTATTTAAAAGAAGGTTAGACAAATACTGACAACTGTTGTGTAAAAATCCATTGTCATATAAGAACTCTTGTATTGATCAAGACAGTTTTTTTCTCGCTCCTGAAAATCTAACTTGATGTGAGTTAGCAGGTTAACCTATTTAGCCGACGATATTTGTTTGTATATTGCTTAGCTTAGGATATACTTATCTACCTACACAATACAAAATAAGATACCCTGTTTACTTAAATACGAACATAAATTAAGGGTACAGGGGTAAAGGGGGGGAATGTCACATTCTAGCCAATTTGTGATTTCTACGCTATCCAGTTGAAAATTTCGCATTCTTTCAGCTAGCAAAGGATTACAGGCAAAAAAAGGTACAGTCAAGAGATACAGACGTTTAAAATTTTAGCATATAACAGGCAAATAGAGGGAATGTCCGCGCGCAAATTTGCTGTCCTGTATTTTTTTTGTGACATTCCCCTTTTACCCCTGTACCTACCTACCTCTGTACCCTACATAAGAGGCGGTGAAAACTGCAAGTCTATCTCTAATTAAGAATATGGCAAGCTGAGCTCCATTAATCCGTAGGTACGTTCTCATATGGACAATATCCAGTCGTACTCCTATTTCTCTGGTCATAGGATGACATCAGACTTTTCTTGATCCACCGCGTAGCTCGTATTCCATCTCTTTAGTCCCACTCTAAACGTGGAATAGTAGAAACTTTAATATGGTACGAAAATGCTTTTTATTTTCTACTGGTACACAACAGGAGAACGCACACACACGATACCAATCTTGAAACGTTTATCGCGTGAGCAAGAAATAGCTAGAATAAAGAAACTACGCAGAGGTACTCTTTTCCAATTCCATTTCCTTAGTATAAAGTACATCCTAACAGATTGCCAGCTAGGCTTCGAGTGAGTATTAAAGGTACACCGATGTAGACAATACGTATGTCGACAAGTCGACTCGCGAGAACGTAAACAAACTGGTTCACGCCGTGTTCCTCACCCCCCTACCCCTGGTACGCGGTGCGCTCGTGCTACACGATAGAGAGTTGCTAGTATATAATAGTTTATGGAGAAATTTAAGGAATGATATGAAACTTATTTTATTGACGAATATCTATCGTTTATTCCGCCTCTAAATTTGATTATGTCGATCCATCAAAACTTTCAATTACCATTCGTTGTAAAAATTTCTACAAATTCTAAAACTAAATATCTGGGGCACCCTTTCAGCAAATAGAAAGTCTTTGTACTTATTCTTACCGGAACATATTATCTTATATATTATTTCCGGTGATGCAAAATTAAATTTGCATCACCGGAAAGCAGAAGCTCCCAGAAAAGCTATGCAAGAAGATAATGTTGAATCATAATAGCCCCGTAGCTATACAGTGGTCTTATCTATGGATTTGGAACAAGTTATCTCTATTCCCACATTTACGCATTCAGAAATGTTCTACTATAGACAGCTGTCATGTTACAACTTGCGACATTCATATTGCTGACAATAGTAGATATAGCAACAATGATCTTATGGAATGAATTAATGATAGGCAGGGGTGAGGGCAATGATATAGGCTCCGCGCTTTTAAAGTTTTTTCTATCCGATAATTTAGCTGTCAAGGAGAAAGTCTGCATCTGGAGTGATAATTGCCATGGCCAGAATAAGAGCAGAATGATCCTTATAACAATGATATATCTTGTTGCATGTGGAAAATTTTCACAGATAGAGACTACAAATTTCTAATATCTGGGCACACATATCTTCCATGCGATAGAGGTGTTGCCCAAATACAAATAGAGAGGCGCAAAAGATTGACAAAACTTTATGTTCCGGAGAACATTGGAACAATGATTAAAGAAAGTTGTCATAAAAGCCCATATGATGTTATACACATGAAAAAAAATGACTTTAAGGACTTGCACCGTTTCGCCGATGCATTCATAAACATTTCAAAATTAAATATTTCCCAAGCATCCTGGTTGAGAATTTGAAAAGATAACCCTTTCCCGGTATCTATTCGCAAAAGTTTCAGTGATGTAGCACCGTGGGAAACCTGTAATGTTCTGAAAAAGGGAAAACAGTTGGCCAATTTAAGCTCAGAGCCCATCCCATTATTGGAATGTAAAAATCACATCACGAAAGCAAAATTAGACAATTTGAAGTCTATGTTAGATTACATTCCTTTGGCATATCGTGGTTTTTATGAAAATTTTATTGCCGAAAGCACTGAACAAGCTCTGACTCAAGAAAACCTAGATCATGAGGGAACATGGACTTTAGTAGTAAGACCGTTTAGAAATAAAATATTTTTGGCACTAGACCAATTACTAAATTTTCAAACATTGAATATTTTTCCAAAAATAACTTATTTTTCTCAATTTGTTTTTCATTTATAGTGTTTGTGTGTGTTCATTGAAATAAAATAAAAATGTAAACTGATATAAATTTGTTTTACTGCTATTATATTCACTTTTTATTGAATATCTCGGTTCGTGATTTTTGGCACTTAGACCATATAGAAATTATACTCTTCACTCTCTTAATTATATGCTCTCTTTATTTGTCATTCACGCAAATCTTTCAATGATCTGACGATTTCAGGCAATACGACAGCAAGCTCTTCAAAGTGGTTCAGATAACTGTAGGGTTTAAAACATAAATTTTCAAACACTTCTTTGCGTTAAGTCATCAGTTCAGTAGATGTTATCCGATATTTTGTGAATTAGATTTATTCATCTACTGTTGTCACAACGCTATCATGGCACATATTATCAAAATCGCTTTGAAGAACTTGCTATTGCATGAAACCGTCAGATCACTGAAAGATTTGTGTCAGCGACAAATAAAAAAAACATATAACTAAATATCAAACGCTCTAGTTGATTCACTCTCTGTATCAATGATAGAAATTTCTACGGAAAAAATTCAAATGGATTATGCAATAACCTCTTTTCAAGACCCGAAAGTCAATTTCAAGGCCATCACAAGTTACAATTCTTTCAACCTTGCATCTTATGTACCTATATATATATATATATATAATCACTATGTATCAATCTCTAAAAAGACGGAGAAAAACCGTAAGAAAACGAGTTTCGTGTGAAAAATCGATTTTGACGTTCAAATGACTTATGGAGTCAGTTATTCTCCTGAACAATAATGCAATTTCGATGGGAAATTTCACGTCTGATTCATTTCAATGTTAAAAATAAGGGTTTCCGTTTAAAACTTTAAAATTGATTATGCAATAACCTTTAAATATGATCTCAGTCAACTTCAAGGTCACCACGAAATACAATTTTTCTTAACCGTATCCCAGATAACATAAGTAATCAAAAAGAGTTCTAAAATAATTCAATTTTCAGGCTTCTTACGGAATTCATTATTTTTACTCATAAAGAGTTTAGAGAGTACTGTATTTTAGAATGCAGAAAGATTTTAATACAAGAATATTTCGTTGACTTCTTACGGATGCTTCAAAAGAGTTCGTCTTTTCTATTCATAGAGAGTTCAAAAAGAACTCATAGCCTTTCTCGTTAGTAAGAGTGCGGAACGATTTGATGAAAGACTCGAGCGAGATTGAGTTCTCCTCTATCGCAGCCTGACTGCTTTCAGATAACAGACATACATACGAGACACAATACATGTACCGGACGATCTCTTGGAGACTCTGATCCCCTTCCATAGATCGTCCAGAGGGTGTCTACATACGAGTTTCTTTCTCGTTCACATCTTTCTTATACCCCGTGGAGCGCGACCTATATCTTCGAGATCTCTATATATTCCAGTAGCCACAAAGCCAGATTCCAAAGCAATTTTTCACCGAATTTTAATTTCAATCAATGCATTCTTACCAAACGTTAAAAAAATTAGTTTAGACAACTTTTTGAATACTTTGCACTTATTGTGACTTCATTTGATTTATAAACGTTATTTATAAACGTATTTGTTAAATGACTTCATTTGATTTATAAACTTAGCTTCATTTTAAGTCTGAAAATGAATTCACATTTGGTGATATAAAAGTGAGTTTTCTCATTAAGCAATAAGAATATGTAAAGAGACTCATTTTAAAATACAAAAATTGAAAAGGAACTCCTTTAGAATTCTCTATGCTATCTGGGCGATTATTTTTTTTTGTGACAGTCATTTACGCGTTACAAGTTCTGTGGACAACTAATAACCGACGATATCAATATTTAAGCTAAATATGTGACTCAAGAGTAACACCGTCCAAAAATCTTATTATGTGGTTTCAAAAGCGTTTAAAACTTTTGTTTACCGGAGCTCGTTTGTCTACCGGTACCTACGTCTACTTTGACATACGTACATATATGTAGAGCGCTTGCATGCGCCATTGTCTGAATTTACCGCCAAACCGCCTGCTGTAATCTTATAACATTATTTAGAATTCACAACAGTAGATTTTATGTCAATGAATGGTAATATAATCGACGAATGGTATTGCAAAGATTATGAAAATTTAATGCGAACGAAAAAGCTCTCCAATTTACGTAACTTCCGAGAAAACGTATTTATATGAACAGATGCTAGTTCGTTCTGCTCATTGTTCATATGTACATATATACATACATAAATATGCACCGAGAGCATCCTACATTTGCACTACTACTACCACTCAGAGAAACACTGCATTCGCCCCGTAGGTATTACATTGCAGTAGTACATGCACACGCAGCCGGGGAGAAATTCTAAAGCCCCTTGCAGAATGAAGAAAATAAGGAATATGAGATAAGGAATAAGTTTTCGAATGGCTGGATTGCAGCCTATGATATCTGATTGAAAATCTTATTTCTTATTTTTTATTTCTCATTTCTTATTGTTACTTCTTTCATTCGATAAATGGGTTTTCGGTTACCGTGTCGATTTATGCAGTATACACTGAAAAGTAATTGGAGCATCCCCAGCCTTCCCTACGAAAAACGGACAGGATCTAGACTGGATCTTTGCGTGGCATTTACATATTCAAAAATTATGTACGTTACTGTAGGGTTAAAATTATAATAAACATTGGCAGATGAAACAAAATTTATCACAGAGTAATGGTTGAACCAATGAAACTGAAAGAGGAAACATTCCGCACCGGATATAAGTTTTATTCTGATTCTCTCGCAGTGGTATCGCCCGCGCGTCAATCACCTTCGACATTGAATTTATCCCCAGAGTACGTGCGTTTCGTATCAACCACTCCAGGACGTCTTCGAAAAGACGCCCACCCTAAATATACCTTTCCCTGAATTCCGCTGTCCGGCTAACCGTGGCGTAGCATGCCAGCGAGACAATCGCTATCCCGCAAATTTAAACAGGTCAGAAGTAAATCTCGGCTTAACGAAAAGCTTAAAAGCTCTCCCGAAGTGACGTTGCACGCTACTCTTCCTATTCGCGTGTCCGAACAACCTGGCGCGGCTCAACGCCCTTATATATATTCGAGACATAGATATCTCCTGCGGGATAGTCGCGTCGCTTTCTTACTCTCGGAAGAATATACAGGGTGTTCATTTTAAAACTTACCACCCACGTTATCTGCGTAAAGAGACATATTTCTGAAAATCGCCGAGACACGTCAACAAAATTATTGAGGGGGAACATTTTTTATAAAAATTCGACGCCCCCCCCCCCCCCCCCCCCCCACTCAACCACCTGACTCCGGGGGCGGTAACCCCAATATTCTTAAATGGAACAGGGGGTCGAGTGATACCTCATTTTAACGTCAAATTTGAAAAGTAGGACGTCAAAATGTACACAATTAAAAGCCCTTTAAAATGAGGTATCACTCGACCCCCTGTTCCATTTAAGAATATTGGGGTTACCGCCCCCGGAGTCAGGTGGTTGAGGGGGGGGGGGGGCGTCGAATTTTTATAAAAAAATGTTCCCGCTCAATAATTTTGTTGACGTGTCTCGGCGATTTTCAGAAATATGTCTCTTTACGCAGATAACGTGGGTGGTAAGTTTTAAAATGAACACCCTGTATAATACGTATACAGAGTGATTCAGAAATAAGTGGCACAAATTTAATATGCCATAGATCTTGTCGAAATATGAAAAAAAGTTAAATGAAATTTTTTCTACGCCTAACCGTTTAGAATATACAGGATGTTAAAATTGAATGTTTAAAAAAGTTTTTCAATAATATCTTTTGATGGGCGCAAAACAATTTTACGAAATTTGGTATACAGGGGTTTCTTGGGACAGGGAATGTAAATTTGATGACCTTTTTGTAGAATGTTGTAGAGGGCGCCACATGCAAGCCTTAATGTTATTTCAAATGTCTCAACTTTTTTGTGCTACACTGCATGTGACTTTTGATGATAAAAATTTCTTCTTAAAACCTTTTAACACCAAAAACACATACTTGTTTAATTTTGATAAATCCATTCGTTTTCAAGATATTTGCAGTTTACTCTGTCGTAGCATACTAAAATGCCTGTGAAATTTGTCCCAGACTTAGAGGTGTTAAATAAAAGAACAAAATCATAAGAGAACTCAATTTTTATTAAAAATACAATGTAATTTTAAAGGAATAACTTTTTTTAACACAACTAATAATACATTTTATAAAACTTTACAATAAATGTTTTAAATGCCTTCCATTAACACCCTGTATATTCTACACGGTGAGGCGTAGAAAAAAAATTTCATTTAACTTTTTTTCATATTTCGACAAGATCTATAACATATTCAATTTGTGCCACTTATTTCTGAATCACCCTGTATATCCATCCATCCCGTCCACCCTCCCTCCATTCCCGAAGTATCTCTCGGTGATATTATGACGCGATACGAAATACAAAGTTACCCGGCCATTAGCATAGAGAGCCGAGAAGTTTCGAGCATTGCGGTGACCCGCAACAATCCACCGAGACTCGCGTATAGGGGGGTTCTCCGTGGGTATGATCAGGATCAGAGATTTTGCGCTTCCTAGGCAACGCTCGATGGATGTTTTTACGATCCAACGGCATATGTACCTAATACCGAAAAGAATGAGCGAATGAGATGGAGGCGTCGTGGTCAGAAAAAATCAAAATAAAAAAGAGGACACGATCCGTCATTCTTTCGCTGCGTGACCCTGAGTAGGCCCCAATTAGGCAGTGATGGAATTATGCTCATTAATAAAACCCTGGTAGACCTGCGTGAGACCAAATGAAAAAGAAAAGCGTTACATTTCTGAACTCGAATCAAGGTAAATCGATTTCCACGCAGGCGTTTCTCCGCTCATCGACTATGCAGATTCCATGGTTCGACGACGTTGGAACGCCGCTCCGTGAAAATCGTCCATCTATCATGCGCGGTGTATAGGCACCTCCGGGAGGGTCGCCGCACTCGCTGAAGGGCGGGACCGATTTAACGAGACTTCAAAGTCAGCCGTCACCTTGTTCTCGCGTCGGTTTTTTCACAAGGAAAACCAACGGTGCGAGATATTTTTGGCATCATGGATTCTGTTGCTAATGACTTTCTAAAATATCATTTTCAAACGTACTAACCAATGGACAGTCGATTCTCATGCATTTATTAGTCAGGACAAATGCCGCTGAAGCTAACGAAAGCATGAGAATTAATTGTTCATTGACTAGAAGGGGAGAGCGGGATTAGTTGTAACACAGGTAGGTAAGTAGGGATAGGCGTTTTATAGAATGACGCAATTTTCCGTGTTGTTTTGTATTTTTGATCTGTACGTCTGTCATGGCTTATACAACATGTGACTACGTAATATTTTATAGGTATATAAGTCTTCCATAGTAATAAGCATGTTTCAGTAACAATACATAAACCCTATCCATTTAACTTCAACTCATAGTGACAATACTCGTATGAGGTTTAAAGTTGCAATTTCTTGGGGCTAGTTGTAACATATCACAACTTACTTACCTCCACATTACCAAACAGGAAATGAAATGTTGAATAACTTATGTACGATGTACGCTAAGAGAAATTGTACAGGTTGCACGGCAATGCTAGTAGTTTATTAATATAGGAACAAATTCTACACTGAAAGAAAAATGGGTAGTAAAATCAACCATAATCGCAAAGTTGATTTTTTCTGGTTGCCAGCGCCATATTTATGGCTTAACAGATTATGAATGCAGTCAAAACAACTTTTGTTACATGATTATAATAGGTGTACAACTTTGCTTCTGCCGTTTTTTGCTCTCTATTACGTCAGGAAAATGGCAGAAGCAAAGTTGTATACCTAATAGTAACAACGAAATTGTAGTTTATGATAGCCATGCACCATGGTTGGAATTAACCACAAAAGTAGATCAACAATATTACTACATGGTAGTATCAACTATATAAAAAGAGGTTAGGGATATTTATTCACCATGTTGCAAGTTGACCTGGTTGCAGGAATCCTGATCTCTTGTTACTATAACCAGAATTTCACAGGTCAAAATAACTATGAAATTGTGATTTACGCCAAAATCGGCCACGATTTCTGGTTATGGTTCTTTCGACCAGATTTTTCTCTGAATGTAGTTACCTTAGCAATATGTATAGTTATTTCAGCAATACGTATCGCCCTTAATACTATTTGGTATTATTTATTATACGAGGGTGAATCAAATATTAACCGGAATTTTGTTTCAAACATTTTAATGGTACATTAAATACAAATTTGAATACATCTTGTTTTTCTACATAATCTCCTCTCTTATTTACACACTTTTCCCACCGGATCGGAAGTTTTTTAATTCCTTCATCAAAAAATGAAACAGGTCGTGTCAGTAACCAATTGCGCACAAACGGCTTTCCGCGGTGCTGCCTCTCCAGGTTTTCGCCACTCCATGCTTGCTCGCTTTGACTCCGGGGTGTAATGGTGCACCCATGTCTCATCGCAGGTTACAACATGTCCCAACCAATCATTCCCCTCTGCTTGATATCGTGCCAACAGCCTTTCACAAACGGCAAAACGGTTTGCTTTCTGATCTTCCGTCAAAAGGCGAGGAACCCATCTTGCACACACTTTTCGGTAACCCAAATCATCTGTAATGATTGATTGAGCACTCCCGTACGATATTCCGACATGTGTAGCAATTTCCAATACTGTAAGGTGGCGGTCACCTGTAATCAGCTCACGAATTGCACGAATATTCGCCTGATTGATGCTCGTCCTTGGTCGGCGTGCATGGGTCTCGTTCTGTACTGTCTCTCGGCCATCTGAGAATTTTTTGTGCCAGTCATAGACTTGGGTCTTTGAAAGTGTTTCATCGCCGAACTGTGCAGATAGTCGACGACAAATTTCGGAAGGTTTTACGCCTTCCCGCGTCAAAAATTTGATAATAACGCGTTGCGCAACAGACGTGTGCACCTCTTGCTCAGACATGATGCTACTAATAGTTCATTGATTCTGCCGCGCCAAACCGACTTGTCCCCCTCCTCTTGGCATCCCTACCTAATATATATTGAGACGCCGCGCCACTCCCATTGTCTATGGCGCGCTAAACAGAAAATTCCAGTTCATATTTGATTTACCCTCGTATTACCTTTACTGTCTAGTTATCCTCATTTAGCCTTAAAATATAGCTATCATATCTGTGTTGCTGCGCAAGCTATTAATTTCTCTCAGTGTATGCATTCAGGTAATTAAGAAAGACTAATGTTTATTCAATAACGTAAATAGAAGAAATGACGTTGATGTAGTATTGAAAATTGTTAAGCTTTAAGATTTATGAGCCTTTTATTATATATACTTATCTTGAATAATCATAACAATTCGTTTCTGTTACTATTTGCCCCATGCCTGTTACAACCAGCCCCAAGAAGTAGCATCCAATTTTGGTCACTAAAAGTGGATTTATTTTTAATTTATTGACTGGATATATATATGTACTACTGTAGGCACCTCACTTGGTTCGGGCAACTGAACGGGGTATTTGGGTTAACAATGACGATCCAGGGGGATTCTGGGGATTTTAATTTCAGTAGGTTAAAGGCGGAACAGAGACAAATCGAATTTAGTCAGTGAGTGGCAA
Source organism: Xiphydria camelus (assembly GCA_963678675.1). Taxonomy (NCBI): domain Eukaryota; kingdom Metazoa; phylum Arthropoda; class Insecta; order Hymenoptera; family Xiphydriidae; genus Xiphydria; species Xiphydria camelus. The sequence goes on from OY783193.1 coordinate 31,114,209, forward strand.
ACGGGAGTTTAAAGTTCACACTACTTTAATAATAGGAATGGTAGCTGAATAAATGAGCTAAATGCTAATAATAAAATATTTTCATTTTTTTTCATTAAACTCAAGTTACAGGCAATTATATGAAAAGTATTACAACTAGCCCCGCTCTCCCCTACGTTTAAAACTGATATTTTAATAAGTACCAACGACAGAATCCATGACGCCAGGAGTAGCCAAATACCAAATATGGCATAAATTCGTTGATTTTCGAAAATCTCGTCCGCCATATTGAATCCGCCATCTTGAATTTTTGAAATCCGACTTCAGATTCGTGATCAGCGACCCAAAAAATGCCCTATTCCGAATTTGGTTTAAGTCCATTAACTTTTTGAAAATCATGATCTCTGGCTGGTTTTTTGAGATTTAAAAAAAAGTGACGTGATGGCCAAGTTTGACACCAGATTACGGATACGGATAACATTTCGCTTCTCCAGAAGAAAAATGACGCAAGCCCAAATTTTGAAATTTTTCAAGATTATTGAGGGATTTAATTAAAAAATTTCCAAATTTGCACTTGCGTCATTGTTCTTCGGGAGAAGCGATATATCGCATCAAAAGTATACCCCATTTTTTGTGTGTGTGACTGTGCACAGTTTTATGAGATTAGAAAAAAATGGTAATGTGATGGCCAAATTTGGATACCGGATTCGTGATCAGGAGGCAAAATCACTACGGATAACATATATCGCATCAAATATATACCCCACTTTTTTTTTGTGTGACTGTGTTATCTTTATGAAAACTATTCTAGCTGCTTATCATGCGAATGACGTATTAAAAGAAAAAAAATAATAATAATTAACTTGAATGGACTACAGCCTGTTTCCTTCAAATAGCCGTTAATCGCTATAACCAAATGTATTAGTTGAAGCAAATAATTCTGCATTCCCCCACCGGTAAACTCCGATTTAATTAAACATACAATTTTTTTTTTCTGATTGTGAGTATAACCAGTAATTGATAGTTACTACACAGTAAAAAAATGTTGTAAACTCAACATAAAATGTAATTGTAGGAATGAATTGCTATATAGGTTGATTATAACGTATATCATACAGAGAGAGTTAACTGTATAAAACTTTTAATTCCATTTACGTCTTACAATAATTGAATTAACTTAAGCTCTATAGTCAATTGTTTAACCATAATAATAGTTACAAAAACGATAAATATTGTAATCGCTACCTATCTTGCTACTTAGTTCATATAATTATATTTAATTAATTCGAGGGACACATAATAACTACTTTTTACGAAGCGATATATAGTTACAATTTCCAACGCGATTTTTTTCAGTGTACATAGTACTGTTAACAACCCTGGAGAATTCTATCGTTGAGTAATGACAATTTCGAACGATTTTATATATAACGGACAATCGTTTACTAACATATAAAATTACCGATACCTTGTATTCCTTTACATCCACTATGATTTTCGAATCGCAAGCAAACCTTGGTGAACCGTTTCACTCGGTTGTCAATTCGCGTCAAACTCACCCAAATTCAAGATCGCTCGGGTGTGAATGTCGAAGCCTCCATTAGACCCACGAGACGTCGCTGAATGGTCCGGTTGTCATATAAGATTTATGAGTTTATTTGTTAGCCATTAGGAGAAAACGCTCGCGAAACTTCGCAGCGCGGACGAAATCCCAATTTTCATTCTGCCCCCTTCGCGTCCCGAGTTTGGTCTTCCGGTTTGGATCGATCGCGTCTCTTACCTCTATAAAATTCCCGAAAAGGAAACCTGGAATTTCTCGTCACAGAAAAGCCTCGTAGTTCCGATCAACGACTTATAGATATAAAATCTTCTATGATAGTAGAATATAATAATAGGAGTCAGAGAGGCTGAACAGTAATATTTGGATAATAAAGATTCGGTATAGAAAGTAACAGAGCTTTAATCATTTGTTAACACGTTGACTGTCCCCATAAGGAATTTTTTCCATCCCACGACGTCCAAAAATGAAATCGCCATGCATACGACAACGGTAAATGAATCACATATGTCTCATGGACGTTTTTGTATGAATCATATGTGACTCGTGGGACAGTCAACGTGTTAAAGACCTCTATTACCTTGAGGCTATCCTTAAAATACGTAAGGCGATATTGAGGAGTCAATCCTTCCCCTCTCCTCTCCTCCTACAAATTAAATTAATTTCAACAAACTTGATATAAAAAGGTTTGTGGGGCTTCTCAGAGCAGCTTCAGTTACTTACTCAAAATGCATGGCATCAGTTTAAAAAATCACTTAATGCTATTGAAAAACTGTTATTAATTCTTTCTCCACATTTAAGTGAAGTTAATTCTTTTCCAATGCATGTGTAAGGAAGTAAAGGAAGAATTCTTGTAACATTTCTTGCGTAAAATTGATCTCCCTTCCCTGAATCCCCTAGCGTAAGTTACCATAGAGATTTGTATAGAATCCTCCCCCTTAACTGCCTTATATAATTTATGGACAGCCCCCTTCCTATATCATTCCCCTCAATTAAACTAGCTTTTATACTGTGTAGCGTATGATGACATCACGGTAAAACTAAACATTAGAGCGCAAAGGGCGCTTGATACGGAAGTGTGAAGTTTATTTGAAACTTTCATCACACACATTTTACCTCTGGTACCTCCTATAGCTGTAAAAGCTTCAACCCCGATAACCCCTTTGCATCGTTACAGTAAATTTTCAAAAATCTTTCATATATAGTGTCTCGATGCTCGTATTTGAATCTATATCCTCTCATACACAAGAAGGGTATATTATTGTAAAAAAAAAGAATCATCTAAATCGGTCTAGATATAACGGAAATATGAAGTAACATAAAGTACTCCCGGCGTTACGAATTTTGTCGTTGGTACTTTTTAAAATGTCATTTTTAAACATACTAGCCAACGAACAATTAATTCTCATAGGTACTCTCGTTAGTTACGGCGCTGTTTGCCTCAGTTGACGAGATCATGAGAATTGATCATTGGTTAAAACATTAAAAAATGACATTTTAAAAAGTCACCAGTGACAAAATCCGTGACCCCGGGAGTATATGAGGGGTATAGATGCAAAAGCCGCCAAGTCACATTTTTGTGAAATCCGAGTCAGACACGGGAATTTGTTCCTTATAAGTACGTGCAGTTGCAAGCGTATTTTCTACCTTTTATTATTAACGGTTTAAGGTGGAATTTGCAGCTAAATTATGTTCGACCTTATGTACGTAGGGGAAAGTCGGGTATACCGTATACATCTTTAAAGATGGCGACGTTAAGCTTTGATGATTTTTCCTGACCTTAATATTTATTGAATCGATGCCAGAATATCTCCATCATATTCTTTAAACTCTCTAGTTTGAAGCTATATATTTGAAAAATTGAATTTCACAAGCCTAGTACTTAAAAAATGCAATTTAGAAATAAAAGTGATCTTTACTTGAACCGGGTAGGGTAAGAGATGACGAACTAAGACAATACATAATTTCAACACAAATATACTTATTTTTCTCATTAAAACGCTATCACAACACAGTCTCATATCATCATATTTGAGTACATAATTACGTTGCCAAAGAACTGAGCTACGCCAAGTTTTGGTGACTTAGAAAAACTTTTGACATAAAATGTCTTAGAATAACAGCACAAAACGTAAAGCCATATAGAAATAGCTGGAAACCTATCAACTTCAAGTTGATAAGTAAAAGAATCAAGTAAAGAACGCGAAATTAAATGTTTAGGAACCCGGTATCTATCTACGTAAGTTCGTCATCTTACCCGACATCGCTATTTTGAGTTCAGTAAAATATTTCTGAACTTCAACTAACCAGAAAACATTGAAATTTTACATCAATAGACGTGTTTTAAGCAGTACTTTAAGGATATCACAAGTAGAAATTGAAAATACTTACTCAGCAAGCGTAATTTCTTACGGAACACCTTCAAAAACTTATAACGACGGAGCACGAAATCACGTTTTCCGTTTCAGTGGACGACATGTGCACTAAGATGGGAATTTTGGGGTTGCCGTGGGTGGCGCGGCACTAGCGCTTTCTAATGGTGTAGGAACCGGCCCTTAATCTAGCGTCAATATTGTTAAATATCGAATTCGTCATCTTACACGCCTCGTCATCACAAACCCGACTTTCCCCTACTTATAAAGAACAAACTCCCGTATCTAACTCAAACTTCACAAAAATATGACTATGTGACTTGGCGGCTTTCGTATCTTATACCCCTTATATCATTCGCCAAGATTAAAACCTGGATAGGTGACTACTAGCATGCCACTGGCGTTATTGACTTATCTGTCAGTCTTTGGTTAAAATGTATATTGTTTACTGAACTATTGCACTGATTACGAGTAATTTGCCCCTGTCCGTTGAGAATATCCATTCTCCATTTCCGAAGGTTTTCATCAGATCTTCACAACAAAAAACATACGCGTCAAATTGAGATCCTCCTCCTTTTTTGAAGTCGGTTAAAAATTAGATGAGAGATACCGCACCAACTCTTATTACCTTCAAAAGAAAATTAGGTACTTGTCTGAATTAACGAGAAGTTCAACTGTAATGTATAGTAAATAAGTAAGCTGTCCTAAGCTGTCTTAAATCAATACTTATTCAAATGTTTTGACCATGAATACAGACCTCGGAGGACTGTAGTCCCGGAGTAAATAAAAACTTCGTTCGCCTGACTGACTACCTGTCTGTCTATCTGTCTATCTGTTTGTCTATCTGTTCGCCTGTTCCACTTCCTCCCTCTCTCCACACCTCTCCTAAATATTCCCCTTCTTCCCTTGTTCTGTCTCTCTGTCCCTTCCCTTCTCTCTTCCTCTCCCTCCCTCTCTCATCCAACTATCTTCCTTCCACCCACCTCTATATGTCTACCTTCTCTCTCCTCCTCACTTCTCCTCATCGCTTTCGCCTTTGTTTCTCCTTCCGGATCCTCCCTTACTCCCTACTCCTCACCACTACGCGCCGCGCAAGCTCCTGCAGTTCATCCCTGTAATATTTCGAAGGTTCTCACGTAAATTTATGTACAGTATATTCATGAGATACTCGAGATAAAGAATGGTATTAAGGGGGAAAGAATGTTTATATAAATTTCCCGCTGCTGTTTTCGCGAAACGTTTCATTCGCCTCCAGCGACGCGCGGGCTCGAACCATGGTGTTACATATCCGCGCCTTTTTTCAAAATTATTTCGCGGACGCACAGTGGTCCGAAATCTCGAAAAGCTGGCCGAAACCTCAAAAATGAGTACATTCGGGCAATATTAACCGTTAGGTTAGGCAGAGAAATAACGGGACCATTAAATAATGGAAGATAAAGGGTTTTACCTTTTATATCTGAGTGTCTCTTTCAGTCGAAAATTACCCTTCGCCAAGAGAACATGCGTCGCAAATCGAGGCGTATAAAGTTGCGCTTCATTACAGAGTGAATATTGGGGATTGGAGTGTCCGATTGTAACTGTATAAAATGGAAAAAATTCTTGGAGGTAGGTAGGGTATTTTACCATACATACATAACGTTAAATTAATGTTTAACATATGCTGATAGCGTTTAATGAATGGTCTTACAAAAGTAATATGCTGGGAGAGAAGTAGAACATTAAGTATAGAAAAGTTATATTTTCCACAATTTCCCACGGAATTTCAAGTGCAAGCTTTTACTTTACGCTATTGTTTAACAAAGTACGCTAAAATTAGCTGCTAATAACTGCTACCCTTGTAATACAGCCGAAATAACTGCGCGTCTGTAGAAGGAAACGGTGTATCTGTGGAAGGAAGCGGTTAAAGTTGACACTAGAATTTCCAAGTGCGATACATTTTTTATTTTGCAAACTATTTAAAATTGTTTGGCATACAATTATTTGAGTTCTTTGATTATAATGTAGGTATACAAATGTAAAAAAAACGGTTATTTTACTTCAAAAATTGATCGTTTTCTATGGAATGACCCTGTAAATAGGAAGTCTACACAAATTACAACATTTGTAATATTTTTTTATGCGTGTTCATACATAATTTTTCAAGGAAATACTCTAGGGAGAAAACAATGACAGATGTATTTCATTGGCTGCTGGTATCTTCAGGTTCTTATATTACAAGTCTAAGGAAGCTGCCGCAAAAAAAATGTTGAAGAAGTTTTCACCAGAAGCCGTACAACTGCTATCATGTCCGATTGTTGATATACAAACTGATACGGATTCTGATTTGATATCAGATTCGTAATCAGCGATCCCAAAAACCTACAACCACACATTTTAGAAGAATCGGATTCATTTTCAATAAATCTGTCTAAATAAATGGATTTACCATTTTATTTTTTGTAGTCTTTATGCCGAATTTGTAATCAACAACCCCAGAAACCCATCAAGATAAATTTGCAGTTGAATCAGATTACTTTTGAGGTTTTGGCCAGCCTTTCGGGACTTCCGCCCAATACGGAACGACCGCACTTTTTATTACATAGACGCTTTTCAGTCGCACGAGACATCGTCTAATCATGGAACGGTACACACTAACCGTTATCGAAGACCCTTTGAATAGATCGAGACCCAGGAGAATTTCATAATTGTCAGTTTCGTTTCCACAGCTGCGACGAATGGTGCGATGGAACAGGGGAGGCGGGATTTATTGTAACCAAGCCGAATTCTTTTCGTATCTTTACTAAAAAAAGGGAATAATTAAAAATATTATTTTCTGAAAAATGCAGCTAACCCGAGAAAAATGAGCTTCAGCCCCAGCATTCGTCCTGTCATGTTCTCGCGCACTATCACAATCGTATCCTCAAGTGTAAGGGAATTATACAATCAACCCCCCCCCCCTCTCTCACGGTACGCTGAAGCATTTTTAGTAGCACAATTATGTTACTCGCACTACCATTGCAATTCCACATGCAGCAAGTGGCTATAATTTCGAAGGGTATGCGCAATTTCCAGCAGTTTCCTTTCCTCCAAATATACAATCTCCTTTCCTACGAATGACCTCTTCTCCGACTCTCTGTTATTACATTCATAGGGAGAAAAGTTACATAATATCATGCCACCACCTGAATCGGACCACCACTAATATTTTATGAAATAGAAACAACAGAATACTCTATTCCATAAAAAATCAATGATAGTACGATTTAGGCGTTGCTAGGTAATCGTACAACCATTGATATTTTAGGAAATAGAGATGGTAGAGTATTATACATACTATTTTGGTGATGCTACAGTATAGTCAACTTTCCCATTTTAAGGGATCCGTTCCGTTTGATTTCCCTATGAAGCTGCTATGCTTTTCCCTAGATTATCTGAGTCCTCTTATTCTTAAATGAAGAATATTTGACTTATAGACCGTGGTTTTTCCCACAAAAAAAACTTTCGAATTGCTACACGTGATAATTTTTTCAAGATTGTATTTTCGTGCCAATATGTTTTACTCTTTCTAAAACTAAGACAATATCTAACAATTCGAAGGTCGCCTTTGTGGGAAAAACCATGATTTTTATTTAAGTGAAATATTCTTTATTTCTCGGAGTGAGAGGATTTATAAAATCTAGGCAAAAACATGATGCCTTTATAGGGAAATCAAAGGGGACTGACTCCTTAACTCTTGATTCTCCACGGAAAGAGAAGCAGAGAAAAGGAAGAAGAAAGTATACTATATACACACACATCACACTGACACAACGAGCGAAGCTCCCATATGCATGCTCGACACCATGAAAAACTATTGTATCTCCGAGCGCTTTAGGTGATTTTTGTCTTAATTGCCGTGGGTGTGGAACGAGACAACTTAAGTCTCTTTAAAATACGACCGCGCGCAGCGGGGTGAAAGGGAGTGGGATGTAAGATAAATTTCGGTACCGCGGTCGAGTCGACCCACACTAGGGCCAAATATACAAATTGGCAGAAATTATTTTAATGATTTTTTGTGCTCTTTTAGATAAATAAAACACTTATAACGAATACTTACAGATATTTAATAGATAATTAATATTTTTTCACTATGATTACAATGATTACAATGTGAACGTTAAGTATTACAACATGTACTGGCTTGATGCAACTTTATAGGGAAACGCCAGAATCATTATCTCTTAATGGTTCATTGCTGTCGCTATCTGGAGAATTACTCACATCTGGTGCCTCTAGTAACGACAAAACATCTTTTTCAAATGTTACTGCTTTTTTTCTGTGGTAGCTTTCTTTGACTTGTAATAAATGGGTCAGATGTGATGAGCAGTAAATGAAGTACATCTTCGTTCTCGTATTTGTACGTGACATCTTACGGGGATAATATTCGCGATACCTCTTAAATTCTTTATTACGAGCTTCCTAAGCTTCCTCACTTAGTTGGCCGATTGTAAGCATAGCATGCTCTATTATACTGGTGCCATGTATTAAGACTTTATGTACAGTTGGTGGCATCGGGTATACTCTTCTATAAAAACTTGTCGTTTTTAGAGCATATGTTTTATACTTTTCCACGTTTATTCCATTAAACCATTTGATATCGCTTGCAGACTATCTTTAAATCGTTCTATAACATCAATATTAATACCAGTAATATCTGTCGATATTTTCGGATCATCGAAAAAGCGCCTGGCTGTATTGCCATCATTAGTGCTTCCAAAACTCGGCTTCTATTTATCCACTAATAGTCCCAATTTATTTCTGAACTTATCCTGAATATTTGTCTTCGTATTCGCTACACCTTGTTTGTTTTCTTATTCACGGGCTTGCCACGTCTTCAATGATAGTTTATGTGCAAGATGTAGTAGACATTCGAAGAACCTAACCCATGCATAAAGCACAGATAGGCCGAATTCCAATCTAGAAATATCCAGTACACTTAGAGTAGAAATTTTTTCAAGGCTATTAACATTCTTGGATGTGAGACCGCACACGAAACATCTTTGTGTTGATGTAGTCCCCGTAAGTGCGTTACATACTTTTCCATCAACCATTGTAAAGGAGTATTTTACAATTTACTTCAATATGTGTGTTAATAAAGTCATACTGCAGTGGCCGTAATTGCTGTATTCGTGCTTCTATATATTTTTGTTCCTGTTTGAATAAGTCCTGGGTTTCATGTTTAAACTGGAAACTAATCGATCTACAATACCTAGTAGAGGAACTTCTTTCATTTTGCCAAAAAATAATTTCCTGTTGCTTTGGGGTTTTTTCTGATATCGGCCGTATGGGTACAACAGATGAAATGAAGATGTTTGCATTACTGGCACTAGGGTCACTAGGAAATTTTTGTTTATATTCTGCTTGTCCAGAGCCGTCGAAACCCCACTTACAAATCAACGTTAACTTCTGAAAGCTGTCGGGTTTCTTGCTGCTTAAAACTTCTTGTTGAGCGTCCGAAAGTAGGCATGACGCGGTGTGATTGAGAAGAGAGAGAGAGAGAGAGAGAGAGAGAGAGAGAGAGGGGGGAGAGGGGGAGGGGGAGGGGGGAGGGGAGGGGGGCGAGAGAGGGAGAGGGAGAGGGAGAGCGAGAGAGGGAGAGAGAGAGGGAGGGGGAGAGGGAGAGGGAGAGGGAGAGGGAGAGGGAGGGAGAGGGAGATTGATTGATTGATTGATTGATGAAATGTTTATTGTTCAAATAGAACAAATCATAATGCCCTGAAATCAGGGCAAGCGTATAGTATACAATTTTAAAACAACGTAAGCAAATATAATAGACTTTAAGCGGGTAGGTAGAAAGTATAAGCGCAATAAAATAGTAATAGTGTAAGCATAATGAAGAGCGTTCTCTCTCATTTAAAGTTAACAATCGTAAACACGCAGATAAACAAAACAGTTAAGTAAAATCAATTAAACAATACCAAAATCAAACTGCAGCAGCGCAGGGGTATAAAGCATAACGAGTAATAATAATGTAAGCGAGTATGTAAAAAATAGCGTGGGCGTAGTGTAAGCATAGTAACTGAATAAAAGTGTAAGTATAATAACAAGTAATAATGTACATAATATAATGATATAAACACGGAGAGGGAGAGAGAGAGGGAGAGAGAGAGAGAGAGAGAGAGAGAGAGAGAGAGAGAGAGAGAGAGAGAGAGAGAGAGAGAGAGAGAGAGAGAGAGAGAGAGAGAGAGAGAGAGAGAGAGAGTGAGAGAAGAGAGAGAGAGAGAGAGAGAGAGAGAGAGAGAGAGAAGAGAGAGAGAGAGAGAGAGAGGAGAGAGAGAGAGAGAGAGAGAGAGAGAGAGAGAGAGAGAGAGAGAGAGAGAGAGAGAGAGAGAGAGAGAGAGAGAGAGAGAGAGAGAAGAGAGAGAGAGAGAGAGAGAAGAGAGAGAGAGAGAGGAGAGAGAGAGAGAGAGAGAGAGAGAGAGAGAGAGAGAGAGAGAGAGAGAGAGAGAGAGAGAGAGAGAGAGAGAGAGAGAGAGAGAGAGAGAGAGAGAGAGAGAGAGAGAGAGAGAGAGAGGAGAGAGAGAGAGAGAGAGGAGAGAGAGAGAGAGAGAGAGAGAGAGAGAGAGAGAGAGAGAGAGAGAGAGAGAGAGAGAGAGAGAGAGAGAGAGAGAGAGAGAGATGAGAGAGAGAGAGAGAGAGAGAGAGAGAGAGAGAGAGAGAGAGAGAGAGAGAGAGAGAGAGAGAGAGAGAGAGAGAGAGAGAGAGAGAGAGAGAGAGAGAGCTTGAAGTTTGCATTCTGCGGCAGTGTCTATTACTATAATTCTGTCTTTCTGGGGATAATTTGCCACTTGAATTGTTTTATACGATGGAAATCTATCTTTATCATGCTCTCTTATAATATTGTATTGACGCCTAGTTAGCCGGGCTTCCACATACATAGCCAGAGCCTCTGTTTCTGTAAGTTGTCTTCTTTTAGGGACACTATAAAGCTTGAACGCTGTTCTATACGTATTGTTAGTCGCACGCGCCGGTATTCTCTCAGTGATTTCCGTAACTACTTCTGATGCTTCAACTTGATCAGTAGACCGTAAACTCATGTGAGTGGCGTATGATTACTCTTCAGGTGAGAAAGTTTTTCTCAATGATTCCGTTTTCTGACGTTTTTTCTGTTTGAAGACGCGCTGAAACTCGTTTGAGGTCGACCCACTTTTTTAGATGAAATTGTATAATTCGGAAAACTTATTAAAGCATTACAGCTTATATTCGCCGAAATATATCGCCCGCCTGATGGCTAGATTAACTCCTAAATTGGTGAGATATTTAGATCGCGATGATATGACGGTAAGAACTGATATTCAGAATTCCGACTATCGTTTGTCAGAACAAATACCATTAACACTAGATTTACGGACGGTTTCGACGTTCTACAATGGTCATTTTGGCGGATAATTATCCCGATATCTATGAAATTTTAGTCTATGCTACTATATCTTTTTCGTGCAGCGAAATATAATTTATGAAAAAGTATTCCACCAATTTAGTCTAAAATCTCATAGAGTACTGAATAATCAAAATTGAACGGCGCTCTAAATAATTCACCCGTCACCTTGACGGGATTCCGTAGAACTAGTGTTAAAAATGCTGCTATTCTCATGTGTTTGAATTAGCTTTTCTTTAAAAGGCGCAAATATGCGCAACATTTTTTTCATGATTCTGCAAGTAGGTTACAAGTTACAAAGATTAATTAAGACTCAAAATTAGAAACGTGACCTGCCCTAATGGCAACTAAAATCATAATTATAGTCGCAAAGAACAACTTAAATCAAAATATTTATTTCGATTATAATTAGAATGTACCCGTGTGGAAATGTTCATTGGGCCCCAATTGGGGCCCAATTGGGCTTTCGTTGGGCTTGTAACTCTCCGCCCAACCTATACCCAATTTGGGCCGCCCATTTGGGCCCCAATTGGGCAACCCTATTAATGCCCAATCAACCTGAAATGTTACTTTTAATGAATAATAAGATTAATAATGAATAATAAGATTAATAATAATTAATAAGATTTTATATTTTCTCATAAAATGTACAAAAGTAAAATATAAACGTATTCAAGCGGAACAATGATTGATACAAATCATACGCGCGGGTTTCCTTAGTTTTTCATAAGTACAATTTAAGAATTTTCTATTTTCATATTTTATAGATTTATATGCAAGGGGGATTAGGGTGCGATTAATAATGTAAAAAGCCAAGGCCATACAGTAAGAAATAATAATAATATAAACGTATTCTTCAGTTTTTAGGGCTCTATCATACACTATATACACTACACTAAATACACTATATTTATTTAAATATACAGGGTGTTATTTAATGTTAGGCCGTAATTGCAAGGGCACATTACTGAATCTATTTCCAGTAGAAAAGTTCATATTAACATGTATCCTAAAATGTCTGATTTTCAAGATACAGGACGTCAAAATTTTAAAAAATCGGTTTTTTAATAATATCTCAAAGATCCTTGTGCCGATTTTGTTGACATTTGGCACTGTTGTTTATTATAATAAGATGCTAAGTTAACACTAACTAGAAGATAATTATGAGTTCCAGTGGCGTCCCGGGGGACAGAGTCTCACGAATAATATCTTTTTTCCTCAAAAACGAAGTGAGGTACGAAATAATGTGAAGAGACAAAAAAGTTGTATTTTTAGCTGCTTAATCTGAAAAAAATATAAATTTTTTTAAAAAGTCAGTGTACACTTTTTTTGTCAATATTATTCGTGAGATTGTCCCCCGGGACGCCACTGGAACTCATAATTATCTTCTAGTTAGTGGTAACTTAGCGTCTTATTACAATAAACAACAGTGCCAAATGTCAACAAAATCGGCATGAGGATTGTTGAAATATTATTAAAGTACCGATTTTTTTTAAAACTGACGTCCTGTATCTTGAAAACCAGACAGATACAGGACGTCAAAATTTTAAAAAATCGGTTTTTTAATAATATCTTAAAGATCCTTGTGCCGATTTTGTTGACATTTGGCACTGTTGTTTATTATAATAAGATGCTAAGTTAACACTAACTAGAAGATAATTATGAGTTCCAGTGGCGTCCCGGGGGACAGAGTCTCACGAATAATATCTTTTTTCCTCAAAAACGAAGTGAGGTACGAAATAATGTGAAGAGATAAAAAAGTTGTATTTTTAGCTACTTAATCTGAAAAAAATATAAATTTTTTTAAAAAGTCAGTGTACACTTTTTTTGTCAATATTATTCGTGAGATTGTCCCCCGGGACGCCACTGGAACTCATAATTATCTTCTAGTTAGTGGTAACTTAGCGTCTTATTACAATAAACAACAGTGCCAAATGTCAACAAAATCGGCACGAGGATTGTTGAGATATTATTAAAGTACCGATTTTTTTTAAAACTGACGTCCTGTATCTTGAAAACCAGACATTTTAGGACACATGTTAATATGAACTTTTCTAATGGAAATTGATTCAGTAATGTGCCCTTGCAATTACGGCCTATCATTAAGTAACACCCTGTATATACACTATGCAAAAAAAAAACAAGCTCGAAGTCGTGAGCAGACCGGGCAAGCTAAAAATGGCGCGTTGCCACGAGTCGACTCAAGTCGAACGATTTGGTAGTTCGACCGTATAGTCGACTTAAAATTTCTTTGCTATTAGTCGAATCGCATAAAGTCGCAAGACGAGCTACTTCGTTCGATTCGACTAATAACAAAGAAATTTTAAGTCGACTACGGTCGAACTACCAAGTCGTTCGACTTGAGTCGACTCGTGGCAACGCGCTTTAAGAGACTAAAAACTATTCGTTCTCGCGCCGTCGTCTGTCGTATTCTCGCCCCCGGCGTTGCCACCTCGGCTTCACGGATGCCACGTCCTGCGTTGGACTTCCCTGCCTTCTCGTCGTCCTCCGTCCCAGTCCCTTACGTAAGCCAAAGCCGATCCAATGGCCTCGATGGCTGCCTTCTCTGAAGAAGGGGCTTCCTTGCTGCTCCTTCGAGTTACGGCATCTGACAAAAAACATTACAAAATGATGTATCGCAATCATTATTTTGAAAGGTTTTTACTTCGTAAATATATTTCAAAAACAATAATTTACATGAAAAAATATTAATCACTCTCACCTATTATACACCGATGGAGCCTGAACTCTTTAAGGAGAAACTTGCTAGACTAAAATTTGTAATATATGGACGTGCGTCACTTTAAATGGATGAAAATTTTCATCCTTCAACATCCTCCCAACCGTGGACTTGCCACAGCTCGAATACTCGTTCGAGGGTTATTCCTTATTCTTTCTAGCACAGCCTCGATATTTTGCTGCACCTGTATTCTTCTGGGAAATTACTTGATTATTGTGATCCAATTCCATTGCATCTCCTATTTTTCTGCCACGGCTTGTTGATGGAGAAGAAAAACCATTGATTTGTCCCGTGCTCGCATGATGCTGAAAACAAAAAATAGAATATTCACAAAGATATATGTCCTTGATAGGCAATCAAAGTGAGATTAGAATGGTCAGATAGAAAGTAACTTATCTGATGGCAATTCTTCTGAGATGCTGCCGTCTCCTTTCCTGCTCTATATGCATAGGCATCCAGAAAAAAGTAGCACTGCATCCGTTCACTATCACGATTCACGATTATTAAAAAAAAATACAAACGATTTGCAAATTACATGGAGCGTCTGTCACATTCACCACTATTCGCCAGGGCCGTTCCGAAAAAAGGGGACGTTTTCAGCCTCTCTCCAGGGCCGTACTCTTTTCCCGGGACGGCCCTGGCGAATTTCTAAACACAAAAATAGCCGTAGCGCCTAAACTAAAATAGCTAGAAAAAAAAGTCATAAAGCAAAAAGATTAGAATGTTATTATCTACAACTTTTATTAAGGTCATTTTGTCGAAAAAAAAAGAATAATAAAATAATAAAAAAGCCTTTTGACTCGGTACTCTGGAGACTACCCTTAAACAGCCCTGAAAAAATCACCCTACCGTCGTCGATTTTTTTGCGGCATAGGTAAAAATGGATAAGTGCCTTGGACTAAGTGATTAGGTACCTCAGTTGGGGCCAGATTGGGGTACCCAATGTAGCCCCAACTAAACGCTAATACTATATCGTATCACCTGACCCAAATTTCAGTCACTAAAAGTTCGGAATAGATTTCAATTTTATTTATTCTGTAATAGAAATGGCCAATTTATCATTATATGTATCTTACTCCACTCAATTTGAAAAATGCTGTAAAGATTATTAAAAACGCAATTATCAAAGAATGAAATATATTATATATTTATTACCAGTCATCATAATAAAGTTAGTAAAGTTTTTGAGGCGATGCTATCAATATTAAAACATAAAAATTATACAATATTTCTTGCTAGGGTAGTGATTAGGTACCTTAGTTGGGGCCAGATTGGGGTGCCCAACGTAGCCCCAACTAGTACCTTAGTTGGGGCCTGATTGGGCTGCCCAACGTAGCCCCAACTAAACGCTAATACTACATCGTATCACCTGACTCAAATTCCAGTCACTAAAAGTTCGGAATAAGTTCTAAATGTCCAGATTTATTTTTACTTCCGGTACATAAATAAAACAAATAATTGTATTTATTCGATTTATTATATTTTATTCAAATTGGGCCGCCCAATTGGGGCCTAATTGGCGTCCAATTACTAATTGGTCCAACTTGGGCAGATTTCCACACGGGTAGTGACTACTTCAAAACAAATATTGTAATTAAGAAATAAAAGACTAACCTATGTTTCTGCTAACAATTTGTATATTTGGCCCCGGTGTACCTACCAACACTCGTACCTGCGGCGTACGCGGTATGTGTACCACCTATAGCCGAACTCACCGCACGCGCAGGCGAACGGTTACGCCCACTATATTATCCGTGACTTAATCGTCCGGGCTCGCAAAGTTTTATATGATCTACAATTCAAACTTTTCGCGAGATATTCTTACGGGAGAGTAAAACGGATTGCTCTTACTCATCCTGCAGTCGTCCCTCCACTCTTCGGTCGCATCTCCCACCCCTCGATTGCGGGCGTAAATGCGTGCGAGAAGGGGCACTTGGACGAGATTTTATGACGCCTCTTATTTCACGATTCTCCGGATTCTCGTCGCACGACACGAAGTACACCGAGAGAAGAGATTGTTTGTGGTTCATTGTTCATAGTTAATAAATGGATTATTTGTAGCCAGTTGTTTGCAAATATTTGTCATTAAGACATTTGTTAGCTATGAATGATTTGCCAAGAATTAAGTCTCAATATTCAATATAAAAATATAGTTTATTAACAATTAACAAATAACAGTAACTACTAATACATTCTTCTTTCGGTGGTGCTTGTACAGTGTGATTCTCAGGATGCAGGTCATAAGACGGTAGGCTACGCAGCGCTTCGGGGACTGTAAGTTATACGCTATTGGCACAAAGATGCTGTACGATTGGCTGCGATGAAGTGCAATGCCCGGCAAACGCTTCGTAAGAAGATCCCTAGTACCTGAGTCAGACTAGCAGGCACTAGGAATTTTCGCCAGAAGTAATTGGGTAATCAATCCTCATGCTTTCATTAATGAGGGTAAATACTACTTTGTACACCGATACAGTGAGCGTGGAGTAATAAGTGGTGAAGCTAGCAGTCGGTGAAAGGGAACCCGAGTCCGAACCGAGTCGTGGTGGAGAGAGCCGATGCGTCCCGAGTAAGCGTAACCACGCGTCCGTCGAAAGAACACGTGCGCCAGCGCGCATTTGTATTTATGACTGTGATACTATTAAACGGTACGAATCGTTGTGTCGAATTCCGTTTATCGCGAGACGGAACAGCGACCGATGGCAGAGTTAAGAGAAAGTAAACTAAATGCGCTTTTTGAATTAGACAAGTTAGGGTCAAGTGGTGTAAAAACGAGACTAGAAATATGTTGGGTAAAAACAAGACACTCGTACAAATCATACTAAAATACATTTAGTTTGAGTTTAAAAATCGAACTCAAACTAAATGTTTTAGTATGATTTGTACGAATGTCCCGTTTTTACCCAACATATTTCTAGTCTCGTTTTTACACCACTTGACCCTAACTTGTCTAATTCAAAAAGCGCATTTAGTTTACTCTCTCTATTAACTCTGCCATCGGGCGCTGTTCCGTCTCGCGATAAACGGAATCCGACACAACGGTTCGTACCGTTTAATAGTACCAACAAAAATTGATACGTAAAATACTCTCCAAAAAAGATTTGAAATCAATTAAGATCGCCATGTTCAAGATTTATGTATTAAAAGTAAAAGGCATCATTTGAAAGGAAAATTATTGTAAATCAAGTTACTAAAAAATTCGACTAAAAAAATTTATAAAAAAATTTTAATAAAAAAGAACTTGCCGCGTTTAAGTTTTCATATTTTGTCCACTATGCCGAATAATTGGCAGTGCTTGGACGGTGCTAGAGTGATTCATAAATTACACTGCCGAAGTCAAATTCAGAGAATTTCAGAAGGCCCCCGCCTAATCGGTTTCCCGTGCGACATTCGGTATACTGGTGGTATCATATTATAAGTGTATGAATTTATTTAAAATCATAAGTGCATAAACATCGAGTATAATTCTGTCTGAATTTTTTATTTTGAAGAAAAAAACGCGGCAAGTTCTTTTTTATTAAAATTTTTTTATAAATTTTTTTAGTCGAATTTTTTAGTAACTTGATTTACAATAATTTTCCTTTCAAATGATGCCTTTTACTTTTAATACATAAATCTTGAACATGGCGATCTTAATTGATTTCAAATCTTTTTTGGAGAGTATTTTACGTATCAATTTTTGTTGGCACTGAATGAACATGCCGCCTTTTTTTACAGAGAATCTGTTTTTGTGGGGGGATTTCACTACTTTTTGGAATTTATTCATGAGGAAGATACGTACATGTAGAAGAATAGCTTTTTATTACCACAAAATTAAAGTCTCGGCGACCTGGATCTGCTGTCTCAAGTGCATGGACGTACGTCACTTTAAATGGATGAATATCCTTAATATCATCCGAACCGTAGACTTACTAACCTCTGGTTTTAACCTTTCTTGCCATAGCCTAAATATTCTTTCGAGGGTTATTCCTTACTCTTTCTTCCTTACTATTTCTAACATACGGTAATGTTCACGAATATTGTAAAATATCGCAGGAATGTTACAGAAAAGTCGCTTGCAAAAATGTGTTTTGCGGGGTGTAAATGATGATATTTTGTAATTTCCATCGTTACACCAAAGGCAAAGAAGAGATGAAATAGAAGTGAGGTACATACATGTACATTTCACGTTTGACAGGTCGGTATATAAATTGAAACTTGTGATAGTATAATATGAAAGAGGAAAAACTTATATCGATAAAGAAAAAATAATAATAAAGTAGTTACTCTATTATTGTAATCCAATTCCATTATATCCCTTATTTTTCTGCCACGACTTTAATTGTTGATAGTGGATGGATCAACCAACAAATTTGATTTTTCTTCGCTATCAGCAATTAAAGTCGTGGCAGAAAAATAAGTGATACAATGTTATTGGATTACAATAATAGAGTAACTACTTTATTATTTTTTTTCTTTATCGATATAAGTTTTTCCTCTTTCGTATTATACAATCACAAGTTTAAATTTATATACCGACCTGTCAAACGTGAAGTGTACATGTACCTCACTTCTCTTTACTCTCTTCTTCGCCTCTGGTGTTACGATGGATTACAAATATCACCATTTGCACCCCACAAAGCACGTTCTTGCAAGTAACTTTTCTGTAACATTCCTGCGATATTTTACAATATTCGTGAACACTACCGTATGTTAGAAATAGTAAGGAAGAAAGAGTAAGGAATAACCCTCGAAAGAATATTTAGGCTATGGCAAGAAAGGTTAAAACCAGAGGTTAGTAAGTCTACGGTTCGGATGATATTAAGGATATTCATCCATTTAAAGTGACGTACGTCCATGCACTTGAGACAGCAGATCCAGGTCGCCGAATGAACCAAAGCAGCAGGTTCTTGAAACAACAAGACGATGATTCCTCGTTCGAAAGAAACCCCCTCGAGTTCGCATACGATCTGTAACAGATTGTAAATAACACAAACAATTTAAAATATACTGAACTAACTAAACGTAGAAACTAAGATTATATTAATCTAAGTTAACCAATTCTAATAATGACAGAATATTTCCTCTTTCGTATTATACTACCAATTTATATACCGACCTGTCAAATGCAATGAATGCAACTGGTTCTTGTTGGAAACACCAACTGGATGATCCCTCGTTGGAAAGAAACCTCCTCGGGTTCGCAAACGATCTGTAACAAATTGTAAATTACACAATTATATGCAGCATTTCACTTTTAAAATATACCGAAGTTACTCAGCATAAAAATTAAGAACCAATTTATATACCGACCTGTCAAATGCAATGAATGCAACTAAGCAACTGGTTCTTGTTGGAACAACAAGTAGATGATCCCTCCTTCGAAAGAAACCTCCTCGGGTTTGCATACGATCTGTAACAAATTGTAAATTACATAATCATATGTAGCATTTCACTATTTAAAATATACCGAACTTACTCGAGCGTAGAAATTAAAAAACTATATCTCAGTTAATCAATTCTATTCTAATAATTACAGAATTATTAAAAATGATATATTTCCTCTCTCGTATTATACTACGTTATTCAGCACTTATCTGCCTAATCGGTATGAGTAATTCCTCATTGACCGTCGTTACACCGGAGACGAAGAAGAGATGAAATTGAAGTGCGGTACGTGTACACTTCAGGTTTGACAGGTCGGTGTGTAAATTGGAACTTGTAATAGTACGAAAGAGGAAATATATCGATAGAGAAAAATAGTGATAAAGTAATTACCTGATTATTGTGATCCAGTTCCATTTCATCTCCTATTCTGCCACGGCTTGTGTTGGTGATTGATTTTCTTCGATTTTTCCCGTGCTCGCATGACCCTGAAAACAAAAAATAGAACAAACACAAAGATATTGTCCTTCCATGGAAAGTGAGGTTAAAGCTGTCAAATGGCAATTAAACTTATCTGATTTCAATTCTTCTGAGACCGTCTCCTTTCCTGCTCCTTTCTTGATGCACAGGCATTGGAGAGAAGAATACCACTGCACCCGTTCACTATCTCGATATTCGAAAAAAATACAAACGATTATTAAACTATACGGAGCGTCTGTCACATTCACCACTATTGACATTCACTACTCCGATTACACTGAATTAACAAGCGCGTCCGAGGATCGAAAAAATGCGAGGGAAATCGTTTCGCGAATGGAATATTATTTTATTAATTTTAAAAAACAACTAAACATTCAAGAAACATATTCTCTCACACACTCTCACATACATTTGATGGCGTATGCGTGTGGCCGCATCTGTGTACACATTTCCGACCATGGCCGAATATCGCCGAAGACAGGCGGAATTTTTGTGAGATTTTGACATATATATATCGCCCGAGAAATCGGATTCTCGACTTTCGAGGCGCGAGGGGCGTGGCTTCGCGTTGCTAAGGAAAAATATCTGTTAATATGTAACTTACAACATTTACTCTGGTCTCTATCGATAGAGAATAGTCGATTTATATGGCGTAACTAAGCATAGTTTTGGTTATAACCGTATATTTATTGAGAAAATTCGATGTTAAAATTGAGGGGTGAAGGGGGCAGACATTTTTCCTGTAAAGATACACGGGTGCTCGCGGCGACAGCGCTGGCGGCGTCGTTCTGACGACTTGAATGAACATGCCGCGAGACACTGCCGTGTCTCTTGATCACAGTCATAAATACAAATGCGCACTGACGCACATGTTCTTTCGGGCGACGCGTGGTCCATCCTTCCTATCGCATACTTTCTACAAAGATTTCGATGTTTCACATCTAGCAGGCGTCCCGTGACGCATTTTGTGTTTTTTTTTAGTTTTTATAGTTTCTTGACTGTAAAATATTTTTCAAAAAATTCAATTGCATTAATTTGAAGCACATGCAATGGCTTATAATTTCCGGACGTTATTATTTCTCTAAGACTAAATTTTCGGGATTTATCGAAAAATACCTCAAGTGGTCCAAATTAGGCGACTCTCCCTTATTTGTTAGGTATTTCAATCAGGAAATTTCAAATTTATAATTTATCAACCGTTAACGCGAGAGTCGTAGTTAAGTACTAACACACTCGTCACAGAAAAAAGAATTTTGTACAAAGTACATAGTACAGGGTACTATTAGCTGCGAAACATTTTGAATTTTGCTATGAATGTGGAATAAATTTTTATTCGACATATATAGTAGCAGTTACAATGTACAACGGTACTGTGTACTGTATCACTCCCGAGGACAACTTCTGCTATGTGAAATATCACTAATTATTCCATTTATTGAGTACTCTACAGGGTGTCCCGGAAAATGTGGGAAATCTCCCGGATTCAAATAGAGCATGAAAAAATAAGATGACAAGTTCCTTTAAATTTTTTTCCTAAAGGCCCTCCCTACGAAGATATTTGTCCCTGAAGGACGCCGCTGGAAATCTGTTTTTCTTGAATAACTTTCAAAGTACTTAATAGAATTTTATAAAATTTGAACATGTGTTAGACACTACTAAGGGCCGCTTGAAATAATGTTATTGACACATTATTAGCTTGTTTAATTTGCCAGTGGCGGACTAAGTTTTACAACTTAATGCTTAAATTTTTAACACCCTGTGTGATAAAGACTTAAAATAATAAAAATCAGGTAGCTTGAACCTTACACTAAAAAAAAAGCTACTCTTTTTTATTGTCGATAAAGTGGACCGTTTTCGATAAAAATAATAATAAACGATAAGACTTCTCGTATCATATCACTTCTCGTCGTACATTTACCGTATCTTTGTATTTTCGTAGGGAGGGCCTGTAGGAAAAAAAATTTATAGGAACTTGTCATCTTATTTTTTTCATGCTCTCTCTGAATCCGAGAGATTTCCCACATTTTCCGGGATACGCTATATATAACATTCTTTTTTCCGTGTTTTATCATTATCAGTATAATCGAATCACCGGGATGAGGAGGCAAATTTAAAATGTATAAGATGCCTAGGTTAGAAGGACCTAATCGATAGAGACCTAATGAGATAATTTCCGCGTGAAATATTCCCAGGAGGGGTTCTTCAGAACCTCTCCTGATTCGTTACTCCAGGATTTATTCCGGAATAACGAATGAATGCAAAATTGATCTATTTATCTATCTACCTCTTTCACTCATCACTAATGGAGCGTACTCCAGCGCGAACGCAGTGGCGAACGCGCGATAATTTTGATTAATCGATAGCCTCACCCCTCCTCCTTTCATCCCGTCCTCTCGGAAAATGATGTACCTGCTTCACATCGCGCCATTTCCCCGCGTAGACAATCGATATAAGAGCGGAATGGTCTCTCTAAACGCTGCACCAACTTCTCACGTGGCCCAGGGCGTGATAAAATATAACGCCGTTTAAAACGTCTAGAGCTGTGTTATTACTGCAGGGGTATACGGAGAGCAAACCGTACGCGATAACAACCGACGAAGTTGAGTTCGCGCGCGCCTATAAAGGATTTTGACGCGCAAACATTTCACCGTAGAATACTCGCGCGATAAAGCTCAAAGCTCGGGTCTTTTCAGGCGGTTTTAATGAGCAGATACCGGACTCTGCATACTCGCCTCGCCTTTCAAGACCACCGCCTCGAACAGAAGTGCCTCCTTGGCTTTCAACTGCGAGAAACGAAGCGATTTCTTTCAAGTTCACCACTTGTCTTCGAATGAGGCCGCTGCGAACCGTTCCGGCGGCCGCCGGAGGGTCGCCGCGCATATATTCGCGAGTCGAGAGCTGAGAACCCGCTGAGGCGAGAATTGTTGGGTGACGAGCGGCAAGAGCAGCTATGATATCGAGAAAACGAAAAGTTGCAGAAATAGTACAGAGAATTGCATGCAATCCAAGTCGCGATTACTATATTACCTATATCTGCATTAGCGGTTTTATCGTTGCATCGATAATTAAAAAATAGATGTAACTGCAATTTTAAAATCGCGCGTTATCGTTATTGCCAAGTCGATGTGATATCTTCTCCTCCGTGACAATTTAAACCGCGCAATCGATTATGAAAATCGTTGAATACGAGGAATTGTATATTCTCCACCCCTTTTTCCATCTCCTCATCCCCGTCTTACCGCCCGCCCCTTTAACTGCATTTCTTCCCGTTTTCACCGGAAACAAATTTCCCCTCTCTCAACGATCAAGCGAGAAACGCCGAGCGAAGAAGAGTCTCACGATAACGACGATCGGTCTTTCGGCCGCTCTCTCGAATCGTTCCTTAATCGCGGCCATTTCCGTCTGAATGAAACGCGCGAAGCAGAGGATGCCTCCGAAGTCTGCCCGATTATCTGCGCGCGCGGTAATCCTCTCCCCGCCTCCCTCTCCCCCTCGCGTTATAGGTACGCGCGACACGCGCGCGGTTTTTCATTCGCGGACTTTAATATTCATTATTATAATTCGTCGACGGCGGACTTGGCACGTTTTAATTTAAATGCAAATACGGGATCGCGTCCGAAGATAAATAACAGTTTTATCAAGCTTCGGGGAAAAATAACACGCGAGGGTCAGCGCGACAAGGGCGCGAGCGTCTTTGCGACGCTTTTGTGGCGCACAGTGGGAGATTTCGTCAATCTAAGGGAACTTTATTCAATTTTCCGATCACGCGATTCATCAATGAATACCTGAAATGTAGTTAGCTAAATATCCCAGTCGAAAGAAATTGTAGATATTTGTACAATAGTCCCCTGCACACACAATAGTAATCAAATAAGGCCTGAATCAACGTGTCGACGTGTGTATGCTCAGTTTTTAAATTACAAACATGGTTTTAACTTATTTTTTCAGAATGGTTTCCGTATTTACATGGCGCACTATCCACTATATTCGATGTGTGGGCACAACAAGCCCACGCAAACACGTTGGAGGGTTTATCAAACTACATAATGGAACAAATCGGAGTCGTGCAATTGTCCACTAGTTCGAGGGCAAAAATAAGAAAATGTATTTTTACTATAGAGGTTAAATGGGATAAAGCCAAGACTAAACAAACGTTATGTGCTAACTCTTGGCAAAGTTTAGATATACCTGGCCGTATTAAAAGTCGACAACAGCAATATGATTTGTTTTTTCTTGTATTCTAACTCATAATTTTTATTAAAAATGTATTTTACTAATAATTTGTATTTAAAAATGTAATATTTAAAAAAAATACAGATAAAGCCTTATTCCGCTTAGAAATAGTTTATTTTTTTCGAATGGAAAGTCAAAACATACTGCAGGCAAATCTAAATTAAACAGTGAATAAAGTTACCCTAGATTGACGAAATCTCCCACTGTGCGGCGAGTGCGAAATTCCTCCGACGCTGTTCATAAATGCTTTAGTCTCCGCCACGCGAGGAAGCGTATAATCTCGTATAACGGTTTATCCGCGTTAGCGATATAATCCCACCGAATGGGAAAATTTAGAGACGTTCTCGTCGTCGCATACGCCGGCCCCGAGCCGAAGTTTATACACCGGTCGCGGAGAAACGGAGGAAAAGATACGGCGGATGTAGGTATATGGGAACAGGTGTGGCAAAGCTTACGATGCAACGAGACCCGATCGTCGCGGTGCATACGTACATTTTAGTCCGCCTACGAAGAGCCTTGTAATATCATCGACGGCGTCGGGCACGTACACGAAGGCGTGTGTGTTATGTCAAAAGACGAGGACTTCTCAAAAGTCGAGTTGCATGCAGCGTCGCGTTAAATTGACGCTCGTAATGCGCGGTTCCTCTTCTGGATTCGCGTACAAACGTGCGCAAGGGTGAGTTCTGAATGGTGTTGCATGTACGAGAGAGCGACGTAACGTTTGCCGTGATAACGAGGATTAATGAATGGTTGCCTTTCTCTGCCTTCTCCTCCAATATATCGCTATCCCACATTATTATTGTAATTGATGACAAAATCGAAGTCTACATCTAATAATAAGTATGTACACTGAGGAAACAGTTAGTCTATGGTTAATAAATGTACACTGAGGCAACAATTTACTTAATCGAAATAAACGTGTCCTTGAAAAAAGAATGTTCTAAGAGCACATCTATTCGATTCGATTTAACACCGATTTGATCCAAATAATATTCAATTAATTAAATCAAACGTATGCGTCCAATCGATATTCATTCTAATCGAATAAATGTGCACTTAGGACTGCATATTCTAAATAATTTTCCTCATAATTTTTTTCATTATAGATTCGAAAAATTTAGACCAAATTATTTATCCAATATTTTTTCATTTTTCATTTTTGCTCTAATATTAGCTGGAAAGCGATATTTAGAAATTCTGCAACGTCATCGCGCGTTGTAAGTTTCTCTCTCTTGCACTCGTTGTTTGGCATAAGTGTGTCTCTTTAGCGTTTCGATGACATCACAATATCGTAAAAAGAAACGCATTAATAACTTTGCAAATAATTATTCTCTCGGACATATTCTTTTTCGTGTGATATTGAATATCTGTACCTCAGAGCCAGACTATGTTAAGTCCATAGTCTTAACATAGGGCTTAACATAGTCAGGCTCTGAGGTACAGATATGTAGGGGAAGGTGGGGTAAGATGGGGTACTTAAAGTTCAATTGCCTCTAGAAAATTAATTTTCCCAGGAAATTGAATGAACAATTGCACTTCGTATTGTTTAATAAGTTGTTGACTATATTCGATATACAGAAAAGCGACTAAAAGTGATTATGAACATTAAAACGAATCATAATGAAAACATCTAAAAAAGTCCCCATCTTGCCCCACCTACAGGGCAAGATGGGGTACCATATATACGTATGGAACTAATTACGGAATACGCAAACGTGCGCCACACATCGTTATTTTTCTCCTCTTCTCCAGCACAGGAGTAATGTGCTGGAGTTTCCGATATTCCCTCAGGCTTTCTAAATGATGAACTTGGATTTCTTTTAAAAATCAACCACAACCATTCTTTTCCAGCTTCAGTTTTATCGGAATCAAAAAGATGTTCTTTATTTTTTCGAAGCACCAGCTGATATGCTAACTTTTTCAAGTCAGAAGTAGAAAGACCAAAAAGTCGACCTTCCATAGACGCCCCCATCAATCGGCGGGAACTTATGCATCAACCCAATACGTTTGTTAACCTCTTCCTGCATCTTGTACCACATATGGCACAAACGCCTTTTCACTCATTATCTTCTGTAAATAACCTTTAAATGTGAAAAATGCAACGTTTTTCTTTGCTTCAATAAAGATAGAAACTGTTTTTATAAGTTGTTTAGAAAATTGTTTTATGTCATATAGTTATTTCGAAAAATGGTTTTATGTCACATATTTTTGTGTACAACGGATAGAAAAATCATGCAGTAAGGGGTTAACTCTAAATAAACTGCTCTCTCAGTATAGTTCGATACTCGCCAACATTTCGTACGAAATAATCATAGACCCACATTGATCGTCGCATCGTTTCGACCCTTCGGATGAAATCCGAAATTACAATCGAAATTCTACATCGTCCCTGCCCATAATTTCTGTCGTCCTTTTTTTTTCCTTTGAACCGTTGCAGGTACTTTTAGACGACTGTAAACCTAGAATAAATAAACGCTTCATCCCCCCCCCCCTCCCCTCTTTCTCGTAAGCCAGAAAATCTACCCTCTTTCGCTCTCGCACGACGGGTAGAAAAAACAAGCGGGAAACGAAAAGGCCGCGAAAGTGCAGGGCAAGAGCGTAGGTATACGAGCGAACGAACGCACGCTTCCTCGTTAGCTATTCATGTACATCCTCTCGCTCGAGAGCGTAAGTGCGGATCTACAAAGAACGCGTTAGATGCGCGTACGTATAGTTCAAAGCAACGTACCATTCTGAAATTATGCATACGATACGATAACAGGGAGAGTACCGTCCTTTAATTCGATCTGTATGGAGCGTTTTGTCGATTGGAAGACACGCTTTCGAAAGTGTATACGGGGTGAGGCATTTAAATTGAGACACATGAATGTCTGTGAAACAATTAATGCATTTTAGAAAAAAATGTCTTATGAAAATTATTTACTTTAGAAGGGGAAAGAGAACTGTATATTTCATACTTCATTAAGGGCATTTTCAAAGCCATTTTAAGGTCAACATTTTTTCTTTAAATGAAAAAAATATAAAGAAATAAAAATATTTAAGGAAAACGTTGTCTGTTTTTACGTTTAGATGAAGGATTTGTTGAAAAAAATATAAGCTTCCATTTAAAGACAAAAACGTTGACCTTAAAATAGCCTTGAAAATGTCTAGTAAATAAAAAATAAAACATACAGTTCTTTTTCCTCCTCTAAAGCAAATAACTTTTATAAGAAACATTTTTTTCCAAAATGCATTAATTTACAGACATTCATGTATCTCAATTTAAATACCTTACCCTCTATATCTTGGTATTCCAGCCAATTAAATGTTACGCACATTACTCAATAATTCCTACACGGGAAAGCCTTATCTACATACAGTAGCGTTACATCAAAGTTTGCGTCTCAAATGAACTCTTACGCGTCGATTACGACTAATTCTTTTCCTTCGCGATAGTTCTTCATTGGAATTGGGGCATCGACGAACTCGGATCAAAACGCCGGAGTCGAGAAATAATCACATTCCCCGTCGCTAATTCTCGAACGTTTTTAATTGCGCGCCATAAAAGCAAAATAGCGGATCGACGCTGACGGGATGGAGGTTGAAACCGGTGCCGTCCCCGCCGAGACGGCTCGGCTCGGCCACTGGAATTTAACGACGCGTCGCCAGCTCTAGATGCTGGCGTCTCGAAGGGGTGTCTCCGTTCCTTTTCCTCCTGTTTCCTCGCTCTTTTTTAATACAACGCGACAACCGCGTGCTTCTCCTTAACGAGGAAGTAATGAATTATGGTTTGCGTGCTGCGGTGGGGGCTCCCCCCGACGGAGTGACGGACATCTCGCGTCATTCTGCTCGTCGGCCGGTCCCTCTCGTCGCGTCACAATGACACGAGATAACGCGTCGCGAGGGGATTACAAAAACCGGTTACGTTGGCGTTACAGCGTTAAAAATTATGGCATGTGGCGAGTAATCTCGCCGAGCGCGTCGTCCGCGTCCTCTAGCACGCGAGCCACCCCCACAGCCCCATCGCTAACGGGGTTACCGCGACACAAAACGCCGTTGGGATTTTCGCCTGGGACTTGAGCCTTCATTACTTTTTCATAGTAGCGTACGTCGTAAGACATTTTGGAATATCTCGTGCGGACGCTTTCACGCACTGAGAAAAAACGTGTTAATTTCGAATATACATGGTAATCGAATATTCCTATAATCGCATATTTATTTGATTCGAATGAATGAGGAACGAATATTGGTTAGATTAAAATATTATTCAATCCGATCGGTAAGATTTATATAAATCTAATCGATTTTCTTTCGAATCAAATAAATGTATTTTTAGGAATGTTCGATTATCATATACATTTGAAGCAAGAACGGTTTTCTTCCTTAATTAAATATTTCTAACGGCATATTCACACATTTGAATCAAAAGAATATCCATTAAATTAAAATATTATCCTACTTGATCAATGAAATTTATATAAATCTAATCGGACTGCATTCTTATCGCGGTAATAAGAGAACATTGTGTCGGCGACGGCAGCGACGCACAGCCGGCGAGAGTTTTTGATGCATCGAAAGAACTATTTTATATAATAGAGAGATATGTAGCAATTATGTTGTCATATAACTGTTACACCTCTATATTATAACATATAGAGGGGAAAGTACAAATATCAGCCATGCTACTAATATAGGCTACAACAATATTTTTGTGACTAATTGTAAGTGATGCCATCTACTAGCATGCAAGTAAATTTTTGCTTCAAGGTATTAAATAAAATGTACTTAAGTACTGTCATATGGAATTTACTTACATGTTAGTAGATTGCGTCACTTTGTCACAGAGATATTGCTGTAACACATATTAGAAGCATGATTCGTATTAATACCTTTTTTCCTCTAATAATGTAGCTAATACGTAATTGCTATAAAATGGGTTCCTTAGATATATATAAGTTTAATCTCGATATATTCGGCCGGATGAAATAAACGTGCTATTAGAAATATGCGATTATCATATTTATTTGAAACAATCACATTTGTTTCTTAGTATTTTACTGGAAACATATTCTTCATCTTTTTAATTGAAAGACTAACCAATGAAGGGACATCTGATTAGTTCCTATGGATCGAGAATTCTTTCCTTCTCGATCCTTCACCATCACGCAGCTTCGACCAACACCCAAATTCAAGGCGCGGATAAAGTCTTCCTTCTCGTCGTTTCTCGTTCACAGCGGCGGCTCAATGACGCGCAAAGGCCATCATCCGAAGAGGCTCCACACCCTCGCGCATGCGCTACCGGGATCGAGCATAGCCCGTGCCCTTCGTATAGGTACATCCGCGTCCTTCGGTGCGCGTTCGCTTTTAACGCGACGTTCCGAGGGTAATCCTTTGAGCCCGGGTAAAACAGGGTATTACCGGCTCGCCTTTTTTACGCCGTAACGAGCGAGGATCGTAAAGCATCGCACCTACCTCCGCACGTTACCCTCTATACGCGTTTACGGAAATAACGCTCGCACGCGCGCGGGGATGACGCATCGTGCTCGCTTCCTGGAAACCGTATATGTATGAGAATTTGGACGAGGGGCGCTGTCGCGATGCGTGAAATGTCAGGGGTTGGGCAAGGAAGGGGAGGGAAGATCGAGATGAGCGAAACTCTTCGCGATCTCTCGTTGGACGAAAATCCACGTAGGCGGCTGTTAAGCCGCGTTGCCACGAGTCGACTCAAGTCGAACGACCTGGCAGTTCGACCGCAGTTGACTCAAAATCTCCTTGCTATTAGTCGAATCGCATGAAGTCGCAAGACGAGCTACTTCGTTCGATTCGACTAATAACAAAGAAAGACCACGGTCGAACCACCTATTCGCTCGTGGCAACGCGGCTTTACGGACTACAGGGTCGCACGGACTAAGATCAGTAACGGAATCCAAGAGAGAACACGTGTAGAAATTCATCCAGACATTCCCTAAATTTGACTAGGGCCTGATTAGGGGATATTACAACATGTCTAGATTAGGTATTCTTTTTAGGGCCTGATATGCTACTGATCTGCACGTACTAGGTTAGGCATTATACCGTATGTCCGAGCCCAAACCGCTCAAGCGCTGATACCTATGGCCGATACCTTGAAATTTGACTTCGTCAGTGTTTACCGACGGTCGAGAATTTGATAGTTAGAGTTGGCTTGAGAGGAGTGCGCTGTGTGTGCTGCGTGAGAGCGAAAAGTGTCAAACGTCTGATTTCCCGATGGCTGTCAATTCGGGAGATCGAAATATTTCGTCTGTTATGCAATACTTCGATCTCTCGAATTGACAGCTATCGAGAAATCAGACGTTTCATACTTTTCGCTCTCAGGCAGCACACTCTTCTAAAGCCAACTTTAACTATCAAAGACTCTACCGTCGGCAAACAGTGCCGGAGTCAAATTTCAAATTATCGGCCATAGGTATCGGCGCTTGAGCGGTTTGGGCTCGGACATACGGTATACCTCATACTTATCTAGACGTGGCTAGGAAATTGGAGCACGCGGTTCATGGTTTTCACTCCAGTTTATCTTGGCCCGAACGAGGTTAGTCCCTAATCTCATACACTATAATCGAAATATACCAGGTGTGTCGGTAATTCCTTTCCGATTTTCGTAACAGATGTCATTAGCTATAAGTATGAAATGTTATGATTTGATACACATGTCATTTTAGTCTACTGACATTAACCTCAATACTACACAAGTTACGTTCCGCCAAAATAACAGCGTTATAGATTTATAATTTTTTTAAAATGTCGAGTTTTGTGCCTGAAAACGTGCATTTTTGCGGCACGCATTACTTTTCTTGTTTCATCAAAAGAAAAAAGCTGCTGAAAGTCATCGTTTGCTGGTAGAGACTTACAGTGAGCATGCTCTAACCATAAGAACATGTGAAACGTGGTTTCGACAATTCAAATGTGGTGATTTCAACACGTCCTGGTAGGCCAAAAATGTTTGAAGATGCGGAATTGCAGGAGTTATTGAATAAAGACCCAGCACAAACTCAAAAACAATTGGCAGAAAAGTTGAATGTGAGCCGAGTAGTAATTTGTGAACGATTACGAGCGATGGGAAAGATCCAAAAGATGGGAAGATGGGTGCCACATGATTTTGCAGCATGACAACGCGCCGTCTCATACAGTAAAACGAGTTAAAGAAGTGTTGAAATCACTTGGATGGGAAGTTTTATTGCACCCGCCGTACTCTCCAGATCTGGCTCCATCCGACTACCACCTTTTCGCATCGATGGGGCGACCGCTTGCAGAGCAGCACTTCGCCGATTTCGAAGAAGTTAAAAAATGGCTCGATGAATGGTTTAGCTCAAAGAAGAAACTGTTCTTTTGGAATAGCATCCATAAATTGCCTGAGAGATGGGCAAAATGTATAGAATCAAATGGCCAATACTTTGAATAAATAAATTTTAACTATCCATTGTAAGTAACGTGTTTTCTTTAACGAAAAAACCAGAAAGGAATTACCCACACACCTGGTAGATGGCGTTGATCCAAAATTATCCTTAAGAAGCGTTTTGAGTAACGCAAAAGATTAGAATGGGTTCCACGAAGAGCTACAAAAAAACACGCTAAATAAAATGGCGATAGTTTTAATAAATATATATAATTAATATCATTTAGAAAGTTATGTTAATAAATTATATAATATAGTTTTTGAGCTCTTCATATTGTTTGTCAATACGTTTTACATCGTTCACCGATAATCGTCTATTCGTCCTGCGACACAGAGGCTCTTATGTATTAATTAGCGTTCATATTACTGGGGTGATTCCTATATCTGTACCCCCCAGGATAAATGTGTATTATAAGTCCAATTTTTACATAAAATGGGATTTTTGCAGCATTACGCTAAGTATTAAGTCCACTTTAGTATGCAAAACCGCTTTAAGTGCCACCTATGATACCTAAGTGCCACCTATGATACCAAAGAAAATAGAATAATTATAACTGTATCAAGTTACACCATCTACCGGGATAAAACAATATTAGAATTAGTAAAACACTTTTCCCAAGAACTGTTATTTTGGACTTAATACACTTTTATCCTCGGGTACAGATATGCTCCATACACTGAGAGAACAGTTTATTAAAATTAGTTTATTAACTCTGCGTTAGTGCGGTGGGGTATGGTACACCCCAACTAAATGATAATTGAGGGGGTCAGTGGAAAAGTGGTACAAGTCACATTTTTAATTATTTGAGATAACTGCAAAAATGCATAGTTAAAGTAAATATCTGTTTAGAAAAAAAAGTGGTATAAGTGGAAACCATACCATTGTACACTTATACCATTTTTTTCGAAACAGATATTTACTTTAACTATGCATTTTTGCAGTTAACTCAAATAATCCAAATTGTCACTTGTACCACTTTTCCACTGACCCCCTCAATTTTCACGTTACATTTAGCCACCGCACTAACGCAGGATTAAGGCTTTACATATTACGGAATAATAAATATTTCGTTACCGTAAGAAAGTCGTTTACTAAACATTTCACTCCATGTTTAGTTAAACTGTATCTAATAACAAGAAATAAAAATTTAGATATGACAAATAAACTCGTATTACTCGGTATTACAATTTATATTACGTACAGGAATAAGCACAATATTTATTACCATTTAAGCAGCAATAAGCGGGATCCGTATTTATAGGTATCTTTCTCCGCATTTTTCGATGTTCAGGTTGGCCTCTCCGTATTTTTCAATTCCTAAGTATACCTCTCCATAGTTCTCGATGTCTACGTATTTCTCTAGTATCTAGACACCGAAAACTATGGCGTGGTAGATCTGGACACTGAAAACTCTATGGACAGGTAGACTTAGGCCGACTTGTTCAATATAAGTTCAAGGCTGGTTCAGTTTGAACCGCCGTTCTTGCTATATTATATGTGGCACGAAATATACCAAGAACGGCGGTTCAAGCTGAACCAGCCTTGAACTTACATTGAACAAGTGGGCCTTACCACCTTAGACAACGAGAACTACAGAGAGGTAAACCTGGAAACCGAAAATTATGGAAAGGCAGACCTGGACACTGGAAATCCTCACGCTGTAGGCCTGGACAACGAAAACTATGGAGAGGTAAGCCTGGACATCGAAAAATGCGGAGCGAAAGAGCTGGATATCAAAAACTATGTTACGGTAGACCTGGACACCGAAAACTATGATGCTGTAAACCATGGATAATGAAAACTATGGTGCGGTAGACCTGGACATCGAAAACTACGGAGGGACAAACCTGGATACCGGAAATTATAGACCGGAAAAGCTGGACATCGAAAACTATGTTATCGTAGACCTGGATACCAAAAACTACGTAGCGGAAGACCTGGACACTGAAAACTATAGCGCTGTAGATCTTGACACCGAAAACTACAGAGTGGAAGACCTAGACACCGAAAACTTTAGTGCCGTTGACCTAGACAACGAAAACTATGATGCAATAGACCTAGACATAGAATATATGGAGAGGGTACTAGAACCTGTCTCCTCGCTCGAGCGAGCACGAACGAGAGCGCGCAGCGAGCGAGAGCAGAGAGCTCTCTCTCTCGATCTCTCTGTCATCTCTCTCTCTCATCTCTCTCTCTCTCTCTCTCTCTCTCTGCTCTCTCTCTCTCTCTCTCTCTCTCTCTCTCTCTCTCTCTTCTCTCTCTCTCTCTCTCTCTCTCTCTCTCTCTCTCTCTCTCTCTCTCTCTCTCTCTCTCTCTCTCTCTCTCTCTCTCTCTCTCTCTCTCTCTCTCTCTCTCTCTCTCTCTCTCTCTCTCTCTCTCTCTCTCTCTCTCTCTCTCTCTCTCTCTCTCTCTCTCTCTCTCTCTCTCTCTCTCTCTCTCTCTCTCTCTCTCTCTCTCTCTCTCTCTCTCTCTCTCTCTCTCTCTCTCTCTCTCTCTCTCTCTCTCTCTCTCTCTCTCTCTCTCTCTCTCTCTCTCTCTCTCTCTCTCTCTCTCTCTCTGAAAACTACGGTGTGGAAGAACTGGACACTGAAAACTATGGCATTGTAGATTTTGACATCGAAAACTACAAGGCGGAAGACCTGGATACTGAAAGCTATGGCGTCATAGACATGGGCACGGAAAGTACAGAGCGGAAGAGCTGGACATTGAACACTATATTACGGTAGATTTGGACACTAAAAACTACGGAGCGGAAGCCCTAGACGTCTAAAACTACGGTGCGACAGATCTGGACACCGAAAACTACGAAAAGGAAGATTTGGTCAACGAAAATTATGGAGTGGTATACCTGAACCTCGAAATCTGCGGAGAAAAGAACCTAAACATCGGGATGTACGAGGCGAAAGACCTGGACGTTGAAGACTAGAGGGGGAATGTCTTGTACGTCAAGACCTACGGAGCGAAATACTTATCTGGATATTGCACTTACAGCATTTGAAAGTGTCGTTTTTGAACTTTTCAATACATTACTTGATTGTTCCTAAACGATTTTGCAAAGCCAAATTTCAGTACGACAAGTCGATTATATAGGTACACCGCACCATGCGCCTGATAAATTTAGGCGCGTGGCGCGGTGGACCTGAACGATCGACTTGTCGTACTGAAATTTGGCTTTGCAAAATCGTTTAGGAACAATCAAGTAATGTGTTGAAAAGTTCAAAAACAACACTTTCAAATGCTGTAAATACAATTAAGAAAATTTTTTAGTTTCATTGTAATAGACCCGTCAATATGGCCAAAATCGCCCGTTTCCATATATTTAACCTCAAATATTTCGAAATCCTGATCCACGTCGCAAATTTGAGAATCAGATTCGTTTTTAGCGTACATAAATCTATAAGAATCACCTGGTCTGGTTCGAGAAACAGAAAAATAAATGTAATTTTGTTGTGCAGTGTTATCCCTTCAGTGGATACAGAAAGTATGATAGAGTAGAAAAACTAGCGCCGGTACTTGATGTCGTGAGTCAGTTTGGTTTATCGATCAACTAGGAGAAATGTTGATTTCTGCAATTCTGCAATTTCTGCGATTTCTGCATATTATTAACGACGGCAATGTCCACGCATTCGAATCGAAGACAAAAGCAGTAATGAAATTTCTGAAGCCCAAAAACGTTAAGGACATCCGAAGCTTCCTGAATTTAACGGGTTATTTTAGAAATTTTATTCCGCAATATTCCCCTATCGCCCGATCCTTGAAGAACCTCTTAAGAAAAGATGTTTAATTTACTTTTGACTTGCAGGCAGAGAGAGCAGGCGTTTGAAAAACTAGAGATCGCATTGAGCAGCAAACCCGTATTAACCCATTATAACCTAGCGTTCCATATATGGCACGTTTAACCTTCGCCTAAAAAAAGTTGTTATTTTGCCTGCCTTGGTGCCAGAAGGTAGACAACCCTCAAAATCTAGTTGAATACATGTGTGTCTATGCAGGGAAAGTTATTTAGTCAACGTCCGGATGTAGATTAACCTAGGATGTGAAAAAACCCCTTGAATGTAAAACACTAACGAAAATAAAATTCAGGCTTTTTAATGGGTTAACATAGAATTGGCGCGGAGACGGAATTGCACACAGATACATCTAAGTATGGGTACGGGTCGATTTTATAGCAGCGCGATAGTGAGGATGGGGCTTTTCACCCCGCGGACCTTACAAGTGGAAATACTACGCCGGTAGAAGAAAAGTACTTGAGCTACGATCTTGAAGTACTGGCGATAAAGTCGTTAGAAAAGTTTCGGATATACTTGTTAGATATTTCGTTTAAGGTAGTAACCGACTGCCAGGCATTTACGATGATCATGAGCAAAAAGAATTTATGTGTGCGGGTAGCCAGATGGAAACTTCTTATTGAAAAATTCGACTACGCGATCGAGCATCACCTAGGTAAAAGTATGATTCACGTAGATGTGCTCAGCCGTAATCCCTTACCCTCCACTACAATATGTTAATTAAGGAATGCGACGAAGGAGTCATTGCGAGACTTCAAAAGCCACAACGACAGGACGATGAACTGAGTAGAATCTTCGAGCAGGCCAATAAATAGAACACGCAGGGTTTTCTAATTAGAAACGGATTACTATGCAAGAAGAACGCCGACGATATAATAGTAGCTGTACCAAAAACGTTGCAGTCACAAATAATAATAAAACGGGCACACGAGCAGGGCCATTTCGGTATTAATAAAACTGAATCGCTTATGAAGGACTATTAATTTAGAGATATGCGTGCTAAGATAGAGAAAGTAATAAAAAATTGTATACGCTGTATTTTAGTGGAGAGATGGCAGGGTAAGCAGGAAGGGTTATTAAATGCGATTGATTAGAGAGATCTACCATTAGATACTTATCACATCATCTGGGACCTGCTCCATCAACGAAGAAGAGTACCGACATATGTAGAGCTAAGCGTGGGTGGTGAATCAATGATAACTATAAAAGAGAAAGAGAGAGAACACATGTCTAAACATCGGAAGTGAATCAGTAATTGTCGGAGGAAAAGGTCTAAACATTTGTGTGAGGAAAAGCTTATATTATAGTTAGAGATGCTTAAGACGGCTGGAAAAGGTCCGAAGAACTTTGCATCAATCCATAGTAACTTTAAATCATGAGTGTTCATCCTTCGCGGACGAATTTGTTGTACACCTAGGAGTAATTCAATCCTTGTAATGCATTTCACGTTAATTTTATTACCTATATTTAACTCTTAAATTTGATTGATATCATACTGTTACGCTCTACCATAGTTGCATGCAAATCCCTCCGCGCGATTGCCGGATATTTTTCTCCTAGAAAATCATTGTTTTTACATTGTTACTACTCAATGAAGGGTGCGTATGTCCGTTTGTATTACTAATTTACACCACAATTTATATAAATATAGCAAGATACTGACATTTTCCAAGGGATAAATAAATAATTTCACTTCAATAAAATGTGGATAAAGTAGATTATAATCTACTTTATCCACACATTTTATTGAAGTGAAATTATTTATTATTGATGAATACTTTGATTTATTTGATACATAAGCACCCCAATAAATGGTTTAAGGATGTCATTCCACCTATGAGGATTATTAACTCTATTCCGGTTTTTAAATGATTTATATTCTACAACTTATGTCGATAAAACAGTGCTTTGCCAATAAAAATGTCACGCTTTCCAGCCGCCTTAAAAGAGTTTCAAGATGACCAATAGGATGACAGTTCCGCGGGCAAACGTCGTTACCCGAATATAATGCAGTGAGAGGAATATAATTCCAGGAAATATTGTACCCCCACTACTTAGTACGCTGTTACGTATGTGTCTGATATTGGGAACTGTCTTATGGGCGGAGCTAAAATTAATATGGCGGCTTGAAAAGTGCAGGTTCAATGTATTTCAATGGGTTAAAAATAGGTTTTACGTAAAATATGATTAACATTAATTAAATTTGCCTGTGGGCGAATACAAAACCGGGTAATAGGAACTTCCTTGAAGGGGAGCGTGTTTTAAAATCTCTTGGAAGCTGGAACATCTGAAGAATAACTATTTTGGAGCAAACATTTAGGTTAAGCATGTACATGCATAGGCAACGGAAATATAATCAACACTCGAAAAATGACGCGAATACACTTTGACATATGTACGGCGTAACTGATTTTATTTTTAATATTATCATCCACTTTTCTAAAAATCGATTTTTTCTAAATTTCCAAAAGCGTCTGGAGTGAACACGAAGCGTTTACCCGGCTTTGGAAAATAATGGAAAGACACGTCGTCTTTATTTAAACGACTTTGACAGCCAGGAACGTAGCAAAGAGAAGTCTACCTTTCGATTTCACTGGTGGTTTTAAGAATTCGGACGTCATTTTGCGAAAAAAATTAATTATTATGTGCACTCTCCTATTCTAATGCATTGCTAAGCTCCAACACTGCAATCTAAAACTAGTTTGTTTTTTCGCCGCCAGAGATCATATCGCCATTCGACAGTTCCCAATATGCGTTTACATCTGTTCCTTCGATTGTGGGCGTGGATGCGGCGAGCAGAAGCGAGCAGAATAAATACATATATACATAATTCGCCGCGAAACTCGCAGAATTTTATTAACTGCTGGATGCCTACAATTGAGACACAGAAAATAAATCCTTATCTTGTTTCGAGTGGGGAAAAGCCTCGGCTTTAATGTAGGGGAAGGCGCCCACTGTCGAGTACGTCCACTATCGAGTGTCGACTGTAGTCGATGACGTAGAGGGAAACGCCAGTTGCGCTATGCGTAGCTACCATGGCCAATATGATAGTGAAATACGCGAGATTAAACATATTTCTAGTTGGCTTTCGACACCTCATTGAGCCACTGTCAATATAAAGACGGCTTCAGAGTCAAAGAATTCGATTCGAACGTCGTTTCTCCTCGTATCTGTCTCTCTTCGATGACGCGAGAAAACCGTGTCCTCCGGGACGAGGCCGCCAACGAATTGGCGCGCCGCGCGAACATACTTCAGGCTCAAGGGCTGCACCCCCCGCAAAGTAATACACGGTTACGCGCGAAGCAGCTGCCGCCCGGTTGCGCAATGCTTCGCGAAATCGCACGGGCTCGTAAAAGTTCGGTTCGGGCGCAGCATATGTGCATAGGTGCAGGAGCTGTATACGACCTGAGCGATCCGCACGTGCCGAAAGTGTATAGCCGCCGGTAGACGATGGAACGAGTGGATGCCTCTACCCCGCGTTCGATATACCGGAGAGCTTTTGGACCGGGAAAAAGCGAGATCCCGTGAAACGCCCGCTCTAACGCGAGAATAACCATTTCTCCGCTGAAGCTCTCACCTCGGATCTTACACCGACGATAATTACAACGGAAATCCGCCCGCAGTCCAATAGAGGGCTCGCCGCACGATTGGCGAGGGTCGGTGAGAGCACGCTCGCGCCGTATGTATGTGCTCTGTGGCGATCGTTATCGCTCGCCCGACGAGAAGCGGTCTAAAAAGGAACCCTGACCTTCGCGAGCCACCCCCGCCGCCCAGTCGCGGCGCGGGTTGGCCAAGACGCGCGAGCAGCCAACGGTCGATGGGCCAGGGCGCGCGGTCCGGACCGCGTAACGAGATTCAGACGAAGATAGCGGCGAGCCGCCACATATCTGTGGTAGTAGCCGGCACGCGGCGGCGCTCTTCCGGTTGAATCGTGCGTATACGAGTAGATTGCTATCATCGCGGAACGATTGCGTCTCGTGGTGCACACGTCGGATTGAGCCCGGACTCGGGGGTGCGTGACGAAAGGGAGGATATAATTGTTCGGCTTCCGCTTAATTTGCGTCGCGAGTATAGAATTTCACGAGGAAAAGAAGCGGCTCGTATTCTTAACACAATATCATTTATGGACGGCTGCTTTCACGATAGGAAGGAGTCCTTGGAGTCAGTAGGGAATTCTGATTTGTAGCCCGTTAGAGCCAATTTTTCTCCAATTGTAAGAATCCGATACAGTTCCTCATTTTCCAACCAATGATGTTTAAGGAAAATTATCACTGGAGTGGAACACTTTTTTCACTACTTTCTCTGCAATTATCCTCTCTCGTGTAATGAAATAATTTTTTTGTCACTCAGTGTCAAATACTCGGTTTCATGGGCGTCCTCGACGCATGTGAAATCATCTTTCACACACCAATTCCTGAAAAGTTGCGCGGTGCGTGAAATAACCTGCGCAGTGCGTGAAATCGTCAATCTCGTGTTTGACACTTAGTGACAAAAAATAGAATTCGTTATTCGGTTGTTTCGCGCCGTTCTAACGAGTGTGATTGCCGTACTCGCTTCGCTCGTGCGGCAAACTTCACTCTCGTTAGAAACAGCGCTTCACGCCCTAATAACGAAAATAACTATTTCTCGAAACCTATGTCGTAATACGTTTCTAAAACTAGAAACGGCTATGGGCGCGACTCGAATGAATTAAAATGTTATTGTCATAACAACATGGCCGCCGTTGTCTGCCGAGTTGTCCGCTAGCAGTAATTTTTGATGTGTAAACATCTATCCTATGGCTCTACGGTGGGACCTTCCTGGGAAATCGAGCGTCAGACGTAAGCCGTGTACATGTGACTGCGTCAGTGTGTGTGTGGCGCTACTGCGCATACTATTCGCGCAAGCTGGATTATCTCAACGGGAAAACATTTTAGAGAAAAACGTTTAATACAAAACTTTAAGGATTTTCCCGTGGCTACCCAGTGGTCGTATTGGATTTGACCTTGACCGTGACCTTTAAGGTAATATCAAATGCTTTCCTAAACCGTTCATCCGATTGCGATGAAACTTTGGGGAATGGTTGGACGCATGCCCGCGAAGGTTTCTGAGTTAGTAAATCTTATACAGGGTGTTCAAAAAGTACCGGTACTGATGATTATTATGCCTTCCTAAACCGTTCATCCGATTGCGATGAAAAGTTAAGGAATGGTTGGACGCATACCCGCGAAGGTTTCTGAGTTAGTAAATCTTATACAGGGTGTTCAAAAAGTACCGATACGGATGATTATTATGCCTTCCTAAACCGTTCATCCGATTGCGACGAAAATTTGAGGAACAGTTGGACGCATATCCGCGAAGGTTTGAGTTAGTAAATCTTATACAGGGTGTTCAAAAAGTCGAACTATACTTGACCTAAATTTGACCTCCGTTGACAATAAAGGTAACATGAAAAAAATGGCCAAGGACACATTTGAACGTGAAAAAAAATTAATTTGACCTTGATATAACCTTGAAGGTCATGGTCAAGGTCAAATCCAATATGACCATTGCGTAGCCCGGGAAAAATACTAAAAGTTTTGTATTAAAAATGTATTTAAACAATGGTGGACGGACAAAATCAATCCACAATCTACCCGTGCGAAGCCGGGACGGGCTGCTAGTAAGTTATAAATCTAATATAATAATAATAAATATTTTATTATAGAAAAAATTAAACTTCTTTATGTCGAACTGCGACGTCATATTCCCCAATTAAACTCGGACCGCAGATAATTGTAAGATGTTTACACATCCTCCGTGAGTACAACGGCACTCACACCTTTTTTTATTTTCCGATTTCGTTGCCATTACATGGTGGTTATGAATTTCTTTAAATAATTGGGACTTATAGAAAGAGAATTCACTTGATGATTTTTCGTTTTAATTACGGCCAAAGTAGTCAAGAAAATTCCAGTAACCCTATGCATAGTTCCAAATTCACCAAGAGGGTGCGCAATATGACTTCCAAGAAACTAAGATGGGTCTGTCAGTATTAGGGACTTTGAAAATCCATCATAGAAACTTTTCGAGTGACATTTATGAATGATTTCGCTATCGGTAAAATAGCGAACTTCATTGGCATAGTAATGACTGAAGAGCTTAATATGATCCCTGAAAATGATGACTATGCAAATCAGAAAAATGCCTATTAAGTAACGTGGAGCACTTGCGCGGACGGTCTAACACAAAATATTTACTACATGTCAAGAAAATGTTCCGTTACTATATCCGTTACGCACTGACAAATAACTTGATCTAAGAAGAAGACACTGCATTGAAATGCATTGATCAATCGATAGTGCATAACGGACCACATACCGGTAATTACCTCGTATTCTCCGTAAACGCAAAATCAATTAAGATCGCCATGTTCAAGAGTTATATATAAAAAGTAAAAGGCATCATTTGAAATGAAATTATTGTAAATCAAGTGACTACAAAATTCGACTAAAAAAATTTATAAAAAAATTTTAATAAAAAAGAACTTGCCGCGTTTAAGTGTTCATATTTTGTCCACTATACCGAATAATTGGTAGTGCTTGGACGGTGTTAGAGTGATTCATAAATTGCACTGCCGAAGTCAAATTCAGAGAAATTCAGAAGGCCCCCGTCTGTTCGGTTTCTCGTACGACATTCGGTATACTGGTGGTATCATATAAGTGTATGAATTTATTTGAAATCATAAGTGCATAAACATCGAGTATAATTCTGTGTCAGAATTTTTTATTTTGAAGGGAAAAAACGCGGCAAGTTCTTTTTTATTAAAATTTTTTTATAAATTTTTTAAGTCGAATTTTGTAGTCACTTGATTTACAATAATTTCCCTTTCAAATGATGCCTTTTACTTTTTATATATAACTCTTGAACATGGCGATCTTAATTGATTTCAAATCTTTTTTGGAGAGAACTGGCAACGATCAATGATTGTGACTAATCGTAGACAAATTATTCCTGCGATGATGTTCCAGTTGCACAC
Source organism: Xiphydria camelus (assembly GCA_963678675.1). Classification (NCBI taxonomy): domain Eukaryota; kingdom Metazoa; phylum Arthropoda; class Insecta; order Hymenoptera; family Xiphydriidae; genus Xiphydria; species Xiphydria camelus. Next base: position 31,156,525 of record OY783193.1, read on the forward strand.
CAATTGCCTTTTAGTTTTAATAGACGAACTTGTCTACGACGAGTCTCTATTATCGATCGCTGCCTCCTACCACGAACAGTTCATAAAAGGTGATTACCTTGAAAGAAGTAAAAGTTATTTAACGCTGGAATAGTTGAATGAAACGAGAAGCGCGTATTGCAATTAATGTACCGTAGGTAATAGGCGCTCGGTGACAAGCCTGACATTCTCCGATGTCCATCGAGTCATCTTTTTACGGACAGGACACGAGCTAGATCCTCTTCGCTTGCACCTGTACGAAATGACATATCAGAAAATCGTGAGTTCACGAAAATCTTTTAACCTACTCGTTCTCCAGTAATATTTACAATTAATATACCTGGAAGTTGAAGCAACAGGATTGCCTTTGGTCCAATATTGAAAATAAATCTTCTCAAGGCTGAATACGACTTGGGCATGTTTCAGCGTACAATTAGCTAGATCCAGCTCGACGAATGAATTATTGTGACAGTGCTCGGTGAATGTGACAGACGCTCTGACAGCTAGCTATTATCAAATCGTTTGGATTTTTTTTTAATAATCAATATAGTGCACGGAAGCAGTGTCATTTTTCTATGGTTGCTGGTGCATGAAAAGCAGGAAAGGAGACATCTGTATCTCGGAAGAAGTGGCATCAGATAAGTTACTTCCTAACTGACTGTCTTAACCTCATTTTCATCCCTTATACAGAACAAATATCTTTGTGGTTATTCTATTTTTTGTTTTCAGCGCCATATGAGAACGGGACAGATTGATGGAAATTTGATTTTTCTTCACAGTCAAAAATCAACCTAGGTAGAAAAGAATTCTCTAGAATTGCGGTACAATGCCACGGTATGAATATCAGGTTCTACCGACATGACATGCTTCGACAAGGTCTGTATCAACTTTAGCGGTATATTGGGGGCACTGCACTAATCCTGTGGCACATTTTTCTATCTGGGAAAGCATATTATTATGGTAGTACAGCTGTACAGCGTTCCGATAATATATAATTGGAACTTTTGATAATACGAAAGGGGGAATATATCGATAAAGAAAAGATAATAAAATAATTACTTCATTATTGTGCTGTACAGCTGTACTACCATAATAATATGCTTTCCCAGATAGAAAAATGTGCCACAGGATTAGTGCAGTGCCCCCAATATACCGCTAAAGTTGATACAGACCTTGTCGAAGCATGTCATGTCGGTAGAACCTGATATTCATACCGTGGCATTGTACCGCAATTCTAGAGAATTCTTTTCTACCTAGGTTGATTTTTGACTGTGAAGAAAAATCAAATTTCCATCAATCTGTCCCGTTCTCATATGGCGCTGAAAACAAAAAATAGAATAACCACAAAGATATTTGTTCTGTATAAGGGATGAAAATGAGGTTAAGACAGTCAGTTAGGAAGTAACTTATCTGATGCCACTTCTTCCGAGATACAGATGTCTCCTTTCCTGCTCTTCATGCACCAGCAACCAGAGAAAAATGACACTGCTTCCGTGCACTGTCTTGATTATTAAAAAAAAATCTAAACGATTTGATAATAGCTAGCTCTCAGAGCGTCTGTCACATTCACCACTATTGAGATTCACTACTCCGATTACACTGAATTTGTACTTTTTATTAACAAGCGCGTCCGAGGATCGAAAAAATGCGAGGGAAATCGTTTCGCGAATGGAAATATTTTTAAATTTTGAAAAACAACTAAACATTCAAGGAATATATTTTCTCACACACTCTCACATACATTTTTGATGGCTTGTGCGTGTGGCCGCATCTGTGTACACATTTCCGACCATGGCCGAATACCGCCGAAGACAGGCAGAATTTTTGTGACATTTTTACATATATATATCGCCCGAGAAATCGGATTCTCGACTTTAATGGGGCGAGGGGCGTGGCTTCGCGTTGCTAAGGAAAAATCTCTGTTAATATGTAACTTACAACATTTACTCTGGTCTCTATCGATAGAGAATAGTCGATTTATATGGCGTAACTAAGCATAGTTTTGGTTATAACCGTATATTTATTGAGAAAATTCGATGTTAAAATGGAGGGGTGAAGGGGGCAGACATTTTTCCTGTAAAGATACACGGGTGCTTGCGGCGACAGCGCTGGCGGCGTCGTTCTGACGACTTGAATGAACATGCCGCGAGACACTACCGTGTCTCTTGATATGTCTAATGTAATGAAAAGTATCTGTCTATCAAATCAATTTCAAATCTCGTCAGCTATGATAGTTGTCAGTAAGAATCGCCTCCGATTTTAATAACTTACTAATATCATAAATGTTCAATCACAATACTTCATTATAAATTATAAAAAAATAAAAACCGACTTTAAAAAACAACAAGCACCAAAAAGGCAAAAATAATTTAATTTATTACATATGCACTTAAGTGTTAGACATCTATTAACCCTCTAACAGGCCAATTTTTATTTTATCTAAAAAAATTACTGCCTGTGGCGCGTAGAAATAGCGGCGCAGGCAGATAAGTTCACACTAAAGGCGGGATTGCCGCTGTATGTCCAAAATATTTCATAGGAATCTGTAAATGAGATTTGAATAAAGCCTGCCTTAAGGCGGGTATGCCGGCTAGAGGGTTAAATTACTCAGATAAAATAAATGAGATATCCTTTATTTTTGAGATAGGGGAAATATGGGGAATACCGACCACTTAATGAAAATATTTAGTATATACCAAACCAGCTAGAATTTAACCTTTAGAGGACGGGGATTTTTTTTAAATAGTTTGTGTTCCCAGGGTGGTCCTTAAAGGGACCACCCCCGTCCTCTAATGGTTAAAGCTTGTTTTATGTAAAATGTAACAAAATACAATTAGGGAAGAATAAGAGACAGCGGTAACATGGAAATAAAATAAAATAAAATATTGATTTCATAAAATAGAATAAATGCAAATGGTCGGTATTACCCTACCCATTCGGGCAATATCTACCATAAAAGCTTTTACAAAATGTCCCTTAACCTTTATGTGACTGAGAAGGTACCCGGGTAACTTTTGTATTTTTAGACAGTGTTCATTTGCGTATTAAGAGCCGTTGTACGTGGTGGTTCTGCGAGATCTCTAAACTAGCTATTTAGTGTATTATGTAACATTTTTTGGTCACTGCAATTATTAATTTAGCGAGAAATTATTATTTGAAATGTTTACACCCTCTAATGACGGTTTAGGTACCGGGGTACTTTTACGTATTTTCCACAGAATTAATAATATTGCGGTATAAAAAACAACGAAAACGTTTTCATATTATTTTTATTGGCCAATAAGTATATAATATAAAAATAATATATAAATTATTGCAAAAGTCTAATCAGCCTGTAGGTTACAAGTTTCGCAAACGGTCTTGCTCACAGGATGTTCATTGCAAACTGGCTTTATGCAAGAAGTGCACGACTTTCTGGTTTTGCGTTGTCTGTGGCGCAACTCTAGACGTAAGTAGCAACTTCCAACAACGGGAATACGTCCAGATGAATCACGGGGTGCTGATCCTTGTTTACTTCGGCAGCTTGCATTATTTGATGACCAAGTACCATTTCTAAGGAATTGGTACTTGGCCATCAATATCTGCCATCTTGAAACAAACGATAAACAGTAAATTTCAACTTGTTACGACCACTCTCTCTCAACTTATTTACGCGACAACGTAAAACGCACTACTGACTCCCGCACAGTTCGCCGTTAGAATTTTTCAGACGGGTCTAAGGTTGTCTACGTAACTTTCAGTGCGTGGAGCACTGCGCAAGATTGAGATCAGCGGCGTGCATCAAAATTTATAATAAATTTGTGTTTTCAACTACAAATACATTTCCCACTATATTTATGGCAAATACAAACTCTTTAAGTAGCTACTTTCAACTTAAATCATAGTTGGTACCCAGGTCAATATAGGTCAAAGAGAATTATCAAAATCAGTTCAGATTTGACGGAAATATGAATTTAACATACCCGAAAAAATCGAGTCGAATCGAGAACCTCCTCCTGTTTTCGGCATGTAATCGATCATGCTAAATTGTTTACAACATATTTCGCTCCATAAGAATTATCAGGAATTAGATGAGAGTGGTTCGCAAGATCTTTAAATGTTGCCAATCGCAACAATCTTGACAGACCTGCTTTAAGAAAGGTTTTCTTAGTCCTAGAGAGTTTGATCACCCCCGATCATCATGATAGATAATAATAATAATGAAAAGTCATTTAAGTGTCCAGTACAAGGACACTTATCGGACACGGCCTCAAAAATCCTTCAAACTTTGGAGCCAATACGTAATAAATTCTATTCGCCTCTCGATAACTCAATCGATCGCCGATAGCAACGAGCAACACCTCCAACGCGAAATTGGAACCGACGATAAAAGCATCGGGGATTCAGTTTCGAGATGCACGCGCGCGCGCTTCTTCGCGATCTCCTTTCTATCCCAACCCCGCGGGGAAAATTGGATGGCACCCCGTACGGGAGAGTATCGTCTCGCGCGCGGATGTACGGTTCGCGCGCCGCTGTAGGACACCGAGTCAACGTTGCGGGGGGTGGAGCGCGAGGTAATCGCGCCCTATCATCGCCCGAAACCGAGGAAGATGCGCGCGCGTGCACAAGCTACAACTTTTCCCATCAGCGAAGCCGCGGCGAGCTTCGAGCTTGTCGCGAGCGAAGCTCGAGACGCGTTACGCCAGATGCTGCCCATCGCGAGGCGCACCTGCGACGCTCGCCCTGCGAAAATCGTCGCTTTCGCGTGAGGCCTGCCCCCCGCGAGTAGAGGCAATTTGGACCAACGCTCCACGTTGTTACTCCATTGTATCGTGGGGTTATAGCGAGTGTACCATTATTAGAGAATTCGATTATTTGAAATTTACTCTAAATTGGAACTTTTTCCTCTTCATCTTCCTACTGAATAAATATCGTTTTCCTCTGTAGGGGTAAGGAGCCCGGCTGTTGCCTCCCCCCTCGGTATTTGATCTTCTTTGGTAAAAAATCCATTGGGTAGAAAGCAATAGAGATATAACAATAACTGAAAATTTCGTCTGCTTATACGACTAATAAATACCCTCGTTACCGCGCGCGCGTTACACATATAATACTTTTGCAACCATGTAGCACCTTCCATCATTCTAATATACCCAAATAAATAAATGTATATAAATTGTATATATAAAAAGTTTTTATCTAATACGTTAATTACGAAAATGAATATACTCCGTTATGGAATTTTTAAGGACAGTTTCATAAGGAAATATATTAATTTCCATCATTATATATGTATTGGAGGAAAGCTTTATATAAAAGTATATTAAAAATACACTTTTTTTACAGTGTGTACCCAGAGAGACAAATGTGCATAAATTGTACAGCAGCTTTAGATATTATTAACTCAACAAATGCATCAAGGTTGTACACTTATGAGTCATTATTTAGCAAATATGTTTGGGCCATTAAAGAATTTTAAAATAATACAAATAAAATGCAAAACGTGTATTTTCAATCACATAATAATATAAATTTAACGATTTATTTAAGGATAGTTATTTCTTTAAACTCATGCGGCAAAAGAAACAAACTTTAGAACAATCAGTTATTGTAATTTGTACGAGCATAGTGATGATCATATTGTATATTATACCTAAGTTTATCTGAGTAGCTATGGTAGGCACGTATTAGCTCATCAAATACACCAACGATGTGCGCTTTATGAGTCATAATTGACCAAGCATATTTCTGACATTAAATGATTTCAAAATAATACAAATAAAATGCTGAACATGTATCCAATATAAATACGATTTTTCATAAATATATTAATTTGAATCGCTTTATAATATAAATTTAATAATTTATTTAAGAAGTTATCTTTTCAAATTCATGTAGCAAAAGAAATGTAAACTTATAAGAATCAATTTGTATAGCTTATATGAACGTTTTAGTCGTGACAATTATACAAGCCCGAGCGACACATTTTAGTCAAAATTTAGTCAAAATGACATCAAACGTCTTTCAAAAATGACAGAGTAATGATAAAACCTCAGTATTTTATCATTTCTTAAAGACGTTTGGTTTTGTTTTTGACAAAAAAAAATGACATCATTTAGTGAGTGACATTATTTTGACTGAAGTGTGTTGCACGGGAGTTTATCTGGATATAAATAAGTATCCTCGCGTCATCTTTGCGTGTCAAGTTTTACCGAAACGGTAAAATTCCAGTCCCGCTTCGAACGCGTTTCGTAAAGAATTTAATTCGCCGCCGAGTAATGCCCCCCCTCCGAATCAAGTCACCGGATCGCGCCATCGATCTTACTTCGGCGCAACGGCTCTCGCTCGTCCGGAACTAGACTCCTCCGCGATCCGCTTTATGCGCTAAATCGCCTTTCCCGATCTTCTCTTCATTCACCCCGCCCCCTTCGTCGCCCCCTCCGAGTATTGTTGTTCTTGACTAACAATTTTCATTAGATAAGGTTGACGGCAACTTCGAAGGCACTTATCGTTTAAACCAACTTGGGTTATTACTGCAGGGTAGTTACAAGAATAATAGGGAATCTCCTAATCTCCCCCTAATACCTCTCTCTCACACACACAGCCCTGCTCGAACTTTGAAACTCGTTCCCGTCGCGCCCGCGTCACACCCCGCCGTCACAAGCAAACAGATTTAAAAAACGCTCGGCAGCCGTTACGACACGATCACACGTCACGGAACTATGTGCGGACCATGACTCTCTCGCAGGAGGGGCAGCCCGCTCGAAATTCGGCATTCGAATGAAGAGAAAGTGAGAGCAGTATGCGTAGGGTGGGATCAGCAGATCATACCGCTCCGCAACAGTTGTGGATCAGCTCAGTAAAAATCTGCCGAACGCGCATGCTACCGAGCGCTCCAAGTGTGCGTAAGTGGTAGCGGTCGCCATGTTTTGTAGCGAAGAAAAGTTACGCTCCAGCGCGCTCCCGCTCACTTCCATCGGAAAAAGTTTTGGCGCATTTTATGAATGATGTCGAGCGGTGTGAACCAATGTGTCGAATTCCGTCTCTCGTGCGACGGAAAATTTTATAATTTATGTATTATTAGGAAAACAGATTACATTTTCTTGCCACCGGCAATTGGAAAACAATCTGTTACCATATCAGTACCTAAACAGTATTAACTCCATTTTTTTCGAAACGCGTATTATTTCCTCATTCTGCTATTTTCAATGTAAAATAACTGAATGAGGAAATAATACGTTTTTAAAAAAAAAAATGGTGTTAATACTGTTTAGCTCTGTGAGGGACTGATATAAACAACACAACAACACAATATTTTGTAACCAGAGATAACACTGGTCAACAGTAATTTTGTTACTCGAACCAAACTAGGTGATTCTTATAGATTTATGTACGCTAAAAATGATTCTAACTCTCAAATTTGCGTACCACACGTCAGGATTTTGAAATACTTGAAGTTAAATATACGAAAACGGGCTATTTTGGCCGTATTCACAGGTCTATTACAATGAAACTGAACAATTTTTCTTAATTGCACTTACAGCATTTGATAGTGTTGTTTTTGAACTTTTCAATATATTCCCAAGTAGCAAAAGATATCTGTCAGACATCTACAAGATGTCTACATGTCTAGAAAATTACATCTATATTTGGTATAAACATGGTTGAAATCTAGATATAGATAGCGCGTAGATGTCTGACAGATATCCTAAATTGACAAGAATCGGTATTCTGTGGTAAATATAATAATTTCCTAAAATATAAAATTAATAGTATTTTTTTTAAAAAGAATTACAAAGCTCTAGAGGGTCGTCTCGTTTTCTAGTAAAATGGTAGCTGCTAATTCGTTTTAAAGTTTTTTATTAAAGAACGAGAAGACTAATATAGAGCTTTATAATTAAGTTTGTTTAATAATATTAACTCTTAATTTTAAACAATCATTATATTTACTATAGAATATCGATTCTTGTCCACTAAGGATATCTGTCAGACATCTACACGCTTTCTGTATCCACATTTATACCAGAACAATTTTATACAGCCAAATTTCAGTACGACAAGTCGATCGTTTAAGTCCACCGCGCTACGCGCCTAAATGTATCGCAGGCCACGGCCGAAACTTGTCAGCAGAACAGAGAGCGCTACTTCAGAGCGTACTGAGCGGTAGCGGTTTATGCTCGATCTGCTGAGCGCAACCATTATCACCGGTGGGGTGAAGGGCGCGAAAACGGATGAGAATTCGCAGTGACCGGAGTGCGTGGTCGCTGTATATATAGCAGGGCGAAGTATATAAGGGTGCAACGGCGGTGACGGCGACGGAGCCGAGCTCGGACTATTTGAACAATTCGGTCCGTCGCGTCGCGACTGGGAGAAAAGCCGCGGAACACCCCTTCGCTCCCTCTTCAGGACGTGCCTCTCGGGTGAAATTAAATTCTCGCGAATATAGAAAAACAAAAATCTGAATGGACGTGAGAATGCCATTAAGGAGAGATCGATTTCTCCGCTCGCCGCGGAAATTCTTGAGAACCGCACGATGGACTTGGCTCCCGATCGCTGGTTGAAATTGCCAAGGCTCGATTGCACATCGTATCTTCCTAGTTTTGGCAGGGATATCGTTAAATTTCGATGCGACAATTTCTCGTTAAACTCCGAATCCCAATCGAGAATCGGATAAGAACCGACAGCAAAATTCCATAACCGAGATATTATATTATGTTCGCGTAATAGACTAAGAGCTAGCAACGTCATGAAAAAGTTAATTTTAGTTCGGCTGGTTTTTTGATATTTCCTTTCTTATTGAAGTTAGGTAGGGATGCGGTAGGTCTGGCACCTGGGAGTGATTGCGTTTACTTCTGCGCATCCCTTCTGTACAAGTAAAAAATAGGGTAAAATATAGGATTATCTCGAAATTGATTGAAAAGTTTAGATAAAAAGTGTTTATCTATATTTTTACTGTAAAAAAGTTGCTACGCATTTTTCACATATCTCCACTGCGTTTCGAGATAATCGAATTCAAATTTAAACAGAGACTGCGGCATCTGTCCCACTTTTACCCTAGGCATTTTGAAACCATTTTAAGATAAATTTTTTTTTCATAATTTTGTATGTCTTTTTAGTAATAGAAATTTATAATTGCCAGACAGTTTTGTTGTTGCTAACAGTGCGCCAGATCCAATTTTAGTTATTAAAAATAATAATTTTCAAACCATTTTAGTATAGCTCAAATTTTAACATAATATAGTTCTGTAATCAACGAATACACTATTAATTAGCCACATGGAAATTCCGTTGTTTAATTAGGAATCAGACCAATTTAAGTGTCGGGGAGAATAGGTGAGTTAGAAGAGTGCGGCAGCATATTCGTTGGTTGCGGGAGAGAGATAACTGTACAGAAGGGATGCGCAGAAGTAAACGCAACCGCTCCCAGGTGCCAGACCTACCGCATCCCTACCTAACTTCAATAAGACATGAAATATCAAAAAACCAGCCGACCTAAAATTCATTCTCGAAAACGTTGCTAGCTCTCGGTCTATAACCACCGATCTTCACTTGATGCTTTTACAAGGGGAAGTGCTGGCAACATAGAGCGAAGGCTCGTGTATTCCCCCCATCCCCCCACCGTGGGAATTTCTGACTCGCATATTTTTTTGTTGATATTGCCATGTAGTTTAAGGTTTTAGTTGTTTGCCTTTTGTCAATTACAGCATATCTCGGAAAAACATGGATAACCACGGAAATACGGAGAAAATGACTTTTTACAAAAAAAATCTTTATTTTTTGCTCCTGATATTTCCATTTAACTTTTATTAATAATTGATTTTTGTTTCACGTATGCATCACTCATTTTAATGAAAACAAATCAGATAATATTCTCCGATCATTTTCCGTTCAATTATTTCAAAAAATTCGTGAGTGTGTTGAAGTGCGACTGAAGGAATTCACTGAAAGTATTAGACTTGAAACTGTGTGTAGACAAGTGCCAGTAGATCTCAATGTAGATAATGATTTTTACCATCGCTGGTGTTACCAAAAGTTTACGAACATATCAAAAGTTACAAAACGTATGCGGCCATCGGGCAATGAAAGCGACCTATCAACATCCAACCAAAGCCGCAGATCAGCTCCTACAGGAAATCTATTTCCGAGCGAGAGCTGCATTTTTTGCCACAAGAATCGAAAATGGATTTCTTCGAAAAGAAAAGTACGAGTTGCCTACCAAATATATTACTGGTTGTCCATTATAAAAACTACAGAAGCGAAAGCAGATGATAAATTGTTATGTGAACTCAAAGATGTAGATTTTATAGCTCGTGAGGTGCACTATCATAATCACTGTCATAAGGAATACACAAGACATCCTGATAGGTGACCCCATGCCGCTCCAGAAAGTCAGCCACTTGCACAGTAAAAGGCGCACAAACAAGCATTTGAACATTTAAAGAACTATGTTCAAGAAAGTATCATTGTTGCCGGTAATGTTGAACGCATGACAATCCTGCGTGAGAGGTATTTGTTATTCATGATGGAACATTCACCACAATTTTATAATGAAAACTATAAAACTGACAAATTAAAAGAAAAATTAATAAACCATTTTGATAATCATATGTCATTTTGGCAGCCAAACTACAGAAGTGAACTTGTGTATTCGTCATGGATACAACGAGGACAAGCCGTAGGAGCTGCATTTGAAGTTGCTTCATCAGATATGCGAAGAATACAAGAGGCTGCAATGATTTTGAGACGGCATGTCCAGCAGGAATATGAAAATTCACCTGCAATGCCTTGGCCTCCTTCAGCCGAATACTTGGCATCAGATGAAACGAAGGCTCCCAATTTACTATGTGAATTTCTTTCGTGTGTAACAAGCGGGAAACCACTGCAAGCTGCGAATGACAAAGTTGAACGCATAGTGAAATCCTTTGCACAGGATTTATGCTATAGCATTACTAATGGTAAATGGAAAATGGCGAAGCATTAGAGTTTAGGAATGACTATAAGGCACCTTACAGGACGTGCAGAACTGGTAACGTTGGTGAATAGATATGGTCATTGTGTGTCATACTCACACTTGCTTGAGTTACAGACTGCTATGTGCAACAAAATAAAGTACAATGATGAACTTCTTCCTTTAAATATATCTATAACATTCTGTTGTACTTGTGTTGGGATAATTTCGAACTAAATGAAGAAACTCCATCAGGTAGTGGGAGAACTCATTCAATACATGGGATTATGATTCAAAAAAGAAGCACAAAATAATATTTATAAACATACCTTTTTCAACAAAAAATTTTAATGAAATGGGAATGAATTGAAAAAGAGTAGTTTTCTCCGTATTTCCGTAGTTTTTCATGTTTTTCCGGGATATGCTTGTAATTGACAAGGGGCAAACAACTAAAACCTTAAATTAGATGGCAATACCAAGAAAAAAATATGTGAGTCAGAAATTCCTACGGGGGGGGGGGGGGGGCGGTTTCATAATGGTAGCTCATGGTCTAACATGGATATGCCAAGTTAGGAGGCCATACAAGTAATGAAAGAAGAAGGTAAGCTAGGAGAGTTTTACGCCACCCAGAGTAGATAGGTAGTGATAGCTGGGCGAAAACTCGAATTCAACACTGGATGGTGTCATCGGCTGTATACGTGATGGTAATATACTTCCAGCAGCTATGTAAATAATTTCTATCTGGAATCTCTCTCGGCTGCTATATGTAAATAGTTAGTTCTAGCCGCTACGTAAAGAATTTCAGCCTAGAGAGGTGCCGCTGTGTAAACAATTCTAATTACTACGTAAACATTTCCCAAAAGTCTACGTAAACAATTCTTGTCTATACAGGTGCTAGTGTGTAAAAAAACGCGTGGCCGCCACACGCGAAAGAAGTGAAACTTCGATATTGATGGGTAGAAAATAAAACTAAACAAGTAATTAACAATAGTAATACCAAGACATTTTAAGATAATGTAGTTCAGATATGGTTTTAAAAACAATAATACTACCATGACATTTTTATTATGCCATGGTATTACTATTGTTAATTACTTGTTTAGTTTTCTTTTCTACCCATCAGTATCGAAGTTTCACTTCTTCCACGTGTGACGGCCACGCGTTTTGTTTTTTTAACACGCAATTATTTCCCTCGGCAGAGACACTCTCCCGATGCGTGATTTCGCGCATTTGGCTGCCAAGTGGCACGTGCGAATATTAAGCCACGTTCGGGCTTCTGTCGGTAAATTTGAGCCGCGTCAAAGGAGCTTCGAAATATAGCGGTATCTATTACCGTTGGCACTGCAGAAAATGACTCATTTTGACCTGTCCCATACCGCCCGCCTCGCCGTTACAACCGATTTTGAAGCGACAAAATATGCACATACATACGGTTGCGGGGGTATGTTTCGGCGAATCTAGGCTACCTGAAGGGTTAATTGCCGGACGAGTCGTAATGAACCCCTTACCACAATACCCATTGTAATAGATACCGCTATACTTTGAATATTAAATCAGTTTTGTAAAGGGGAGAAATGACGAATTCAATACATGACCGATCCGGAAAATGTAACACCTGGGTTTAGGCACGGGCCTCGGAAAATACCCAGTGTCATCTCTTGTTCCATGTCATCCTCCCCCAGCCATGTATTTCTTTAATATTATTCTCAGAGTGAAGTTCAAAATAAAATTGCAAATACAAATTATGAATATGAGATAAGAAAAAAGAATTCCATTTTTTAAAAATATCACTTGATAAAATCGAATAGTTATGCCATTGCACGCCTATGTAAATCCCTACTTAAATGCCAAATTCTTTTTATTTAATTTACTATGTGGTTTTTGATATGATAATCTACAAATAGAATGATAACAAACTTTCTTTGCTACAAAATCAGTATCTACATTGTTTGTTAACAAGGTAAACAAGGTATAGTCTTTTAAAATGGAAACGTATAGTGCTTTATTTTATTTTCAAATGATTTTGTACAACGCGAAATTAAAGCAATTCTAGTTTTACCTTTATACCGATATACTTTATCACAGAAAATACAAGTTTTCTTTAAAATACATGTACTTTTATTCCTAATAATATTTTTCTGTTGAGATCTTCTTATCTTTGGTAAGATTAGGCCTGCAGTCTAATTTTGGCCGATGAACTACTACCCACGTTCAGTTTTAACAATCAACAGGCCGCCGGCCGGCAGCGACATGTCATTTAAGTTTGCATTTAACCTATGTAGCGGAAAGCGGCCGGCCGGCCGACTGAACGTGGATAGGCCCCTTAAGGAAGGTCCTCAGTTGAATTTAAGGGAAAGGAGTGGGGGTAAACTTCAAAGGTACCGACAGTCAGCTGCAACTTATAGAAACAAAATTTTAACTTTAAAAAATGCAATGATTCTTACGGAACACCTTTTGAAATAGTTTCTTTCGATTATCACAGGCACACCAAAAAAAAGTTCCTGTTCCCGGAACCAGACCAGTATATCTTTATGTTTTTGAGGTCGCTGAATCCGAATCCGGTATCCGTTTGTCTCCATCACGTCACGTTCAAGGTTATTTCAAGGGCAAATCCTGGAAAAATAGTCAAATCTATTCAAATTATTATTTCTATATATTCTTGGGGTCGCTGAATCCAAATCCCATGTCCGTTTGATCCGACAAGGTCAAATTCAAGGTTATTTCAAGGTCAAATGTATTTATTCTTCCAAAAATGAATTTTTTTACTGCAAATTCTGAAAGAACGGGAAATTTTACGTCTAGATATGTATCCAATTTTTTTGATAACATAACCCCTAAGGTCATTTCAAGGTCACTATATTATTGTAGGGAAGGTTCATATGACAATTGCAAAAATAAGAAAATGTGTCTTCACGAGAATAAACTAGAACGTCAATATGTTTTCGATGTCACTGAGTTAGAATCCGAGGTTTGTTTGCCGCCAGTATGTCAGGGTCAAGTTCATTTCAAGGTCAAATCCAGCAAAAATGTTCAAATCTTTTCGCATCATCACTCCGTTATATTTTTGGAGTCGCTGGAACGTGCATTTTGTATTTCACTCTGCTACTTCTTCATCGTTTCGCCTTCTTTTATAACGTACTCGTTTATTCTCAAGAGATCTGTGCAAAGGATTTCTCTTCCGTTTTTTTCCTTTTTCCGCGCTTTCTCTGCAACATCCAACAGAAATCTGTCATCATGTTTTCATCCCATCTACCCTGAAATCTTCGTTCTACATCTTTAAAATTTTGGTGGAAACGTTCTCCTTGTTCTTCACTGAAATTGCCAACGAACTTGTAGTGATAGACTCTACAGTCGTCAAGTTTTCCACCAATGCAGAGCTGCGATCGCTTGATGACGACGATTGCGGGCTCGCTTGCTTACCCAGACCAACCGCCGATACTGGGGTTCCTTATGAGAACCCCTGTATCGTAACACATTTCCGTGTGCCTGTCATGACGGCTGGGACGCCTTCATCCAGGGATTTTGCCGGAAAAATAAAAAAAGGTGTGAGTGCCGTTGTACTCACGGAGGATGTGTAAACATCTTACAATTATCTGCGGTCCGAGTTTAATTGGGGAATATGACGTCGTAGTTCGACATAAAGAAGTTTAATTTTTTCTATAATAAAATATTTATTATTATTATATTAGATTTATAACTTACTAGCAGCCCGTCCCAGCTTCGCACGGGTAGATTGTGGATTGATTTTGTCCGTCCACCATTGTTTAAATACATTTTTAATACAAAACTTTTAGTATTTTTCCCGGGCTACGCAATGGTCATATTGGATTTGACCTTGACCATGACCTTCAAGGTTATATCAAGGTCAAATTAATTTGTTTTCACGTTCAAATGTGTCCTTGACCATTTTTTTCATGTTACCTTTATTGTCAGCGGAGGTCAAATTTAGGTCAAGTATAGTTCGACTTTTTGAACACCCTGTATAAGATTTACTAACTCAGAAACCTTCGCGGGCATGCGTCCAACCATTCCCCAACTTTTCATCGCAATCGGATGAACGGTTTAGGAAGGCATAATAATCATCAGTACCGGTACTTTTTGAACACCCTGTATAAGATTTACTAACTCAGAAACCTTCGCGGGCATGCGTCTAACCATTCCCCAAAGTTTCATCGCAATCGGATGAACGGTTTAGGAAGGCATTTGATATTACCTTAAAGGTCACGGTCAAGGTCAAACCCAATACGACCACTGGGTAGCCACGGGAAAATCCTTAAAGTTTCTTATTAAACATTTTTCTCTAAAATGTTTTCCCGTTGAGATAATCCAGCTTGCGCGAATAGTATGCGCAGTAGCGCCACACACACACTGACGCAGTCACATGTACACGGCTTACATCTGACGCTCGATTTCCCAGGAAGGTCCCACCGTAGAGCGATAACATAGATGTTTACACATCAAAAACTGTTGCCCGCCGTCACCGCGTGGAGGTACCCTGGGTGCAGGCACACCACACATATTCGCTGTATCAAATTCACAACGATGAGCTCCAATTCACTTGAATTGAGAGATCACGTGACTGGATTTCAAAATTTATTTTGCTGTACGAGAACAGATTTATTCTCGCTCGGAACTGAGTGAGTTGATGCATGCAAAAAAAAACTTGGCAGATCTCCAAACAGACCTCCGCGTCTTTTAAACGTCAAAGACGTGTACCGCTCAACGGATCATTCGGCCATGGACGCCGATCCGCGGTAATGCATTGAAGACACGAGAGAGCTAGGAAACCGCCATAGGCGTCAGCCTTCCGACTGACCGCTCCGTCACGGCCTCTCTTACTACAGACCCGAGCCGGCGCGATCGAAGCTCCGCTATCCACTCCACGCGCGACCCGTCGCCCTATGAGTGGAAACACGTCGACCGGCACTCCCATGGAGGGGGTCAGCTTGGACTTTAGATTAGAACATTTTTGCTAGATTTGACCTTGAAATGACCTTGAGGGTCATGTTATCAACAAAATTGAATATATATCTAGACGTAAAATTTCCCGTTCTTTCAGAATCTGCAGTCAAAAATTCATTTTTGGCAGAATAAATACATTTGACCTTGAAATGACCTTGAATTTGACCTTGTCGGATCAAACGGACATCGGATTTGGATTCAGCGATCTCAAAAATATATAGGAATAATAATTTGAATCGATTTGACTATTTTTCCAGGATTTGACCTTGAAATGACCTTCAACGTGACGTGATGGAGACAAACGGACACCGGATTCGGATTCAGCAACCTCAAAAATGTAAAGATATACTGGTCTGGCTCCGGGAACAGGAGCTTTTTTTTTGTGTGTGCCTGTGTTATCATTTATTTAGATCGATGCAACACGGCTTGGAAAATACACACGTCCATAATTAACAAGTAGTCAAAAATTAGGTTGCTGAGTGGATTAGCTCAAAAAGTAGATAATTCTTTCGTCGCGGAGTTCAACTTGTGCAAGAAAAGTGGGAAAAAGTTATAGCTTCCAAAAAAAAGCAAATACTTCGGTTGAAGTATTCACACATTTTACGACATGATATTTTAAAACCAAGAAGAAGCAACAGTTTTCAATGCGCAACCCCCTAATAAAAGCTACACGTATAACACTGCGCTATACGCGTACAATATATTCTACATTTTCAGTCACTTCACTGTGCAACTATGGATAACTGTCTCATTCAATTTTATTTACTACTAGCAGCCCGTCCCGGCTTCGCACGGGTAGATTGTGGATTGATTTTGGCCGTCATTTGACGAATTTTTAGCAGATATCTATAGGTAGGGAGTAATGCTACGCTAAAAAAAACACATGTACTTAATTTAAATTGGAAAGTATATTTCTTTTATTAATTTATCTTAAGGCCAGCGAATAGACATTGTTTTTTATTTTTTTATTTGGAGTAATCACCCGTACCGGGTAATCAGGGGAACACCCTGCATATGATTTACTAACTCAGAAACCATCGCGGGCATGCGTCCAACCATTCCCCAAAGTTTCATCGCAATCGGATGAACGGTTTAGGAAGGCATAAGAGACATACAGACAGACAAACAAACATTCATTTTTATATACCCGTACATAGATTTTTATTGTCTTTGCCTCTCGACGCATCCCATATCTATTATCTTATCCTACTTATATGAAATAAGAAACCTCTCTCCATAAGGTATGGAGAAATGATAAAACTGGTTAAAAACAACGAGAGGTAAAATAAAACTCACAATTTGTATTATCTTCTTTCAGCTAGTTCAGTACATTCAAAAATATTTAGATTATCTCACGCCATCGAACTAGGTACCATTACGTTTAAGATAGCATATTGGACGGCCTTGGATGGGATAAACAGCGCAAGTCCTTCCTCTAGGACATTTGACACCTTTACAAAGTTTAGGATGATCCAACTGACCAGTGACCATCCAGACTGACAACAGTAGCACGACAAAGGCGAGAAGCTTCATGTTTTAATGGTGTTTGTACCGGAGAATTATGCGACTCACAATAGATTTTGACTTCCCTATTCCCCAATGTCTTATATATATACCTACTGCCTTAAAGACGTCCAACTGTTCATACATTTGAACAGATGGTATGACAGCGACTGTGCACATAGTTAATAGTCGGCAATATTATTATATTCCTATTTAACTAGTAATTCTGCGAACAGTAGAGTTCATTGAAGAACAATCTGAAAAATGTTTAAATAACCTAACTTAACTTAACCTAACCTAACCTAACTCACTCTGATAGTAGTGTAAGCTTTAAGCATAGGTTTTTGAAGTGAAACTTCTTTGCTGAGGGGGAGTCGCAATTTTCCAGCATAAGGAATGACCACATGTACACTCAGGTTTGCCTGTTTTTGTTTCTTCTTCTCGACAACAAATGCTAGTACAATTGCTAAACACACTTCATCCATTAAGTAATGAAACGACATTTCGACTTCCTTTCATGTACTGACAAAAATACTTTCAAAATATACTGACCATCTAAACGCCACGAAAATATTGATGGAATGATTCAATACTTTTAACATCAATACTTACTGACCGTATTACTGATCGTCTAAACGCCGCTTGCTGTAACGGTCGGTTAGGGAGACGGCAGGGGAGAGGTAGAAATGACGTAGCAGTGATGCTACTGAATTCTCGTAACACTGCTTGTGTTTGTTTACTCCTCAGTTTTCATATCGGTATGGTGGCAGTAATCTGATAGAAGATTTAAAAAGAGATGATATCGACATATTGAACCTTGAATATAGATGTAACGGTGGATTCAGAAACTTTTTTCGAATGTCGGAAAGTGAATTTGAATATTTGTTGCAAAAAATTGGGCCAAAAATGTCCAAACAAGACACTAATTTAAGAACTGCCATTGCCACAAAGGAGCGTCTCGCTGTGACAGTACAGTTTTTATCAACCCGAGCAGCCTCGGTGCGATTCGGCATGCTGTCGGTTTTTGGCGATGCTCAAAGGCCGCCCCAAACTGCTCGCTTCGTGTAGACGCTAAATTACTTGGCTCATGCTCGGATGCTTATTTCTTTATTTGTGTTCCGTCGCACGATAGACGGAATTCAGAATATCAATTCGTACCGTTTGATAGCACCCGATCTGATAACCTCACTAATCTAAGGGTTACTCTAGCAATCAGACAAACGGTATATTTTGGCGAAAGTGGCAAATGCGCTTGCAGTCCCGCATCTTTCCCGGAAATTGTACGTAAAATACGAAATCCATCTTGTAAAGGAGAGAATGACGAATTCAATAGATGACCGATCGGGAAGGCCCATTCAACCAAGGGCCCGTTTACCCGAGCGTTATCGCACCGCTGCCGGAACATACAGCCCGCCTTACCGAAACAGGTCGACTCGACTACCCTTTGATGTTTACTGATAAACCAGTCGACATGACTCTCTAGTCGAAAGTGTCGATCGACAATGTCGACTCAGTGAGGACGCGCCTTAATACCCGACTTATCAGGTGTAGAAGGTCGCTTCACCCTTCGGCGTAGTCTGACCCCTCTTTATGGCCAAGGTTGAGCAACGGTACTTTTGCCCGCTAGATAAGGGACTCGGAAAATACCCAACGTCATCCCTTGTTCTAATCTCATTAAATCAACAACGACAATAATGTGAATACTCCAACTACCAGGTCGGGTACAACAATATTGATGCTGTAATCTCTAGGAATCTAAAAAATATTATATCGCAAACGTTTGTGTCATATTTTAGCTATCATAAGCCAATACGGTATTTGACTAGAAAAAAATGTTCATATTTTTAAATTAAATTTGTAATCTGTATACATATTGAATATCACATGAAAAAGAAAATATCCGAAAAAATAATTATTCACTGAGTTATATAAGCACGTTTCTCTCTACAATGTTGTGACGTCATCGAAGAGCCGTGAAAGACGCACTTATGCCAAGCTGCGAGTGCGAGAGAGACAGACTTACAATGCTATGACGTATGCGGCATTTTTAAATATCGTCTTCCGGCTCATACGAGGCCGAAAATGAAAAATGAAAAAATACTGGGTTGATAATAATTTTTTCCAAATTTTTCGAATCATTAATAAAAAAAATCAGTCAACCACCCTAATGTCACTATAATAGACACTACGGATACAGATTCGTAAAAAAAATGAGGAACTAATTATCGTAATTGATTCATGTTTTTCTCAAATTGAATAACGAATTTCTTGTAAAATATATCTCTGTAAAAAAAGGCGGCATTTTCATTCAGTGCCAACAAAAATTGATACGTAAAATACTCTCCAAAAAAGATTTGAAATCAATTAAAATCGCCATGTTCAAGATTTATGTATAAAAAGTAAAAGGCATCATTTGAAAGGAAAATTATTGTAACTCGTTACTAAAAAATTCGACTAAAAAAATTTAGGTATAAACAAATTTTCATAAAAAAGAACTTGCCGCGTTTAAGTTTTCATATTTTGTCTACTATACCGAATAATTTGCAGTGCTTGGACGGTGCTAGAGTGATTCATAAATTGCACTGCCGAAGTCAAATTCAGAGAAATTCAGAAGGCGCCCGCCTGATCGGTTTCTCGTGCGACGTTCGGTATACTGGTGGTATCATATAAGAGTGTATGAATTTATTTAAAATCTCTCATAAGTGCATAAACATCGAATGTAATTCTCTGTAAATTTTTTATTTTGAAGGAAAAAACGCGGCAAGTTCTTTTTTATGAAAATTTGTTTATACCTAAATTTTTTTAGTCGAATTTTTTAGTAACGAGTTACAATAATTTTCCTTTCAAATGATGCCTTTTACTTTTTATACATAAATCTTGAACATGGCGATCTTAATTGATTTCAAATCTTTTTTGGAGAGTATTTTACGTATCAATTTTTGTTGGTACTATATACTATTCTGGCTATACCTCCTAGAATGTTCTATAACATTCTAGTATAGAAACTTCCAAAAGCCGTTTAAAAAATATATATACATACATGTGTTAAAAGTATCTCATTAAATTCTTGCCAACCCAATATTTGGTTCAACTGACCAGCGTCGTAGTCAGAATAACTAAACGTATTTAACTAGATGCGTTTTGTCATTTTAACTTAAATATTTTCACAGTGTGGAAATTGTTTACGAAGCAGCTGAAATTATTTACACAGCGGCGTCTGTCTAGACGGGAATTGTTTACGCAGCAGCTGGCATTGTTTCCACAGCAACCGAAGTCATCCAGAAATCATTTACACAGCTGCCGGAAGTATGATGCGATCACGTATATAATCAGTTACGCCATTTAATGCTGAACACGAATTCGCGGACAGATATCGCAGAACCTGTCTACTCTGGGTAGCGTATAACTCTCTTAGCTTACTTACTAATTTATAGTTGACTTAACCTTTAGAGTCCGGGGGTGGTCGATAAATCGACCAGCAGTCAGGTCGGGGCCTCTAAATAATCGCATGAAATTGTACTCCCTTATGAAATTTATATTCGAGCGTAAAACTCTTTTGGCTTACCTACTAATTTATAGTTGACTTAAAGCGTGTTCAGAAATTGGCTGACAGTACTGCATTCCCATACTTCGGAATGGGAATGCAGTACTGACAGCTAATTTCTGAACACGCTCTTAATGTAATCGTATGAAATTGTACTCCCTTGTGAAATTTATATTCGATTTAATCCGCTGAGGGCTATCTCCTTATATGGTAGCCCCGTTTAAATACCAGAAAGTTCGTAATGAGTTGGACCTAGTTAGGGTGTTCAAGCACTCGGGGTGGCCCCCAGAGTCAATACACTTGTATATGAAATTTCAAAAATATTTAAAATAAATTTAAGAAGGAGGGGTGCATTAATTTTTATAATTACATGTAATATTGAATGAAAGTTTTACTTGCAATTGTATTAAAAATACAAATTATTCTTACAGGGTGGTCGCATATTAGCAGTATATATTGAATATATATAATCTGGTTAGAAATCACATATCCATGCTTTCAAAACTGCAGGCAAATACTTCATCTGTCCCTATCCGTAAAAGCCTACAGCCTCACATGAGTATTCTTTAGTATAGGGAAAAAATAAAGGAAGAACAAATAATCGAAGAAGTCAGTACAATTCTACCGGATGTCCTCAAACCTCTAACCCAGAGGAAAACCCTGTTCATTAAAAAATTACTGACATAATGCAATTGATCTTTTTTGAAATCTGTTAAGAATTTACGGAGAAATTAATTATTAAAGAGTAATTAATATTTTGAATTTATTCGGCATTGATGACGTTATATCAAGGCTCATGAAGATAATGTTTATAATAACGACAGCAATTGCGATTATCTTCAGAGGAAAACCATATAAATTGCATCGCTCTCCCGACGTGAGAACACTTTTGTAACGATCTACTGTCGATTTTACCTTTCGCAAGCGCGCGAAGGAAAGTCCCTCTCACTTTGTATCCATAGGTGCGTTCGTAAATCGATATCACGGTACTTTTACGAGTTCTCCGGCTATAAACAGTTATACCTACGGAAAACGAGCAGAGCGACGAGGAAGCTATCGCGTCGTGTAGGGTGCCGCGCGTGAAGTGTTCGGCGGGCGGAAGGTGCGCGCGATCGTATGGAAATGAGAGGCGGAAGAGGGAGAATAAGGAGAGTTTATCGAGGGAGGGGAAAGCTCCGAAGGGAATGAAAAGCTCAAAAAATCTCATCCGGAGATGACGCGCGACGTGCACTCTTGTCGACGACAGGGCCGAGATTCGTCTGGCTTCATTTGTTTTGTTCGAAAACTTTTACGTTCGCCGGTGCAAGTTTCCACGAATCGGAAAATGGTGTCGTAAAGCGTGACATAATTGACGGATCGAACAAAACTGCCAATACGTTCGTGCGACCGATCGTTTACGTGCCATGTAAGATAGAATAAATTCGCACTTTTTCCCCTGCAACTTCTTTTCACCGTCGAAAACGTATACCGAGAAGTAGATATTTATCGCACGACAGAGGTGAAAGAAAATCGTTCCCTGAGACGCTCGACTTCGACCCGCTTGGACGCTTTCCCTAGACTGGCTAAGCGGCTTCTCGCGATCGTTTTCCCGCTTTCAGGACGCTTTCCAGCGCCGGGGTTGTTCCTTCACACCCCACCCGCTCGCGCGACGTCTCTTCCGGAAAAGCGGCGATATAACCCTGCGCGTACTTCGAATCCGGCTCTTCGCGTCGAGCAAATTCTCTTTCCCATGAAGATAAATTGCGCACCCTCTCTAACGTGGAGACGATCGAGTTCGACGTAGGTGATAAATAATCGAAAATAATTCATTGAAATGCAAAGACTGTTTGATTGAACCTAATCGACGATAACGATATGCTATACCGAAAATCATTGCATACGTCAGGAGCTAAAAATTGAACGAATTTTCGACCATCCGCCGTAAAGAATCTCCTTCGAATAAAGATTCGCACCCACTCGAGCGATATACGGACGCGCGTCGGCAGATGTTACACGGTTACACCAAGCGTCATAAAAAAGAATTTCGACAAAGCGAATAAATTTTCGAAAGCGCCGGTAAGGCGCGAGCAAGAAGAGAAGTCCTTGCCGCAGTAATCCAACGCTCCGAGACCTCCGCTCCTCATCCACCCGACGACTCCTCGACCTCTCCGCTTCTCTCTCTCTCATGTCTCCGCCGTCTCCTCTCCTTCTCACGTCATAACCGGGAGCACTCGCGCGCGGGGCTCTATTTACCGTCTCCGCCTAGATCCCATCCGCTCCCATAATCCGATGCAGCAGCCGCGGATCTCCGTGATTGTACCCCGGGAAGACTGGGATTATTCTCCTAAGCCGTTCGAGACCATTTCGTGCGTTCCATTAAACCCGTTGTCTTTCGATTCGCCCACCCTCTGCGTGATTTCCGGCGAGTATGAGATTTTTCCGCGCGTCGTTTCGACGGCCATACATGATTTACGCCGAGATTTACGAGTTCGGAGTACGTATGGAGTGATTCCGAGGATTGTAGTTATAGGACGATATACTACGTAGCACTTTATCGATTCTAGGCTGTACACTGGAAAAAAAAATTTGTATTAAATTTAATAATATAATTGTATATCGATACCTTACTTTGAAAACCTCGTAAGTGCAATTTTTGACAAAAATGCCATTTATAGCTTACTGTATTCAGATTTTAAACCTTAACGCAGTAAGCTATAGGTAAATGGCATTTTTGTCAAAAATTGTACTTACGAGGTTTTCAAAGTAAGGTATCGATATGTGGGGTATAGTGTTTCAAAGTGTACAATCTCCACATTTCCTAAATTTTCAGGAGACGAAAAAAACGAACTATTTATTTCATAAGACAAATTGAAATAGGTACTTTTTATATTTTCTATTGTATTTATTTGATAACAGTTATCAAATAAATACAATAGAAAACATAAAGTATTTCAATTTATCTTATGAAATAAGTAGGTAGTTTGTTTTTTTCGTCTGCTGAAAATTTAGGAAATGTGGAGATTGTGTACACTTTGAAACTATACCCCACATATAATGCTTTTATCGAATATGTGATTATGAAAACTAATATACTATATTATGAAATTTAAAAGGAAAATTTCAAAAGGAAATAACTAATATACTAATTTGCTTAATTAAGGGATATATTAATTTTTGTAATCACATATTGAAAAAAGACATTAGGTATACAAAAGCACATTAAAAATACAATATTTTTTACATAGTGTACTCTATCGGCCCGAGGGTACTATACAATTGGCTGCACTGTAAAAAAAGATGGCATTTTTTTATTTATAAAGCTTTATTCCGCGCGCGCACGCGCGATACATGTACAATAATTATGAAAATTAATATACTTCATACTGTGAACTTTATATACAATTATATTAAATTGAATATAAATTTCATAACGGAGTATATTAATTTTCATAATCACGTATTTGATAAACACTTTACATACAGTTATAGAGAAGAGTGGGCGAATTGTGCACACTTAAGACAAATGCATTCCCATGGACTAATTTTTGGAGTTGGAATTAATATAAACATGGCAATAGAAGCTCCAAATTTTCTTTCATCATTATACATTCTCATATTGAACAATTTTTCATTGGCTGATGTTGTATTTTGCAAAGAGGAAAAAATGCAAAAAACGAAAATTTCTCTTGGGGGATCGGGTAGTTGTGCGCAGAACGAATTTTTGTATACAACATTAATACAGAAACGAGAAAATGTATTAAAAGAATGTTTATTTTATCGAAAATTAGTAAAAAAAAATTAGGAAAATTACTTTCTCAAACAAAAATCACAGATAGATAATTTTCAGCTTTATCAGCCTGCTCTCTCTAGTTATAATAGATACGTCTGTTCTAACAGTATAATCCGAGAATATGAGGAAACAGTTCGAAATAGTCATATATGTGCACAAGAAGTAATTCTGCGTATGTGAGAATGCATGCATACAATTACCTGCTGCGACCTAATCAGATATGAAAAACAATTATTCATAGATATTTTATCGGAAAAAAATGAACAATATCTCAAGAGATACGCAAAATAACGTACTTTCACAAAATGTGTTGTCAAATGAGCAAAATAAAATTACGGACTTATCTACCACCTTTTTTTCTAGACCTCCAAAACTGCATCAAAATAGTTTCCCCTATTATGTTTAATGCAAATGTTTATGTAGTACACGATGGCGTAGGTACAATGTCGGACAAACGTCTCGAGAGAAAATCCCTCTCTAGCGTCTGATTAGGCAATCAGACACCAGGAATCTCCTACCGAAAAGTTTGTTAGGTACTTATCACACGTCGTCATAGCTATTTATTGAGGTGTAGGTGGTGTCTAATCACCTGCACTCTGTAAAAAATTTGTATTTTTAATATACTTTTATCTATATAAAGGTTTTCTCCACACAAATCATAATTATGAAAATTAATATAATTCATAATTACGAAAATTAATACATTTCCTTATGAAGTTGCCCTTATAAATTTCATATATAACGATGTATAATATTTTTTCTAATCACTTATTGAATAAAAGCTTTATATGTATATATATATATATATATATATATATATATATATATATATATATATATATATATATATACAATTGTTTTCAATTTAATACAAATTTTGTTTATAGTGTGGGCTACAAAGCGCTACGTAGCATATCGTCCTGTGACTACCATACTCAGAATCACTCTTTATACAATCACCGACTCTTTGATATATCAATTTGAAATGTTCCATCCGATTTCTGTTTCAGCGTGAAAACCGACATGGGTGCCGAAGGGGCGGTTTCGAGGTTGTACATCGCAAACGCCAATAAGATTGACAGCGGAAACTACAGCTGCGCCTTGGCGGACGTCGCCGCCACCACGGTTTCCGTTCACGTGTTGAATGGTACGTGCGTATGTGTATTTTCATGCATCACGCAGCTGGCGAGGATGCGGATCGATGTCAGTTAATGCGCGCGAATTTTTCTCCCGACAACACTGAGAAAATTGAATTCCAGTCTCCGTATATTTGCTCGATGATATGTTCTCGAGGGAAGGATATTCATTTTCTTTCATCAGTTTAACCCACTATCGAAATCCGATTGAGTCTAAATTCCACTGATTGAATTGGACGACGAAAACGTATGAATTTAATCAGATTAAAAATTATCGATTTATCAGATCACAATAGAAAATTATTCTCGTAGTCCTTCACCATTAAGTGCGTCGTTCTAAATTCGATGCGCAATTATATCGACAGATTTTTACCGAGTATGCGTCACGTTGAGTTTAATGCAACAATTATCGATAGTAGGCGTTACTGTATCATCGTGCTTCGTACTTATCTCATTATCATCTCGCATAGTAACACACGGAAATGCCGAAACGGACCAAGTCCCAAGCACCTTTCGTCGAACGATATCATTTTCCCCTCCCCCGCTCGACCGATAATCGATTCGCCCTCCTCTCGCGAAATCGAAGAGCCGTTATCCGTTTGAATTTTCCACCTTGCCGATCGAGAGGAAGGACTCTGGGGCGTTATCCGGGCGGCCACTAGGTATAACGACTTCCGATATATCACCTCGTTGAGGTGCCACCGTGTATCCATAATGATTTTTTTCGAAAAATAACTCTCTTCGTTAGCGTCCAACTTAACCCCAGTCGAACTTTAACGGACGTCTTTTAATTCTGAGGACTTTTAAAATAGTTCATAGGAATTTTTGAGGTGATAATCAGGATACCGATTCATCAGTTGAAAATCGTTCAATCAGTATTCGAACCTCATTGGTTACAATCACATTTGCTGGATTATAGTGGTATAATAAAATTCAATATTTCTTTAAACTCAAAAAATAGAAAATACGCCATATCAGTCACGCGTATTGAAATAACAACGCGGATGTGACAGCTACGACGCTGGAAGAAATTTTATTGGATTTTCCGGAATAATTTAAGGCTGCTATCGCAGCCAATTTTACTGTAACTACGCAAACAAGTCTAATACTGCTCGAAATATTGTCGCCTGCCAAACTTTGTTAGCCATTATGAATAGTATTATGAGTAATGGGCATCGCCTGCGATTTTCTTCATTTCATAATGATCTTTTAGATGATTAAATATTAAAAACCGCGCGCTCTCTCTAACTGCCTGGTAATAGGGTAAACCACCCAGTTATTGGACACTTAAATATTTTACAACATTTGAGACCGTGTTAAAAAGATATTTTTCTACCTAGAGAGAGAAATGAGTGGTGACTTGTTTTAATTGAAAATATATTGGCTTTACATTCTAGTAACTTACAATTTTAATTTGGAAAGAATATAATTTTCAACAATAAAAAACTGGGATAAAGTCAAAAAACTTAGTTATTTGACAGTGTCCTTATTTTGGAAATACTCAATCCAGTAATTGGACAGTCAAGAATCAATAAGCCACAGGTACGGTTTTTGATAATATTTATTGAAGTAAAAGCTAGGAATCTTGTTTTTATTTATTTAAATCAGACTGTCCAATAACTGTAAGGTGTCCAATAACTGGGTAGTTTACCCTAATTACATACGATCGATTAAAATTGAGGGGTACACGGGAAAAAGGGGCTCATCGACATTTTGTATTTAAATAAGTTTTTGGTGTTTTTTTCCTATTTACTTAATAATAAAAACCCTCACTTTTGTTGGTATGTAGTTTTTATATTTCATTGCACATATCTTAACGCAGCAAAAACCTTTGCTAAAAAATTTTCTTGAGGGTGACATAGAAAATAAACCTAAAAATTGCTCTCCTGTAAAATGTCGATGAGCTCCTTTTTCCCGTGTACCCTTCAATTGATATGGATGCATACAAATAAGTAGAGAAAGAAATATTTCGGGACTACTGATTTGTGTCAATTTTTCTAACATGCACTGGGAGAAAAGTGCATATTAAAAGTAAAATCAACCATAATCGCAAGATTAAATTATCGTGGTTGCTAATACCCATATTTATGATTAAACAGATCATGAATACAGTCGAAATGACTATTGTTGCATGATTATAATAAACACGAGTTTGTAGTTCAAGATAGCATGATTGAATTAACCACAATAGTAGATCAATAATTTCACTGCATGGTAGTGTCAACTATACAAAAAAAGATCTTCAACCATGCTGTCAATGGACTCGGTTGCAACAATCCTGATCTCTTAATCCTGATAACTAGAATCTCACTGCTCAGAACAACTATAGAATCACGGTTGGTGCTAAAATTGACCACGATTTCTGGTTAAATTATAGTCCCTTTAATCAGATTTTTTCTCTGACTGTACAACAATGCCAAAAGGCACCACTTAACTCGAAATCTACAATTATTTCCTCGCGAAATTCGTCTCACAAGGGAAGTTCGCGTGATATCTAATCGACATCGGATCAACAACAATGCAGTTTATATTGAAACGTCTTAAAGAAAGACCTGAGCAAAACGCTAAGCCCCCAACCTTTGCGATATCCTTTCCCTTTCCTTACTGATACATATAGGTATAGAGAAGCAAAACGTTATATGTGCTTGTTGATCAATCACAACCAAACTACCGAACACTTCAAAATCGGCGTACACGAAGAAAAAGGAACTGCACGAATTACACAATTTGACTATAACATAAACTACGATTCAATCCAGGAAACTTTATGGAATTCTATCGGTTCCCTAGAAAAAACACGTTAATCAGGTGTATTTCCTGGGGAACCGATAGAAATGTCAGGGGAACCGGTAGAAATTCCTGTGGAAACAGATATTATACTTTGTTAAACTAGTATTTGTACAATTATAAACTTATAAATAAAAATGTGTACTCTCTCTCTCTATACAAATTTTTGAAAATCTCTAATCTCAGCGCTACTGGATGAAACTGTAAAAATTGCTAGTTTTTTTGCGTGTAGAAATAGTTTAGATGCCGGATTATAATGTATACTATACGCACCTAACATTTTTAAAATATTTTTTTAATTATGAACTTTATTGTTTCAAAAAATTTGAATTATTGTCAAAATATTAGGTACACATAGTATACATAATAATATAGTATCTAAATTATTCCTATGCCAATTTTTAAGTCAATTGGTTCAGTGGCTTGGATGTAATTGAGCACAAACATATAATATTTCGTTTCTCTATACCTACTCGTTTCAGTAAGGATAGGAAAAGGATATCACAAAGGTTGAGACTAGCTCTTTGCTTTAAACATTCTTTAAGACATTTTAAAGCAAACTGCATCGGTATTAATCTACGAGGGTGTATCAAATATAAACGGCACCGATTTTTTTTTAATTGTGGGGGGTCCGTGACCTTGAAGGAGTTGATGCGCAGATGACCTGTACTGTTAAGAAGAGGGGAGAACCGACCGCAATTCGCTCGAGTCTCTTATGAAAAGAAACCATGAGCGAGACAGAAGTACATGTCTCCGTGGAGCAACGGATTATAATTAAGTTTTGGCCAAGAAGGGGATGAATCCAACCGAAATTTTGCGGCGATTACAGGCACAGTTCGGGGACAACACCCTGTCAAGAACCCGTGTGTTTGCATGGCGTAAAGAATTTTCTGGAGGGTCGAGAACAAGAGCCACGCTCACCGCCTAAGAACGAGTATGACCGAAGCCAACATCGAGGCGGTCCAAAATCTCATGGCTTTCTCCATGATCGACGCACGATTAATACGCAATATTAATGTGAATTACTGTATGCTGCGAAATTGTCATTTCGAAGGAAAAGGAAGAAGCAATCGGGGGGGGTCAGAAGTGTCATTCTTTTGCATGAAAACGCCAGGCTTCATGTGGCCAATGCCATAAGGCAAAGTTGGATGCATTAGGACCCTATTTCACCGGGACGCCACGGTTGCGCGACTGGTTGCGCTGCCAAACCAAATGTATACAACTATAGGTATAGTTATGTGACGCGGCAGGATAAAAGGTGTCTTACTGCCAAAAATCGCATCTTCTGTTTTTCGGTAATTATTGGGGCTTATGGTCTCCTCTTTCATGTACTCATAGTGCCGACCTCCAAAATCCAAGATTCAGGGCTTGTAAATGAAATAATCACAAATTAAGAAATCCCTATATTCAAAAGTGGCAAATAAATGCACTTCAAACACACAAAATGATACAGTAAAACATTATACTACGCTAAGGAACATCAGTGGGATGCTTTCGAAGTCCTTCCCCACAAAACAAACTATGCTGGTGTATGCGGTCGACCTCGGGTTCTCTTAGCTGGAGGCATTGCAGATGGTGTGCTCTTCGGTGTAGGTTTTCCTTTCATTGCGCGTGTTTCTTGCTACACGGGTTTTGGCAGTAAGACACCTTTTATCCTGCCGCGTCACATATGGAAAGGAGTCGAATATCGATCAGAGGCTAATATCGATCACCTTAGTTTTACGCAATCCTACCGAGCTATAAAAGGATGCAATAAGTGCTGCCATCTCCCAAGGGAGATGCAAATTAGCAATAGAAACTTCGGGCAGTTTCATTGCAACGCCACGTGTGTACGGCCACAATTAGTTTTTCTGTAGTTTTCTTATAATTTGTTCAGTACACCGGATATATAAAAGGTATGTATTTATCAATATTAAAAAATCTTAAGCTGCTTTCATACTAATAGTTGCATGACAACCCAAGGTATTCTATAGAGTGTTTAAGAAAATTTTAATTCGTTAATGTTAGTAGTTATGTTTATCAAAGCAATCGCGTCCTTGCGGTGGGTAATATCGGCCAGTATGATCGGTATTACCCGCCTGTGATCGATATTAGCCTTATGCAGGCCTCATTGCTTTTTATTCTTTGCAGATGCCCCAAAAAAAATATTTTCGTAAGACAAATCGCTCTGCATGGTCAGAGCAAGATATGAAGCGGGCTGTGAAGGCGATTGAACGAAAAACACACTCCATTAGAAAGGCAGCAAGATTGCATGGGATACCATATGCTACGTTATGCGATAGATTAAACAACAGATATCCTACTAAGAAATTAAAATTAGGAAGGAAGCCTGTATTAAATGAAGATCAGGAGACAGAACTGGCCAATCACATTTTAAAATTATCAAACATGTTCTACGGATTGACACCAAGTAAAATTAAACAACTTGCTTTTGAATATACCGTTGCTAATCACTTACGGCATAATTTTAATACTGAGAAAAAAACCTGTGGTAAAGATTGGCTACGCGGATTTTTAGTACGACATCCGCAAATTTCTTTAAGGCGTCCTGAAGATACCAGAAGACCTGGATTCATGTGTAGCATGCGAATAGATATTGATCGATATTACCCTCCTATATAATCGATATTAACCGACCATAGGCGGATAATATCGATCAAGTTATAGTTTTGTTTTTTATGTTTTATACATTTATCTTATCGAAAGACACAGTATTTGTTTATGTTATTATGTTATAAAACGAATAAAGCCTACGTTCCATGCAAAAAATAACAATATTTTTTGAAAGTATTGCTTTTGTGTTACATTATCTCTTAAGTGATCGATATTCGACCCCTTTCCCCTACCCCACCTGGCGTCCGCTTGGTTGCGCGACCAATTTGGTCGCTTTATTTTTACCGGGCGGCTACAGTCGGCCGATCAGTCGCGCGGCCAGTCGCGTCGCCAACTAAATGTATACAGCTCTATGGAAGGTACCTCACCTGGCGTCGCTTGGTTGGCCGACCAGCCAGTCGCTCTATGGAGGGTATTACAGTCGGCCGACCGTGGTCGCCCGGTAAAATAGGACTCGTACGTACACAACAGCAGTGCTCTCTCTCTCTCTCTCTCTTCAACGTTCATTTTGAAACTGCTGACGTTTCTGGCGTCTTCTCTGGCATCTGCTCTGGAGCCTCGTCTGGTAGCCTACAGACAGCACGGTTGCGCAACCAGTCGCGCGACCGTGATGTCCCGGTGAAATAAGGTCCTTAGGCCCTTAGGCTGGAAATGCTGGAACATCCATCATATAGTCCCGACTTGTCCCCTTGTGACTTCCATCTTTCTGGACCCCTCAAAGAACTGCTTGGGGGCCAACGTTTCGACGATAACGATGTGGTGGAAGCATTTGTACTCCAATGGCTACAAGAACATCCGAAGAGTTTCTACGATGATGGAATAAAAAAGCTCCCAATCCGATAGGAAGAATGTATTTCTAGGGCGGGAAACTATGTAGAAAAATAATATATGTTTCTAAGCTTAATTAAATAAAGTTAGAATTTTTTATAACACGAATCCCGATTATATTTGATACACCCTCGTAATATCGATTTGACACCTCGTAAACTTTCCTTTTCAGTGACTTCCAGTTTCATTTTCACAGTACCCCTATCCACCTTCCCTCATCCTCCCTCCCTATACGTATCTCATTATCACGTTCGATCCTAGCGGACGACCGCGGCGCTTCATAGGTATGCCGCATGACGACGATGTCGACCGTCGCGTACCCACACCCCCGTGGCAAACCCGAGCGAAAATATTCAGCGACCCATTTCGCGGCGTAAGCCTTAAAACTTTCCTATCCTCTCAAAATAGCATGCAAGTACCCGGCGCTGTGCGCGGAGCGCCGCTAAACGCGGGCTTTGTGAGGGGCTTTCGAACTTTTAGCGCGAGGAGCTCGACTCTCGCGCCGTATATGCAGTTTCGAAGCAACTCTTGGCCCGACCACCAGTGCGTCGTCGGCGGCGGTAGGTATATAGAAACGAGAAAACCGAAACGAGTGCATTATTTATGCCGGGTTATCGAGCTGCTCTCCAAACCCCCGCCACTACCACCACCACCACCACCACTCTCCCGCTTTGTCACAGGGTGAGTGCGCGCGCGATGAATATACTTATTTCTCGCTCCCCGCAAAGAATTCAGCTCGAACGCACCACAGCGGGCGGTCGAGCGTTCCGACGGTCAACCCCCGAAATACCCGCGGGTGTTTCCTCATATGTACACCGGGGTAGATTGATATACATACATATACACGCGTATAACTCGAGGGCAGTAGCTACCAAAAGCTCGGTCGATCGATCACCCGCTCAGCGGGATCTAACCACCCCGAAAATCCGTCTACTCATCCCCTTCCTTCGCACCCGCATTTCTCTATTAATTCCGCGGATCGAACGTTCCTATATAGACTGAGAGCGGGTTCCTGCCGTCAGAAGAGACGGGGGGGGGGGGGGAGGGCAAACGAGCGAGACAAATGGTCGTACGACTCCGAATACTCGTAAAGATATACTGCCTGCAAATGGCGCTGCACTTTCGCAAGCGTCGATAATTGGAAAACGTATAAATCGATGGACCAAAAAACGGTACGTCCCTTTCGTTTAAATTCACGAGCGAGCATCGCTGGGGCTCGTGCTAGCGCTACTGCGGCACAGGGGGGCGCGCGCGCGCGGTCCCTTACAATTAATCTAAATTACTCTCAAGATACGCGCGGCAGTTATTAATTAAATATGACCCAGAGAGTGCGCCGCGTTGCTGCACTCGCTGTGTACCATCTCCATCCACTTAGCGCGCTCCCCTGAGTCTAACTGTCCCTCTCTCCCCTTTCTCTCTTGAATCGCGTATCGCGCGTCCGCGACTCCTCGCTCTTGCGAAAAAAATTCTACGAGACGAGCCGCGGCTAATCGGGGATGGATCCGGCACGTCTCTTTACGATCTCTGCGAATTTACATGCGACGGGGAGAGAAGTACACGTCGTAGCGCGCAGCCTCGTCTCATTGCGACGTTCCTCCTTCCAATTTTCCATTTTCGAGATAAAAATCCGGTTCTCGCTCTCCTGTGTAAAAACGAACGCTCGACCGTCGACCGCGCCGTTATCGCTCCTGCGCTCGCGCGCGAAGGAATAAGAACGATAGAGAAAGTAGGAAACCTCTCTTAGCCCTGAAAATGTGGGCAGCTTTTCGGCTCGCACGGTAGCTTACCGCGGCCTAGTTAACGCCTACGAGGAGACGGCCAGGTTGTACGTCGGAGTGAACGAGGAGAAGGAGTAGAGAAAGGGAGAAACAGAGAGAGAGAGAGAGAGAGAGAGAGAGAGAGAGAGAGAGGAGGAAGAGTAGGTCGCCTTCGCGAGGAAGCGAGGTTAGGGAGGTTATTTCGCGGGGTGTCACGCCCGGCTCATTAATAATCCTGGCCGCAAGAATTCTCTCTCTCTCTCTCTCTCTTTCCCTCCCTCCCCTCTCCTTTCCCATCCCAGCCCCCTCTCTCTTTTTCCCTCCCTTCTCGCTCTCGTCCACCGTTCACCCGTCGCGAACCTCGAAGCTCCGCGGCTCCAGCCCCAGCCCGGTACTAGAGGCGTGAGGAGTTTGCAAAGCTCTCCTCGCGAGACGTAGTTAACAGGACTGTGCAGCCATGTATAATACACAGAAGGAATCTCCCGAGGGTGCTTGACAGCTCATTTTGCATACGCTTTTTTTCTCCCTCGTTCCCGCAACCGAAAAGACGGGAGGCGAGCTCGGCAAATTGTATTCTGGGCGAACAGGAGAGAGAGAGAGAGAGAGAGAAGGGGCAGGGAGGAGGCGTTTTTTATATCTTCCAAAATCGAAGATTCCCTGAGGACCAATGGTGGAAGTACGAGCAACGGTGTACGGAGAATAATAAGTAATTTAAGATAAAGAGAGACAGAAAAGGAGAAAGAAAAAGTACAGTTATGCTACGCACTAAGATGATAACAGTACACTGAGAGAAAGTATCCGTTGACTGAGCTGAAAATAAGCCGTAGTTGGATGATGGTTTTCCATGGATCTCATCGGTAGTCGAGATAATTTGTTTAGGAATTTAGATGACCTTATTGAAGCATTGAATTAATAATTGGGTTGATAATTAAAAATGAATAATATAGTTAATTCAATTATCCAACCGTTGTTCTAATTTCTAAATATTTGAGGCAACTGCATCAGTAGTTAAGTCAACTGAACAAGTCAACTATGTCGTGTCGTCGAATCTACCACAATAACTCAGTTTCATCGATCTTAATTTAATCATGATGAGCAAAGTTCAGTGAAATTGACTACAAATTCTTTGACCACATGGTGCAGTTGCAAATATTGGGTCTATGCATAATTCCGTAGTGAAAATTGTGTAAATTTGAAACGCAAAATATTTAGAAAAAAAAGCGATTTTAATCAACTAAATATCTTCCATTCTGTTCAATGACATTCTGCCATCCCTCCACGAGCTTCATTATCCCTCTTTCATAGAAGTCCTGAGATTCTTGGGCAAAAAGTCATCTAAGTGGTTTTTTAGGACGTTTAGGGAACTGAAGGTTTTGTTATTCAAATTGTTCTGTAGCGCCCGGAACTCATGCCCATTTCGAGGCCTTTTCGAAATACCCTACTAGCCGGAGACTTTTGCACGCCACTGTAAGTGCGTTTCTCTCTACAAGATCGTGACGTCATTGAAAAACCAAAAAGACGCGCTTATGCCATGCAATGAGGGCAAAAGAGATAGTCTCACAAGACGATGACGTAGCTGTATTTCAAAATACCATTTCTCAGCTTAAGGTTTATCGAGCGTTATACTAAAAATAGTAAGAAATGCTTGAGAATGATTGCATTCGGTAGATTGAAGTAAACAAAAATTCAGTTAAATTTTCAAGTCTTTTAAGAAGCTCGTTGTAAAGATTTTTTTATAACAAAATAACATACGTTCTCATGGGTTATAACTAACAAACCGCGATATTTCTGAGAAAAATAGTGAAAAAATTCTGAAATTTTTTGAACGACAAGTTTAATGAACTAAAATCATCTATACCAATTTTCACGTTCATAAAGCCTGTTATTTTTTATTAATTGTTCTTTATAAATTTAACCTTTGATAAGTCAATGTGGCAACGTTGCATGACGTCACAACATGACCAGATGTTTTGGGCTCCATTTTTGAACTCACAGATACACACAAATACTACTGTACGTCAAACATTGTTACCAAATCGCACGAAGAACATACTTTAGAGTGTTACTGTACTTTAGTGGACTATCTTTTAGCAGGGAAAAAGCCCCTGTACCGCTCGAGAAACCTTAAATAAAACCGAAAATAAAAAATGAAAAAATACATGGTAAATAATTGTTTTCAAATTTTTCGAATCTGCCGTAAAAAAAATTAGTAAGAAGGTCGAATTTCAGTAATTGGAATATGGAATTGAAAAATGGTTTTCACTACGATCTCCCGCGATACCCAAAGCAAAAGTTCGTCAGAGAGAAGTTCGAGGGAAGGAAATGTTATAGCGCGATGATAGGAGAAAGAGAAAAACGGGGAAAGAGACCGGAGAGTCTCGCCGTAACGCGCCGATAATTAGATTTCGATAAAGAAGAAAGGGTTCATCCTCCCCTTCGAACTCTTCCTTTCACGCGGAAACAGGAGGCGGGCGTCGAGACTTGAAATTTCACAAAGAACTCGAGAGAGAAAACGAGCCAATTAAAAGAGTGGCAGCTAACCGTTCTCCCTGGCGTTTCTCGTTAGTCGAAACTCTTAGTTCGCCGGCCAATCAGCGAGCGCGAATTACGAGTGCGCAAACATAGTTGTAAATTTTTCCCTTCACCGGCTTTTAACTGAATTCCACGAGGCCGAGATGCTTTCTTATATCCAGGAAATCGGTCGATTGCGAAGAGGTCCTCACCCAATAAGCGTTTGTTTCATTCAAGAGTATAAATATTGAGTCTATCCAATTATCGTCGAGTTGAGTAACGCTAGGTAGGATAAGAACGATGTTGATTTGAATTGAATAAATTATTCGTCGGAAGTACTCTCTGAAGAAAGTTCATTTGAATGAAAAAAAACTTTCTCTGGATACTCCTACAGATACCTACTTCCTTTGAGAGGGGGAAATAGAGTAAAATTTAACACTAAACCGGACTCCGATTGTCACTATAACCAATGATTGCTAAGTGCCTCGCTTCTTTCTCGTTTCGCCCTACTTTCCCCTATCGGCAGTCGGCAAAACGAAATGTGAGTCTACGCCAGTTTCTTCTACTCATACGTCCATCCTCGTTCCGGCTCTCACGCGAGTTGCGAAACAGCCGGGATTGCGAAACAGATCTGCTCTCTACATCAAGCAGACCCACATAGCATAGAATTTCCCGTGGATATTCTAGGGACTTCCATGACTTCTGTATAAAGGACTTCCAAACATAGAAATTCGAAGGACTTTCATAAGAGTTCGATGAATGGATATTGGGAATTGAGTTCCATGTGAGGTTTCCAATAGTATGTCTATACGGAAAGAAAAATATAGCAATCACACATTCCTGAAATTCTAGTAACCACTCCTAAGATTTCTAGTAGTCAGGTGACATAGCATTTTCAAGCAGTGATTCTTATGGAAGGTAGCATTAGGTACTTAGGTGGCCGTAGTAGTGGTCGGCAAACTGACCTGTGCATATTACAAGCGAGATTAGTAATAGCTGCTAGACAACGGTGGCTGACGTTACTAAGGAATAAAGTAACCATTCTGGGTTACGGAAACATTCATTCCTAGACACAGAAGAAATCAGTGCTAATTACTTAACCCTTTCGCTACTATGGGTGACTATAATAGTCACCCGCCACAAAACGACACCCGTACACGACGAGTGACTACCATATGTCGCACGGAAAACCGATCAGGTGGGGGCCTTCTTAATTTCTTGAATCAATCAAGCATCGTCCAAGCAGTGCCGAGTTCAAATTCAGACGGCCCCCACCTGATCGATTTTCCGTGCGACATATGGAATAGTCACCCGTGACAAAAATGAAATAATACAAAAATATTAATTGTATTGTTGAATTAAAAATACTTTCACATGGAAAAATTATGAACACAAATCATTTTATTTCTAAAAGTAATGTCACAAAATCATTTTTGAGACAAAAGTCGGAAGACTGCGCGCGCTTAAATTCCCACTTTTTCGGTACGGTGCGGCGCTCCGTTTTAAGGCTCGTCCAGGCTGGGAGTGTCGCGCGTCGCGTCACGTCGCGTCGGCGTCACGTCGAAAAGGCTAACGCGCCGCTCTCAGCCTGAGAACGGCGCTATTTAAGTTTATAGAATTGATTCCTTTTCGACGCGACGCCGACGCTTACACGAGGAACTCCGCGGCGAGGGCCGCCATAGCGAAAGGGTTATATACGTATTTTCGAGTAATCTAGTAATAGTTACTATTCTGTATAGCTGACGTTACTCAAAATAGAAGTAATCGTTCACAGCTTTCATAATATTTATTTCTGGATAGTATTGAAATCTTTGCTAGTTACGATAGTTTTTGCTCATAAGCTTCTAGCAATAATTAATAGTCCTTACAAGATTCGTTACTAAAAAAGTTTGTGATCAATCTTAAATACTTAGGAATGTCTCTTAGTTTTGTATATTAGTTATTACCAGAAGGGTTAATTTTAAATCAATAGAAGATAGTATTTTTTACTATTCATGCCAAGGTTTAGTTAATTTGCTGTATAGTACTCTGTACGAATGCTATAGCATTGTACTTCGTATGCTAAATATTCCTTTACAAAGTGTCCTCTACCATACCTTCTCTTGACTATTATATAATACTTATATTTAGCGATGGTTAGAAAGTATACGGCATACATTTTTCTGAGTTATGTACTTTAAAACCTTCGAAATGTGTACAATAATCAGTAGTCTTAAGGCATTTAATTACGAAAGTTAATTTGTATTTATGATCTAAAACTATGTAGCACACATTAAAAAATATTGGTCCTGGTGTAGAAGAAGGAAACATTAAGATGGATCCTTTTTGATCTTTTAGTCTACTATACTCTGGGTAGTGGGTACTTAATGCATGAAAAATCAGACGATAAATCGTGGGGTAGCAGGTATTGCAATTACTTTTTAAAATTCAGGATTCTTTTTCAAACTATTAGCTTGAATTGACAGCCCGATTTTTAATTGTGAATAAGAAGTATCATTTTTCATAAATCTGTAGTTCAATTTTAGTTAATGTTTGAAAGCAATCGCGTGACAAATATTTACTCTGCTAATAAAAGCTTTTAATGCTATTTTGCATCCCAAAATGTTTGCTTTCATATCTCATGGAAGATAGTTTCCAAAGAAGTCCCAAAAGACGCATAATACGTGGATAGTGTAACAAATAATGATGTTTCGGTTTCATGCTATCAGAAAA
Source organism: Xiphydria camelus (assembly GCA_963678675.1). NCBI lineage: Eukaryota > Metazoa > Arthropoda > Insecta > Hymenoptera > Xiphydriidae > Xiphydria > Xiphydria camelus. Next base: position 31,195,589 of record OY783193.1, read on the forward strand.
AATGGTTGGTCAAAGATCAAATACTCTTCAATCGAAGTTTGTAATAAATCGCAATGGCCTGGTACAAGAATGACAGAAATGACAATTTCGATAATCGTATTTTTCAACAAAAGAAGTAACTCCTAATTAAAGTCTTCTTCTGGTATGAGAAAATGTTCTACCTCCACAAATTGCTTCGAAACATGAATATTTGTCTGCTAACGGATGAACTGTTAAAATATGATTCATCAAATTGTTATTTATATTTGAAATGTGCTTACAAATAAAACATTACATTGTGAGTTATAGGTCAGAAAGTTTCGCGTACACTTCTCCAATTACTTTGTTCAGTTAGGTGCCAAAGTCGCTTAAATGTTTTATTTCATACCCTACTTTTTGAAGAAATAGCCACAAATGATATACTTCATCCGGGTATTTACAATCCAATGCAAAAAATGTTTTAAATGTTAAATCAATAGCATTCAGTGGTATTTTGACTGGATACTTGAGTCCGTTCACGACAACATAGCAGGCCTCAACACTCTTCAAAAAACTAACGAAAACAGCAACTGGTTGGCATGGACGTTTCTTTTGCCTTAGTTGCTTTGCCTTGTCCAACAAAAAACGGTCTAAGTTCGCCGAATTCTGAAATATAAAAATTGTAAATTTATGTATCATATGGAGTACCGTAATTTTTCCCACAACTATGGTCCTGGACCACAAATATGGTCCAAAATGATTGTTCTTTATATTCGAGGTGTGTAAGCACCTACCTAAAGCGGTCTGTCCCATCACTTTACTTTCATTCAGTACTCCCAAGTTTTCGCTAGATGACACCCAATACTGAAATACAGATTTATATTCGTAACAATGCGCATTTGGACCATACTTGTGGTCCAGGACCATAGTTGTGGGAAATTACGGTACCTATAACACAAAAATTATATATTATCAGGTTTCTTTTCACCTTCATGTGTAATAAGAATGCTTCTTGGCTTTCGATAATGGAAGGTTTCTTATTTTTAACTCTCAAAGGGCCTTCGACTTTCCCTGATGAAAGTTTCCAACTCTTAGAATTCTGGTGGCACTTGGTGATGTTCGATCCGTATGAAGATTGCGAGGGCTTCGCCAAATATGACAGAAGAAGGAGTATTGTAGGATCTTGACAGTCTGAAATAAAAAATTAGTTCATGTTTAATTCTCGATATTGGTAGAGAAAATTGGAGAGTTAACGATTATATTTATTATTATACTAATGATTTAATATAGTGCAATAGAGAACAAGTTAGTATCAAGACTTAAAAATTCAAGCTGATTGAGAAGAACTCTTGCGTCAATATTTTTTGGCTTTCTTATTGTTTGCAACAGTGATATGACGCTCTTTTTAATTCCACTCCATCTGTTCAAAAGCGATGAACTTTTTCCGGGAAAAGTCAACTTATCTGAAAAAAGGTTTGTCTATACTGTAAAAGCATGCTTTTCACAATGATAATAAACTAACTGTACAAAAATTAAAGTGCACTGTTTGAAATGCTTCACACAAATTTCGATTAAATGGTTTTTAAGCAAATTTTTATTCACGCGAGAATTTCTATGAAATATAATACTATAAATATGGAATTGAAAAGTGTACTTGTAAGTTTCCAAGTTGTTTAAAAAATTTGAAAAGAAATATTCTAAAATTAAAAAAAAATGTTCTATTTTACAAACAAATTTTAGAATTCTCAGTTACGATTATCAAACTCAAACTTTTGTTTTCCAATTTATAGGAAATTTTTAACAGTATTGGGAATTGATATTGGATGCTCGCCATCTGGTGGCGGATCCTCCCAATCATTATTAACACGTTATGTACAAAGTGCTGAATAAAGAATAGAAAGAGAATTTATAAAGTTTAAAGAATATAATGAATGGTGTAAGCTTCGTAGAACGAATAAAAAAAATATGTACAGTTTTGTACAGTTACTTAATGGCTGCGAAAGTAATTCGAAAAAACATTTATCCTTGCGTTTTCACGATTTTCCAAAACCAAATGAATGCGTAGTATACATTGAAAACCTGTTTGGAAAATTAGAAAAAATAGATAAATTGAAAAAGTCATGGCAATTTTTTGATCGTCCAATATAAATTTTAAAATAAGCGTTTGAAAACAGTTATGTTCTTTCAACGGGTGTGAAACGTACTGAGCTAATTGCTTTTTTCCATTCACAAGACTTATCAGTGCGAGATAAAATATCAAATATCTCAAAATCGTAGCTACAACAAAAAAATCTATCATTTTATTCATTTTCTTGAGAAGTTACTATCACATTTTTTAGGTTAAGAACTTACCGTGAACAATAAAAAAGTAGTGCAAATACAGTAGGTACATGTATTAGAGTGGGTGCTGTGGGAAATGGCTCATTCTGACCCGTCGGGTAATTAACTTTCCGGGAAAGGTGCGGGGCTGCGAGCGCATTCGCAGTCTACGTTCGCCGAAACACACTGCCCACCTCGCCATTGCGACCGATAGCGAGATTAACTCTAGATTAGCGCTTTACTTAGATCGCGATGATAACGAACGGTAAGAAACGATATGTAGAAGTCCCCTTGCGACGGAACAGTCTGGTTAAATGGAAAAGAAAGAAAGGAGAAAGCGTACGTTTCTAATACGTTTAATTTAACGCCGAGCTACGGGATCCAGGCACAGAGGCCCCTGCCACCTATACCAAATCAAGCTGTACCACTCATCGCCGATACCACAGATCGTTCGCTGTAGCTCGTTTGTCCTGCGCTCATCGTGCGATCGTCGCGTATCGACGAATGCGGTATCAAACATTTTTAATAGCAGTAACTATATTTACTACAATGGTAAACAAATATTTTATTTACTGTAGCTTAAATTATTTAGTTACAATAATTATAATTTGTTGGTAAACTTCATTGTTACTGTTACTATTATATATCGAAACAGTTAGCAAATTAGTTGTTGTTACTATTTTATACAGTTCGAGCAATTACAATTCTCCTTAGTAACTGTAATGGAAAAAAACGATTGATGTCGTATTTTACTAGGTAAAATAGTAAGATTTCGGTTACTGTAACTGAATATTTTTTTGAGTGTGGTATTGGCTAAGAGTGGGATTTTTATCTGTATGCACCGACCTTTCTGTTACCCAACAATATTATGTCACCTTCACTTAGTATTTTTAAATAATAGTACTCGTTTTGAGAATAAATGTACCACAAATTTATAATCATGTTGAGTTTTAATAACATATTTTAATTTTTGAAGAAGTTATAGAACTTGTCGAGAGTCCAACGGAGAGGCTATACGAGGTCTATACAAAAAGTTCCCGAACCCTTTGAATAGTGCGCCTACAGTTGGTTGTTTCTTGATCGTGCAGGGTACGCTGTGATTGCTAGAACCCCTCACGAGTAACCTGCTTTAAACCGTTTGTGAAGGTGTATCTGTTGGGTCGATCGAAAACGAATTCCATTGCAAGTATCCGTACTATGGATTTCACTCTCGTTTTCATAGAATTCCTACAGTAAATTAAAATGTCTTCCAGTTGGTAAAACACCCACAATTTCCAGTGTCCTTAAATATAATAAAATTACCGTGAGGTGCATTACAAGAATTGAATTACTATAAGCATACAACAAATTCGTTCAAGAAGGATGAACACTCATGATTTAAAGTTACTATGAGTCGATACGAAGAAGTTCCTTAGACCTTTTCCCATTGTAGCTTTAAACCATGAGTATTCATCCTTCTTGAACAAATCTGTTGTATGCCTATAGTAATTCAATCCTTAAACTATAAATAAACTATTCTCTCAGTGTATACGAGAGATTAAAGGGTATAGTTTCAATTCAAACTCATATCCGACCCAGGTAAATAACTCTACCCTTATCTCGCGTAAATGTACGCGAATAACTCTCTATCGTACTAAATAGGTCGCGGAAGACTCGTTCTTACAGCCCGACAAAATAACGGGAAATTGAGATTAATTCCCGGCAATGATCATTTCACGATCCGTTAGCCTCAAAGAGAGAGCGAGAGAAAGAGAAACGAGACCCGAAAGACAGATGATCTTAGCCAAGGCGTATATTCGAGGTAAGCTCTTAGAAGACTTGCTGGAATTGATCGTTCGCGCGTGTTGTACCTACGGTATGCCACCGGCTGACTCGACGCGTACCGTCACTACTGGCCGTCGCAGTTTCGGACCGAGCCTCGCGTGGCGAACGCGTGGTTTCGACGCTTCCACTGAGGAAACTTCACGGACGGAGAGCAGTACAGAGTTTCGTCTTCCTTTTTGTTTCAGGCGAGAATCCAGCGGCGATGCAGCACGGCGGCAGCGCGGGTCTGAGAGCGGCTTTCATCCTGATCGCGGCCCTCTCGCTCACTACCCTTCTGAGGTGACCACTAGGCCCTCGCTGTTCGTGCTCCTTGAGTCAACGATTCGACCGGTGCTAATTCCTTTCTTCGAGCGTGCTCAAGGAGGAGGAGGAGCGTCGCGACGCTACGCACCTCCGTTACGTAATGCGACGCGTTTACGCTCCGCGCGCGTGTCCTTCGCGTAGTCGAGCGTCGCTGTCGCTTCCTTCCAAAACGACGACACTCGAAGAGAGCCGACGACCATCGGCGTTATCGCCACGGCGTAATGCGACGGATCGAACACGGGGATAAGTAGGGAGGGACGAGCGCGCGAAGAGATTCTGGAAATCTCTCAGACAGAGCTTCTCGCGAAGACGGCCCTAACCCGGAGGCGCGTGTTGCGCTCGCAGGAAATCATCCCCTACTCCCTCCCACATCGCGGTCGAGCGCTTTCCCCGCAAACCACCCCCTTCAATGAAGAGTTGCGAGGCGATAAGTCTCGAAGCTCTTTCCGCAGCTTCTCTAAATACGTAGCGCGCGAAAATTTAGGGTACTAGACAAATTTGAGGACGCGCTACCGATACATAGAAAAACGGAACGTGGGTGAGTCAAATATTCGATTTTGGCGGGGAAATAGAGGCGGCTCTCATAATAATATCCGTTTGGCGAGCGAAGCCGAAGACCGCGAGAAAGAACGGGACGGGGAAGTACAAATAATTATTTAAATGACTCGAATTATTTAAATCGTTCTTTTTCTGACGCTTCGAGAGGAAAAGAGCGCCTGTTAGTGAGAGAGAGATAGAGGGGGGGAGGGAGGGAGGGAGGGAGAGAGAGAGGGAGGGAGGGTGGGAGGGAGGGATAGAGAGAGAGAGAGGGAGGGAGAGAGAGAGAGAGAGAGAGAGGGAGAGAGAGAGAGAGAGAGAGAGAGAGAGAGAGAGAGAGAGAGAGAGAGAGAGAGAGAGAGAGAGAGAGAGAGAGAGAGAGAGAGATTACTGCTTTGATAAATACTAAAACATGGAGTATGTTTTATTTATGGCAAAAGTCTGGTATAATGAATGCGATTTCGGTGCGAACGGATGGCAAAGGGGAGGGAGGTAAAGGGATGTTTTATGTATGAGTAAACTTGTTGATATCGATAAATGTTGGTTAAATTTACACGGCCGATAAAGTTACGTACTCGCGCGAGACTGATGAGTTTTCGGAGTCTCTTCCTCCGTTCCGAAACGTTACTCGTGTCGATGATTTCCCGGAAACGACTCTCTCTCCCTCTGTCCGCGACGATAATCGAAAATTAATTCGTCACGCACGCAACTCGGAACGTCAGCGTGCGCAACGCCGCGTTTTCCGACGTGCGAGAGGATGAGGAAGATGCAAATAGTTTGTCCCGATGTCGATAAACGTCGGACGCGATAACGAACCGATGATCGACAAGAGAGAACGAACGAAGCGTTAACACGGCGGCGGGCTATGCACGATGCGCGCGCTCGATTCGGTAAATTTGTATAATACGATGTTTTAACAACGGCATTATTGCGTGCAGGTACGAAATATATCAGCGCGACAACCGCGTTTGCCGGTCGACAAAGCCGCACATCCACGATAACCTGCAGTGTCCGTAATAAATTTCATTATTATTTTCTCGCGAGCCCGCCTGGCGCGCGAGGATACGCGCGGCACTTCCGCGTCGCGCGCAGCAACGCGCTCGACCCCTCATCGAGGTGCGTGGAAATATCGAGTTCGACGCGTGTTCCTCGATTCCCACACGAACAATTTCGAAGGATTGTCGCGGCGACTTCTAGCATGCGTTCAAGAACGATCGATCGCGAATCGCAGTTTCTGCCTATACGGTAGGACCCGAAAGAGAAGAAGGCTTCGTGATTGGTGAAACAAGCCATTTCTCAAAAGCGAACCACATTTCATAAAGTCATAGATATACGCATCGATGAGTTTGATTCGTAGCGAGGAATTGTCTGCGATCGCCTGATGAACTCAATGAAGTAATACGAAGTTCGTCAGTACCGCAACGATCACCATACGCCATAACGAAATGATAAATGATAATTAAAATGAGCAAAAAAAATATAATAATTAAAAACTACAACGGGACATTTTAATGTGAGTAATATTTGCTGTTCACTATTTGTAACACTCGAGGAGGAATACGATAATAAAATTCATAGTGCGTATATCGTGAGTGTGTCTGATTTACTTCCGGTCATACCTGTATGCTGAGAAAAATATAATAATTAGATTAAAATGACGAAACGCATCTAGTTAAACGTGTTTAGTTATTCTAACCGAAATACTAGTCAGTTGAACCAAATATTAAGTTATTCTAACGAAACGTTTACTTATTATAACAAAAAATGGTCAGTTTTACCAAACAGATGGAGGATCCTCATTTCATCAAACAGTTTCGTCATTATCTTCAGGATTTTTGTTAAATTGATCTACCTAGTTATTTTTCTCAATGTAATTTATCATTATAGATCAGAGCTGCCACGATACATCGATGCGTTATTTTTCGAGATAACATCACATAAGACGGCATTTATCGCTGACCTACCGATCTTCTCTCCAAAATCAAACATTAAATTATGAACAGCCCGAGAGGAATCGGTGGTGATACGAAATTTCAAAATCCAGGAGGGTCGCGCGTGCCAGGTCACGCGGAAATAGCAAGCGAACGGCTCTGGTACCCACATCTACCATCTACATCTACCCCTCGACCCGTCGACACCTGGTGCACTCGTGCGTGAACCCCGTTACAGGCCATGCCGGCAGTCCGGGTCAACACTTCAACAGGGAACGTCCATTACTTCGTCAAACCCTGGTTATCGAGGACGATTAAACCACGGACCGGTTTCCGGTCAAACGCGGCGCCGAGATATACGCGTACGCAACGCGGTTTAAATGTTCGCTGCATCGAGAAGAATCGAATGGATCGCGTTCCGGTAATTTTTATATGGAACCCGGAAAACACAGTCGAGATGATATTCGAAAATATTATGTAACAATCAATGTACCGGATTCACAACGTTATGAACATAATAGTTTCATAATTTTCTCATTATACTTACACGTAATTGAGATAGATTTGATTCATTCCACTTATAGGGTAGGTACCAAATTAACAAACCTCTAACCCTCACCATCTCGGATTTGCTTTGCAACTTTTTCGTCTTGTGCTCATTGTAAAAGGGCTCCAGTTTTTTTATTATAGATTGTTTCATCGTTGCGTTCGTAAGTTATGAATGTTTAAAGCCGAAAGACACGCCATTTTTTAAAACTCTGAACAAGATTTTTTAAATCCTTTGAGAAGTTACAACGAGTTTAAGACTTCCGAAAGTTGCAAAATTTAATTTAATATTCTTTTACGCACTTGAAACCTATTTCTTGAGAACGAAAATTTTGTTACCTGATTTACAGTCTGCAGGAAATATCACATTTTCAATTTATCAAAAATTCTTCAAAAGTAAAATTAATTTTTTTTTAATTATTTCGAAAAACTTTTGGAAAAAATAATATTACTTTTGAAGTAATTTTTAATCATTTGAGAATATTCTAATATTTTCTGCAGAATTGAAACCATATTAACAAATTTCTTTCTAAAAAATATGTTTGAAGTGTCTAAAAAATTGTTCAGTGACCCCGTATTTCAAGATCGGCTTCGGCAAAATCCTAAGAAGGATATTCTATAGAACACGTTGAATTTAGGCTTGATAATCTTCAATTGCACAAACAAATTACACAGTTTATACACAGGTGAGGTGCAGAGCGTCGAGTCATACCAATCCGCGCTGCACTAGACTCCTATCGACTCTGTCGTAGACTCATTCAAGTATTGCTTTATGTACCTCTACGAAGTTGAGGAGTGGTGGAAATTCGTTAAACTAGAGGTCCAATGTTTCGGCGTATTTGTCCGGTTTATAGAGGTAGCGGAAATCCCCGCGACCCTTCGCGCATCGATTGGAGTGTGATTAAAAATGATGAATAAATGGGGGTCGGGGTGGATTAAGCTGGAGGTTTATATATGACGGATGTAACTATTGGCAGGTGTGAATTCTGAAAACCAAGGATAGGGAAAACTGGAGAAAGGTAAAGTCCGGTCAAATAGCTAAAGGGCCATTAGACAATCAACTAGATTGGTCAACTTTGTTGTCAACTTACCGTGTTGAAAGGGATGTTAAATATCTGTAGGCAGGTTGGTAGTTGACAATTCAAGAGCTAACAATAAAGTTGACAACAGAGTTGACAACCAAGTTGATCATCTAAAGAGCCCTTTATACGTGATTTTCTTGAGGTAGGGATACAGATGGGTTCCCGGTCTTACCGTAATAAAAATACCGTAGGACTTAACAAAAATAGTAAACCAAATTTTACCACTTTCTGATTCTCCTTAGTTAACTCGAAAATTATTTTTTATTGAATCGACGAAGCATTTTATTGAATCGACAAAGCTATAATCGATTCGATAAAATGAACATTCGAGTCAATTAAAAAAGAGTCAGTTTGTAATAGGTATTTTATCAATTCAGCTGCTTTTTTTTAGTATATTGAACTTTCCTTCGTATACAAGTGGCCACTCGATAACCTACCCCCTGTTTGTCATCGTGATTTAGAGGCAAAGAGGTATTCGTCACACTCTTTCTCATATATTATCAATTATTCGTTCGTTTATTCTGCCTCCCTTTCAATATGTATTGTACCATTCATCTCAATACGATACGCTATACATACACTTGCGATGAGACGATGAAAAATACTCAATGCGACGAATGTTCAAAAGTACGTATATTTAGAATAAAAATCTTCAAATAGGTAATTACTTCGAAGATAATTGGTCATTTATAATTACAACCTAAATATGAAGTAGGGAAAGATGAGGTAAAATCGAATACTTCAAATGATCCCTCCTCACCATGGCTTATAATGAAAAACAAAAACCCAAATAAAGTACCGAGTTTTACTCCAATTTCCCGTAACCATAAAATATATATCGATATACTGTCGAGTATTCGCCCCAAGGTGTTCCATTAGGGTAAAAGTGGGATAGATGCCCCAGGCGAATAAATGCCCAACCCCCTTTACTTCGAATATGCTACCACGATTGTGGCAATGGGGTATTTCTGTTACATCAGTTTACATATTCATGAACATAGACATGAAACATTTACTCATCAACTAATACATTAATGAAGTATTTATAACAATTTCAAGTAGAGAGCACAGCTCGTTATTAAAATTTCAGGTGAAACTGCTTCCGCTAAAATAACGTCTGTAGGATATTCTGCGAAGAAATTCGACGTGAAGGTATTTTTTTCAGACCGGTAGAGTAACTATTAAAGAACTATAACTGCTATTAAATTTTAATCTTGCATGTCGGAATAATTATTGATGATGCAACGATCCCACCGTTAGTCGTTCATTAGAGGATATGTGCCATACTGGTGTCGAAGGATAGATGCCTTATTGGTGAAGGAGAATAAATGACTCTATTTCATAAAGGATCTAGTGCTCTGATATTCTTCTCGTCACGAAAGATGATACAGTCTAACACTTACCCATTATTACTTAGTTTTTTATTATTATGAACTACCCGTGGAAAATAGAAAACGGCTTTTAATATATCTGTACCATAAAGATAAACAATGTAACTCCAAAATGTCTATAAAATGGACTTTCGGTTGTTCCCTACTACAGTAAAACCTCGTTTATTGCAAGCCCCTCGAATCGTATGCCTCTCGTATATCGCAACTCGAGAGGGGCCCCCACCCCGCTTCTCGACTCAAGGCGATTTCGCACTGGTCGCTCGTGATTGGCCACCGTGCGCGGTGGAAGTTGGAAGGGGTTCAACTACCATGCGCGGTGGGAAACGAAGGGGTTGCAATAAACAAGACTTTTATCTTGCAATAAGTGAGACTTGCTAAGTGAGAGTTGCGATAAACAATGTTTTACTGTATACACATTCCGCTTTGTTACGTAGAAAGAGATAGTAACTCCAAGTCTCAAGGTCAAAGAAATAAGCTAGTATGAATCAGTCATATCTCCAATGTTGTACGGGGTAAACAGTCGCAAAGCATATACGACTGCACAATCGAGCATTCTACAGTCGGGTAATAGTATCTTATGTGATAAGGCGGAAATCCGAGGTTTTTTTAGACTGTGTTTAATTAGGTCGTAACACAAGGCATGGTTTGTAACACGTAACATGAGGCACCTGAGGCGAGCCTCATCCCCTAACCGTGTCTAATGCTGCGACCTAAACACAGTCTTAAAAATCCGAGGATTTCAGCCGAATGACATACTATTTTTCCTCACGAATGCCCATTTCTCAAAACAAAACAAACAGAAATATACACAGCTCATTTCACGTTGCGTTTATCAATTTGGAAAAAGGACCCACTTCGGACTAAACAATCTTTTGACAGCCTGCGGACTCCCGGTCGGTATCACGCGGGAAAAACGCCATCTTACGGTCTAAAAATAGGCTGGAAAATGCTTCGAAATGGGCATGAGTGAGGAAAAAAATATCGTATCTCCATTTGGGAAGCAGCGTGGCGTTATTCGTGCGTTATTTTTGCCAAAATGTGTTCTCGAAGCAAACAAATGGTCCAACACGTTTCAGGAAAGAAAGCTGATGTTGATTTGCTGACTGGTAAGTATAATAATCGTATCGTTAACATGTATTAAGATATTGAGGTTATATTGAGTAGTTCTTCAAGAAAACTTCACAGAGTTTTGAGCTTACAATTCGTGAAACTTAGTAAAAAATGTAGGTATGATAGACAAACAGGTCAAAGTTTATTGTAAGCGAAATCAGTACACACATTATTATGATTAATTTGACGGACTTACGATTGTTTAACTCATTTTTTTCTGTTTTTTTAATAAAAAGTTTATCTCCCAATATGCAATACACCGAAACGGAACGTGGTAATAGAATAAGTGAAGGGGTCCTATTAGTATCTAGAAAGACTGCAGAAGAAATTATCGTCAACCAGTTACGAAATACCACCGAGATGAACGCTCAAAATGAAACAACATTCAGTGAGACTTATGATGAAATAAATAGTGAAGAAGAACCTTTCGGCGATAATAGTGACGATGATCCTGACCACGTTCAAAATATTGATGAGACGAGCGACGATGAAATAAGTGGTGATGAAATGATACAACATTCGAAGCCGGCAGAAATTATTCTTGCAATAGCCGAGGCGGATGTTAAAGACAAGGCGATAGGTAAGATTAAAGATAGGAAAAGTTTGAAAAAATTGAAAAATGGCAGGCTACTAAAAGAGCGAGTACAACTGTGGCGGGGAAAGAACATATTTCAAAATCAGCGAAGACTATTAAGGAAAAATCCATAAAACCCGGTTGTTCCCCTTGTAAGAAAAAATGTACTGAGAAAACAAACGAAAGCAGCAAACTGGAAATATTAAACAACTATTGAGATGGGTCGCAAAGCTAGGACATGAGAGAAGCGCCAATTTATACTTTCTCAGGTCAACAGCAATTCGACAGTTCATAGCCGGCCTAAAGATGGTAGTAGAGGAGATCAAAGGAAACAAGCCATTCAGTACTATTTAACCATAAATACTGGATAAAAAATCAATGTTTGCAAGTTGTTCTTCTTGAACACTCTAGGAATTTCGGAAACTGCCATCCGAAATGTTTTAAAGAAGCAAATGCTTGGTGGTTTTGCACAAGCCGATATGCGAGGTCGACACACTCCTACGAACAAGCTTTCTGAAAATGTCCTTAACGGTATAAGTGCTCATATCAGATCATTCCCGAAATATCCCAGTCATTACAGCCGGGAAAAGACATCTAGAGAATTTCTAAGCAGTGATTTAAATCAAGAGAAAATGTACAGACTTTACCCTTTGAAAAGTGAAGAGGAAGAGATACTCAGAAACGAAATCGCGAAATTTTGGGCCTTCAAACGCATTTTCCAAACTGAATTTAATTTGAGTTTCAAGACTCGTTCAACCGATACTTCCGACAAATACGACAAGTTAAAATTGCAACTGGAGGAGTCTTCACTTAATAATGAAGCTAAATCAAAAGTAAAGCGCGATTATGATGACGATCTCGAGGACGCACAAAAACGGTACCAGCAAAAACGTGAAGATAAGGAAAGGAGCAAGTCTGCAGGCAACACGAAAGTTGTGATGCTAGATTTGCAAAAAATGTCTTCCAACCCCATACTTGTCTAACAACCAAAGTTTTTACCTGTTAAAGTTGCGGACTTTAAATTTAACAATTTATGATTCCGCAGAGAAAACGTTTTACTATATGTTATGGGATAAATCTCAAGCAGGAAGAGGAGGAAATTGTTTCGGCCAATTCGGACATAGAAAATTTAATAATATGGTCCGATAACTGTCCATGCCAAAACCAAAATGTTATGATGATGATGAATTACTTTTGGCTTTTCAACAAATGCTCCTCGCTGAAGACAGTAAAGCATAAATTCAAGCTGCGTGGACACACACACTTAGAAACCGACCATGTACATGGGCTAATTGAAAAAACTCTTAAAAAGCAACCAACCATGACAACTGTCACGCCGTGGGACTGACAGCAACTAATACGATCATCAGGAGCCACAGTTTACAACATGAAGCCGAGCCGCTCCTTTCATCAACTGTAAGGTGAATACAGACAAAGAAAGTTTTTTTAATTTCGTCAGCTGTGTGGCTTGAGACCCGTGTCAATTCTCCTGGCATTATTTATTATAAAACCAACCTCACACAAGAAATTTCCAAAACAGTGAATCTGAAAAGAAAGCAAAGAGAAGCAAGCATCAATTTGCCTAGGAAATTACCTGCTATTCGCAATAGTCCAAAAGGCATACCGAAGGAGAAACACAACCATTTGATGACGTTATTGCAATGGGTTCCCCTCCAATTCAATGATTATTACATGAATATACCTATTAGCAGACGTGATAGAGAAGAAGAGGATCAAGATGAATAATCCTGCCTTTTCTTACCTATATATTCATTCTTCATTTCATTTTTATTATTACTAAGAATGTAGGTTGTTTTTTCATTACCTAATAAAAAGCTTGCTAAATAATAACTTTAGTTGACTTACGATCATTGAAGACATGTCTCACACGTTCTTTTCTGTAGGGGTAAACAATCGTAAGTGCCAAAAATATACTACAGGTAGATTATGAAACCCGGATTTTTACTTACTCTACAAAGGTACGAGTATCTCTTTTCGTATGAGAGTCAAAAAAGATCCGTTATATTATTGTCTTTCATGAGTGATTTTTACTTTCATTCTTCAAGATTTATCTTGTTTTGCATTTTTCTAAGAATATACTTATTTGGATTTGCGACCGTTTACCTCTAGGGTACAGATATTTGGTAATGATTATTTAAAGAAGAGGAAACAAATCGCGGAAGGAATGGCGAAGTCGTCAGATTGAACAGGACAATAATAGTTTTGCAGTGAACTTTCAATTATTTCTACTTATCTATTTATTGATAATTATATTTTCTTTATTATTGTATTTTAGAATGTATGTGTGAGATATCAGGCATATATTCATTATGAAATTTGTTTTTCTTATACCTAAAATAAATTCTTCATCTTATCAGAAACCTAGAGCATCTCTATCCCCCCAATTATGGGCATTTAAACCACCTCATGAGCATTTATCCTCCAAAATGCTGAAAATAAAATTTCTTATTTTTTCTATATCTTAGCTTGTTCCGTCCAAGTTATATTTTTCTATAATATTATAGAAATTTTTGAATCCTAGTAAATAGACCATATATTCACATTCTAACAATAAGGTATTTTGCTATATAATTTTTATTCTTTAAATGGGATATTTATTCCACTTTTACAATAGGAAAAACTGTTGCAGATTCTTGAGAAAGAGAAAATTCATAGGTATTCTCTTCAGCCGACGAATGCCTCGTGCTCTGCTTTTTCCCCATACTTATCACCCCACGCTCGAATAAAACACCCGATCCAACGAACGAAAACCGGTGTTCCGATGTTCACCAACTCCACCTGCCGGTCATCGGACCGGCACGTACGATACTAGCGAAATCCATCGACGGCTATAGACGAAGTCAATTTATCTCGAAGAAACAATCTGTGGACGATAGAGCATGTCGACCGATTTACCTAGGTAACGAGGAGACGAGAGGGTGCGAGAGATTCCAGCGCAAGTGTCCCCCCAATCTCTCTCCCCCTCTCCCTGGCCCTTCTCCTCTCTTCCCCTACCCCCCTCTGTCACTCTCTCTCTCTCTCTTCCTCCGCAGCCCTCGGTTACTCTCCGCGATGAACCCTCACGCCGGTTTAATCGGTGGCAGGGACTGGGGATCAATTATTTAAACCCGCTTAGTCTAACGTCGAATTAATAGACTCGAAGCCGCAACGCCAACGCGGTATATCGATAATTCCACCGCTCCGCGGTTTCGCTCTCTGCTCGCGGGGTCGCAAGCAATCGCGGAAGACCGACCCTCCGACGCAACTCGAGAAACTAGCGCGAAAAAGATGCGATCGAATATCTTATTCCCTCGAGAGAATTCCATTTGGAATGTATAAATTGAATGAGAAAAGAGCGAGTCCTCGAGCGCCAAAATGGGCTGTCTGGGACCTACGTACCTATGCCCCATTTATGTCGATATATATTATATATCTTCGAAAGGATATAAAGTAACGAGGAAACTCGAGACCTCTCGGGTGTACGAGGCGAGCGCACGATGAAATGAAATTATCTTAACGAGAATTTCTTTCACCTTGCGCTCGCCCGGTTCCGCCTTCTTCTTCCCCCATCCCCCAACCTCTGAAAGCTATTTTAAAAATGCCGCGTCGCGTAATTTAACCCTCGTCCTTCGCGCGTCTCTTCGATCGAACGCGAGTGTCCGGTGCGTCGTAACTGTCGGATCGCGGTGGCGCAAAACGAATATTCGAAAGGGAGAACCCAACGGGAAAGCGACCGTCGTCGAAACTCAGTTCCATTTGGAAATGAAGCAGCGACTGTTCTCGGTTTCGCTCGGATAGTCACGAGCGCTACCCTCGCAATTCGGTACCATCGTTTTCCAGCGTCTCTTAAAGCTGGGTAACTAGGCGTTTAATCTCGATCGATCTGCTTTCGTATCAGACGCGGGGAGCGGAGAGAGTGGTTCCTGGTAATCTCTTTCTACATCCTCTCCGGCGACTACCTCCTCTCGTCCCTCTCGTTACGGTGCTTTCGCGTCCGATCGTTTCAGTTAAATCCCGCGGAAGTTAGTTTCAAGGTGACAGCTCACGCCCCTCTCTTTCACCATTGCCGACTGCCGTGAGTCTTATCTTAATAGCCGTTTCGACGATCGAAAGTTTAGTTATTATCGTCCCGGTTGTCACACGGCGTGATTGCAACCCCGTCCGGTTACCGTACCAGAGTTGCGCGATGCGATATACAAGGTGTTTGTTTCAATACACGCCAGTATAACGGGTTGCATATTGGTCGATGCACCACGCCTGGTGTGGATTCCTGTAATTCCATGGCAATACCGATAGCTAAGATCTGATCCATATGAAACTATCAGTCCGAAAAACATCGATAACCTCATTAGTGGTTAAGAAGCTATACTAGATGTCCCAACCACCGTGGACAGTACCATATATCTCCCAAGCGAGCGTGATTTCAGAAAAACTTCTTTAACAAAAGTTGCACTGTTTAACTTGGCGCTCAAAATGTACCTAATCATTTTTTATTATCCACTTCTAATTTCAAGAACCGTCATACATCTTTCAGTTTTGACTTATAACTATCAAAAAACTCGGTAGAGTTTCACGCCAAATACGTTTACGCGATACTCTCAGCCAAGGTATATACACTACGCAACAAAACTATCGCAACAACTTATTTTACTCTAAAAATTGTCAAACTTCGGAAGCCTGTAGCACAGCGAAAAATCATCGTATCCCTATCTTTTTTTTTTTAATTAAAGCTTAAAATCTCAGCTTTACTATCCCAAAGTTTATTTTTCGATTTAAAGCACCGAGAGGTTAAGTGACCCTGAAAATCAAGGTCATCTTTTGAAACTTAAAAATTTGCAAAGTTTGCGCATTGACACAGAGTTACAAAAATGTTTTCTGTCCTGTCCTAAGTCCAGCATCTGAGGTCACTTATTGGTTGAGACAGCGACTTGAATCGTGCTTATTTATGAGCTCTGATTATGAATACTGGCCATAGACTTCTGGTGGACTTACAGTAAATTCAAGCGCGGTAGCGCCTTCAAATTATTCTATTGAATCCAACCAAATTTCTTTCAGCATATCGTAGCTATTTTTTCCGTGGAGTTATTAGAGAGATTCCAAACAAGACATTATAGGTACCCACAAAAATAATATTCTTCCTCCGTCACAACCTCCACCCGGTCGAAATAACGACACATTGATAGCTGTGCATATGCGACTACACGTGCGCGCAGCACTCCGCCGCGAGACATGGGAGAGACTCGCCATAAGAGAGAGGCAGAGGCCATCTCGACTCATTAAGGGCGAAATAGGGTCAACTCCATTATCGACTTCGTCCGCAGGCCCGAAGGCGTTTCTCCTGCGCAAGCTTTACAGGGAGAGAGCGCTCGGAAATCCTCCCTCTCGCGAGCGCTTGACATCGCTTCCACGGAGTCGCATCTTTCTTTTGCTTCTCGTCGCACGGTTGATGATATCGGGACGATTGGAATTTTGCGATCCCGCGCGATGAATGAAAGCACGCGCGCGCGCGTACCCCCTATAGATATAGCTGACGGTCTCCTTACGCGCGCTTTTGTTTCGATGTGTACGAGCGGCATATTTCCACTGCAGCATCGAGATGACGGCTTTTGATGGCCCTCCGATGCAAAAATCGTCAATGGGTGCAACCGTCGTACGCGTCGCGTAAAGAGCTTTGTTCGTGATGGGTAAAAAACGCAAGAGGACTGAGCTGCGTTCCATTGGTCGTCACTATGGAAAGGTTGACTTGGAGCGAGTCGGTAATATATCGCGAATACATTCCCGTCACATGTGCATATGTATAATATGCGTGCGCATCTCCCTAAGAATCTCAAAAACTCAACTAGCTCACGTCACGTCACTCTAGCGAAAATCTCGATACTCCCATGCCCCCGTTATTGAATTTCACTCGGATTTTTCGAGTTCTACCTCCCCGATACCACGATTTTACGCAGCTATCGCTTATCGTTCCCCGTTCCAAAAGGTTTCTTCGACGACACCCCGGCTGGCCCGTTCGACGAGCACCGAAAGCCCGCGGACTTTCGCGAGGGTGGCGTCAAGGGTCGACAGCTACTCGCAGGTCCGCCGGGAGGACTCTTCGAGAAGAAATTTATTCGCGCGTACGAAGGCGAACCCCTCGACGAATCACGTCAACTCAAAGCTGGAGGGAAGGTCCGTTCGCGACGACGGATGGGTGGGCGCGAAGAGGGGGTCGAAGCTCCCTCGTTAACGCGCGGGTAAGGCGTCGAAAACACGCGCACCCTTTGCGTACCGCGTCTCTTTCACGCAGTCCGATTCGAGGGGGAAAATGATCGGCGGACGACCGATGCTGCCTCCTACTCCGGGCCAGAAACATTCCACCCCCGACGATTGGTACGGCTGCTTCGGGAAGCACACCTACTTCAGCCCCGCGACGAGAGAACGCGAAAGGAGGATCGGAAACGAGCTTCCGAATTGTAAGATCAAGCCGAATCCTCTCGGAGGGCCCGGTTACGTTGACATCTGCATCAACCCTTATCCGAAACACATCGCGGACCCCTACGAGACGGAGGTCGAGAAGGGAGCGAAGGCGGAGAGGGGTGAGAGAATACATTGGAAGCCATTTCCGTGGGGCTGGTTGTATACTTTGCGCGAGGCGATTAGTATTCTCAGGGAACATTGGTGACCGATATCGAAAAGCGCGGCCAGGATTGGGCACAGTTTTACACGATGCCTGCTCCAAATTGTCCTTGGTCTTCACAGCTCGCTGTTTTATTATTATGTGATACTACCATGAATGTGGAATTTGAGCGGGGAGAGATAATCTTGCGCACTCGAAAAGACACTATTAGGGGAGAGTTGGCTATATTTTACCACCACCTAAATCGTATCACTAATATCGCGTCACTAATACCAAAAAGTCGTATACGCCAAGAAGTGCCTTTATAAATCCAAAAGGGCGTATAAAAAATGTTGTTATTCACTTACATTTGCCTGAATACGAATAAAGTGAAAAAAATTGGAAACTTAAAAGCAAAAAACTAATAACATAAGGGCGTATCAATCTTACGCTTATATTTGTATGCATATCGGTACGCCCGTATGACATTATACTTCTTGACTTTTAAAAAAGTTAATACTTAAAGGGCGTATAGACCATATCCTTAGGATATGCCCTTTTGCTTTTTAAAATTTTTATTTTCCCATTTTTAAACCTTTTTTACGTAATTCTATCAGTTGCAAGAACAAATAATTTTATAAGCCCTTTTAGATTTGTCTATGCCAGAAGGACTTAAAGTGATGTATACACTGAAAGAAATAATAATTACTAGCACCAAAAAAATTTGGTCTTCGGTCAAAAATGTGATACAATTTTAAGATCAAGCTATGATTTTCTTCGTGCAAGAAAATATTAATAGGCTCGAGTAATTGTTTTTTGCATAGAAATAATTTCTTGTTCCCACGACGGTATTCTTAAATCAATTAAGAATATATATTCTTCGATCAAGAATCTGTATTCTTAAAAATATTTAAGATCAGATCGTCCCCTTAATACTACAACTAGGTAACTCGAATTTTCGGTATTCAAACTGTGTACTTATATTGCATGCATATATTAGTCGCTTTAGTGACTGTATCTATATCATACTACTGGATTTCTAACCTTAAATATGCGACAGACCTTATCTCGTTGTAACACCGAAAAGAGCGTACAGAGTTGGGTACAAAGTAGATAACTGAAAATACCGAAAATTTGGGTTACCTAGTTGTAGTATTAAGGGGGCGATATGTTCTTGATTCAAGAAACAATTTTTATGCTATCAATTACACAGGGGAACAAAAAAAAATTTTTGTTTGGTGCCTGGGATTTTAGACTTCATTTTAACTATATTTGGGAAGCTAAATCTATAGGTGCAATCCGTTTTTCTCTATCAGCTCTACTTTTTTAGATACATAAATTTATCTACATATCTGGTTTCTATGCAGTTTATTGGTTTCTGAGAGTTCTAAAATTATTTTATAATCATTAATGTGGGTGCAATTGTTTTATTGTCAGTCTGTAAATGAGTAAATTCCAGGTAAATCTATAAATAGTGGAAACATTGCCTCCCAGGTACCTGAACTGACCCTTTTATACCCCTAACTCAGGTAAGTCTCGTCAGTTTGTGCCTTCTTGCTAAAGAGAGTAGATCGAATTCGGCGTGTTATTTTCTGTTAAGAAAAGAGTGTTGTGTTATTGAACAGAATTAAAATGAGTTCAGCGTCCAGTTCAAGAAGAAGTTGTGTCAATCAACCTGATGTGTTTTGTTATATATGCGGAGAATACATGTTCCAACAAAACAGACGAGCTATTACTGACTTTGTGAAGCAAGCATATTTGGCATACTTTGGAGTTAAGCTTGGTGATCAGGACAAAACGTGGGCCCCGCATCTCGTATGTAAAACTTGCACAGAGCAATTACGGCAGTGGACTACCGGCAAAAGAAAATGTTTGAAATTCGGCGTACCAATGGTTTTGAGAGAACCAAAAAACCACTTCGATGATTGCTATTTCTGTTTAGCAAATATTAATGGAATCAATCGAAATAACCGCCATAAATGGACCTATCCCAATTTAGACTCGGCAATACGCCCTATCCCGCACTCAGATGAAATACCGATTCCAACATTTCATGAGCTACCAGATATCTCTGATAACGAACATTGTCCCTCTGATCGCTCTTCCGATGCTAATGAAACTAACAGTGACTATGAGGGGACGTCTTCAGTTCCTCAACGCTTCAATCAAAACGAATTAAATGATCTCACCAGGGATCTCAATTTATCGAAAAAAGCTGCTGAAGTACTGGCTTCTAGGTTAAACGACAAAAATTTACTGGAACAAGGAACCAAAATTACCTTTTACCGTACAAGAGAAAAAGATCTGCTACCATTCTTTTCTCAAGAAGACAATCTTGTATTTTGTCACGAAATTAGGGGACTCATGAAAGAAATGGGACTTTCTGAATATATTCCAGATGATTGGCGCCTATTTATTGACAGTTCAAAGCGAAGTTTAAAATGTGTCCTTCTACATAATGGGAATAAATATGGTTCAATACCGATAGCTCACTCAACGAAACTGAAAGAAGAATATAACACAATAGATTTAGTCTTGCAGAAGATAAAGTATCACGAACATCAATGGTTGATATGTGTAGACTTAAAAATGGTGAACTTTCTTCTTGGGCAGCAAAGTGGTTATACAAAATATCCGTGTTTCTTGTGCCTTTGGGATAGTAGGGACAAAACACACCACTGGGTTAGAAAAGATTGGCCTCTGAGAGAAAACATGGACGTTGGGGAAAAGAATGTCATTAACGACGCTTTGGTTGAAAGAGAAAAAATCATTCTTCCTCCGTTACACATAAAGTTGGGCTTAATGAAGCAATTTGTAAAAGCTCTTGATAAGGATGGGCCTTGTTTTGAATATATAGGGGTAAAAATGCCTCAGTTGAGCACAGAAAAACTCAAAGCAGGGATATTTGACGGCCCACAAATAAGACAATTAATTAAAGATCCTGCCTTCATACATTCAATGAATGAAGTTGAACGAGAAGCTTGGACATCATTTGTTGCAGTTGTAGAAAATTTTCTAGGCAAACATAAAGCTGAAAACTATGTTGAAATTGTTAACAAGATGCTGAACAGCTTTAAATCATTAGGGTGCAATATGAGTATAAAAGTACACTATCTAGACAGCCACTTGGACCGGTTTCCAGAAAATTTAGGAGACATGAGTGAGGAACAAGGTGAAAGATTTCACCAAGATATTAAAATTATGGAGGACCGCTACCAAGGAAGATGGGACATCCACATGATGGCAGATTACTGCTGGAGTTTAAAGAGGGACTGTTTGAAAAAACATTCAAGAATGTCGCGGAAAAGAAGTTTTAGAAGTGTCGAGTGACTATATTTGATTTCTTTAATGTTTTTTTTTGTTTGTAAGTTTGACTTAAGATTGTATTTGGTATAAATAAAATAAAAAATTCGAATCTACTTTTGTTTATTACACTTGAGATTTGAGTTAAAATCATAGAACTCATATTTCTCTAAAATTGTATATCTTAAAAACTGGAGCTGATAGGGAAAAATGAATACGATATTTGAATTCAGGACATCAAACTGATATAGAATCAGTTCAAAAACCCTCGGCACCAAAACAGCTGTTCCCCAGTGTTATTTTTCTCTGTGTACGATTTTCTGGCATTAGTGTTGCGATATTTTATAAAATAGGAATACAATAGGAGTAGATATTTCTATTTCATAAATCAGTTGTTGTACGATTTAGGCGGTGGTACAATACAACAAATTCTACCTTAATCTGTCTTTCCAAAAAATTCCACCTCATGTCGACGTTATCGTATTTTCCTATGAGCATTTCAATCATATTTCACGTACAGACAAGTGCAAGTAATATGGCCAGTTGAATTTGGCACCCCAATTCCCGCCGCCAATCGTAATAGAGAAGGCCAATACGTCAATACGTCAGAGAGAGGGAGGGCCGTATTACCTGCACTTACCTCATCTCCAACCCAGTTTCTTTCTACTTAACGTTCCTTCTTCGTCACGCCCCTAACTACAATGCAGAGGGTAGATTTCTCAGTGCCAGCGCTCCCGCGGACTACTTTCCGCCGAATCCTTACGTCTCCCGCTCATCGGGGCCCACTTACGTTCGACCGTCCACCGAGGGAAAAGATAAGATGATAGGACCCGGACACATATACGTACCCTTCCCAAAGAACCCAGGTGGCGCGCACGCCGGTTGCTTCGACAAGTTCCCGGAGTACGTCGGCACTCCTTATCGACCGATCGCAGAGAAACGCGAAGAAGAGAAGAGGTGGATCGGCGGTGGACCGACCTTCAGGACCAAGTACACGAGCAGTATTATTGACCATGTGACACGAATATCCTGCAACGCCAATAACTATCCGGAGTACACGCCGCGGATTTTTCAAACGCGCAATTGACCCCTCCGTTTTCATACCACGTTATATCACATATTGTCATGGTTTCGTCATTCGCATATTAAGGAATACCTGTTTCAGTGTTCAATTATAAAATCGCAAAACCGTATCGTGCATGTTATGCATGGCGCAATTAACATTTCCCTCCACATCATCAAGCACCGTGTATCCGTGGTATAGGTAAAAAAGCCTTGAGCATTCCGATCTATAAGCTTTTCCCCAAACTATAATAAAATAGTGAAACTCATTGGCATAGTAACGTTGAAGAGTATATCATTCCTAAATATCATTGTTATTCAAATCAGAGACAAAATTGATCATTACGTCTATGAGTGACATGCAGCACTCGCGCGAAAGGTCTAAAACAAAATATTCACTATCTGTCAGAAAGACAGTCTGCCACCACATCATCCACGCCCTGAGTAATAATGCTGTATAATAACAAGACATTGTAGTGAATATATGTTGGAATCAATAGTGCACAGCAAACCACTGGTCAGAAATTACCTCGCATTCTCCGTAAGTACACAATATATCTAATCTAGCTAAAAATGTGGGTACCTGTCAAATCGATTTCAAACATTCCTAGTCATGACAGCTATCGGCTCCAATTTTAATCATCAATTAATACATTTTTAGTCATAATGCTTTATGAGAATCTATGTCCGACCTGTAAAAGATCATGCCGAAAGGTTTCCAAATTATTTGGCTGCAAAAAAATCATTAAAAATTAACTGAGAACTTTTTGCGAACTTTTTTTAATACTGCCAACCGCAATAATATTAATAGAGGGTCTTTAACACTTACTTCCTCTGTTCGTCTGACAGAAACTATTGTTGAAACAAGCAAACTCGGATTATTTTAACAAAGCAGTGAAATTGAGTTGGGAGATGTATACAGACCAAACGAATTTTATTGACTGAAACGAAGAAATTCAATTATTTCAACTATATACAAAACAACCAAAGACACAATGATAAGTTTGACGAAATGTAACCTTCAACACAAACAATTTGGTTGGAACAGCTAAATTTTTTTCTCAGTTCACCCACGCATAGATCTTCCTTTCTCTTTTGAAAGTTTTCCTTTCCACTCCTTCCCTCGAAGTCGTTATAAAGGCTGAACGAGCCACTTACGACATGGTTCTTGCATTTTCCGTTTAGAGATTAACATCGTTGTTTCTATAGCTAGCTCATTATTCACGGTAATCATCAGACTGTGCTTCTTACAAGTATTTTTCCCAGAATGTTGACAGACTGCACAAGCATGTAAGTTGCACACTACACAATATTACATAATACAAAAAATTTAATAATAAATGAAACTTACATGACTGGGCACACTGCGGCAAACACAGCGCAAAATGAAACCGCTTCGAACCGAACGTCTGTAACAACTGAGCGGAAATGGCATATGACACCAAATCTGCTGGTAGGCGAAGCCAAAATAACGTGTACGAAAAATACCTAGACGCACAATATATACTACAGGGCTCGTCATATCTTAGTTATAACAGAAAAATGTAAATTTGCAGCATTTTGCCGCAGGCGCGCCCGCCGGAGGGTTAAATTTGGATTCTCTCTCTCTCTCTCTCTCTCTTATGCATGGGAGATTATGGCTAGCGCTATCAAAATAGTGGTTTTTATGTTTCCATCTAACAGACACGGATCCAAGAATCTGGTAAAAAATTAATATACTTAATCTCTCTAGAATGTATATTTATAAATGTCTATGCTAAAAATGAAAAACTTTTACAAGACCATTTAAGAATGGCTATGGAAAGTATTATAAAAACGAAAACGGCAATCAACGGACCTAGCGACAGAAGTACGGATTAGCGGGGAAGTGAAAAGACTATCGATAAAGTCGCTCCACGTCACCCCTCGCCCATGATACCGGACTGTACCCCCCATACATCCTTAGTCATAAATATGGTACTAGCAACCAGGAAAATTCAACCTTGCAATTACCGTTGATTTTACCACCCACTTATCCCTCAGTACAGTTTCGACCTCATTCAAATAAAGACTTTCGATCAATCATCAATTTTCCGGCTTCGCTCTCTTTCCGCGAGTGGTGATTTCCATCACTTACGACGGACAACTGACCCCTTCTCTTTCAATATGTTACTGATCTGAGTTTGAGCGACCCAAATTGTAACACGCGATCTTTTCTCAATTTCGCGTTCAATTTCCCCGAGCGTCTGCGAAGCTTAATCACGTACCTGTGTACGCCATAGCTATCCGCGTACATAACATAGCATATGCTTATAGCCGAAGATAGTTCCTAACTACTCGGTACCAACCAAGGAGACGCGTCTGATATCCCGACGGGACAGGATCTACCGCGTAGTCGATCCGCGGTAGAGGCATTTGCCAAGCCGCGCTTCGTTGGACCGGTATTAAACATTCCAGGCATCGCATTGTACTAAACGCGTTCCAGCACGCGTGACGGTACGCATGAGGCACACACACGTGTGCGTCCATGCGTGAATACTTCCCCTTTCTCACCCTTTTTTCTCCAAGTCTTTTTTTTTTAAGTTTATCTTTCGTTATTTCTTGTTACCCATTGGATCCTCCGCGTGAACCATAATGGACCGAGGGTCCTGGGTCTGGATAATAAATCGATCTCCCTTTCCCTCTCTCACCCTCTCGGCACGACGCTGTAGGCATATATGACACGCGATGACGGGAAAATTCTCCACGCGCAGGACCCAGAACATTCCTCGAGATCCTCGACCGTCATCCGTGAAAGGGTTACGACGTAGTTACCAAACCCGAGTGACGCGCGGAATGAACTGAGAATGATACACTCGGATATCTTACTTCCGGTCGACCGTTCGCGAAAGTTACAGCGCTATTACATTCCATACGTGGTCTATGGCCATATAGTCGAACTTAATAAAAAAAAGGTGCGTAGCAGCCACGCGATAGAAGTAAAACTTCTGAAGGTCATATGGGTAAGGAGTACGTGAAAAGTTGATTAATCTAGAAAACACACATTATTATTTAAAATATTAATAATAGTAAAAATATACCGTTTATTCATGTTCTAAACTCCACGACAATCAGACCGCCTTAATTTACTCGTTGCCATCATGAATGGTGTCACTTGTACATTGTCTCTGAACGTCCTAAAATGGCCCAGATAATTGGCTGGAAAGGAAAGTTCTTTTGCATGTGTTCACCAAAGAGCAAACTCTTTGGAAGATTCTTTTCACCTGGAGCAATCCTCAAGTACTTTTCATCGTTCCATAAAAGCGCCTGTTGCTGGGTTGTTAGACTGCATTCTATCGGTATGTCTTCGCTTATTTCATCGAGCTGAACGTCATTAATATTCTCCTCGGCATTGAAGAAAGCTGCATTGATATTAATATCATACATTTGGTACAACGGAGATTGTATCAAGTACAGCAACCACGTTTTAATTGTTCGTTTATTTACGAAGCCACTCAAGTAACTGGATCTATGGATTTTTTTTCTGTTACTGTGAACATTGATGCAATAGTCATCGTCAATATCCCTCGCTGACATTTTCACCATTGTATCTACTGATACAGGCACGTTAACTATTTGTCCATAAATTCCATACTGACCATGAGCAAGACGTAATCGTCTAATTTACATAAATGGTATTCGGGGAGAAACAAGTCTCTCAGATACCAAATCTAATGGAGGCAAGTGGTTTGGTTTTGGAGGATATTTAAAACCGTTGCATACAGATAGCGCAGGAAATACGTTTTTACTGAGAGCGTTTCTGCAAGTATAACATATAGAAATATTTTCTTTATTATTTTCTGACATTATAGTATTTAAAATTTCCTGGTATTCAGGTGACGGTAGCTTTAAATCGTCTTCAAACTATAACCTGTCACAAACTGAGCAGGCGGAAACAAATACATTAGGGTCAAGTGGTGTAAAAACGAGACAAGAAATATGTGGGGTTAAAACAAGACACTCTCGTACAAAGCATACTAAAATACATTTAGTTTTAGTTTAAAAATTGAAAAGTTAATATAATTATTAAATATAATAATTATTATTTTTAAACTCAAACTAAATGTATTTTAGTATGATTTGTACGAGAGTATCTCGTTTTTACCCCACATATTTCTTGTCTCATTATTACCCCACTTGACGCTATTTACAAATCTTTTTTGAAAATCATTATGGGCTCTTTTGTTTTTGTTACAGTTACTGTATGGCATAGTAGAATCAATGGTTTCACCTGTTCTCGTGTGTTATGAATCGTATCTGGCTTAAGTGACCGTGATAGGTTAGAATCCAAAACCCTGACCTTACAAAACGTACTACTGGTTGAGGGACCACTTGGAGGAACATCGACATGTACAGACTGAACGTTATTCTTTGTTGAAGCAACTTGTAATACGTTATGTACCTACAGAAATGCTATTTTTTATTGCTTTTTTCCTTTGTCTACACTCGCGTATCAATTGTGCATTACTCTTTGCAACCTTTTTCGTTTTATTTTCTTTTTGGTGTTGTCTCTCACGATACTCTTTACATTTTTGGGCGTTTGATTTACCCATCGTCATATATTGCAATAGACACAACACATAAAATAAAATGTACTATTATTTACATTTTTAAAGAAGTACCTATGTAATTTTATTTTGAACGAAAACAGCTGATATAAATAATATTTTGACACACGACTACTGTAAATAAAGTACGATTAGAGAAGCGACGCTGTTTACTAAATTGGCGGCAAAATGAGTGACGTCACGCATACCATCAAACAGTACGCATACGAGACCCAGTAGCCATCTATAACCTCTGTAAGTAAATTCTGCGTGCCTTATACACCAATTATACCGTATCTGCTTCAAGCGTCCCCCCTAGGCCTGCCCCTCCACGCATTTCCCAACGCCTCTGCCCTAGAGGTTTTCTCTACGAGTCCCCCCTCCGCTTCTTTCGTATACCCGCCGTATAACCTTTGCCCCCACTCCGCCGCCGGTTTCGGAATTTTCTTTCACTCAGTCAAACCTATGAAACGGATTTACTGCCTACCGCGCCTAAAGAAGTTTCACTTCAAAAAAAAAATCCACAGATCCAGTTACTTGAGTGATTTCATGAATAAACGAACAATTAAAACGTGGTTGCAGTAGGTGCTTGATACAGTCTCCGTTGTACCAATGTATGATAATATTAATATCAATGCAGCTTTCTTCAATGGCGAGGAAAAGGTTAATGACGTTCAGCTGGATGAAATAAAGGGAGACATACCAATAGAAGACAGCCTAATAGCCCAGCAACAGACGCTTTTATGACACGATGAAAAGAACTTGAGGATTGCACCAGATGAAAAGAATCTTCCAAAGAGTTTGCTCTTTGATGAACCTGTAGAATAACTTTCCTCTCCAGCCATTTAGCTGGGCCATTTTACGACATTCAGAGACAATGTACAAGTGACACCACTCATGATGGCACCGAGTGAATTAAGGCGGTCTGGTCGTCGTGTCGTATTGTATATTTTTTACCATTGCTAATATTTTAAATAATAGTGTGTTTTTTATGGATTAATCAACTTTTTACCTACTCCTTATCCATATGACCTTCAGAAGTTTCACTTCTATCACGTGGCTACCACGCACCTTTTTTTAAATTATACTCTTGCACTGAGAACAAAATTGCTTCATCGAAATAAACATATTTTTGGATAGTCCTAAGAATACATTTATTCTATTTAAAT
Source organism: Xiphydria camelus (assembly GCA_963678675.1). NCBI lineage: Eukaryota > Metazoa > Arthropoda > Insecta > Hymenoptera > Xiphydriidae > Xiphydria > Xiphydria camelus. The sequence goes on from OY783193.1 coordinate 31,223,858, forward strand.
AAATGTCGATTTGATGCAAATAATGTTCGATCTAATTAATGTATACACGTTCGATCGATATTCATTCTAATCAAATAAATGTGCTATTAAAATTATTCAAAAAAACGTTTCTTTGTGATTCGAGTAAATTTTCTTCTCATTGTCTGCGTAACTTTAGGGGATGCGTTTTTATCTCAATCGATATTCATTCGGTCGAGCCGCCAATAGAGGGCGAGCGGCTCGAGCTTTCTCGCATGCGAAACAAGGTCCCCGACAAACTAGAGGGAATCGCCGACTCACCGACTACCTGCCCAGGCCTCACTCATTCGTTCTGCTGGCGGCTTGCCCTTGCGGACGACAGCACGAACGAACAGAGAGACTCGGAGTCGAGCGCATGCCACCACGACTCACCACGATGCCCCGGCCGCCATCCACTCTACCAGTGCCTCGACGTCGACGGCCTGATGCTCCATCGGAGTCGGCGCCTCTCCGAGGAGCTGCCAAGCGGGCTCGCTCTACGTCGGTCACCCAGCCGGATCGCCAACGTTATCCCGCACCACCTCGCCGACAGCTCCCGACCGCCTTCGCTGTTATCGTACCTACCTGGCCGCCAGCACAGTCGACCGCTCTTGCCGCTGGCGAATCGCCACGGCCGTCCTCTGTCCGTCTGCCCGCACTGCCAGCCGCTCCTGCCACTAACGAGCCAACTCGGCCTCCGTCTGCCCGGCCGCGCCTGCACAGACCGCTCTCGACACAGACGAGCCGGCACGATCGCAGTCTGCACCGCTGCCGCAACTACGAGCTGCTCCGGCCGCCGACGGGCCAGTCCAGCCTCCGTCTGCTCGGCCTCCTGCTTAGCCGGCCTCCCTCGCCGCTAACGAATCGACCCAATCGCAGTCTGCCCCGCTGCCCTGCCACTAGTACAACCGTCCTCTCTCGCCGCCGACGACCCTGCACGTGGGAGCCGCTCCCGACCTGAGGCTCACGAGGCCTGGCCTCGCATCTCCCTGGAGACGGCCTTCTGGCGACGAGCCGTCATCAGTGCTCCCGAGCCGGTCATCCAGCTCTCACTCGCCTCCGTCACGCACCCCCTGAGCGCTATCGTGGACGCAGCGGACTGTGGGACACCGTCCGCCATCCACGCTCAGCAAGACTGACGCGCCCCCGCTGGCGCCTACCGATGCGTCGCGATACCTCCGCTCCGCCGCACCTCGGCTACACCAGAGCACTCCAGACGTTACCAGAGAGGATGCGAGGGCCACACGACGGCTGCTGGCCGTTAATCTCACAGACGTCCTGCCCTCGGTCCAGGTCGACCTGCCGCCGTTGCCGCCTGCCTACGGCCGCACGACAGCCTCACAACTGGACCCTCGCATCGTATCGCACCTAACCACGACGCGACCCGTCATCTCCTGGCGCCCGGCACGCTAGCCGGCGCATCGTGTACGCTCTCGTCGACAATAAACGAAGTTTCTATCTCATCGTCGTACACTCACTCGACCCCCTCGATCCTCCCTGATCGAGCACCAGCCCCGACCATAGCATCTCCCGTAGCTTCTCCCATAATTCTAATCAAATACATGTGCCCTCAGTATTTAAAAATACGTTTCTTTGATTTGAGAAAATTTTCTTATTATTATCAGTGTAATTTCAAGAGATGCGTTTTTTTATCAATCGACATTCACTCTAATCAAATAGATGTGCTCCTAAGAGCATAGGTATATTATGTAGAATATGATATGCTCCATAAAGAGGTTGCCGTAAATGGCACTGTTAAAAATATTTATCTCAAACTCTCTTCAGGAAAGTACTAAAATTTTGTATCAAACACAAACGTGTCTCGAATACCATACAATCTCCTTGGAAATTCAAAAAAGCGTCATATGGATCATGCATTTTGATAAGGTTGTGTTTTAAAATTAAGAAATAATCGATTACGAAACTATTACTTGGAATTAAGATAAATACGCGTTCCTTAAAATTACATTGGCAATGAGAAGGAAATTTACTCGAATCAAAGAAAAGTGTTTTTGAATAGTCCTAAGACTATTTCCTGGAGAGTTTGAGATAAATATTTTTAACAGTGCCATTTACGGCAACCTCTCTATATGGGGCCTATCATATTCTATATAATATACCTATAAAATGGACATAAAATACTCATTTTCTAAACGTGTTCCATATAATATACCTATAAAATATACATAAAATACTCATTTTCTAAACGTACTCTTCAACCCCCTTCCATCATTGTATTCGGATATATACTTTCTTCGTACATATATTATTCGGGTGGTTCATCGCGGTAACAACGTTCCGCGTCTCGGAGTAATTTCGCAACTTATCGATCGAAAACCGCAGGAGAGAAGGAAACGGACGAAAGGGATTCCATATAAAATGACAAAGTGGCGCAGGGCAGTAGGGTGGTAGAAGAAGGCCGAGAAGGGTGGCGGCGGGCGAGGGCAGCGACGTATTCCGTGCGGCATCTTTTCACGAAACGAAAGCTGCCGTAAAGCTGGCCGTTTCAACAAACGTTAGGAATATCTATCTCCTCCGCTAAACCCGGTATACACATCGTAAGAATAGGTTGAATAGGAGTGCGCTGCACTCTAAAGAATATCGAATACCGCGAGATTTCCACCCGCTGAAAGCCTTGCACGGTGCGACTCCCTCCCGCGTATATATCCACCTCCCTCCGGATCCTCTGCTTTTTCCGACCCCTCCACCATTTCTCGATCCTGACCCACTCCTCCGAGAGTATGCGCGTCGTCGCGATACGCGTGAGTTCCGAGTACCTTGTACATCATTATAACGCGGCACCGCGGTCCCGTAGGAAATCATTGAATTCGCGCATGGACCGACGCAAATCATCGCGTCGGCACGATCGCGTTTTGCGGGGCTTGCGCGACGCGAAATAACTTGCGGTTTCTTTCCCCGCGTACACCACGAGAAATTTCGTGATGATAAAGCGGAAATAGTCACTGCACGGACGTATGTTCGAGTCTCCTGAGAAAATTCGGTGGGTTTGAATAAGAATTGTATCCAACCAAATACAGTAGAATCTGCTTAAATGCGATCTCGATTAATACGATTTCCCGCATTATACGCTTTTTGACGATTCCTCGAGTTAAGCCTTATTTTCTATGGAAAATATCCCACGTCTCCTTTATAACGTTCTTTTGGCGATTGATGATGCCATGTTCTTTTTAAACAAAAGTTAAACTCAATCGAAAGTTTAATACAGTTCAGGTGACACAAAACTTACATCAAAGGAAGATTGCCACTTCCTCTTCAAGGAACTGAAGAATTGATTTTGATTGATATATGCGTAGGTAATTGATTTGTATTGATCTTATGTATATATTTATTCTTTAAGGATTTTATCCTAGTTGAATTCATTAGGAAAGGCACTATGTTTTTCCCCTACATCTTAGAATTAATTCTCATTTCCAGATAAAGAATGTTTCACTGATGAGCTATGGTTTCCCCAATAAAGGAACCTTCAAACTGTTACACGTGGTCTTAGTTTTCCTAATAAATGTTTTTTGAAATTAAAACGTAACTTCTCGAAAAGTGACTAAAACGCTCCCCAGAGCGGCAATTTAATGGTTTCTTTTACCAGAAACACCATAGTTCGTCAGTGAAATCATTTTTATTTGGAAATGAGAATGGATATAAACTTTCACTAATACCACCCAATGTTCATTATCCCGATAAGACTCTGAATATAAGTACGTAAAACGTGACGGCTTTAACAACTATGTCCATATAAAAATCCTTGCTTGTGTTAGTTTATTTCTGTTCTCATTTGGCTGTTAAAATTTCACGCATAAGACATTTTTCCAACTACGACAATTTTTATGCGTCCCCGTGAAAATCGTTTAAACATATTCTACCTCAGTATGATAGGTAATTTATTTCAGAAACTGACTTTATTTTATTCGTAAAATTAATTATTAGTTAAGGTGCCTGTCTCCAGGTTTTCTCGTACCTTTAGGGTGGCAGCAGTGCCTCGAACATACGCCCTAATAAAACAAAACCTATAATTTAAACGATAACTCCATTTCCGAATATTTGTATACACTCAAACTATTTTTCATCAATTTTACACACCCATCAACAGATCGTAATGTAGCGTATCTTGTAAATCAACGGCCAGAAAATGTATTATTCAATGATGAAAATCGCGAGGGAGTTGACAAGCAAATTGACAGCCGCGATACTTTAAGCAATATTAGGTTTCTCGAGTACTTACGCTAAAATCGGGCTGCATTGCGTTCCATGGGCCACCCTCGGGCATGCAGGAAAATTCACTTCACTGTTTATATTTTTTTATTGCGAATTATCGTTTAACAAACATCCTGTACTGTCAGGTGTATCGTGGCTATCAATTTTCCCGTCAACTCCCTCATGATTTTTAACAGTGAATAATAAATTTTCTACGTGTTTGTTTATTGAAAACGATGCATTACGATGTGTAAAACATCGTATAGAATTGACGACGTATGGTCTACATGTACGAAAGTTTTGCAAAATTGAAATATCGTTTGAAATATAGTTTTCATTTCATTAGGGCTTATGTCCGAAGCACTGGCGCCAACATATAGACGCGAGAAAATCTGCAAAGAGGGACCTTAACCACTTCCGGTACGGATACTCCGACGATACTCGCTGCCGTGACAACTGAAAGAAAAGTACTTCAGCTGTACCGGTGAGCTTTGTTCCACGCGCCCAGGTATTAGCCCACGGGAAGAGCTTTCGTCTTTTAAGCATATTCCCGCAAACTCCCGCACCGTCAAAATCCTCTCATCCTAGTTCTTTGCGCTCCGCGTCCATAGTTAGCCGAGCTGAGCTTAAAGACCTTCGCCCGATCGCTTTATCCAATCCCCCCGACCCACCGCGTCCGTTTAGCTCGTTCCCCATTTCAGACGTCTCCCGCAAAGCTCCCGGTTCGTAACCACGCCTGCTCGCCACGCTTTGCGAAAGCAGCGAGGATCTCGCAAGGGGTTCGCGTGTCGCAAAAATTTGCATTATTTTTTGCTGCGGTCAACGTCTACGGAATTCGTTAGCAGGAAAGAATCGGATAGCTCGGGACGCTCCGTCGAACTCTTCCGTCCTCTCCGTTACCTCTTCCTTTCTCTCGCCTGCTGCAGCGATTCCTCCGCGGTAAAGCGAACCCCGCGATACATAACTTTAGCGGGGCAACCGATAAAGTTGCAGCAACGATTGGATCGAAAGCGCTTTCGCTATACGTGGCAATTTCTTACTGCCGTGCATTGTAGCCCCTTTTGTCTCTCTCTCTGTGTGTGTGTGTGTGTGTCTGCCGTATTTCCTCTTTTCGCAGTCGCGCAGCGTTCGATGGACTTTCGACGGATTGCGTCTATCTCGAGCACATTTTTCACTTGGAAATGTCCTTATCCACGTGAGCGATGATCGATTATACATGTAGCGAAAGAGAAATGGATATCGAGGATACGACGAAGGGACGAAAGATCCCAGATATATGGAACGACAGTATAAAAAGGGTTTTTTCACATAAGCAGTATAGGTATCTGCTACCTGATTTGGAACTTATTCGCTGAGAAAGAAGTTTCATTCCCTATTATCTCATTATCTATGAATTTTTAACCAACATCGATATAGGACTTTACTGTAGATAAAAATGTAATCTTCTAAAAAATGTTACACGAAAGTGGGGCGAAAGTTCACAGGTAGCGAAATAACAGCGATTCAAGTTTTCACCCTGGTGAGTAAGTTTGAAATCATACATGATATACGCTAGAGTTAACGATATACGACACGGATAGAACCAAACAGAGGTAAATGCAAGGATTAAAATTCACTCCTCTCGGTGTATATAGGATACTCGCGCCAGAAATTGGTATTCCCGCTTGAATTTTCCAAGCGTATTGTAAGATATCTGCGACTAACCCAACCCCCTTCCACCTCGCGTACCATCCCCTGCTTACCATAGCAAATGCAATATCTCCCCGAGCGTGGATACCTTTCTCGCGCATATACATATGCGCGCAGGCACGCGCGCAAAACCTATCCGTTCCGGACAAATATCTGCCAACTCCCCTAACCAGGGTTCCTCTTCCATCCATTCTTTTCTACCCCGTCTGACTGTTCTCCTCCTCGACTACTCGCTCGCTCATCGACACCACGGCGCCTCACCACTCCTTTCCCTTCGATCCCCCCTTTCTATCGAGTTCCGATGTGTTTTCCACGATTTATCGCGCGCGGAAAACATCTGCTTTCGCGAGGGAAGGCCCCCCTCTTGCCCTTTGCCTTTGGAGATGCCCCAAGTAGGCGCATCTACGTATACGGTCTAATCGCGCGACACACGTACGAAGACACCAGGTGTGCTCGATGCGATCTCGAAAAGTCATCGGAAGCGCGAACGTTGCTCGGGCGACATGCACGTCGCGACTCTCGTAATCGTCGAATTTAAAGTAGGGGGAGTTGCCGAATTTGGACCGGCGCGTCTAGGTTGGACCACCCCTGTACAATCTAGAACAGTAGGGATATTTTTATTGTTTGACTAGTTGCATCGTATGCTTCGACTTGGAGATGAATGGCGCACCTTCTTCGTTAGTACTGATGGCCATTATTAATTGTAGGTGACAGAGCAGTAACAATTTCCACTACTGGATACGGATAGACTAATACCACTATATTTTACTGTATTTGCAATAAAAGAGATACACATGGGAGTTTTCGAATGTTTTTGCAGTGCAGTACAGTAATTTTTATTTTGAAAACATTAAATAGTGTGATAGGTAGTTTATATTACAATAAAATTATTTATAAGGAAAAATTTTTCTTCAGTACAGTAGAAACATCTGAAAACCCTTATGTGTACCTCTTTTACTGTAATACAGTAAAATTTACTGGTATCAGTCTTCCACATGGACAGTTGAAGAACTCACCGATAAATCAAAGCTTTGCTAATCGCTCTGGTGTAAGTACGAGGGCAGAGTGAAAAGTCCGATACTTTTCTAGTAGATGGTGGTATAATCGCGAAAATGAATATACGCCCCCATTTGGCGAAAAAAAAAAGTTCTGTTCCACCACAACAATGCACCTGCCCATTCGTGCGCCGTTGCAACAGCGAAATTGGCCAATTTGAAGTTCGAATTGTTGCCGCATCCACCTTATTCGCCAGATTTGACTCTCTGCGTCTTGTTTCTCTTCACAGACTTGAAAAAATCGTTGAGTTAGAAAGATGTTCTCATCAAACGAAGAGGTCATCGCCGCAGCAGGGGGCTACTTTACAGACATTGAGGCGCACCACCATCTGCTAGAAAAGTATCGGACTTTTCACTCTGCCCTCGTAATCAATCGTCTTATTACGTATTTAGAAAGTTCATTTATCCATTCAAAGTAATATTATGAATACGAAAGTGAGTTTGTCTCTCTCTCTCTCTCTATAGGTTTATTATCTCTTTACGGCAAAATTACCAAACCGATTTTAATGAAATTTGGCAGAGAGGTAACTTTAAAACCGTAGATGAACATAGTACATGTGATGTCAGCATAAATTCAATATGACAAATGCACTAAGATGACGACATTTTCAATAGAACCCAGTAGACGACATTAATGGCACGCGGTTAGGAGGAAGAGGAGAGGGACGCATTGATATCCAACATTGATATACACTAATTTAGAAAAAATATATAGTAATTCCAATTCCACGCGGACGGAGAGAGTTACGGGTAAGAGCTAGTACGACTATAAAGTGACACGATTATTTTAAAAACTCGTGCTGTTATCGAAGTTTGGTAACACATGCTCAGTAATTCGGTAAAGCTTCCTAGATTGTACAACATTCGATTGTCTAGATCAGACTCACATCAGGTTCAACCCGCGGCAATTGTATAGTAACAAAACAAAAATTAATTTTCTATTCATTATTTGACTATTTTGTTGGACAAACTATTATCAATAGCTGGAATGACTATTAACTATTTACATTTTCTAGAAAAATGTTTTCAAGTCATGATGTTTTTAGGCTTTAACTTTAATTTGTGAGAGAGAGAGAAAAGGGATATTTATCCTTTTCTAGCGCCATTTTTCCCTCCATTTAGCCAGCGGTCCAATGTAAGGATCCGCCAGTCCATTGTAGAAAACCGATTTACTTGATTGAACTGAATACATACTCTTAGTTTTTACAGTGAGGGAAAAATGTAATAAATTTGACTAAATCGACGGTTACGAATAGGGGAGTGTAGATTTAGTTACTTGGACTAATAATTGACTCGAGTGGACTACAGCATGTTTTCTTCAAATAGCCGTTAATCGTTATAACCAAATTTATTAGTCGGAGCAACTAATTTTGCATTCCACCACCCGTAAAAGCAGATTTGATTGAATATACCCTTTTCTCTCTTAATGTATGGTTTCTTCATTTTGTAAGATACGAGTATCTTTCGGAACATTCAGTTGCATTAATTTGAAGCAAACATAATGGCTTATTAATTCCACATGATATTATTTCTCTAAAATAATTCCACTTTCGGTATTTAACGAAAGATATATATTTCGTCGGTATACCTCAAGCGGTCCAAATTAGGCGACTCTCCTTTATCCTCTCAATCACGTCAACCTGCGACGATGAAATCGGCCCGACGACGTCGAACTTCGACACGAAAGGGGGCGACGCGCCGTTCCAGAGTAGAGCTTGGAAAGGTTCCAATAGTCGGTCGAGGCACGAATTAGTTTCCACCACCTTGGCCTCTACGTGCGCGTTATAGGCATTATCGAATCACCCGCAACCTACCGACCCGGTCCCACCCGAGGCAATCTGCAATCTCTCGCCTATAGATCTTAGCGCAGAAAACACCTCGAATCTATCAACTGCCACGCATGGCTATGGTTCGACGACGATTCGACGAGTTCTCACGCCCAAGACTGTCCAGCGCTTGAAAGCCTCGCAATACAACGCCGTTCACGATCGTAAATCAAGTGATGTGGGCTAATTGTAAGCCGTGCGATCGATCGGGCATTGGAGATTATTCGGTCGCGCGATATGCCGATGCCGTACTGCATTCTAATCCTTTGAACAGACCCGCTGACTATCCATCGGCCGCGTATATACTAAACATACCTACTCAGATACATATACTTGCATGATCGTCATGACGTTGATACAAACTAAAATAATTAATTGTTCTAAAGTCAACGTATATTTTGCCGCATGAGTTTAGAAAAATAATTGAGCTTAACAAAATTGTTAAATTTACATTATGGTATGATTCAAATTAATCGCTATAGGAGAGAGTGGGTCTAGTTGTAACACTTTTCATATTATTGCCTGTAACTTGAGTCTAATGAAATATTGAGTCTAATGGGAAATATTTTATGATGAGCATTTAGCTCACTTATTCAGCTACCATTACCATTGTTGAAGTAGTATAACATACTCAATCAATAAATTAGAAATAAATCCACTTTTAGTGAACAAAATCGGGTGTTACTTATTGCCTCTTCATTGGGGCTAGTTGTGGGGCAAGTAGTAACAGAAACGAATTGTTATGGTTATTGAGGATAAGTATAATAAAAGACTTATAAATATTAAGACTTAAAAATTTGTAATACTACATCAACGTCATTTCTTCTAGTTCCATTCTTAATTAAACATTAGCTTTTCTTAATTACATACATCATCGAAATACATACAACAAAGGTTTTGTACATCTTCATTCCAGTGTATAATAATATACCTATGATAAAACTTAGATACCGTAAGTTATTCAACATTTCATTTTCCGTTTGGTAACGTGGGGATTGTAACATATTACAACTTCCCCCAAGGAATGGTTACTTTAAGCCCCATACAATTATTTTCATTATGAATTTTGAAATAAAATGAATAAGATTCATATATTATTAATAAAACATGCTTGTTACTGTGGAAGAGTTACATTTTTATAGGGTGATACAATTTTCCGTGATGCATGAAAGGCATAAGGCATAATAATAAAACGTATAAACCAAAATTACGAAAATAAAAATTCAAACTCTCACACACACACATGTCAGAATTTCACGTCACGCATAGAAGACGCGCAGTTGACTGGCCGAAGTTAACGAGTGACTTCAAAAGAGAAGACGAATTAATTTTGAATATTCCTAAAAGTAGGAACACCCATTTCCACATCACCCTGAAAGTAGAGTGTCGTGAAAGCGTACGTTAAACTCTTTTTTTGAGTCAATTTTCAAAATTGTCAGGATCAAACGACTCCAGGTAATGTTAAAAGTACAATTCAGCTGGTGTATTAATCGCTTCCAATTTTACATCACTCTTCTATTTTACAGCATATATCACATGATTTCAAACTTACTCGGCCAAAGTGAAAACTTGAATCGCTATTATCTCGCTGCCTGTGCATTTTTACCCATCTTTGTGTAAATCTTTTTTGAAGATTACATTCTTATCTATACAATAAAATTCTATATCGATGTGGAACAAAAATTCACAGATAACGAGATAATAGCGATTCAAGTTTCTTTTCCGGCGAGCCAACTTGAAATCGGATGTTGTCGGCGGAAAGACTGCCGAAATACGTATGCACTCGCAGAATGCCCAGCGCTATAAAACGCATACGAAATCGAGTCCGTAATTTCGGCTATACGCTTTCGGTGGTTCTAGCAAGTGACTTTCCGGAATAACGAATCCCGTCCGAACGAGATTGCGCGAGACAGTAGTCCTCCGCGGAAGCGGCAGGCTGCGTTTTCTTTTCCCCTCGCTCCCCGCCCCCCCTGTGCCGTGTAGTCTCTACACTCGTAAGTAGATACCACCGCGCGTACGTGTCCCGGCTCGAAGCCAGCCGCGCGTACATACGCGGTAACGGGCGTCGGGCGGGTTACTCGGTAAACCGGGATATGGAGATTAGTTTAGCGCGGCGTGTACAGTTTTCGTGGCATCGCGGCACCGTCCCGAGCTGAGGTATTATACAACTGGGATGAACTTGGGGGCGTCTCGAAGAGAAGCGGGTCTATCTGGCTCTCTCGGTTAAGGGCTGAGGCGTATATAGCCGGCGGGCGAGAGCTATGCCTCTCGCCCCAACACGACTATGAACTAGTTGTGAATCGCCGAAACTGCTGTCTCTCGACCCGCTCCCTTCCCGCCCCCTCGCGTCCTTGCACGTATTCCTCGAGATTCCGTGCGGAGACAGGACGCATTGAATCGACCACCCAACCGTTTATGTCGTATCTCTCGACTTTGAGAGCGTGTATACCGAGAACGAACATATACTCGCGCGGAAATCATCCGGACGATACTCCGTAGATCTGTGTCCGGAGAACCTGAGTGTATTCTAATGAAAGTTTAAGTCTCTGTAGGCTATATTTAGTTTTCATGCGCAATAAAATCGTATCAATAATACTAAAAGGTCGTATGCGCCACTTTTCGCTCTTTTAGCATTAAAAAGAAGCTAAAAGAGCTTATAAAAAAAATTAATCCTCGAAACTGATAGAAATACGTAAAAAAGATCCAAAATTGTAAAATAAAAATTGGAAAAACAAAAGGATACATAGGATATAGTCGATTTGCCCTTTTAGAAACAAAGGACGTCTTTTAGTATTATTATATGTTGACAAAATTGCCACAAATCAGTAGTCCCGAATAATTTCTTTCCCTGCTTATTTTTATGTGCCGAAATCAATTTTAATCGATCATGTCATAAACTATTACCAGAGGCCATTAGCGCGGGTTATTTTTAATTATCTCAAAATTTATTATTTAATTAAGAAAATCACAGGCGCCGCCCATTACCATCTATAATGGTTAACAAAATTTGACAGGCGACAATATTTCGAGCAGTATTAGAATTATTTGTGTATAAGTCTGTGTGAGATCGATATACGCTCTTATAGCATTAGTTTTCATGATTTTTAAGGAACTTAATACCAAAAGGGCCTATCGACCATATCTTATATGCTCTTTTGCTTTTAAATTTTTCATTATTTTTTTCACTTTATTTATTCGTATTAAGGCAAATTTGAGTGAATGAAAAAAAAATTCACGTAAACTTTTGGTATTAATTTTTTATCACGTGCCGGTGTACCTTACTTAACGTTCTAAATATATGAACAAAATTTTAAAACTTGTTCTATTTCTGTAATTCTACAATGAAGGGTTCTCGAATATGCCGAGCGGATGTAAGGGGAAGCGTAAATAGAGGGGGAAATTTGGTGCCACATTTTCTCCTAAATAGAAGCCAAAATAAAACAAAATAGATTTACCAAAATAATTAAATATTTAGTCTACGAGTAGCGAGTGGCACGAGCTGAACAAGTTAACCTATTCAGCTCGTGTCACACTCGCTACCCACGGAATAAACGATTATTCTGGTAAATCTATTTTTTAATTTTGGCCTTTATTTAGAAGAAAATATTATACATGAACATATTTCCCTTACTATTTACCACTTCCTTTACATCTGTGCATGGCATGTTCGAGGACCCTTCAGACCAAAAACTCATTCAGTCTATTTTGCTCGCTTCGAATCCGGCGAAAATTATAAGGACAGGATCAGATCTTCAAGACCTGCTTTCATCTAAAATTAAGACCGGATTTGTTCTAACTTTTAGTTCATATCCAGGCTTTATTTTTTTACTCAGGAAGGCAGAATAAAATGTTAGCAATAATTTGTTGTTATTGTCTTTTTCAGTTGCTCAGCTAGGGTAATCTGTATAAAGGCCTTTCTGTGTACTTATTATTATTATTATACAAACAGTTACTAAATACAATTTCGTAAAAAATAACAAAATTACTCTTTATTTTTAAATCTTAAACTCAAGTTTTTTGGAAAGTAAAAAATTATTAGAAATAGCTAAAATAAGAGTTAGAAATAATTAAAACACGTTAATATAAATACAACATGCACTAGCTTCTTATGCATTATAAAGCGAGAATATGTGAAATCTCAGGATAAATTCCCGCGGTTCCTTAGTTCATATCTTAAACGAGTTTCACTGCATTGTAAAATACAGAAATATTATTATATTATATTATTATGAATTATATAAAATGTATGAATACCTCAATAGAAGTATTTGCCTTCGGAAGCTATAACTTTTTCCCACTTTTCTGGCAGAAGTTGAATTCCGCGACGAAAAAAATGTCTACTTTTTGAGCTAATCCACTCAGCAACCCAATCTTTGACTTCTTGGTAATTATGAAAGCGTGTATCTTCCAAGTCGTATTGCATCGATCTAAATAAATGATAATCACTCGGAGCCAGGTCTGGAGAATACGCTGAGTACGGGACAACTTCCCATTGAAGCTTCAAAAATGTGTCTTTCACGGCTCTAGCAACATAAGGCCGAGCGTTGTTGTGAAGAAAAATCACTTTTCGTCGATTTCATGCAGTTGATGGTCGTTTTTGCATGAAATTATCATTTAAACGCTCCAATTGTTGTTGATAACGTTCGGCAGTAATCGTTTCATTTGGTTTCAACAGCTCATAATAAACGACACCTTCCACATACCCCACCAAATTGAAAGCATTATTTTGTGACCGTAAATGTTTCGTTTTGATATCGACGTTCATGGTTGGCCAGGATCAACCCATGATTTTTTGCGTTTCAGGTTGTCGAAATAGATCCATTTCTCATCACCGGTTACGATATGCCATAAAAAACTTTTCTTTTTATGCTTTTTTGCAAGCAAAGAAATCGAGATGCTCAGACGATTAGCAATGGTATTTTCGGTCAATTCATGTGGCAGCCACTTTCTTTCTTTAATCTTTTCCATGGCATATAAACGTCATGAATTTGTAGATTCGTATCGACTTCAAGCTATTGAGCTAATTCTTTAAGCGTTAAGTAGGGTTTTCTTCCAATAGAGCTTGCAGTCGTTCATCTTCGAACTTCTTTGTTCGACCTGGCCGTTGTTTGTCGTGAACGTCACAATTTCCACTTTTAAAGCAACAAAACCAGTCTCTGTATACTGTTTCCGATGGAACAGATTCAGCATAAGTTTTCACAAGTAATTGATGAGCTGCAGCAGCACTTTTTAAAAAAATCAAAGTAGTGTAGAAATACACATCGAAAAAACAACTTGTCGCGTTCCATTTTTCAGATTATAGACATAGACTTTTTAGGTTTAATGACTGAATCTTAATGAGAAATGTCCATAATTTTGAGTGATACAAGAAATTTTAGTCGCTCCGCACGACATAAGTACGAGTAGTTAGAGCAATCTACACTACAGAAGAACAGCGGCTTTCAATGCAACCTCCTAATATAAGAATACTTTCCGACTTCTTACGGATGCTTCAAAAGAGTTTATCTTTCCTGTTAATGAAGAGTTTATAAAGAGCTCACACAGCCTGTCTCGTGAGTAACATTGCGAAACGATTTGATATAAGGCTCGGGTGAGACCGGATCCGACAATCTCTTGGAGACTGATTCCCTCCTATGGGTCGTCTAGAGTGCGTCTACCTACATAAGAGGCTCTTCGCCTCGCCTCGCGGTGGGTCGTTGACGCCTCTTTTATGCCCGCAGAGTGCAGCCTATGCTTTCAAGATTTCTTTATTTTCGTGTCAACAGAACCAGATTCCAGAGTAATTTTTTAGGGGACTTTAATTTCGATTATTGCATTCTCGTTAAACGTTAAAAGAATTATTTAAGATGACTTTTTGAAACATTTTTTAACTTAATTTGATTTATAAACGTTGCTTCATTTTAGGTCTGAAAATGAATTCACATTTAGTGACATGAAAGTGTCTTCTCTCATTAAGTAATAAGAATACATTTGGGACTATTTTGACGCATATAAAGAAACTTATTTTAACATACAAGAATTAAAAAGGAACTCTCTTTCAGAATTTTCTGTGCTATCTTGGTATGCTATGATGTGAAGTGTACTTGACGCGCGAATCGGTAGAGTCTCTAATTTTTTAGCGTAACTATAGATTTTAGCACCTTATAGAACTTATATTTCCGTACAGAATAGTACCGTTAATTGAATATTCCATTGTTTTCTTAGTATAGCGAATACTTCTTACTAGATTTAGTTCGTCGAAATATAATTATCCCTGGGTACCAAATAATATGCAGTCGAGGTGATGTTTTCCGGAAACAATAGTAGATATACAAGGGGTGTCTCAAAAGTAAATTCCACTATTTTTTAAACCCGTTTGGTTAGCGGGAAATGTTTGAAATTTTGAGGGAATATTTGTCTGTGTGTAGTGCACACAAGCCCTATAAAATTCCTATACGCGTGCATTCATCGCAAGATCAGTCATGCACCAGTCGCCATGGAACTTCACAATCGGTGGTAGGAGCGAGTGGAGTCTTCATGGCGACTGGGGTGTGACTGACCTTGCGATGAATGCACGCGCATAGGAATTTTACAGGGCTTGTGTATAATACTACACACAGACAAATATTCCCTCCAAATTTCAAACGTTTCCCGCCAACCAAACGGGTTTAAAAAAATAGTAGAACTTACTTTTGAGACACTCCTCGTATAAGTAAAATTACATCTCCGCTCGAAAAATTGACGTCATATTTTACTCGACAATATACTGAAACTCTGATAACCGCGAAAACGATTTTATCAGGAATCAAACCGTCTGGATACCGTGGTAAATCAGCATCATCTATAAAAACAGAGAGGAAAGAGGAAGAGAAGCAGTCTCGAGAAGGCCCTGAAAAAAAAAGTCACCCACGACGATCTCGAATCTCGATCCAGCATCCACCGAGAACTGTCACCGCGGTGCGGGGGAGCAAACGCGCGTAGCACACACGTTACACGCGGGGGTAGATTCGCGGGCCCTCTGATCCACGACACAGTAGACTCAGTGTACCGCGTCGGAACATTCGAACAACCTGGATTCGTCTCAGTCGCCGGGGAGGGCCCGCGGCCCTGTCCCTGCCCGTGCGTGTCGACGTAAGAGAGCCCAACGACCCGGATATGAGCATTTCAAACGGTAATCGTCGTTCGTGCAGCAGACGAGCCGACGAAAGCGCGTCCGATGCCGCGAGACTCCCAAAGTCGCGTCATCCCCGGAATTGTAATCGGTCGCCGTCGGCCAACCCCAAGGAGCGGACGAGAAACGGCAAGTCGGAAATAGATCGCGAAGCCGAGGTGTGGAGGCAGTCGAGGGAATTATTCGTGGGGATACACCGAAAACTTGGCGACAGGAAGCGAGCGCCTCTCGATGTATCATCCGAGGAGAACTGCATTGCGCTGCGAGACGAGGAGAACGGAAAGATCGAATCCTCAACAATGCCCGGAGGTGGCGCGACCAATGAATTCGTATCGAGCTCAAGGAGCCTCCCGAAGGAGTCCCTCCTGGTAAAGGCACGAGGAGCTAGAGCTTTAGCTGTAGCCACGGAAGGAATAATCGCTCTGCAAGTGAACAAATCGCATCTATCGCGAGAGGTGACCCTCCTGCGTGAGGAAAATCGGCGGTGCAGATTGCGAGCGATGAAGTACCGAGAATGGCTCGCACGTAAGAACGAGACATCCTGCAATATCGAAGTAAATGACGAACCGTGCCACTCGGCGAACGAGACGTTTGTCCTTCGAGCGCAGCGACCAGAAGCAGATGATATTCACGCGGAATGCAGTGCAAAATCGAAGACCCCGAAGACGGACTTGAAGACGAAACTCGGAGAAACTCAAACTGACCTCGAAATGAGTCGAAAGAGTCACGGAGAAGGTTCGGGGACGGAATTGAAGAAGGTTCAAGCGGCACTCAAAAAAAGCGAAGATACTCAAACCGACGGCAATAAGGCCGAACAAACAGCCGAAACCCTGACGCGTCTTCGAAACGAAGCCGCCGAGAGGGCCGCGGTCCTCGAAGAAGACCTGCGCACGGCACGCGAAGCGCTGAACACCGAGAGGCAGAGATCCTCAGCCTTGGAAAAAGAGACGAAGAACCGACTGACGGCGATCCTCGAACGAGCCAAGGCCCGCGAAGCAAGTAACGCCGAGACCAGGAGCGCCCTCCTCCGGGCGGAAGAGGAGATAGTCGAGCTTCGCCGCGCCCTCGGCGCAGCGCGCGAGGAAATGGCGAGATCACGTGCCAAGGCCGCCGAATTCGAGGAGAGTGTGAGAGATCGTCTCAGCGGTGCGGCGGACAAGGCGAGAGCCTTCCAGGCCCGGTTCACCGACGTTCGCGAGAGGCTGCTTCTCGATGCCGAGAGGCGCGCATTTTGCGCGTCGAAGGACGCTAACAATTGCGCCGAGACGCTTCGCGAAACCGTCGTAAAGCTGAGGGAAACGGAGGATCGGCTCAGTTTTCACGAGAAAAAAACCAAAGAATTGGAGATGCTCGCCGCGATGCTGCTCGCCTCGCTGGGCGAATTAGCAAAGCGACTCGAAGAAGCCGAAGCGATCGCTGGGCAGTCGCGCGACCTCGCGGAGAACCTAAAGATCGAGCGCGCGAAATCGGAGAGTCTGCGGGATCGGGTGAACGAGCTAACCGACGATATCGCCGCGGCCAAGAAGGAGGCACGTTCGGCAACCACCGCCCTGAAGGGCTTCCTCGCCAAGGGTGCCGGTGACGGGGTTAAGGTGGTCGGGCTGGAGAATAAATTACGGCAAGCGAACGAGGAGTATCGGCGACTCGAGAATAAGCTGAAGGGAATTGGAGCAGTGGAGAGGAACTCGCGGGAGGTGCAAGCGTCGCCGCCGACGACGCGCGTCGGTGAGACATCTCCAGAGGTGACTCTCACACTCGCGAAGAGCACGCAGACCCTGAAGACGCGCGTAGAAGACGGCTACACAAGCACGACAGACGTCAGCGGTGGAGGAGCCTCGTCTTCCAGAAATTTCCCAGCAAAACTCAGTCGCGCTGCGAAGCTATTATCTCGAGGAAGCATTACCGAGTCGCCGTTGCCCATTGGAAAGACGTCAGTGGCAACTCTGACCGAAGAACGACGACGGAACGATGTGGACCGGGAAAAAACGGTCCGCGCGATTCAAACGGAAGAGGCATTCGGGAGAGACAAAAACTCAAAAAAGCCGAGCGACACGAGACGTTCCTGCGCGAGAGTTTCCCAACGTTCCGAGATAAACGAAACGTGCGTGGGCGTCGCCGGTTCCCGTTGTCGAGTCACCGCTAACGAAGACGCGGACGGTACCAAGTTCTCCAGGTTCCAGAGCATCGCAGCAGAGAAACCGTACGATGGGCAGCACTACGTAGAGACGTCGCGCGACACGGAAATGGCATCGAGGGATTGTAGACTATTGACTGCCCGATCGACCGTTTGCACCTCGAAGCAGCGCATTCCGCAGGTTTCTCGACATTTGCTTCACGGCGTATAAACCAAAGAAGCATTCTTACGGCGTCTTTTTGACGTTTCAGACGAGCACCAAGAGGAAGGAATCGTTCGACGCGGAAGGGTGGCTGCGGGTACGGCGAACCGACACTTTTAACCATAATATATAATAATAGATGGAAATCCTGCGCGAATTTCACGTGAAATCTTTACGCGCGTTGTCTCTCGATATGTACTCCGTCCCTAACATTACACGCGCGCTATTATGACAAAACGTAGCAATTTTAAGAATACGTACGCTCTCTCTCTGAAAGATTAAAATCAGTAAATTTTACTACATTTATAAGAGGTACACAAGAGGGTTTTCGGATATTTTTATGGTGTGATACAGTCATTTTTCTTCTGAAAACATTAAATCGTGGTAGTTTCATATACCAGCAAAATGGCCGAGCCGATACTGCTACGATGGATGAGCCAATCTCCGAACTTGGAATTTTGCAGAAAGTCGATCGTAAGCCGGCGAAACAACTGGTCCGAGACTGGTTCCACAAACGGGCTAATATTCACACTTTCGTTTCACCGGGTGTCATAAGTAAAGACGAAAAATAAGAATCTATTATTATAAAGAACATTAACGTAATACGTGAAACAATATTCTTTTGATATAAAATAATTCTAAAAACAGTCATCTGTGGAATTGTCCATATGTAACTTATGTACATATAAACAAGTCTTCGATTTATCAAATCTCATAGTACGTGGTTAGTCATGCGATTAGAAGTATCAGTATTGGACCGGTCATTAATTCTTACATGGATGCAGTAAAGTTTACTGGTATCAGTCTTACAGTTTTCGCTCGATCGCGATTTCTTAATTACTTTCTGGCGTACGTATGTGTACAGTCGCTGACGCTGACAGAACTGGCCGACCTGCACGATCGCATTTGTGACGCCACCAGCGGACTAATCGAGAGAGACGACGTCGCGATAATTCCAGATGGGTCGGAACGGCCGGATTGTCGAAATAACTACGGGCGTGCAATTGGCACTACCGGTCGGCTATCAAGCGGCAGGATTGCCGCTCTCCAACTAGAGATACAACGGAGGGAGCGCGAAGCTGATACGAGAAGTGAGAATTCCTCGAGAAGACTGACACAACGACTTCGAAAGTAACCAATGATGAAACTCTTCCTCGACTTTCCCCGCAGTGGAGACTCTGCATAGGCTCATTCGAAGAGAGCAGCATCGACTGTCTAACCTGAAGAATAAATTCTACGATCGCAATGGTCCCGACAAATGGAAGGGGACTACGGGCAACATGTGATGCATCTACGGTAATTCAGTCATCTCACTCATTTTTTTTATTGCAGATTTGAGAAATTCGAACAAAATTGTTTACTCCATATTTTTTCATTTTTCATTTTCGGCCTTATTTAAGCTGAAAAACGATATTTGAAAATGCAACTATATATGTCATCATCTTGTAAGACTCTCCGGTGGGAGCGGCGCCGATGTCCAATATTGGAATTTAAAATTGGGCCAAGCTTCTAAATGATGACGCCCCCTATTCATTAGACAGTGTCGGTTTATGATATTAAGCCAATATAAATATTTTGATATGGATCAAGTTTGGAAATTTAAATTGACAAGAACTCTCTCAGTTGCCAAGTTACGGCCAGCCCTAAATTTTTCTTGTTTCGCGATTAGAATGAATGGCAAGTTTTTAAATATTTGAGACCTATGAACATATGAGGTATTTCACGCTACTTCAAACATCAAAAAATGAATATTTCCCAAAAAATATCTAAAGAGTAAGTAATGCTAGTACAAAATCGATCCTCCTATAAATCACGGAGTAATCGTATCTTTTAACTTTTATTTTTCAAATTGAGTGCCAAACCCTTTCACCGATACTTTTTCTAATCCATATTCAACAAGTTAAAAGAAAATTTTGCATAACTGGAAGTTCCATGATGTAATATTTCATAAATTTCTCTTTTAAAGGGGGTCTATCAGTGTAAGGAGTTTGAAAATCCGACACAGGAATTTTTCGAGCGGAACTTGTGAAGGATCTCACTGTCAATAAAATAGCGAAACTCGTGAGCATAGTAACGACTGAAGAGCACATCATTCCTGAATACCATGACTTGCATATTTTCTGGTGTGGTTGGTACCTCTTGGCAAACTCTTGTTGTTTAAGATATCTCCACAAAAAAAATCTAAGGAAGTCAAATAAGGGGATCGGGCGGGCCATTGCACTGGACCACCTCATCCAATCCACCGCCCAGGATAATCCCGGTCCAATATTGCATGTGATGTCCGTGCATAATGTGCTGGATAACCATCGTGCTGGTACCACATGTTCCTCCTGACTTGTAGTGGTATGTCTTCAAGAAGCTTTGATAACAGTCACATAAAAAAAAAGTGGGGTGTACATTAAATGCGATATATGTTATCCGTAGTAATTTTGCCTCCTGATCATGAATCCCGCGTGTCAAAATTT
Source organism: Xiphydria camelus (assembly GCA_963678675.1). Taxonomy (NCBI): domain Eukaryota; kingdom Metazoa; phylum Arthropoda; class Insecta; order Hymenoptera; family Xiphydriidae; genus Xiphydria; species Xiphydria camelus. Next base: position 31,244,585 of record OY783193.1, read on the forward strand.
AGCCATCACATCACATTTTTATCTCAAACAAATATCTTTTTTAATCTCAAAAAACGAAAGAGATCACGATTTTCAAAAAGTTTATGGACTTAAACCAAATTCGGTATAGGAGGTTTTTTGGGTCGCTGATCACGAATCTAAAGTCGCATTTCAAAAATTCAAGATGGCGGATCAAATATGGCGGACGAGATTTTCGAAAATTTTGCATTTTTGCAAATATAACTTCATATTCATTATCAGCGACCAAAAAACCCCCCTATACCAAATTTGGCATGAATCCGTCGATTTTAGAAAATTTCGTCCGCCATATTAGATCCACCATCTTGAATTTTTAAAATCCGACTTCAGATTCGTGATCAGCGATCCAAAAAACTCCCTATACCGAATTTGGTTTAGGTCCATTAAGTTTTTGAAAATCATGATTTTTGGCTGATTTTTTGAGATTGAAAAAAAATGTGATTTGATGGCCAAATTTTGACACCGGATTCGTAATCAGGAGGCAAAATTATTACGGATAACATTATCGCATCAAAAGTATACCCCACTTTTTTTGTGTGACTGTGCATAGTTTTTTGTGGTTAGAAAAAAAAAGAGTACGTAGAGAGCTGCGCGGTAGAAGTGAAACTTCGTGAGTACCAACAAATGAGAATCGAGTAAAGAGGGATGATCGATGTTTGGATAATGCATGGGAATTGTAGGGTAATAATATTAAACAATGTAGCCCAGTTAATATAAGAAATCATTTATTCTATCTCCATTTCCCCATTGTCTAGAAAAGTAATAATAATTGGTTTGTGGTAACTGAAATAGGAAACGAAAACTCTTGATTGTAGACGGTCTAAAAATCTAGCAAATACTGCGTCGATAATTGTTCCTGCTCTTGTTGAAGGTTTCGTACGGTTGTTTGTCATGCATAACTGAAGTTTATCGTGCAGATAGTCAATTAATGGCTGGGACTGAGATGATGATAAATTCGTATTGAAATCCCCACTAAAATCATGGGTATCCTGCCAAGTTCGGGATCAACCAGGGGTACAATATCCACAATGTATACAGCCAGAGAGCGATGAAGGAATTTTATTATATTTGCTACTGAGTGGTTTGAAGATATTTACATATATGACAACCATCAAAACTTTCTGCTGATTTTCCATGAAACATTCCGCAATACATATATCGCCGATAGCTGATGTATTCACAGATAATGCGTTAGTTTGTTGTACGTCAATAGTTAAATGAGGAGTAACAATATTCGTAGTATTTGCAGTATTTTTGTATACAGCCACTCCTGCCACTCGAATGTGGGGGCGTTTGAAGTGTACCACGCAGTGGAAATTTGGAATATCAATACTGTCTTCATCGTTTAACCAAGTTTCGGAACGGAGCAGTATGTTAGCTCGTACCACCATGTCGGTGAGGTCCGATTTGTGAGCACCAATCCTTTGACAATTTAAGGAACATATAGATAGTCCTTTCTTAGTACTCACATGAAATCGAGGAGCACGTTGTCTGTCGTTTGTAATTTGTTTAAAGCAAGCCTCCAGAACTCCTCTTGCAAGGCGACCATCGATGTTGCTGATTTCCGTTCATAGTAAAATGTTGTATCGTTATTGCAGGTTACGATGTAACGTCCCTCTATATTTGTCACTCGTGATAATGCTACATATAGCAGTTGCTGTGAGTGGGTCTTATGATACTCGTAGACAATCTCATTGACTGTGCCCCCTTGGGATTTGTGTATCGTAGTGGCACAAACAGGAACTATTGGAAAATGGTTTCTTTTTGCAACAATTGTTCTGTTATTATTCAATGTGATTGTTGATGTTCTTCTTGCGATTGGCACGGCAGCTCGACTAATATTGTTCGCCATCATATATCCTGCAGCTTTTCGTCTAATCTTTTCTCCAGTCTTTGTTGATGCAGGGAAGTCCAACCAGGCACGGGTTGCTTCTCCAGCTTCTTTCTGCTCGATACGTGCCAGTTTACCAACAGCACCATTTGCCAGTCCATCTGAGACGTCAATGTTAGTAGTTATAATGTATGATTTATTAATGACAAGTGTAATTTCATATGGCAATCCCCCAGTATCAATTACAGATATCTTGTAAAGCTTTTGATGCAGAAAAGCTTGCTGTTCCGCTTATGAGAACCAACTTATACGTCTGTGTAGCAACTGAAATTATTTTACCTCCAAATTTTTGTCAATCGTAACATTACCGACGCGCAATAACGTTACATCCAAATGTATTTCAATAGTGACATTACCGACGCGCAATTCGTATGCACGAATTCCTCAGTGGCGGTGATGAGTTATGGTGTCGCTTTTTCGTTACATAGGAGATTGCGGGCAAACCGATTCACATCCAAGGAGCCCATAGAAGTTTCACTTCAAAATTGTGATGTGACGACCAAATTTTGACACCGGATTCATGATCAGGAGGAAAAATTACCTCGGATAACATATATGGCATCAAATGTATACCCCACTTTTTTTTGTGTAACTGTATAATTGAAGGTCTACGAACTCAGTGTACATTGCTCCCGTCAAAGCACCATCAGTAGAAACAGGCCTTATTAATTTATCACCAATTATGCAACACCAAACATTTACCGTCCATCGTCTCTGCATTTATACTTCACGCAACCATCTTGGATTTTCTGAAGACCAATAATGCATATTCTGCCTGTTCACTTCCCCATAACTCGTAAAACTTCACTCATCAGAAAATAGTACTTGGTGAAAAAAGTTTCCATCAGTTTGTAATTGTGCACGTACCCATTGACAAAATGTGACTCGATTGTGAAAGTCATCGCTTGATGAAGAGATACATGGTAGGGATGAAATTTGTGACATTTCAGTATTCTAAGGGCCGGTTTTACCAACACGGTATAAACGCGGTATAGCGCTATACTGAGAATAACCAGCAATAAGCCTTATGGTTATTCTCAGTATAGCGCTATACCGCGTTTATACCTGTTGGTAAAACCGGCCCTAAGAATGCTTGTTGATGTGTAAACATCTATTATGAGGCGGTATGAGGGTAAATCTCGGGAAATGGGACGGAAACGTGAAAGCTAATATGACATCATAACCCATGCGCAGTGATTAGTGCACAGCTATTTTAGCGCTTGCGGCCTAAGGTGGCATTACATTTTCATGTCGATGATGTCGATATAGTAAATCGCTATACAATATATTGCCGATACTTTGCCGACGGTAGCGAATTTGATGGTTAGAGTTGGCTTGAAAAGAGTGCACTGTGTGTGCTGGGTGAGAGCGAAAAATATTATAGTCTGATTTCCCGATAGCTGTCAATTCGGGAGATCGAAGCGCCTAACTTCGAAATCGTGAATTTGCGAATACAAAGTATCGGCAATATAGGTATCAAAGCGTGTTTCGTTTGGGCGTAAACATACGGTACATGTAAATTTGTGCAGTGAATTAATCCACTCCAATTGAAGCTGCCAGTAAGTATTATTCAAGAATTTTACTGTAAATATTAAATGCTGTACTGTGCGGTGTTATTAGAATATTTTGAGGTTACGGAATATTGACATGACATATATATATATATACCTAATATAATTATATAATTAATTTAGTGAATAAAAATATTCCTTATTCACAGAAATGGGTAAAAATTCAGCAGAAGATCAACAAGAGTACAGCAAACGTAGGAAAGAGTGGAACCACGAAAGGCTGCTCGAACTAGTACTGAGCGATCACGAGATTGGAGAGCACGTATTGCTAATTCTGATCTGGATTCTGCGCCATCCACAATTCGATCAACTCAGGTTCGACAAATCATAAGCCACGCTACGTTAAGAGGCCGACACACCCCGTCTGGAAACGCCCGAAAAGTTGTCGCGGCTGTAAAGCGATAATTCCAACATGGTGCATAAGAACCTTTTGTACTTTTCGCCACCACACTTAAAAAACATAAATCTAGGGCCCTATAGAAAAAAATAAATAAATTTCTTTGTTGTAATCCATCGGCGACCTCACAAATATACCTATATTTTGCAAGCTGTAAACGCGGAAACAATCAAAGTATTGAAATGAATTCTTCTATGGGACCCTAAAATAAACCTTGTACGAGGTACTACCACCTTTTGCACGAAAGATTTCTGAAAGCCCATTGCAGGAAACCTTTATTTCAAACCTATTACTCGTCTACTTTTATCAGCCGAGTAATGCTTCCATCTAGCGTCTTTACTACGTACGGACTGCGGGGTTGTCAGATTTGTCTCCGCCACGAATAGCAGAATATCGTCGGTCTTATCACGTAAGGGCGTATCTCACAAGGGGACCCCGGCAGATGTCAAATCGATTTTGTCTTGAAAACTTCTTGGAATAGCGTCGCGCGCGTGTTCCAAGTGTCTTCGGGATTGGCGTGCATAATGTTACCAATGCTTCGATAGCGCAACGGTTAAGTTGCCGGGCTGGAAGTCTCGATGTCGCGGGTTCAAGTCTTGTCGGGTTTTTTTTTTTATTAACTTTTTTCATTCGATTATACAATCCCTTCTTGTTATAGAAAGTGGTTTACATTATCGAATAAAATAAAAGTTTCAATTGTTTTTATAGTTTTACGTTATTTTTTCTTCCTCGTTGAGGTGAACCATTATTATTGCCAACCAGGCCGTTTTTCGAAAATGTCAATGAAATTTGCTTTCCCATAACGCTTTTAAAGTGTAAATGTGCGTGTGGCAAAGTTCCATTCGTCAAATGTTCATGGTGTCAAAATACGGTGTGCTTCAAATGTTTTTTCGACAATTATTATCCAAAAAATCGTGTATAAAATCTTCGGCAGCCAAAAATTCCCATGACGAAATGTAAGAATAAAAAATGCAACGATGCTTCCAACTGTTCTTTCTAATAATATTGGTTCACCTCAACGAGGAAGAAAATAACGTAAAACTATGAAAAAAATTGAAACTCTTATTTTATTCGATAATGTAAACCACTTTCTATAACAAGAAAAGGTTGTAATCGAATAAAAAAAGTTAATAAAAAAAAAATCCCAACAAGAATTGAACCCGCGACATCGAGACCCCCAGCCCGGCAACTTAACCGTTGCGCTATCGAAGCATTGGTGACATGACGTACGCCAATCCCGGAGACACTTGGAACGCGCGCGCGACGCGGTATCCCGGTCTAAACGGGAGCGAGCCATGCTCTCGCCACTGAGGCCGGCGTAAGACCTAACCTAACCGGACCGTGTCCACACTGCATGCATTCGGCAACATCGCTAACCTCGCGTAGCTCCACCCCCTTCTAGCGTTTTGACATTACCTCGTCTCACCGCTGCCCCGCAGGAGAAACTAGTGGGCCTGGTATGTCGGCCTCTTAAGACCTCCAGTATTAGGCTTTAATATAGGACCGTCGACATCAACGGCCATTGTCGGGAATTCCGTAGAAAATCCAAGTTCTAATGCATGTGAAGCACAAGCTGCTACAGCTGACGACGAAGAAGAAGAAATTAATAACGATTACGTGGATTATTCAAAACACACTAAAGCCCACGCTGAGTTCAAGAAGAAGTTCCTCGATACTAACTTCGGTGCAGTGTGCAGCGTATGTGATCGACTATGGTATGACACAAACATAATAAATATTTTCTACAGTTATAAGATTTAAAATTGATTGAAATTACTTCGATTACAGATATCAATATTCACAAATCCCAATCACATTTCCGTTCCATAGCTTTTGTTTTAATAATTTTTATGATGATCATTTTGTTTTAATAATTTTCTGTAACCGAATATACCCACATCACTTTCACACAACATTGTTCTGCCAGATGTTTACACATCTATTGCAAGTTAAAATGACTAACTCGTTATTTTTTGAGATGCCAAGATCATGAGCAGGTGCACGAGAACTTGTATGTGGAGTCGTATTGACCATAGCTAATACTGCAGTTTCATTTTCTTCTCCAGTTACTGCTCGTCGACGTTGTCTTTTCCTTAGTTGAGTACAGCCATCTTCAGAAAACTGGTGCACAACACGATAATATGACTTAGTGGATGGATGTCTTCTATGGGGAAAACGCTGTGCATACAATTCGCGCGAGTTCTAAATGTTGCAACCGACTTCTCCATGAATGAAAACCATTTCGATTTTTTCTGCGACTGTTAAGGTTTCCATCGTTAACACACTCGTTCACTTGAGTCAAAGAATGTAGTAGGGTAGGGCGGGGCTTAAAGGTCCAATTTGAATATTAAGAATTATACTGTGAAAACGGAATCTACTATATCAAAATATACAACAGTAATCAAGTAAACAGTTATCGTACCATGTTTAAACAAATTTTTGGTTGAATTATCATAATACAAATATGTAATTTTATAATTTGTCTAGACCTTGTCGTCTGTCTCTTTTTGCCCCATGGTAGGGGTAAAAAGGAATAGCCAAGGGGCAAAAAGGTCCAGTATTTAATTTTAATTTTAAAAAGGTTTTATGAAATAATAACAATATTTCATCCAATGAATTTCAAAACTATATTTTTATTTCACAAGGAAAAAGTCAGTACTGTAATAATTATTGCAAAAGAAAATATTTTTCTTAATTCTAAGTTTCAAAGTATTTAAACAGTATTTTATTACAAAACAAAGTATCTTCTTGAAACTTTGTTGAGCTTATAACAGTTTAATCACTAATCAGTCTCAATTGTGACCAATACAATTAAACAAGACAACGCTGTTCTTTATGAGTCCTGCCATAACCTGACATGACTTTAAAATATTATAACAAATTTTCTTAAACTTTCAAAATATTATAAAAAACAAAAGCTATTAAACGTTTTTAAACACAAAAATAAAATATATCCATATTGGACCTTTTTACCCCAACTGAGTGTAAGTGTCGTTAGAGTTTGTAAAAAAAAATACCGTTTAAACTAGCTTAAAACTAATAATAAATCGTGAAAAACAAATAAATAACGTATACTAATAAACGATGTTTAGGCACGGTAAACGAAATAACACTGCTCGGAACTAAAAAGAATAATAATGAAAAAATGTACTTTCATTAAAATTTCGAGACGCAGTCATGTATCTGCTGCTAGCGTCGTCGCTCGATTGCCAACGATGCCTCGTTACGCTCCCTGCGACCTCTTCTGTTCGCTCGTATAGTTAGAAAAAATAATACGTCACTAGTTTTTTAGATATATATGGTGAACCTTTATACTCGCGGACCTTTAAGCCCCGCTCTACCCTACTCATTCCTAACTCCTTTTACCTTGATGGAGTTCATAGCGAATGCAATGTCTAAGAAAGAGCTTATCGGTCTGCATGTTTTATTCGCAGAATTTAAAGGTTATATCTATGACTCCCTTATGTTTCGATGCTATATAACAAGTGCCACCATATCATATCGTCTCCTTAATACTACAACCAGGTAACTCGAATTTTCGATATTTAAATTGTGCACTTATTGCATGCATATATTAGTCGCTTTAGTGGCTGTATCTATGGTATATCATACTACTGGATTTCTAACCTGAAATATGCGACAGACCTTATCTTGTTGTAACACCGAAAAGAGCGTACAAAGTTGGGTACAAAGTTGGATACAAAGTAGATAACTGAAAATACCAACAATTTGAGTTACCTAGTAGTAGTATTAAGGGGGCGATATGTGTGAGCGGTATCTTTAAAATACTTGTTGCGACTTTCAAAACACGAGAGAAATGAACAGTCCTTTTCTTTGATTAGAAGTTCTTTTATTGGTAGTGCTATTGCCCAATAAAAGACAATGGTGTGAAGAAAGGACAAAGAAACATGAATAAAAAGGCGCCTGTAATATTTACAAACGATATTACAATAATGCATGTTGCATGGCGATTACCTTCGTACGTACCTTCTTTTAAATATAGAATATAACTTTATTAATTAATCCATCCGTTCGTATTTGATACAGTCATCCAATCGATTGGCCTTTTGCCTGATAAATATGATTGGATTTTATCTTACATCTTTGCTTTTTCCTTCGTCAGGCTCTATACACGATTCCGTCTCGATTAACTACTTATTTGCGCATGACCGGATATCGTGTACTCATGGCATGTTTACAATCTAATTTTTCTTAAGGCTAATTTACATGTACTATCGACAGTCGGTAAAGTAATTAATTCTCAACAATACTTTTATGACACGGAATGGAAGTGTCCTAAAACTTATTTGTATACCTAATATAATTGTTATGCGTTGCATAGGGAATATATAATAAAAGTGTCAGAAGTTATACCCTACCGAATGGAAAACATAAGTTATACGGTAAATAAGTTAAAATGATGGCTTTTGTGTAGTGTAATTGAAAGATTTTATATGCTTGCCATTTCTTACCTTGTGTTTGTCGACTTCTGTATTTTCCAATTATTACAATCAACTCAATAATAATATCCACCAATTTCTTCAGGCACGGTCCTGCCAAGTAGCATTTTGAACATTAGTAGCCTGCTTTGTTATAGTCATTTGTCATTTCAATCTCGATTACTTTCGTTGGGCTTGATTATACCGAATGATTTACAGGTCGGGCGACAGGAGATGTCTGAAGGATTAATCAAAGTTCCCACTCGCACTTACAGGTATGCACCTCTTATATCGCCCACCCTAAAAAATATACTTGGTATAGGCTCTTGGCACTACATTCAGATATTAATACTTTTTAAGTGATTTTTGGGGGAAGGGGGGCTAGGGGGAAACACGGAGTGAAATTGTTGCTGAGCTTTTTGTCGACACGATTATTAGTGGGTTATATTTTTAAGTGGCCCCCGCATAATTCTTGGCGTATTTTTTTTTAAATTTTTGTATTTTGGGGATATCACTGGTCTTTTTTAAAATCGTTTATAACTTGAGGCGGTAAAAGGCAAAGTGGTGTAAGTCATTTCAAAAAACAGAAGAATTTAATATAAATGTTGCCGTTTGTAGCCGTTTGTAGTTTGCCGTCCGTATTTATGCTACCATCCTATGGACCTTTGAACGAAGTTATAACTTACACCACTATTCTAGCTAGCACATTTGATTATGTAGATAACGTTTTTCGCCATTATCTTATAATGGCAAAAAAGTGATTTACACCACTTTGCCTTTTACCGCCTCACTTATATATATGGTTCGACTTTTCCATTTTTATATCTTCTGACAATTCAATACCACACTACACACACCACACTTCTCTGTATTGTCATAATTTCACCTAATTGTCTTTATTATTGTTTTGATGAATAAATATACTTTACTTTTTTCAAAAATAAATTTAGAATTTTTGCACAAGTGTCCTAAAACTTATTCGTACACCTATTTGTCACTGTCTTGTCATAATTCGTACATTCGACACTGCAAATCTATGCATAGTCTTCAAATGTTCTCCATTTCGTCGCACTTCCCGCAGTTTTCAAAATATTCTTCATTTCGCCGTACTTCCCACAGTTTTTTAGATATTTGCAAAATTGTATTGTTTAAACAAATTATCGACTCGTACTGTTCAGTAATAAAATCGCGTCTTAGATTTCGGCTTCCTACGTACCATTTCAAAGTTTACTCCGCTTCCTCGTATCTCTCATCGTTTCCACGATATTTGCATAAGTTTATTGTTTAAACAAATTATCGATTCGCTTTCTACGGTAAGATTTATATAATTTAAAGTTCAACCCTTTTCGAAACCCCCATATTTTCGTCGTTTCATCGTATCTCTTACCGTTTCCGAGATATTTACAAACATTTATTATTTAAACAAATTGTTAAACAATTTATTAATTCGCTATTTGTGGTAATACCATCACAACTAAAAATGGAATCCCCTAAACGACCGCCAAAATTTTTTCCGTATCTCTCACCGTTTCTGAGATATTTGGATAAGTTTATTGTTTAAATAAATTATCGACTCGTGTCGTTTGGTTATCTTTCTGATCCCCCACGTCTTCAGATGTCGCTACAGTCATACACAGGAGGATGAAAAGATTTCATATTCTTTTAATATGAATAGCCTAAATTTTCCAAGTCCGAAATATTCTCAAACTTACGATTTTCAGAAAATATTAGTTTTCATATCGCATACGAACCAACTACATGCTTGGTGCGTCCTTGCTGTGTACCTCTTCATTTTTGGAACTAATAGTCATAAAACTCTTGGCATGCGAGCTTAGTACGAATCTCAACGTACGTGCGAATCTCGTACGAGTGCCTGCTACATTTTTACTCGGGTATTGAAAATGTATAAAAATTCCAAATTGAATTTAGAAATATAAATATTCTTCTTATGCAAATACCGAATTCAAATCGATTACGGATGTTTTTCGAAATACATACGTATCAGTCGCATCCCTCCGCGTATACCGATCTCGAATCTCTCCTGCAGTTGCGTTGCCACGAGAATCTCTTCGGACAAGCAAGACGATAACGTCCGGCGATTTTCGAAAATGACGTACGTAAAATTTGCCATCCGATGGATAGATCGTAAAAGAAATCGGCCCGATGCAAGAAAGACGTCTGCGACGACGACGATTATTATAGCGCCCGTCGTTTCATGGTCCTCCTCTCTCTCGCTCTCTCGACTCTCCCCTCGTCACTCGCCGTCCCGCGTCGTCCGTTCCACTGCAATTTTTTCCACTCCCATTTGTTTAACTTTTTCCCCGTCGTATTTCACACGTGGCGTGACACGTTTCCTCGGCCTTTTTTAGCGCGAAAATTACAGTTTCCTCGGAGTTTCGTCGTTAAGTACAGCCTGCACATCGGAGTTATAACGGGAGCCTCCTCTATCTCCGGGAAGCGAACTTACGCGCGGGCGGGCCGGTACCTAATACGTTTTTCATTGCGGCCTCGTTTGGCGAATTTTTCAGTGAAATCCCTCCCGGGCAGCCAGAAGACTCGTTCAAATTCTCACGGGCTTCGCTGAATCCGAGAGGCGATCTCGACGATTATATTTTCACGGGACATCCTTCATTCTTTTTCCTCCCCCCGCCGTTATCGCTTGCGAGGAGCGATGAAGAGGAGGAGAAGAGGGGGTGGACACCGCTGGTGACGCGCACGGCTGACTCCGCAGCCCGAAAGTTTAATTCGACTGTGAACGCGCGGTTGACGGTGTGAAATTCTGCAGCACATGCAGGCATCAACCCCCAGCTTCCCTCCCTCCCAATCCCTATACCGAATTGCGCGAATCCTCTTTCCCCCATCGAGGGCCCCTTCCTCACGATCAACGCAATTTTACGTATTCGCGCTGCGCCTACCGCCCTCCACCCTCGTCACGCTCGCCGAGCGCCAGGGATTTAAAGATTTGGAGAAATTAAACATTTACAGGGCCACTTTCCCCGCCGCCCGCTCGTCCGAGCGGAGCTCTAAACACGGCCGCGGAAAGCCGCCCCCATTGCCAGGGGTCGAACCGCTGATTCTTGACGATCCCTTTTAAATACAGCGCCCCCCTCCTCGAGGTTTCGCGAGGATTTGTTCGCAAACGAGACAACGACGGCCGAGAGGTTGGCAGAATGAGAGAGAGGGGTATCGCACACGGTGTGACACCGAGAACGAATAAGAGGACCAGACGGGGCGCCCCGTCGCGTGACGGATGGCCGAGAGGAAGCGATGTCGAGGGGACAAGCTGCGAACCAAATTGACGAGGAAAAAGCAGGAGCCACCCGCGGCAATCGGGATCGCAACATCCGTCGTGAGGTCGCGCCTAATTGATGCGGTCAATTTGTCGACGTTGCGTCGAACCTTAGCCTTTGTTCTATATGTCCTGCGTGTGACGCGGCAGTTTCCAGGGATATAATATGTTCGAGGGCTTTTGAAAGTAGTCGCGTTATCAAGTGTCAATTATTTTCCAATCTGTCAATACTATGCACTTAGAGTTCAATATGAGCTTGTGTTGAGAAGAGAGTTTGAAAAGATCACTCATAATATATTAGGTGTACAAATCAATAATCTCGGTCGAGATTATCGAATTAATAAAACCGTCCGACCGTCCGACCGACCCTCCAACTGAGAGTATCTATACAGGAATTGGAACGCCTTTGCGTTCAATAGTCAATAGTCAATACTAGATTCTGGTTTTGGCATTTCGTGCTTTCGCCACTGGTTTGCTGGCGTCGCCACCGTCCGGCCTTCATACTCACGTAGACTTCCCTTTGCTGCGACGACCAGTGACCAGTCGGTATTTGTACAAAGCCCAGCCGACGGTATATTTCAAGGTCCCTGTAACTGTGCGGTTCTGCTCGGGTCGGGACATCATATAAGTGTGTACGAAGGCTCGCACACTCTGGAACGCGCTGTCCTTACAAGGCTTTAAAGAACGCTCCGTACTGCTTCGTACACCAATACAGTGAGCGTGTAGTAGGTATGTTCGTTCATCTCGGCGTAAAGCGAGCAGCGAGAACCCGTGTATCTTTATGTCTGCCCCCTCCACCCCTCAATTTTTACATCGAATTTTCTCAATAAATATATGTATGGTTATAACCAAAATTATGCTTAGTTACACCATATAGATTGATTATTCTCTAATGATAGATCAAGAGACACGGTAGTGTCTCGCGGCATGTTCATTCAAGTCGTCAGAACGACGCCGCCAGCGCTGTCGCCGCGAGCACCCGTGTATCTTTACAGGAAAAATGTCTGCCCCCTTCACCCCTCCATTTTAACATCGAATTTTCTCAATAAATATACGGTTATAACCAAAACTATGCTTAGTTACGCCATATAAATCGACTATTCTCTATCGATAGAGACCAGAGTAAATGTTGTAAGTTACATATTAACAGAGATTTTTCCTTAGCAACGCGAAGCCACGCCCCTCGCCCCATTAAAGTCGAGAATCCGATTTCTCGGGCGATATATATATGTAAAAATGTCACAAAAATTCCGCCTGTCTTCGGCGGTATTCGGCCATGGTCGGAAATGTGTACACAGATGCGGCCACACGCATACGCCATCAAAAATGTATGTGAGAGTGTGTGAGAAAATATATTCCTTGAATGTTTAGTTGTTTTTCAAAATTAAAAAATATTTCCATTCGCGAAACGATTTCCCTCGCATTTTTTCGATCCTCGGACGCGCTTGTTAATAAAAAGTGAAAATTCAGTGTAATCGGAGTAGTGAATCTCAATAGTGGTGAATGTGACAGACGCTCTGACAGCTAGCTATTATCAAATCGTTTGGATTTTTTTTTAATAATCAATATAGTGCACGGAAGCAGTGTCATTTTTCTATGGTTGCTGGTGCATGAAAAGCAGGAAAGGAGACATCTGTATCTCGGAAGAAGTGGCATCAGATAAGTTACTTCCTAACTGACTGTCTTAACCTCATTTTCATCCCTTATACAGAACAAATACCTTTGTGGTTATTCTATTTTTTGTTTTCAGCGCCATACGAGAACGGGACGGATTGATGGAAATTTGATTTTTCTGCGCAGTCAAAAATCAACCTAGGTAGAAAAGAATTCTCTAGAATTGCGGTACAATGCCACGGTATGAATATCAGGTTCTACCGACATGACATGCTTCGACAAGGTCTGTATCAACTTTAGCTGTATATTGGGGGCACTGCACTAATCCTGTGGCACATTTTTCTATCTGGGAAAGCATATTATTATGGTAGTACAGCTGTACAGCGTTCCGATAATATACCGTCTTCCCGTACTGACAGTATACATACATTTTTACCTCTAATATGCCGGAATTAAAAATCTCTAGAACTCTGCGGTACAATGGCACGGTAGGAATATCAAATTCTACCGACATGACATGCTTCGACAAGGTCTGTATCAACTTTAGCATTATATTATATTTCTCTCATTAACGCAACATACCTTGACAACACACTTGCTTTCATTAATTTGGCGGTAATGATTTCATTACTTTTTTATCATAATTTTTTCATTATCTTTGGTGATTCGTAAGTTGTTACATGATTACTTTGGAAAGGGAGCTATTTTATTAATTCGTACTATCATACATCGTCGATGTTTTGAAGGGGGGGGGGGGTAAGTTTTACGACACTTCCATTCCGTGTCATAAAAGTAATTCAAAATTACAGCTCACATATGCTATAGGTAGTGGCACTTGTTATGTAGTATCGAAACATGAGGGGGGGAGTCATAGATATATCCTTTAAATTCTGTGTATAAAACCTGCAGACCGATGAGCTATTTATTAGACACTGCATTCGCTATGAATTCCATCAAGGAAAAAGTTTTAGGAAAGCATGTCAATCGACCTGTTCTGTTCTTGGGGACGACATTGTATCTAAAAATACATATGAGTATTTGTATAAGAGATTTACAGTCTGTCACGTAAGAGCGTAGCAGCGATTACTCGCAGGAAATAAATCGTATGCATGTACTTTTTTTTCTGTTGTAGATGGGACCCTTGCCGTTTTCGCAATTCAATTAGTAACATGTCCAGTCTCCTCCAGCATTAATTGCTTGGCACCTCCGAGGCATGCTTTCTACAAGATTTTTGGCGTACTCTTTTGAGAAAGACCTCCAAACTTTCCGAATTTGTCGAGAGAGCTGAACCAAATTGTAGGGCCGGTTTCTTCGAAGCTTCCACTTCATTAATGCCCAAACATGTTCGATGGGATTGGCATCGGGCGACTGAGACGGCCAATCCAAAGTGACAACGCCTTTTTGCTCTTTCCACGATTTGCACACTTTACTCCGATATTTCGAATCGTTGTCCTCTTGAAGGATCCTATTCTCCTTAGAAACATCTGCTGGTTTCCATGCTGCGAAAACGACAAGAGTTCCCTGTACATTAGAAAAAAAAAAGGTAAATTCGTACGATTCATGTCCTGCGAGTAATCGCCGCTACGCTCTTACGTGGCAGACTGTAAAGACGGTGATTTTGATGTTAATGACCGTGAACGTACCGGGGCTCCTGTAAAGGTGGACGAACAGGAACAGCAAGCGTTGTTGGATGAAAACTCTTGCCAGGCGGAAAAACAACTTTCAGAATAGCTAGAAGTAACTCAACAAATTATTTCCTATCACTTAGAAGCAATGAAAAACATTCGAAAAGGAACAAAGTGGGTGCCACACTCTTTGACTCAAGCAAATAAAAATAGCCGTCTTGACATATATTTGAATCTTTACAACAAGCAACAAAGAAAGTCTTTTTTGTGGAAAATTGTGACCGGCTATGAAAAGTGAATTTATTTTCATAATCTGAAATGCTAATATCATTGGATTGACCCCGGCGAGCTGACGACATCGACGCCAAAGCGCAATATTCACTGTAACAAAGTCATGCTGTGTATATGGTGGGATATAAAAGGCGTATCCCATTATGAACTGCTGAAACCTGGCCAGACAGTTACTGCCGATTGCTATCGTTGATAACACAGGCCGACGTTTTGAAACTTTTGAAAAGTTAAAAAAAGAAAACTCACTGTTTCTGACTAATTTTGGGTCGCTGAATGCGAATATGATAGCCGTTTTCCTCTATTAGCTCGTATTTTTTGTAACGCATAGTTGCCAATTTTAACATAAAATTTACTGGGCAAAATAAACTATTATCAAGGTTACCAGCCCAATGATTATTATAATGAGTTAATTGAGTACGAAAAAGGAATTAATTTCGTTTAATTGGGTAACTATACTCCACACTCATTGTCACAACCATCCTGATCAAGGCTGTGGTGGAGGGAAATAGGCGACGAGTCTTGTTTTTTTCGCTTAAAAACTGAAATTTTGAAAAAGTTTTTTTCAAATATTTCGCCACTTTGAGCTGGTTTCAAGACTTTGCCAACCTTCTCTCCTCCTCCCTCCAAATTACCAACGATTAACCCTTGCGTTAATACACACTTGCCCTTATTAATAGTTTGGACAGTTGTACCAAGTACCAAGAGATACACAACATTTCTGAAAGTAGTTATAGAATTAATTTATTGAAATTATGTTATTTGTTAAAATCAAATCAGCTAAAAAACTATTTATTGTGTCAGTATATTAGCATCACGTACAGAATATTTTACAATATCTACTTTAATAAAAATGTAAATAAAACCATCAGTTTTACTTCTTCCTTTTATGAGAGAGAGAAACGCCGGATCCTCTCTTTTCACCGACCAGCAATAGTCTCCCATCATCGCAGGGTCCCAACGTTCTTGATATCAAGTTTCCATCGTTCTTATGTCCTGGTGAAACCACTCTCCTATTTCGTCGCTAACATCTCCAAGATTTTCCGGAAAGAAGTTGAGGTGTGAGTGAAGAAAGCGGATTTTCAAAGACATGCGACATCCCAAAGCTTCATATGCGACCAGAAGTTGCTGCACAAGAGCTTCGTCATTTTCATCTTTATTTTTGCCCAAAAAAACTTTAACTTTGACAAAGGCACGCCATGCATCTAACTCTTTTTCGTTTAAACTCTGTTCAAACAATTTATCATGTATCAGTTTGCGAATATCAGGTCCTATAAAAATTCCTTCCTTTAATTTAGCATCACTTAATTTTGGAAAGAACTGTCTAAGATAGCTAAATCCTTCTTAACTTAATATCAAGAGATGGCAGCAGTATCTTGGCTGGATAGACCAGAGGCTCATATGTACTTGATATTGTTGGTACCTACCGAGCTTAAATGACTCTCTAGGGGGCCACTCTTTTTATAACAAATGTTTTGTTGTAGCTCTTGAGTCCCAGAGACACAAAAAACGACAGTATTTTGTAAACCCACCACACAAGTGTCAAACGTTTAAAGTAGCGCAACACGGCAGGCAAAATAATCGCGAATTTTTCTTTCCCCCGTCCTCCCCATTATCCACACTTTTCGTTATATAGATGCCAATGACAAAGTGCTTCACCCTTTTGCCTTCCAAATGATACCTATATAATATTTTTCTCATTTAAATAACCATTGCCGAACCGGTTATTTTGATAAAAACTCAAGTCGACCCTTAAAAATATGGTAAAAATGGTACCTACGCATAACGTCAAATTACGAGCTAATTGAGTAAAATGATTATCATTTTCGTAATCAGCGATCAAAAATTAGTCGGTAACAGTGGTTCTCCGTTCTATAACTAAACTGACGTCGGCCTGTGTAATTAACACGTTGACTGCCCCCATAAAGAATCTTTTTCCATCTCACGACGTCCAAAAATGAAATCAGCATGCATACGGCAATGGCAAATGAATCACATATCTCTCATGGATGTACAGCGACGTTTCTGTATGAATCATATGTGACTCATGGGACAGTCAACGTGTTAATACAAGTGGACCAAGAAATTGTCCATTTACTGGCAAAGGAAAACGTCCAGTAAAACTGCTCCATGACAACGCCAGGCCTCATGTGGGTTGACAGATCAAGGATACGTTAATGGCTCTTGGATGAGAAGTTGTACCACACCCGGCGTATTCACCAGACTTAGCTCCAACTGATTTTCACTTGTTTCGGAAAATGCAAAACGAATTGTCTGATGTGCGATTAAAAACATTTGAAGAAGTCCAAAAATGAGTCGATAACTTCCTCATCTCGCAAGATGAAACTTTCTTTGCGGAAGGCATCTGTGAATTGCCTAAAAGATGGCTGAAGATCATTAAAAATGAGGAGGATTATTTTGATGAATAAATGTAATTTATTTTTTTTTAATCAATTTTGAATTGTTGTGCAAAAGTGTCCTAAAACTTATTTATACACCTAATAATATTCAATCCGAGTATCATCATCAAAAGAAAGGCAGTTGCAGTATCACATGTAGTACACCTGCGACCAATAATTTTGATTAACCCGCTTGAGATGACGGTACTTTGTCGAATCAACCGTAGCTAAACGATTCGAACGAATCTTATTGTTTTGCAATGAGAACTAAATTTGATTGGTCCTTCGTGGCAAAACAAGAAGATCCGCTCATACCGTTTAGCTACAGTCGATTCAACTGAGTACCGTCATCTAAAGTGGGTCGATCAAAATCATTGGCCACAGGAAAGATACACCTAGCGTCAATGATTCTGATCAATCTGATGTATCCACAGTGGATGGATGATAGTACTTTATTGAGTCGATCGCAGTTGAATAGTACGAGCGGATCTTCTTGTTTTACCATGAAGCACCAATCAAAGTTCATTCAAAAGCCTTCATAACAAAATATCTAAGATTCACTTGGATCTTTTAGCTACGATCGAGTCGATACAAGTACCGTCACCCAAAGCGAGTCAAACATTGACCGCAGATGTACGTACATAGTTCGCATTGCAGATCGGATGCCATCCCTCAAAAAGTACAATAGTATTTCCCATTCTGTTTCTACTCGTACATGTGCAAGCAATTTAGATTTTCCCGCCATGTGTTGCTGATATTTGTACTAATTTGCATTTATGCCACGCGTAGGGAATATAATCTTTCATTCCATCATAAAACGCTAGTTTCGGTCACCATAGGAACTCTTAGTCCTATTCCTTTTCCATTTAAGTTCACGTACCTACATAGCGTATAAAATACCCCTAAATCTTGTCCGTTTCATGGTATCTCTCACCGTTTCCGAGATATTTGCAAAATTTTATTGTTTAAACAATTATCGACTCACTCTCTTCGGTAATGGTATCGCAGCTAAAAGCTTGATAAATTGAAAATGACAATATTTACATTTGTATACCCGAGTCGAAATTTAAATTCTAATTTGAACCTCTGGATCCTCACTGAGGATCTCGAGGCTGAAAGTTGATTTTCAAGATCCGGATGTCTGTGCAATGAAAACCTAATTTGAACATAAACTGCGTGAATATTTCCACTCTTCGCAAGTTTAGGTTCAAATTAGGTTTTCATAACTCTCATTTGGACCTCATGGACCTCACCTCGAGCTGTGGCGAAAAAAAATGGCGTCGCCATCAGTCGGTATACGTCCATAGAGATGCCTACCAACCCGCCTGCCAGTGTCGGTTTTTTTTTCAGACCCTACCGGGACTTGAACCTGCGGTCTTCGAAACTGGGAATGCTTTCACACTCTACCAATTGAGCCACCGACTCTTCAAGTAGCGTCGGTTGACTTTAGTTAGATATATAATATATATAGAAACTGGACGACAATGACTGCTCTCGAAGGTTCTTCTAATTAAATTTTATAAAATAATTTGATACTTTCTTTTTCGAAACAGTAGCGATTATGATAATTAATCATTCATTATTTATGGAATAATTCGGTACAATTTGCACTGTTTGAAACATCATTGTTATATGATTTTGTTATTTTTTAATTAAAAAATTTTATGAAGACAGTGCATTCACGATAAATTTACGAAGTGTTTGCACGTCGCACAGAGGGGTATTTGCCCCGAAAACCTGGCCAAAGTTATTTTTCAACTTTTTCAACATGAACGCGATATAAAATGATAAAAAATGATTACTAGAGGCTATTTGGGATTTATTTGCAAAGAAGTACCTCCTGAAACCAATTTAATTGTTGAATATAATTAATAATAATTATGGTATTTAATTTTATTGCAATTATTTCTTTAGTATAATGACAAATATAGGTAAATATGTTAATTGTTCTCAAATTTATAAATTACACCTAATATAAATTACCCAAAATTAAGATTACTTCATAATGTGGTTATTTCAGTTATTCAATACAGTAAAGCCTGTTTTTACGCGGTCCTTTTTTATGCGATTTTATTTTTGTGCGATTTTTTTTTATACGGTATATGAATTCCAACTACGTTGGCATCACTGTAATGTGTTCACTCTAACCTTATTAAAAAAAATAATTAAAAATACATCCGCGCTATTCCGCAGCAACTTTTTTATTAAGTGTCTTTTTCAATCTGCCTACTTCAATTCTATATATAATTCATAGTATAGTAATGCTTAGAAGTTAAAGATTGTGTTCGAAACACTTAATGTCAGAAACTTTTTAGGTTATTTTATTTTAACATGCAAGTACATACCAGGTTTTGACGGATCCATCACAAATACTTTATGTACAATGTCAAAACACTCAATAATAATAAGTATTGTGAGAATACATAGAAAGAAACATCGACAATTCAAATGTCACCTCAAGCGAAATGTAACTTCCGACTGACGCTAGAGGGCAGCGCGGGAGTCGAATAAAAAGTAGTGGCTACTAAATGATGCGCGGTACATTTAGCTATATAAATGAGCATTTTGTTCTTTAATATCCACAATTTCACAAAAATGATTTATGGCCAGCTTTTAGGATCAAATACCCGTATGTGCGTCGTTAAAACGTTCCGTGCCCGCATGAGACGTATACGACCCCCGTTGAACTTTCCGTTCAAGCAACTTGGAATTCTCATTGAAAAACGAAGAATTCTTTAAAAATTTATTGTAGAGTCAAATATAGGTATTTTACATCATGTATACCGCGTTAATAATAAATTTAATTTTTATTGTTATTAATAATAATAACAATAAAAAAATTAATTTATTGTTTTGTTGTCTAATGCATATTAAAATGTATACCCTTTTCTTGCTAATTACGGCTTTATACTATTGAAAAATTGTAAGGCGTACGTCAAAAACGAGTTTATTTAATTGTAAAAGTGTGGGTAGTATACGCTCCACGCGCGGCGGAAATAGAGTTTCAATTTTGTCTGAAGTCCAGCAGGTCGACATTAGAGTTGGAAGTATACTCAAATTCTAATTTAAACCTGTTCGTGATCATCTGAGCACGTTGATCACGAAATTAGAGTTACACCTACAGCGGCAAACCAATACTTCAAAGAAATGAGGTTTTCCAGGTTCAGATTAGAGTTTAAATTTCGACTCGGGTAACCTATAATCTAACCTATCAATCTGGAGATAGCAGCTAGTCAGCTGCTAGAATCGGAAGTTCGTACTGATTGCTACCGTACTATACCTCTTTTGGAAAAACAGTGCAATGGATACAGGAGAAAGTGAAGAGAAGGGGAAGATGACAGAGACATACAATTTTACATGAGCCGATATTTCAATGATAGATATTCTAAGTGGGGTCTATCGAATTATATGAATATTAACTTGATAGAATCTTGGGAACAAAATGGTATCAATGAACGCATCTTTACATATCCCTTCGTTGCTCACATGGGGTGTAGGGTACACCCCAGCCTCCTTTTTTTGCATGCCACGTATAGTTTTTTTTTCGAGGTTGGCACTTTCAGTAGCTTTCGGGAACATTTCATTAAAGAATTTGACACCAAAAGCACAAGACAAAACCGATTTGCTTATCCGACAGAACGCTGCAAAGAGTTAAGAAGTGATTTTTAACAATCTGTAATTAATTTAATATTTAATATTTTTCTATAAAACTTGTTCCAATTTGTTAATTTGTCCTTCGTTAATAAAACGAGAGTATGATAACTATCCTCAGTCTATTATTTATACTATTTTTTTATAAAAATTGACAGGGAGATCTGAGCGTCTGAAAACCGAGACCTCATGTACCGAGATTTCGAGTTTTGTTTTCAATTAGAAAATTACGAAATTTATTTTTTTTTAATGTTGAGGTCATTAGGCAATATCTTAAGCTTTAAAATAAAAAAAAAAGTATTAAAAAATTTCAATTTTTCACTAAGAAAACATTAATTTTTAACTGGGGTACACCCCACACAGGTGAGCTTTTATGTTTCAAAAACCTACGTGATTAACGAAGGGATATAGAAAATACCTAGTTGATAAGAAAATAAAACTTTTCGCATACAGGAGCCTAATTCTCATAAACTCGAGAACCTAGGCCCTGGTATGAACGATCAGCGGAGCAAAAGTGTCTCGGTTTACTCGCACTTTTTTTCTTTTAGTCCTTAGCACGAGTCTGTATCAAGGCTCTTGATTGACTGAATAGTGACCACGCGATTCGTTCCATGCGTATGAATACTATTATACTTTAGCACCGAACATAAACTGAAGACAAGAAAGGTCACTTTAAGTTGAGCCCTCAATGTTACCTTTCTCGGTCACTCTCTGATGCCACTCTTCCTCAGCAGAAGTTGGCAGATTTCAGTTTCCATTCGGCGCGCGCGGTGGCGGAACGCTTATACAGGCTGTCGTATGTGTCTGTTATATCTTAAAATGTTCGTCTATTCTTTGTTGCCTTATTGCTTTTTACTTTGTAGACTTCCACCCTCTATACTTTGTTTTATAATTTATTAAATATTAAGAAAATATATTATGTTAGAATAGGTATAGAGTATCAAAATATTTTGATGTTTGAAATATTCTTTTGTTTGTATTATATTATTGAAGTTAAACTTCTTTGCTGAGGGTACTAAAATCGCGCGCGTTGAGACAAAAAACCGTAATGAAACCTACGCACTCCAGCCTTCTCAACCGTGCCTCACTCATACAGCGCTCTCGACCGTGCGTTGACTTTAGGTGTTAATATTTGTTCCCGCCGAATGGAGAAGTCCGCTTCGACTCAAGACTTAGGAACCGAGCGAGCATTGTTTAATAAATAATTAATTATTTAATACTGAAACTTCAGTTATGAAAACATAATGCGGAACGTGAAAATAATGCGAAAGGATATTCAGAATTCCATCGACCGTGCGATGGAACACAGACTAGTCTTTATGACCATTCCTTCGCTTGACGGAAAGGATCGGAAGCGATGAACCCCGTCCGCGGCGATCTCTGCCGGGCCATGCCGCGCCGGACAAGTACCTAGTGGTAGTACACTTATTTGTATGTACCTATTTGATACAGTCAATATAGGGGGATTGGGTAACTGCACAAAACAGATAGAGTACCATCTGTGGCACGCACCAAGTATTAAGCAGATTCCCGTGGTATAAGCGCTATTTACGCGTTATTTTGGAGAATAATTGAAGTGTTTTACCTATGAGATTTAATCAACATGGCCTCAATTATAATAGAATGTGGATTTCAAAGCATTCAAATAAATTCTTTCCGTGGAAAATCGTTATCAAAAGGTAAATACAAGCAGCGCCACCAAGCTGGGTTTCTTGGCGAAACTTGTATGTACATTCTCTATATATACATGTGTAACACAAACAAAAGCTACATTTGGGGAAGTACGCTAGAGCCCTATTTTGAAGAGGACTGTTCGGGCTCACCATAAATCTAAACGTTTAGGTAGTTATCCTCTCTCGCCGCGTACTCAACGTCCCCATTCAGTCATACCGATGCGCCAGGTCATAGAAAAAAACAAAACGTATAGCCGCCACGCGCGGAAGAAGTGAAACTTCGATACTGCTGGGTAGAAAAGAGAACTAGACAAGTAATCAACAATAGTAATACCATGAGATTTCAAGATAATGCAGTTCAAGTATGGTTTGCAAAACAATAGTAATACCATGGCATAATAAAAATGTCATGGTATTACTATTGTTGATTACTTGTTTAGTTTTCTTTTCTACCCAGCAGTATGGAAGTTTTATTTCTTCCGCGCGTGGCGGTCACACGTTTTGTTTTTATTTATATTCAAATTTTAACAAAAGGAGAAATCGGTTGAACAGTTTAATAAATAATTAAATTCTATCGATACTTTAAAATTCATTTCTATTAACCCCCGTATCAGTCGCTCACGAAGTAACGTGAACGTCGCACAACAAAGTGTGCGACGCACAGAAGTCGATTTTTGGATTTATGGTAGTCAAAAATATGTTATGCTATTTGGTTTCGAGATTGACGCTTTTTTAGTGACATCTCAGTATCTGTGGTGAATGATATGTTATATACGAAAGAAAACAACAATTATTACATCTTTAAATATTTATTTATTTTCAACTTCGTCATCTTTATCAATATCAATAGATGGGTCCAGTAGTTGAATTACATCCGGCATTAATGGACCACTTGACTTTGCTGACATGCTTATGTAATTGTTTATGACAGGATCTGATGTAATTAGCAACATATGAACTAAATCTTCCATAGTATATCTTTCATGGGATACCATAGGTAGGTTCTGAAAGAAATAATTAATTTGTATGCAACTTTATGAAGAATTTTTCTTTTAGAACTTATAGGTATGAGTATACACTGCGTAAATATGTTTGATTCATATCCGCCAAATACCGCTGGACTAAGAAAAGTTTAGGTGAATTTAATTTCGTATTAATACGTGTATACGATTCCATTTCATAACTGCCTCTATCCTTTGGCGCAGTTATAAAATTTATTTTTCAAGGAAAACTGGCCTGAATTTGATTAGGGGGAACCTTTTGGTACCTAACAGTGCCATGAGAATGTTTATTACTTGTTAATTGTTTTTTTATTTTTGACCACCATAAATACGAAAATCGACCTCTGTGCGATGGCTTGTTTACTCGGATCGGTGACTTGGAATGCGGCGGCTCGCCTCTGTAGGCCCGACTTCAAAGTACCAACGCCAAGTGACCCTTCTCTTGTCTTCAGTTTATGTTCGGTGACTTTAGTGAGCGTCTGTGAGTGTACACATACATATCCGCAGCGTTATCTGTTTAACGGATCGGTACTTTTTGGATCGGATTGGACATTTGTTTCGCACATAAGGTAAATGTCCTAATAGCCGGACGGCAAAGCCCAGTATCCGGACAGCTATAGAAATTCATATAGCAGATTATAATTAGAATTCTCTCTCTCTCTCTCTTACTAGTGACACTTCCTGTGTGCTAAAACATTAATTTATTGATGATTTCTTTTCACTAGTAATTTCTTTTTATCCCATTTAATCACTTGAATTATATCAAATATGTCCGACTATAGTCCCGTGTGGAAATGTTCATTGGGCCCCAATTGGGGCCCAATTGGGCTTTCGTTGGGCTTGTAACGCTCCGCCCAACCTATGCCCAATTTGGGCCGCCCAATTGGGCCCCAATTGGGCAACCCTATTTATGCCCAATCAACCTGAAATGTTACTTTTAATGAATAATAAGATTAATAATGAATAATAAGATTAATAATAATTAATAAGATTTTATATTTTCTCATAAAATGTACAAAAGTAAAATATAAACGTATTCAAGCGGAACAATGATTGATACAAATCATACGCGCGGGTTCCTTAGTTTTTCATAGTTTCCTTAGTTATTCCATTGCATCTCCTATTTGTCTGCCACGGCTTGTTGATGGAGAAGAAAAACCATTAACTCGTCCCGTGCTCGCATGACGCTGAAAACAAAAAATAGAATATCCACAAAGATATATGTCCTTCATAGGCAATCAAAGTGAGGTTAGAATGGTCAGATAGAAAGTAACTTATCTGATGGCAATTCTTCTGAGATGCTGCTGTCTCCTTTCCTGCTCTTTATGTACAGGCATCCAGAGAAAAGTAGCACTGCATCCGTTCACTATCACGATTCACGATTATTAAAAAAAAAATACAAACGATTAGCAAACTACACGGAGCGTCTATCACATTCACCACTATTCGCCAGGGCCGTCCCGAAAAAAGGGGACGTTTACAGCCTCTCTCCAGGGCCGTACTCTTTTCCCGGGACGGCCCTTGCGAATTTCTAAACACAAAAATAGCCGTAGCGCTTAAACTAAAATAGCTAGAAAAAAAAGTCATAAAGCAAAAATTAGAATGTTATTATCTACAACTTTTATTAAGGTCATTTTGTTGAAAAAAATAATAATAATAAAATAATAAAAAAGGCTTTTCACACTAAAAAATCACACTACCGTCGTCGATTTGTTTGCGGCATAGGTAAAAATGGATAAGTGCCTTGGACTAAGTGATTAGGTACCAACTAAACGCTAATACTATATCGTATCACCTGACCCAAATTTCAGTCACTAAAAGTTCGGAATAGATTTCAATTTTATTTATTCTGTAATAGAAAATGGCCAATTTATCTTACTCCACTCAATTTGAAAAATGCTGTAAAGATTATTAAAAACGCAATTATCAAAGAAAATGAAATATATTATATATTTATTACCAATGTCATCATAATAAAGTTAGTAAAGTTTTTGAGGCGATGCTATCAACATTAAAACATAAAAATTATACAATATTTCTTGCTAAGGTAGTGATTAGGTACCTTAGTTGGGGCCAGATTGGGGTGCCCAACGTAGCCCCAACTAGTACCTTAGTTGGAGCCTGATTGGGCTGCCCAACGTAGCCCCAACTAGTACCTTAGTTGGGGCCTGATTGGGCTGCCCAA
This sequence comes from Xiphydria camelus, assembly GCA_963678675.1. Taxonomy (NCBI): domain Eukaryota; kingdom Metazoa; phylum Arthropoda; class Insecta; order Hymenoptera; family Xiphydriidae; genus Xiphydria; species Xiphydria camelus. The sequence goes on from OY783193.1 coordinate 31,270,626, forward strand.
CGTAGCCCCAACTAAACGCTAATACTACATCGTATCACCTGACCCAAATTCCAGTCACTAAAAGTTCGGAATAAGTTCTAAATGTCCAGATTTATTTTTACTTCCGGTACATAAATAAAACAAACAATTGTATCTATTCGATTTATTATATTTTATTCAAATTGGGCCGCCCAATTGGGGCCTAATTGGCGCCCAATTACTGTTTGGACCAACTTGGGCAGATTTCCACACGGGTACTATTGGCTCCGTGCATAACCACTATAGCTATTCCTTATGATTGTGTGTGGTAATATACATGCAGGGCTATGAAGTTCCACTAGACAACACAGAGATACTACTCTTACACATAATCAGGAAGAGTAGTATATGAGGCAGTAAAAGGCAAAGTGGTGTGTAATTTCAAGAAACAGAACAATTTAATAGAAATGTTGCCGTTTGTAATTTGCCGTTCGTATTTGTGCTGTCATTCTATGGACCTTTGAACGAAGTTATAACTTACACCACTATTCTAGCTAACACATTTTATTATGTAGATAACGTTTTTCGCCATTATCTTAAAATGGCAAAAGAGTGACTTACACCACTTTGCCTTTTACCGCCTCATATTTTTAATGTACAGAGCCAATAGGACGCACGCTGCTATTGGGACAATTACCTTTTACTGCCATATATGTATGCTCACTGAAGTATAAGGCCAGGGACACACTAGCGTTAACACGCGTTATGAGACGCGCGTTTCAGCATTATATAAATAGAAGTACAACAATCCACATAGTCAACGCGCGTTATTTCTGTAAAACGCGCGTAAGGTAAAAAAACGTAGCCACTTGTCATTTCCACACGAGAAGAGACATGATTCACGCGCGATTTGCTGACTGTGTGGCGAGTACCGCAACGCGCTTCATAACGCTAGTGTGTCCCTGGCCTGACAGTGTTCATAGGCACGGAACGATAATAATAAAAACCATTAACATCGAGGCGAAAATGGAGTTGGGCGAAAAATCGTCTTGCAATCCAATTAGTAGGAGAAAAAAGAAAGAACGGCACAGGTACACGTATTTCAAGCGTGAAAAATGTCTTCAACGAGAGACATCCTTTCTTTCCCTTGGCAGACAATGCCGCGGGAGCGTGTACATTCTACAATCTACTCCTCCTATCGCACTTAGCGCCATAACCCCTCCCCCCAGCTGCACATCTTCTCCATCGGAGTAACGTTAGTTACGGTGTACTTAAAGTTGGCAGAGCGGCGTTCGTAAACGTGTACATTTCAACCGCATTGGTCGTGAATTCAACGTCGAATGGAAACTGTCCAGAAAAGACAGCTGCGGTTAAAGGGTTCACCTAGCGTCAATGATTCTGATCGACCCGCTTTTGGTGACAGTACTTCAATTGAGTCGACCGTAGTTGAACGATACGAGCAGATCTTCTTGTTTTGCCATGAAGCACCAATCAAATTTAGCCTTCATAGTGAAACAGTAAGGCTTACTCGAATCTTTCAACTACGGTCGATTCGATCAAAGTACCGTCACCTAAAGCGGGTCGATCAGAATCATTGACGCTAGGTGAACAACGACAAATGTCGCTTTAAACGTCGCGATTTGTTCGATCGCGATGAAGGAAGAACGAATCTGAGACGGAGAGAGAGAACGAGACGAATTTTTAAAGCGGTAATCCCGACGTCATAGATTCTGTTGCCGGTGATTTTTTAAAATATCATTTTTGTGTTTGAATGTGTACCAGCCAATAAATAATTAATTCTTATGATCCGATTAGCTAAGAGCGCATTTATCCTGGTTAAGGAATGCATAAGAATTGATTATTTACTGGTTAACTGGTTTACTGTGGTTGATACGTTTAAAAATGACATTTTAAAAAATCACCTGCGACAGAATCTGTAATGTCGGGAGTACATACATGCAAACCCCCGCCACTAACCCCCGCGCGGGGTTAACACGTTCCACCTCTACCCAGGGGAAGACCGGTATCCCGTAATTTAAATTGCCCCCGATACGAGCCGCCCGACGTTACATCGAACGAGGAAATGTCGCTCCATTCGTTCGTCCCATCTGTCCCATCCCTCCCATCTCATTACCTCGTCCTCCGCACGCAAGCTACGAGCGTTTACTAGGACCGACGCGCTCGCAAGCGGCAACCAGAGTGCCCTCGCAAGCTTCCGGCAAGAAATCGACTACTTTGCGATAGTCTTTTCCTCTGTTCAACGTCAGCCACACACGCGAACGCCTCTCTCGATTGCCTCTATACTCCTGGCGAACTGTCACCGCACGACGGCAAGCCACGACGATGCCGGCCGTCATCAAAGCGAAGAAAGTGCCGGTCAATGAAGATGCCTGGATTGACGCGTTGGACGCCATCGCGATAAACGATGAGCGCTGGTGGTGCATGGTCACCATGCTCGTGGAAACGGTACCACGACACGCGCGTTACGTCACCGCCTTCGAGGAAGCGGCTCAATTCGGTGGTCGCCGAGGGATTCACGTTCTCAGTCGTCGTCGTCTTCTCAGCAGCGTAAAACTCCTCTCGAAACCCGATCTCGACGTTTGTCCGCCAATTCAGGGCGTCTGCCACCGCGCCTACCGAGAGCTAACCGCCGATGAGACCCTGTCGCCCTGGCTCCTCGCCAGAATCGTCAAGTATATGGTGTATCGCGCACGTGAAGAGGCAGAGGCGCGAACCAAACGGGAAGCGGAACTGGAGGAGAGCGTCGTACAGGAAATGCGAATCATGCGAACGGTGGCTCGCCTCGTCTCCAGCGACACGGCGAAACGTGGGAAAGTCGAACGCAGAGGCGTGCCGAGTGGCGATGCCGCGAAAGAATCTGGTATTTGCGTAAAAAAATATTCACATTTTTAAATTCAATTTGTAGTTTGTAGACATATTCAATGCTGGCTTTCTACTCGCGTATTCGTTCGCGTAGATTTTAAAATAAATAGAAATTTCCATATAAATTTTCATCCCCTTTTCTACCCTCTTAAGGGATAAATTTCTAAAAATCCTGAAACACGTCTTTCTTAATTTCTAACCAAAAGACCAAATATAAATTTTCATGGACTTAACTTGAAAAATGACGAATTTTCATACAAACTTGCATCCCCTATTTTATCACCTCACAAGTGGAAGAATTTCGTGAAATAGGTACTTTTTTTTTCTTAGTAGGTGCTTACGTCACAAAAGAAATCTACTTTCCAAATTTCATATAGCTAATTTAATGTAGCCGCTTGATTGATGAATCAGTCAGTTAGGACGTGTTCTTTTATATACTGGGTAACATTTATAACTTTATGGATAATTTTCGTATAATCCATATACATATGAACGGTCCAGTGGAAAAACGATGAGGTTCCATATTTCTAAAAGTTGAGAAACACAACATTTAAAGTTCCACAACGCGCGGGAGTCCACTGTGCCGCCTATTTTCAACCATCAGTTTTTAGTGGAATCTCATTGTTTGTCCCCTGTAAGGTTTGGTATTTTGATACTTCATGTTACAAGCTAACAGACGCCGCTAAAATATCGATTTCGAAAAAAAATGGAACCTCATCGTTTTTCCACTGGACCCTTCATAAAGAAAGTATCCGAAGAGATAACTATCTATAAAGTTATAAGTGCGTTTCTCTCTAAAAGATTATGACGTTATCGAAAAGACAGAGAGACGCACTTATGCCATACAACGATTATGAGAGATCTTTCAAGACGATGGCGTAACTGCGTTTTTAAATATCGTTCTCCAACTTAAACAAGGCTATAGGTACCTAAATGAAAATTGAAAAAATACGAGGTAAATAATTTTGTTCAAATTTTTCGAAACTGCAGCAAAAAAAACTAGTGAGAAGACCGAGTCATCCGCGAAGAACGATACTCGCCTGCGAAAGCGCGGGGAGGAGTGGAGGGATGCAGTACGGATCGACGACGCGCCTCTCGACGGTCCTGACCTATACATAGTGTTGACGGGCTTCCACGATCCCGCGCTACCGCGGGAGCTGGTCAAAATTGGAGTTCCGCTGACGAGCGTCTTGGGAACGAGAATTCCGGGCGACGAATCACTGGTACCAATGGATTCGACGAGCTCGAATGAGCTTTTCGAGTTCTGGAAAACCTTCGAGAAAGACGCGAGAGGCGGCGACGCGGTCCTCGAATACTCCGACGTCATGAGCGAGACCGTCTGCCTGCCACTGATTGCGGGAGCGTCGGACGACGAGACTCTGAAGAAAGAAGTATACGATAACATCTCCTTCGCGCTCTATGACCTGTACGACGTTCGTCGACGGCACGTCGACTACTTGAGAAGCATGAAGCTCCAGCCGAACCTGAGGGAGGAGCGCGCGTGCGACGCGAATACCGAGAGTTATTCGAGGTCGATGAATTTGATTCCCGAGGAATGCATTACCGTACCGACGGTGCTGCACGCATTGTTGGCCCAGGTGGAGGCGAATGTGCCTTTACCGACGAATGTTTCATCGTTGAACGACGAAGCAGAAGAACGGGACGACGAAGACTGCGCGGAAAATAAGATCGGCGTTCGAATTTCTCGGAAATGCTCCTCAAACTCAGAGATACCGACGTCCGGTATACAGCTCGTCCTCTACGGTGACGCGCTCCGCGAATGCACCCTTAACTCGCGCATTTACGAAAGCCAAAGTTCAAATGTGGATCTTTTGATAAATTTGAAAATCTTAGATCTGTGGAATCGAACTAAAGCACTTACTGAAACGGAGGCGCAAATGTACAGCCACCACCTCGAAGACATATCTCAGTGTTACGATCGGCAGCCGATGGACCTCGAGAGCGTTCGTCACCACATTCATCTGATGCTCCTCGACGAAATGATTCGTGGATCCAAGCCGCCAGCGAATGCTTTCTCCTCGTCGTGGTCGGAGCTTGACGTAAACTCGTCCACCGTTCCTTCCTTCACGTCCCGAATCGAACTCCGTCGCGTCCGCAGCGACGGTGCAATCGAACACTCCAGCAAAGTCAAAGAGAGCCTCGCGCGTCCACGACTGCAAGCCCTGACGAACGAAACGCCGCAACCCAATTTCTCGGCGACCAACGAACCTCTCCGAGAGCTCGACTCGAGCCAATTGCTCTCGCCAGTGGTCTTCCTACAGACGCTTCACGACTGCCTCGCTACCTACAATGACCCCAAGTGCGGCTACTTTCGACCGACGGACTCGATACTGCTGCTCTTTCGCGACTCGCGCCGAGGCCTCGTATCGCGAGCCTACTCGGCAAGCATCCGCACTCCCGTGTGCTCGAGGGACTTCCTGAAGTACGTCGTTGACGAGGAGCGCCGCTGGATCGCACGCGCGGACGCGCGCCACAGAGCGGACCTCAAGCGAAAGGTCCTGAAGGAGATGTCGACCGAACGAACAGATATTGAGTCGAGCACGGAGCAACTCGTCGTCTATACCGATCGAGATTTCGTCCTGCCGGGGTCCCTCAAGGCGCAGGACAGTGAGAAGACGGGCAGCGATGATCATGCTCCTGCTTCGCGTGCGAAGGGTGGCAAGGCAAGCCTCGAAGACAAGCGGGAAGCCCGGGAAAAGGGAAAAGAAAGGATCTCCTCGCCCCCAAAGAAGACTTTGAGCGACGCGCGCTGTGCGACGGAAGACGAACCCTGGGAATTCCTCGGATACGATCTTGGTAGATTTCGAGTTCAAGTGTCCGGCGTGGAGAAGACCTTCGCATCGCGCGACGGAACTCTGGTGAAGGTCGATCTCGAGGAGTGGCTCTATGGCGTGACGTCGTTGCGAATCGCCGTCTGCCTGTCGGAATGTCATTTAAGGATGCACAGAGTTCTCAACAGTACGGAATTCCATCCCTTTCACCTGGAGACAAAGGGAGGAATCATCCTGGCTTTCTGCGAATTGTCAGCTATTGCCGCAAACGGTAAATTGCCGCTGTTTCCTCTCTAACGGGACATGGCGAGGAAACTACTCATAGGACATTAGAACTGGATAAATTCAAAAAGGACAAAGCGATATTCGACCAAGAGACTCTTCCCATATTAGAAAACCAATCATTACAATAAGACCAATACTTGGCCAATCTATAGTTATCAATCATGGACTAAGAACTGGCCGTCTAACGTCGGACCATCTTTGGTGGATTTTCGGGAGCCCGTTATTTTTTATAAAGTAATGGGAATCGTTAATCGGCCGTACTTGAGCCTATAATTGCCAACCAATAGTTAATCAGAACTTTAGTCAAAGGAATGAACGATAGCCAATCTTCCAGAATTAAAGGACCATTTTTAAATACTCAATTTAGATATCACATATTATGTTTTGAAGATATTTTGTTTCGTCCTTTAAATATTTTATAAAAAACCGATATTTTGGCTAATTCAATATTACAAATTTATTATAGAGTTCTGGGGCTCGGGCAAATTCATATCATAAATGACAGATTTTCATACCATTACTGGCTGAATGTTGTACCTAATATTTATCACGGTTGGACCAATATAGTTTGCCATATCTGGCCATTTCTCGACACCCAATATTGGTCCGAAACTATCATCCCAATGCTTGTTCGTAATTGAGCCAGTCATAGCTGCCATTATCACACCATTGCATGTCGTATAGGAGCTAGTAATAGTTCAGCGTAGGGCCAGTTGAAAATTCCTATATCGATGGTTTCAAATCAATACCTCGTAAGTCCGAAAATACCATTTTTCTTTTCTTGCGCTATCTGTGTTCAAAATATATTACATAAATATACATATTTCGTACTCTCTTTATTACATTCACTATTATGCGGCAACAATACAATTGTTTCGAACGGTATTATCAAAATTCTAGGCAGTTAAAACCCTCTACTGTAAAGTGACGATTTTCGAGTTACGAGGTATTGATTTGAAACCATCGATATGGGTTATGCGTGCATCAGGGTTTTCAATGTTTTCGCTCGCACTCGAAGGTCTCTTATGGGTACCATCCTGGCTATGTCTCTGTATTCGCTATGTGCGTACAAACACTGTTATACTTTAGTGAGCATGTGTAATTGTAGAGTAAATGTGGGATAGAAGCATCCCCCCCCCCCTCTCCATAAAGAAAAAATTATATAGCAATATTCGTTGTTGTTAGAATACGAATACATGGTCTATTTACTAGAACGTAATAATTTCTATAATGAAAAAATATAATTTTGATAAAACAAGCTAAGATATCCAAAGAAATAAGAAATCCCGTTTTCGGAATTTTGGAGGACAGATGGCCAAGTGGTGGGATAAATGCCCATACTTTAAGCATAGATGCCCTGGGTATTAGCCCAAGAGCCAGCGACAGCCAGACCTTCGTTATTTTATAAAGGCTGAAAGTTTCTCAGTGTATGTCCCTAATAGAGGTAAGAACGATCCCCGAATATGAAGTTTGGATCATGGTGGCTTTGGCAGGTAACAGGTGGCAAAGGTGTAAAAAAAATGGACCTTACTTTCGTTAAAGTATAAAGCTCAGTTTTTATATATTTTATGTGAAATATTATATTTATTATATTTTATTTTATTATATTTTATTCGGTGAGTTCGCGTTCTGTGTGCTCAGGCCTTAAACAGAATTCTTATCGACGGACAACGCGTTGAAGCGGTTCATGACGTCTGTTTATAACCTCAATCTCAAGTTGGAAAACTGATTAGTGAGAAAGAGCATGCTTCATGCCAATAGCTTGTGACGTCACGTAGTGAGATGTTGCCACGTTTTTGCATATGGCGGACGAGTACATGAAAACTTTTGAATTTTTCGACAGTTTTTCCTTTATATTAAAAAAACTGTAGAGTGAAAATTCTTTATAATTTAGTAAAAACAAGTTCGTGTGGCGTTGAAACTTATTTCATAATTTTCAGAATTTGTTTCGGTTGAAAATCGCAAGTTCTGTGTGCATTTGAAATATGCTCCCCATAAGACTCAATGCTAATCTCGTAATTTTTAAAAATTAATTACGAGAAAACTGTAGAGTGAAATTGTTTGATTTTTTTTCTCTTATTAAAATGAGTTCACAAGTATTTAAAAAAATTTTCAACTACGGTTTCTGAGAAGTCATTTCTCTGACGATCCTCCTTAACTGAATTTGTAAATAATGTGTAGAAGTGATGAGAAATAATCATACAGGTTTCGGAAACACGGCTCGTAAGAACGCAGCGCACTCTTCTAAAGCCAACTCTAACTACAGCACCGTTCCAAGCACTACCAAAGTCAAATGTGGGGAAAATTCAAATACTTGCGTTATATATCCACGGGACATACTGTATATATATGTCGCAGGCAAATAGTAACTTTAGGCAGATAGTATCTGCCTAGGCAAATACTAACTGCCTGGGCAAATAGCTTTTCTTTATAATTCATTCCTAAATGACTAGGCAGATACTATTTGCCTAGTCAAACAGTATCTGCCTAAATGTTCTTTAGGCATATAGCATATAGATTAGTTATTTATATAACCAGTTAGGAAATGCCTCATTTTGCGTAACGAGTGAGATTATTGCAATATCTATCACACGAGTTACACAGAATGCATTTCCTAACGTGTTGCATACAAGATTTTTTCAAATTATTCCTAAAACATGCGAGCGGTTGGTTAGGCAAATGGTCATTTCAGGCAAATAACTTTTGTGGCTCCGCTCGCTTCGCTCGCTCCGCCGATTCAAGCCTAACCTAATCTTACCAAATCTAATTTATTTATATTTTAATGCATTGGACTGGGTTAAGTTAGATTAGAGTCGGAGGAGCGAGCGAAGCCACAAGAGCTATTTTCCTAGGCAAAGCTATTTGTCTGAAACGACCATTTGCCTACGACATAAAAGCTTGATTAGGAATTAGAAATTTCCCGCACTGGATAACATAAACAAACATCCATCTACAATTATCAAACCCACACCTAATAAATTACTGAAATACTGAAGTTTATCTGAGGAGCAACTACTTATGGCCCGCTGCACACGTCCGTCTTTTAACCGTGCGGTACCGATGCGGTGCCGGAATTGCGGTTGGTGATATCACTCCCGGTGCACACGTCGTTGCGGTGCCGCTGCGTTGCCGCAGCAATTCAATGCACTCTGTAGACGGGAAAGTACTGAGAAGCCAGAGGTGCGTATGCGGTATCGTTGCGGTGTCGTGGGGAACTGCGGCGAAAGACTGCCGCAAGAGGAACGCACGGCGCCGCAACGTCACCGGAGGTGTGTGTGCAGCGCTACAATCTATCTATGATATCACCGACCGCAATTCTGGCGCCGCAGCGGTACCGCACGGTTAAAAGACGGACGTGTGCAACGGGCCTATAAAGGCGCGGATCCACCAAAGCAACATAGTGCAACTTTTGTGTTTCTGTTGCATATTTCCAAAAATGTTGCAGTGAACGTGCGTATCCACCAAAGCAACATAGTGCAACTTTTGTGTTGCTGTTGCGTGTTTCCAAAAAATGTTGCAGCAACAGCGTATCCACCAAAGCAACATAGAGCAACATTTGTGTTTCTGTTGCATGTTTCCGAAACTGTTGCAGTAAGTTGCACTGTGTCGCGCATTGTTGCACTGTGTTGCTGCAACAAAATGAAAAAGTTGCTGTATGTTGCGTGTTTCCATTGGAATGGAAACTCGTTGCAACATGTTGCAGTTGCGACCTCGGTCGAGACCCCTCATCAGTTACATTTAGATTGGCCATAAAGAGGGGTCAGGCTACGCGAAATGGTGAATCGACCCTCTATACCTGACAAAAGCCAGATATCAAGAGACACGGTAGTGTCTCGCGGCATGTTCATTCAAGTCGTCAGAACGACGCCGCCAGCGCTGTCGCCGCGAGCACCCGTGTATCTTTACAGGAAAAATGTCTGCCCCCTTCACCCCTCAATTTTAACATCGAATTTTCTCAATAAATATACGGTTATAACCAAAACTATGCTTAGTTACGCCATATAAATCGACTATTCTCTATCGATAGAGACCAGAGTAAATGTTGTAAGTTACATATTAACAGATATTTTTCCTTAGCAACGCGAAGCCACGCCCCTCGCGCCTCGAAAGTCGAGAATCCGATTTCTCGGGCGATATATATATGTCAAAATCTCACAAAAATTCCGCCTGTCTTCGGCGATATTCGGCCATGGTCGGAAATGTGTACACAGATGCGGCCACACGCATACGCCATCAAATGTATGTGAGAGTGTGTGAGAGAATATGTTTCTTGAATGTTTAGTTGTTTTTTAAAATTAATAAAATAATATTCCATTCGCGAAACGATTTCCCTCGCATTTTTTCGATCATCGGACGCGCTTGTTAATTCAGTGTAATCGGAGTAGTGAATGTCAATAGTGGTGAATGTGACAGACGCTCCGTATAGTTTAATAATCGTTTGTATTTTTTTCGAATATCGAGATAGTGAACGGGTGCAGTGGTATTCTTCTCTCCAATGCCTGTGCATCAAGAAAGGAGCAGGAAAGGAGACGGTCTCAGAAGAATTGAAATCAGATAAGTTTAATTGCCATTTGACAGCTTTAACCTCACTTTCCATGGAAGGACAATATCTTTGTGTTTGTTCTATTTTTTGTTTTCAGGGTCATGCGAGCACGGGAAAAATCGAAGAAAATCAATCACCAACACAAGCCGTGGCAGAATAGGAGATGAAATGGAACTGGATCACAATAATCAGGTAATTACTTTATCACTATTTTTCTCTATCGATATATTTCCTCTTTCGTACTATTACAAGTTCCAATTTACACACCGACCTGTCAAACCTGAAGTGTACACGTACCGCACTTCAATTTCATCTCTTCTTCGTCTCCGGTGTAACGACGGTCAATGAGGAATTACTCATACCGATTAGGCAGATAAGTGCTGAATAACGTAGTATAATACGAGAGAGGAAATATATCATTTTTAATAATTCTGTAATTATTAGAATAGAATTGATTAACTGAGATATAGTTTTTTCATTTCTACGCTCGATTAAGTTCGGTATATTTTAAATAGTGAAATGCTACATATGATTATGTAATTTACAATTTGTTACAGATCGTATGCAAACCCGAGGAGGTTTCTTTCGAAGGAGGGATCATCTACTTGTTGTTCCAACAAGAACCAGTTGCTTAGTTGCATTCATTGCATTTGACAGGTCGGTATATAAATTGGTTCTTAATTTTTATGCTGAGTAACTTCGGTATATTTTAAAAGTGAAATGCTGCATATAATTGTGTAATTTACAATTTGTTACAGATCGTTTGCGAACCCGAGGAGGTTTCTTTCCAACGAGGGATCATCCAGTTGGTGTTTCCAACAAGAACCAGTTGCATTCATTGCATTTGACAGGTCGGTATATAAATTGGTAGTATAATACGAAAGAGGAAATATTCTGTCATTATTAGAATTGGTTAACTTAGATTAATATAATCTTAGTTTCTACGTTTAGTTAGTTCAGTATATTTTAAATTGTTTGTGTTATTTACAATCTGTTACAGATCGTATGCGAACTCGAGGGGGTTTCTTTCGAACGAGGAATCATCGTCTTGTTGTTTCAAGAACCTGCTGCTTTGGTTCATTCGGCGACCTGGATCTGCTGTCTCAAGTGCATGGACGTACGTCACTTTAAATGGATGAATATCCTTAATATCATCCGAACCGTAGACTTACTAACCTCTGGTTTTAACCTTTCTTGCCATAGCCTAAATATTCTTTCGAGGGTTATTCCTTACTCTTTCTTCCTTACTATTTCTAACATACGGTAGTGTTCACGAATATTGTAAAATATCGCAGGAATGTTACAGAAAAGTTACTTGCAAGAACGTGCTTTGTGGGGTGCAAATGGTGATATTTGTAATCCATCGTAACACCAGAGGCGAAGAAGAGAGTAAAGAGAAGTGAGGTACATGTACACTTCACGTTTGACAGGTCGGTATATAAATTTAAACTTGTGATTGTATAATACGAAAGAGGAAAAACTTATATCGATAAAGAAAAAAAATAATAAAGTAGTTACTCTATTATTGTAATCCAATAACATTGTATCACTTATTTTTCTGCCACGACTTTAATTGCTGATAGCGAAGAAAAATCAAATTTGTTGGTTGATCCATCCACTATCAACAATTAAAGTCGTGGCAGAAAAATAAGGGATATAATGGAATTGGATTACAATAATAGAGTAACTACTTTATTATTATTTTTTCTTTATCGATATAAGTTTTTCCTCTTTCATATTATACTATCACAAGTTTCAATTTATATACCGACCTGTCAAACGTGAAATGTACATGTATGTACCTCACTTCTATTTCATCTCTTCTTTGCCTTTGGTGTAACGATGGAAATTACAAAATATCATCATTTACACCCCGCAAAACACATTTTTGCAAGCGACTTTTCTGTAACATTCCTGCGATATTTTACAATATTCGTGAACATTACCGTATGTTAGAAATAGTAAGAAAGAAAGAGTAAGGAATAACCCTCGAAAGAATATTTAGGCTATGGCAAGAAAGGTTAAAACCAGAGGTTAGTAAGTCTACGGTTCGGATGATATTAAGGATATTCATCCATTTAAAGTGACGTACGTCCATGCACTTGAGACAGCAGATCCAGGTCGCCGAGACTTTAATTTTGTAGTAATAAAAAGCTATTCTTCTACATGTACGTATCTTCCTCATGAATAAATTCCAAAAAGTAGTGAAATCCCCCCACAAAAACAGTTTCTCTGTAAAAAAAAGGCGGCATGTTCATTCAGTGCCAACAAAAATTGATACGTAAAATACTCTCCAAAAAAGATTTGAAATCAATTAAGATCGCCATGTTCAAGATTTATGTATTAAAAGTAAAAGGCATCATTTGAAAGGAAAATTATTGTAAATCAAGTTACTAAAAAATTCGACTAAAAAAATTTATAAAAAAATTTTTATAAAAAAGAACTTGCCGCGTTTTTTTCTTCAAAATAAAAAATTCAGACAGAATTATACTCGATGTTTATGCACTTATGATTTTAAATAAATTCATACACTTATAATATGATACCACCAGTATACCGAATGTCGCATTTAGGTTTACCGGAACGTAGTACAGTATAAATGGGCTGAGAAAATCGACTTCGTTTTCTCCTGTTCTTTACAAGTGTCCGATTAAAATTTTTTTGTTTAATTCTCGGAAAAATATGTAGAGCAAATATTACATAAAGCCAAAGTATGGTTTATAATTTTTAATACAAATGTTTTTTTGTACGGTTTTTTTAAATATCTCGAAAATTGTTGAGAAATTATCGAGACATGCTCCGGAAAAAATTTAGAGAATTTCAAGACGAAACGATTGGTTTTTATCTCATTTTGTTACGATGAATATTTCTGAAAAGGTGACAACAAAGTCGATTTTCTCAACCCATCTACTGTACTAACGGTCACTTATTGAATTCGTCATTTCTCCCCTTTACAAATCTGACTGAGTGCATAGAGCGGTATTTATGAGTAGTCGCCGCGGGGGGTGACTTATTCCGATCCATCCGGTAATTAGCCTCCCGCGAAAGATATGGAATTACATACCTTAATATTTACTTGGCCCAACAAAATATTTTCTCCACCGTCATCAAGTATACATTTATTAACTGCAAATAAACTCTCTTCTCAGTATACGAACTAACTTGGATCGAGCGAACGAAGTATTCGCTAAAGTGACAAATTTCTCGAAAATCATAAACGGAATCAATGGATTGTACTTCCAAATTTGATCGTGATAAAAAAGTAATCGCTGTTTCTTAGAATGTGACATACATTATCAATTTTGTTTTCTCTATTATCTTTCAGCGCGATAACAAATATTCGCCACTCTCAGTTTTTCACGAATTTATATCTCAATTCACGCGTACGTACCAGTACACTGTAAAAAATCGGCAGTTAATGCGTAGTGATTTGTGGAGTGAATGCGGAATGGATGATTTTTAGTTAATTTAATCCCGTTTTTTGGAGTGAAATTCACTCCGAAAAAGATTTTATTTAAATTATTTATAAAAATTACTCCACGGATGAATTTCAGATAGGAATCGTCCACAAAATATTAAATTATAATACAAATAATGAAGTTATATTATTATTATTATCACTTTTTTATTACTTCAGTACTAATAATAATATGTTTAAATATTTATCTTTATTATTGTTATTATTATTATTATTACTATTATTATTAATATCATTCCATAAAAATATTATTTACATGACTGATATCAAGATTGATGTGAATCATACGACAGTTTTGAGTTCAATGAATTTCTTGTCATTGAAAATAAAGAGTTTTTGTTTTTGGATTTGATAAGCCTAATAATTTATCGTACTAACTCGAGATTCGTGTGTGTATATGTTAAATGATCAATTAGAGATTTACACTAACTGAGATTTACGCATCAAAAATACGTTGCGCGTGCAGCCGTGAGAGAATCTCTCATCACGCGAGTAAAGAACGGTGGGACGAGAGCGCGAGTGCTGACGGGTTAAGTGCAAGGCGCCTGTGTCCCTTCTCGGGCTGCGAGAGCCTCGCGGGAGGGCACGGGACGAGCAACGAAATGAACTATGCGTCGCCCCAATGAGAAAAGTGCCTAACTCCGTTTTAAAAAATTGCACAGGAGAGAAGAAAAACTTTTTATTTAAACGTTATTATAATAGATGGCAGCAAAATTCCATTTTTGCCAAAAGCGGTCGAATACCGAATGTTTGGCGCAGTAGACCTCCCACACACTACGCGAAGGATCTTAAGCCAGGACAAACCGCCTCTTCTGTTGCCTCGGTGGAGACGAAATGTTGCTGTATGTTGCAGTATGTTTCTACATTTTGCAACATACAGAAACATACAGCAACACAGTGCAACAGAAAAGTTGCACTATGTTGCTTTGGTGGATCCGCGCCTTAATATGCACATAACCACAAATTATTGAACTGAAATAGACTAGATACTATTTGCCTAACAACGGTTCCGGCAGATACTATTTGCCTAGGCAAATGGTGTTTAATCAGAAATAAACATAATAAAGCTATTTGCCCAGGCAGTTAGTATTTGCCTAGGCAGATACTATCTGCCTAAAAAAAAAGTTGCTATTTGCCTGCGACATATACAAGCGGATGCGAGTGAAATAGTGAGTTCGGTCTATTGCGATCTTTTGTTGCGCATCTTTCATTTACTCAGTACAGTGTTTTTTGGATTTATCGGAAAATTTAATTATATAGAATTATTTATGACTAAAAAATAAATTTTCAAAAAATGATTCAGTAGAATTTTCATGTCAATAAATCAATGCAACAAAAATTTAATAAATTAATCAATAATGTTTTGATATGATTTCAAATATGTATTACTGGATTCAAAGAAATATTTAATGATTTTCATCGTTGTCGTCGATATCTTCATTATCTTTGTCACTACTACTCCACTCCGTGGCAAAATAAATGTTACATGACACCTTTATCCACGTGTGTCTTCAATTAAATTTTCCGATAAATCCAAAAAACACTGTTCAACACATGATACTGAGCAGGGCCGCTTCTAGATGATGAGGCGCCTTCGTGCTTGGCGCCCTTTTCTAGAGAAGGTATGAAGCCTTTTGGCGCCCCATGACTAGTGCGCCTTCATGCGCGCCTTCGTGCGTGGCACGAAATGGCCACTCATTAGACGCGGCCCTGATACTGAGTAAATTAAAGATGCGCAACAAAAGATCGCAATAGGCCGGGGACTCACTATTTCACTCGCACCCGCTTGTATATATAGTGCCTCGCGCTCGCACCTATACTAGCCTACGGCAAACTTTCAATGTGTCTGGCAAGATGTAGGAACCATCGAAACTGTCTGGCTACTGAGGAAACATCTTTTGATAGTTCCCCAAATAACATATATAAAATTTAGCTTTTATACTATGACGAAAGTTTAATTACAAGTTATTATAGTTTAAGGGTGTCTGGCAGGGGGTTGGAACCATACTAAGTGTCTGGCAATAGACGACGTGATTTCTAATATTATTCCGAATAAAATATATAAAAACTGAGCTTTATACTTTAACGAAAGTAAGGTCCATTTTTTTACACCTTTGCCACCTGTTACCTGCCAAAGCCACCATGATCCAAACTTCATATTCGGGGATCGTTCTTACCTCTATTAGGGACATACACTGAGAAACTTTCAGCCCTTATAAAATAACGAAGGCTGTCGCTGGCTCTTGCTCTATATCTGACGAGATGAAAAATTCATTTTGAGCGTAAGAAAAATAAATTTTATAATGAATATACCTAATATCTCACATACCTATATTCTAAAATACAACAATAAACAAAATAACATTATCAGTAAATGGATAAGCAGAAGTAATTGAAAGATCACTGCAGATCTTTATTGTCCTGTCGACTCTGACAACCTCGCCATTTTTTTCGGCTATCCTTTCAACAATCATTACCAAATGTGTGAAAAAGTCATTTTCTATTTCCCACAGAACGTTAAGAATAATAAAGAAGTAACTGATAATCGGTAGATTTTACACTGCATTATATTCCGTGACTGCAAGAATATTGATATCGGTATGGAATATCGGATCGTCAATAAAATGGAGGCATCTATCTTCTTTTGCCAATAGGGCATTCATCCTCCATCTTCAGTGAGGTATCTATCCTCCAACGAAAGGCTAACGGTAGGACAGTTGCCCCTCTCAAAATTATTCCGACATGCAAGATTAAAATCAGACAGCATTTATCGTTCTTCATCAGTTAACTCTGCCGATTCCTGCAGAATATCCTACAGACGTTATTTTAGCGCAGATAATTTCACCTGAAATTAACAACGAGCTGTGCTCTCTATTCGAAACCGTTATAAATCCTTAATTAAGATAGTTGATGGGTAAATTGTTCATATCTATGTTTATGAATATGTAAACTAATATAATATAAATACCCTATTGCCTCAATCGTTCCAGCATATTCGAAATAAAGAGGGGCCTTTATCCTCCAGGGGCATCTATCTCACTTTTACCCTACACGTGCATATCTACAACGCTATCTGTTTGATACGTCGATACTTTTCGTACGGCATTTATTTTGCACGTATACTGCCGCACATGCTCACTGAAGTATGTGTTTATACGCATGTAGCGAATAGATCCGATTCTAAAGATCGATCATATTATTCATAACAGCTGGCCAAGAGCACACCCCTTTTTACCATCCGCGATTCGATTTTCGCGCCTCCTGGCCATCGGGACTCCTCGTAGAGTTGACACCCGGCGACGGCCCGAAGAATCCCTTCTATGTCACTCAACGCTATACCTCGACGAACTCCGAGCGCGGTCAAGAGACGTGCAGAAAGTTTCTGCGAAACGGCACGGTGCTCCAGTTCTTTAAGGACGGTCGCGTCGTCGCGCTGCGACCCAACGGCACCCGAGTTACATGCAGCGCCTTCGAAAAGGTCAAGGTCGCCGAGACCGATGAGCCGGAAGGGGCCGAAGAATTTACCGCTTCTCTCGGAGGTGAGGATCATCAAGGGGATTTAAAAACGCGCAATATCTCGTCCCGTGTAGGAATTAACGGTCAGCTCATACAGTACTGGGTTAGTAGGTATTGCTGTCGGCGCTGTAGTACAGGTATAGTGCTGGCAAATACCAATAGCACTAGGCCGAAATGATAATACTGGTCCAACATTGGCAAAGGCAGTCGAGCCAGCATTGATTGACAACAAGTACAGCCAGTACTGGGATAAAATTGTAGCGGTAGTCTTGATGACATCTGCAGCATTATTAGCCGAGCACCCCAAGTAGAAAAATTAGATCTGGTTTCTCATCGTGAATCCTTTGAAGTTAGCGTTTGCTGACACCCGAAAGTTCTATTTCTAACCGTACTTTTTTGCGTATTCCGACCAAATCCAGGTCTCAATTTAGAACTGGATTTGTTCTGACTTTTAGTTCATATCCAGACTTTATTTTTCGACTCGGGACATTTATTAAGCATGCTACAGACGACACGACCTGTCGGGACGGCCAACAAAACTGATAAATTGTAACATCCGTAGATTGGTTATCCAAGTTTATCATTATCATTGCCAATTATTTCGGTTGGTTGAACCTACCAGCCAACTTGACTCAATCGCCGTTAAATCGTAACGTGTGAAACATTGTTGCTAACTAACGTACCCTAATTACACTCAGTTGCGCTGGATTAAAATATTATCTTTTTCTATTAATAATCGAATCATATTAAGCAATTTGTTAGAGTAAGTATAATTCATTTTCAGGAATTTTTTTAATTATTACTGTCTAACCCTTCCAATAAGTTATTATAATATGAATAAATCTTTTTCTTTAGAGGTATAGATCTTTACACTAAATCTCTTCCTCTTCTTTCTTGATTTATTATAGCTGAGGGCTAAAACGCTCAAAGCAAGGCCAATTTTTTGGTATTTTGTAAGAATCAGAGGCATGATAATGTCCACTTCAGTTCACGCATTCAAATATAATGACAAATTGGTAGATTTATTGGTAGCATCTGTAAGCTTACAACAATTTGTTTTGGTTCCTATTTATCGGAGCCGATCGTCCCGGCAAATTGTGTTGTCTGTAGCACGTATTAAGGTGCATTTAGACATTCAGCATTCGGCGAATGCCGAACAAGTACTCGCCGATGGCAGCTAGGCTTTAAGGTCGAACCCGAACATTCGGCATTTGGCGAATACAGAGCGACTGCTCGGCGAACGCCGAGTAGTGTATACGAGTTGCTCGCTGCTTGCCGATGGCCAAGTGTAGTCCCGCAGTGTAGTTGTAGTACTCGTTCAGTGCTCGCCTTGTTCCCGTATAGTGGATCAAAAACATATTTCTTATTTAATTCAAACCGTTCAGTTTCGTACTTTTTTATCATCGATTCTCCAGTTTCTTTTAAATTCAGTAAACAGTTGACAGTGTTTTCATCTGCAAGAGAGCTTCGGTGTAAATATTGCGAAGACCGAGATCTACATCGATATTAAATATGTTGCAGTCTGCTAAGGACAAAATCAAATTGTGAATATTTTGTTCATCCTTCGCTATTCGTGCTTTACTCCACTCACTATGAAAGGAAGAATCAATATCGCTACATTTCAACAATCATTTATGGTGGCATCACAACGTGAACATGTTCTGAGACAGTTCCTATCGCATGAAATACTTGATTACCCTACATATCTCTTTGACCACGAAGGGGTTCTACAGGAAAAGTTAGAAATCAGCATTATAGTAATCGAAAATCAAAAAGTACATGGATGTGGAAACAGCACTTTTCAGGAGATAATAAAATCTGATCATTCGAAAGTTTTTATTTTCGATGGAATGTCACTAGTGCTTACAATTCAATTTCAAAAATATAATACTTTCGGAGATTTTGACACTGCATTTTTCAAACGTATACAGAATCTTTCATACCAGCGTTTTGTCAAAAGAATTGGCGTCATCTTCGATAGATACGATGACGTTTCTATTAAGTAGGTACGTTGAGTTGCAATTACGATCGAAAGGAACGAAACCGAAGCAAATTATTGTATCAAGTCCTTCAACCAAAATCCCGGCCGACTGCAAAGATTTTTTTTCTTGTCCTCAAAACAAACTGCAGCTTGTTCAATTTCTTTGCACGTACGCCCCAACTTTTTTAAATATCAATACTGAAACAGAACACACTACTAACTCAACCGTCTTATTTTAAGACACCTACATGTCTTAAAACTTGAGGTCACTTTTAAAACGTTTAATACCATCTTAATACATTAGACACTGTAAGTGTCTTCCAATAAGACACTTCAAACGTTTCATACTAAGACGATTAGATGTATTGGAATATAAGACTCTAAAAACGTCTTACAATAATTATATACAAATGTATAATTTTCAAACGTATATGTGAACGCGAAATTATTCATAGTCAATATGAATACATTACAGGCGAGTCAATAAACATCGAAAAAATGTAATAATTTTTCTCATCAGAGTAGTATTATAAAGTTCGATATTAAAGAAATTCGTTGGAAATGTATTCAAATCCACAATGAATCCAGCTCTCATAAATCGAAATACTCTGAAATAAACACATCGCGTCAAAAAATTTCCCTAATACTAATAAAAATATTGAAGTAATGTGTGATGAATATATATCTCTAACGAAAAGGAGGGTTACAGGAATGGATTCTCTGGAAGTGCTAGATCCAGCTTTAACCATGGCAGCATCTTGATTATTAGCGTTCACGAAAGTCTCATTGTTCTCATTGTTCATTTGAAAAAAAAATATATATAGACCATCAGACAAAACTTGTCACGTATAACTTCTCCATTTTTTTAAAAATTTATTTACCGTATTTTTCAACTCGTTCGAGATGACTATCGAAGTTTCTTCAGTCTCAAAAAGTTCATCCACCTTGTCAACTGGAGGGGGGTTCTGTGTAAATAACCTTCCCACCTGTGCAGTCTTTTAGGTTAATTGTTGGCAATATCATTTGCATTGGAGACTGCACCAGCACAATATTCAATTCACTATTGTCATCAATTATGCTGTCATCCGCATCATACCACATGCCTGATGCTTGATGTTTTTTTTGAATGATAATGTCTGTATTTGCTATCACCAAACTTAATGCTGGATCGCGAGAACATAATTTCTTAAACTCTTCCAACACAACTTCAGCGTCAGGCTGATTATCTCGTGAGAGAAATCTAACACTTGCGTCGTTGACCTAATGTACAAAACACTGTTTTTTCTTTTTTTTTTCGACATTTTTGCACAGCAAAATATGCACAGCAAACAACCTCCGGAAAATTTTTATGTTTCTGTTATCTGTGCGGAAAATGGCGTGCTTGTTGGCCGCGTTGAACTTTACAACGTCTGTTCCAACCGAGCCGAAAACCGTACACTCTCTGAACGGTACACGTCATGCGCAGTAGAGAAAGTGGACGGATTTTTACTACTGCGCATGACCGTTTTTCTACTGCGCATGAAGTGTACCGTTCACGTGTACGGTTTTCAGCTCGGTTGGAACAAACCTACAGAAAGTGAGTTGGGGTGAGGTCGAAAAAGGAGGGGGAGTGTACAGTTAGCTAAACAGTACAGTACGCTAAAGTCCATCACACACAAAATTTCGTAAGGCCGTAAGACGTAAGCGTAAGCGAATAGACCAATCAGGATCAAGTATTCCGTTATGGTGGGGTTACGGACAACGGAATACTTGATCCTGATTGGTTTATTTACTTACGCTTACATCTTACGGCCTTACGGAATTTTGTGTGTGATGGCCATAAACCTTGTTCCAACCGAACCGAAAATCGTATACCCCGAGCGGTACACGTCATGCGCAGTAGAGTGCGCTCGTCGGTTTTTTCCTTAATAAACTATTGAATGCTAGTAGAGGTATTATATTTATGGATATAAATTACTATATTTACTTATATAACCTTGCTTTTCATTAACGAGTCATCGAATTTAAAAATGATAATGCGATATGATTATAATCTAGATATATCCAAGGTTACATGTGAATAATGATGCTTAACGTCACAGGTAACAAGACGTTTGAAGTGTATTATTTGTGTAAGTGTCTTACTATTTTAAGCAACTTATTCATTTAAATGTCTTACACCTGAAGAAGTGTCTTACTTTAAGACGACTAAGCGTCTTTATCTTAAGACAGTACCATGTGTCTTATGGTTATAGACGGAAAATAAATGTCTTCTTGAGAAAAGACAGAGAAACGTCTTCGAGTAAGACACTATTCGTGTCTTGAATTTCTGATCAATACACTTATCCGTCTTATTTTATGTCAATAAGACACTTTTCCGTCTTATTTTAAGACGTTTCATCGAGAGGCCGGTTTGTAGTGCAGGCACTATTCATTACCGGTGGATATGAAGACCCCACGAAATGCTCCAATAGTTTATCTGAAGTGCTATAGACTTGAATTTTAATCACCTAGAAGCAGATTGTAGAACGTTCAGCCATATTTTTCATGCTGTTCGTAGAGGGATTGCGGTTTTTGCATACTAAATGCCTCTCTGCGCCCGGTCTAGTACCATTTCTCTCCTTTGCAAGGCTAATTTAATGTTCTAAGTATAGCAGTTTCTATTTCAACGAGTATTGCGAAAAATGATTCATTACGACTCGTCCGGCAATTAACCCTTTCGAGAAAGTTGCGGGACTGCGAACTCATTAGTAACCTAGAGTCGCGGATACAAACCGCCTGCCTTGTCATTGTGACCGACGGTGGGATTAACTCTAGATTGGCGATTATAATGAAGTGGTAGGTGTTTATGACTATTCGTCTACTTTGATGTGCCATGAAAGACCGACAAACACTACGGGAACGGCGAACATTCGGACGAGCACTACATTTGGCCATCGGCAAACAGCGAGCAACCCGTTTACATTACTCGGCATTCGCCAAGCAGTCGCTTAAAGCCTAGTTGCCATCGGCGAGCACTTGCTCGGAAATCGCCGAATGCCGAATGTCTAAAGGCACCTTTAGACGAAGCTCGCCGGAGCATAAATACTAATGTTGAATAATATGATCAAGCCAGTATTGGGCAAACGAATAGCCATACTGGGAGAGTATCGTGCCGATGGAAAGAGCCTAGCATCGTCTAGAACGAACGATCCGATACTGGTTTGTTTATAATATTGGCTTAGCATCGGCCATTTCTATATGGGGTGGCTCGTTTTTCATCGATCCGTTTACCTCATCTCGTAGTTGACAAAATGAAGAGAAGTGCTGCAAAAGGTTCGAATCCATCGGCGACGAGCAAGCAGACGAAGACGTCCTCGGCTGCCGGCGGACGACGCGCGCGAACAATGACCACCTCCCGTCGCGAACTATTTTCCCAAGGAGCGGCTTCCCAGGAAAAGCCAGTAATTACCAAACTTTCACATCCATAATTTTACCCAAGTCGCTTCGCTTCCCACGTAAAGTAGAGAAACACGCTCAAATCAGTTTAGTCGCTTCTGCTTATTTACTCGCGAACCGCTTAGCTCTCTCGTTGAGTACCTCCACCTCTCCTCCTCCCTCTAACTCTTCGCTCTCGCTCTCGCCCCTGCCCTCCTCCCTCACCTCCTCGATCACGCTATTTACCCAGCCGGCTCTAAAATTACAAATATCACTCGCGGCGGAACTCGCGGCACGCCATAGTTTCGAATAGTTTGAGGAAAAACGCGTCCTTTCCACACCGAGGGAGAAGTTCTTGCCGTCCAAAGTGTTAGGATCGGGTCGCGTTTGCAAAGCTCCCGCGCTAAATATGTAGATAACGTTCGCCCCACTACGGTACGCGCGTTACAGCTAACATAAGACACGCGACGATGCCATCGCCAAGGGATGATTCACGAGTCACGAATCTCGTCGCGTTTCACCGGCTTTTCCGGCGTGATGCTTTATTTCGCAGGTAGTCGCATCGCGTACGATCCGTTGTCAAACTTGCTCGCCGGTATAGCGGGTATCGCTAGTAGTCCAGGAAAGTTGTCGTTTGAAAAAAAAAATTCTGGACAAGCTGATTTTTTCAGGGTTTGTCAGCGACTGTCTCCTAAGTGTAAAATTAGCAAAATCGGAAACTTTCCCCTTGGACTTTTGAGGAATAGGGGCTGTTTTTTGAAAATTATGCGATAACAAAATTATTAGACTGAAATTGTACATAAGAACATTCTCTATTACTTTGTTTTATGAAAGTTGTTTATAAATTTATTATTTCCGGACTTAGCGGCCGTTTATTGAACCCCAATTCTTCGTGTACTGGGCGTTACCTCCAAAAATAATCAAGTTGCAAAAAAAAGTTCATAAGGAAAAGTTGTTTGTACATTTATTATGAACAAATTTCATAAGGGACAATTTGCTGAAAGTTGTTCATAATAAACGTACAAACAACTTTTCCTTATGAACTTTTTTGCAACTTGATTATTTTTGGAGGTAGCGCCCAGTACACGAAGAATTGGGGTTCAATAAACGGCCGCTAAGTCCGGAATTAATAAATTTATAAACAACTTTCATAAGATAAATTAATAGAGAATGTTCTTATGTACAATTTCAGTCTAATAATTTTGTTATAGCATAATTTTCAAAAAACAGCCCCTATTCCTCAAAAGTCCAAGGGGAAAGTTTCCGATTTTGCTAATTTAACACTTAGGAGACAGTCGCTGACAATCCCTGAAAAAATTAGGTTGTCCGGAATTTTTTTTTTTCACGCTATGTACGGCAATACAACTTTTCTGCACTATAGGCCTACCTCTTCACCAGGTTCTTCCAGAATTTCATAGTAATATATCAAAAAGCAAAAGCCAGAAGCAAATGAAAGGATCGAGCTAAATATCCCGACCATTTCAACCATCGAGCTTGGACTTGATTTTGATTTCGGTATTCGGTATTACCATACATCCCCCCCCCCCCCAAAAAAAAAAAACCAGTGGTCGAGAAGCGAAGCTCCCGGGGGGCGGGGCCCCCTAGTTATTCTAAATATCGTAGTTCACGAAGTACAATTGCGTAAAAATGAAGGAAACGTCGAGAGGGCAAACGGGTAGTTACGGACGAAGATTCTCGAGGACTCTTTAACCCTTTCAGTCACGACTTATGCAAACTTAAGGAAAATTTTTTTTAACTGTGACTTTTACAGCGGATTTTGTTTGTAGTAAGTTAAAATTTTTAATTTGTACTTAACGCGACATCTAGTGGCTCAAATACAGACTGTCCCTTTCAATACACGCCAGCGTGGCGGGTTGCATATCGGTTATCCGCCTTGCGCCAGACACAGGCGCCACAGGCGCATGGCCCCTGCAGCGGATCGGAGGCGTCAACCGATATGCAACCCGCCACGCTGGCGTGTATAGCGGGGGACAGTCTGTATACATAATTGCATTACAGTGTACGCCATTACCGAAAGCCATTAAAAAGATGAACAGTTAGTTAGCTGTAATGTAAAATATGTACACCTGAGTGTGTACATCATGACTTAAAAGGTTAAAGCCTTGTACGGACTGCGCATTCCATCCAATATACGCGAGCCTCACTAGCGATGACCCGCGGCCAGTCGGTATTTGACGCACATCAAATAAAAGGAAAGTGTACGCGTGTACGAAGGCTCGCGTCGCGCGTCGCGTCGGCGTCGCGTCGAAAAGGAATCAATTCTATAAACTTAAATAGCGCCGTTCTCAGGCTGAGAGCTGCGCGTTGGCGTCGCGTTAGCCTTTTCGACGTGACGCCGACGCGACGCGACGCTCCCAGCCTGGACAAGCCTTTAGCTAGGTACAGTGCTCTCGTTTGAGTTACTAGGCCCTTCGCTTTCTCCGTTTGAATGATAACACTGGTCAACAGTGATTTTGTCATACGAACCAGACCAGGTGATTCTTATAGATTTATGTGCGCTAAAAACGAATCTGACTCTCAAATTTGCGTATCACGTCAGGATTTTGAAATACTTGAGTTTAAATATACGAAAATGAGCGATCTTGGCCATATTCACGGGTCTATTACACAATGAAACTAAAAATTTTTTCTTAATTGCACTTACAGCATTTAAAAGTGTCGTTTTTGAACTTTTCAATACATACTTGATTGTTCCTAAACGCAAATTTCAGTACGACAAGTGTATCGTTTAGGTCCACCGCGCTACGCACCTAAATTATCAGGCGCGTGGTGCGGTGGACCAACATGATCGACTCATTGTACTGAAATTTGGCTTTGTAAAATCGTTTAGGAACAATCAAATAATGTATTGAAAAGTTCAAAAATGACACTTTCAAATGCTGTAAGTGCAATTAAGAAAAAGTTTTTAGTGTCATTGTAATAGATCCGTGAATATGGCCAAAATCGTCCGTTTTCGTATATTTAACCTCAAGTATCTCGAAATCCTGACCCACGTCGCAAATTTGAGAGTCAGATTCATTTTTAGCGCATATAAATCTATAAGAATCACCTGGTCTTGTTCGTGTGACAAAATCACTGTTGACCAGTGTAGACCCGTGAATATGGCCAAAATCGCCCGTTTTCGTATATTTAACCTCAAGTATTTCAAAATCCTGACGTGACACGCAAATTTGAGAGTCAGATTCGTTTTTAGCGCACATAAATCTATAAGAATCACCTGGTCTGGTTCGTGTGACAGAAAGAAATGTAATTTTGTTGACCAGTGTAATTAGTCGTCTGTCACTCCCCAAGGCGTAACACCTGATTCTTACCAGATTTCACTCTAGTTCTAGTTAAAATCAGGAGTACCTACCACGATTTAAGAATTTAATCACTACAGTTGCTGATCCTGTTTAACCTCTCCTACCTGCCACGTCCAATTAACGGTGATACTCATCATCTATAGTTCCACAAATCGTAGGCGTTATATTTGCTATGTTGCAGATCCAGCGAATAACCCTGTATACATATGTGCACTTGTATATCTTTCTCCTCCGCCTTCTTAACAGCTCTGAGAGCTATATAACCAAACAATTTGTAAAACTATCAATTTGATTGCTATAAGAAAGGAATAAATATTTATATTTGGAATATCGTAGTGCTATGTTAGCCAAAATTTATAATAGAACTGATATTGCTAATTCAAGTATGCGGTTTTATACATGGAACTCTCTACTTTTAACTTTTTATTATATTGCTATAGGAGTCATACTTTTGTCCAGTATGTTCCATTTACTAGCCACATCTCTGGACACATGTCTTATAATTTCACCAAGACCTATAGCGGGTTGCGAAATCTAGACATCCTACTACATCGCTCTTTTCTGCAAACATTTCTCATTACGATGAAATTCGTGGGTATCATTACACACGATCACCAGTTATTTAAATACACAGCCCATCTCGAAAGCTAAGATCGTTCGAACGAGACCTCGTTCCTATTTTCTTCCACAGATAAATGATTCTGCGGTGTCGATGCAGCAATCGAGGCTCAAGATCGAGAGATACGCGGTTCTCGAACACAGCGGTCGAAGTTACGAAGTATTTAATGATGAAATAATTAAGGAGCACCAGCCCGCGATGATGAGACTAACCTCGGATTTCGAGGCCGACGAGAGATTGATACGATGGGACGACGGAACGGCCATGTTGTGGAACTCGAAGGGGGAACTCGTAGTCTCTTTCACCGGTACTCCATGCAACGTATCAATATCTCGGAAAGGAACGGTAGCAAGAAAAGTATCGAATCATTTTCAGACGGTACACGAATAACCACGAAATACGCGATAGAGCAGAAGCCGATCGAGCGATCCAGCGAAGACTCCGTCGGCGATTCGCGATTGAACGACGAGTCGAGGGAAAGTTGCGACTCCTTTGAGGAGGAATTCGTCTCGGTTCTTCTGACCTACCGCATGGAACATGAGAATTACGCTACTGTGACTTACGATCAAGGTGAAATCGATTGCCTCCTATTGATGCCCGGTGACGTTCAAATTCGGATGTCACGAGACGGAGCTTACGGTGTCACGGTGGGCTCTACAATTACCCTTGAGGTACTAAAATATGACTATACGAGCCCGGTCCCGCTTCAGTTGGCCTAGTTGCAACATTTTTCCGGTTATTGGCACCACATCAAGATAAATCTAAAGTTTATGTTAATATGCGTGTTATTTATTTTTCAACCAACATTTTTACAGAGCTTAAGACCTACTAGCAGTTTATTCGTGTTACGATAATAAACTGCAAACAAAATTTAAAAAATATTACAAGCTTGAAAAATTCACCACTGGGTAACATCGCCTTTGTTTTTAATAACGGCCGCAATTCGTAATTAATTAATTAAAAAATAATTAATTCGTATATAATGCTCGAAATGCTCAAAATAGCCGGCGGATAAAGTATGACCAAACGGGTTATTTTCTTCAATTCTGATTTTATTTTAAAATTGTACATTATGAAACACATTGTGCCGCGTGCAGTGTACTACAAAACATTACATTTCAGCCTAGAAAAAATATAAGGCAGCAGTAACTTTACAATTCATTTAATAACTGTTATTTTAGTGGGTGGGCCAACTGAAGCGGGACGGAGCTCGTAGAACATTTTCTTTTCTATTTTCATACAGGGTAAAAGTGGGATAGACACTCCACCTGAGGCACAAAAATTATATAGCAAAATACATTGTTGTTAGAATATGAATACTCCACCTGAATCTGTTATAAATACTTCATTAATGTATTAGTTGATAGAAAACCCGGTGCATAACTTACAGGCCAATGACGCTGGTTGCATATCGGTTGGGCCACCCCGTTCGCTGCATTTTCCTGTTATTTTATAGTAATACCGATAGCTCAGATCAGAACCAAATGGATCGAGTCAAGCGAAAAACATAGACTATTTCACTCTTGATCTAGAGTTGAGTTGGCTTGCAAATTCTTGTTCGCGTTCTTTCTAAATAATCGCGGAAATGTGCTATTTCGTTTTTTTATTGCATACGTTATCGTCTAAAGGCGAGATTGGAAGACTCCGAGATATTGGAAGATTTTCTCAATCAGATAAGTAATTAAAATAAATAATTATTTAACTTGCTTGTAATGATTCACGTTCCACAGAGCCTGTGCACTTTGCCCCCTATTTTCGTCTGGAAGGCTGAAAATAAAATGATAAAAGACCACAAAGCATTTGTCCTTCATACGTAATCGAAATACGATTCATAACCAAAAAAGGGCTATTGAGAAATAACTTATCTGATTGAGAAAATCTTCCAATATCTCGGAGTCTTCCAATCTCGTCTTCAGGCAACAATATACATGTCTAGAAAACGAAATTTTACATTTCCGCGATTATTTAAAAAGAACGCGAACAAGAATTGTTAAGCCAACTCAATTCTCGATCAAGAGTAAAATAGTCGCTGTTTTTCGCTTAACTCGATCCACTTGGTTCTGAGATCCGAGCTATTGGTATTACCATAAAATTACAGCAAACTACAGCAAATGGGGTGCCCCAATCGATATACAACCAACGTCGCTGGCTTATAAGTTATGCACCGGGTTGTATGTAAACTGATGTAATGGAAATCTCATTGCCTCAATCGTGCTAGCATATTCAAAATAAAGGGGGTTGAACATCTATCCTTCTGAGGCACTTTTATCTACACCGCAGACACAAATATGACCATCGTCCCCCTAAAGATCCACAAGTTTCCCTTAAACAGGTCGAAGAGAACAGCCTGACCTACACTAACGAGATCTGCCGTAACTGCGGTGCAGCATCGACGACACATTATCAATTCTACCGCAATAATTCAGAACCCGGAACGACATCGCCATCCAACGACCGTTACATTCTGAAGACCACTGATTCCCTCGGTGATGTTTTCATGGTGCACCACGACGGTATCACAAGCCACGAGAGCGATGCGGAGAACGTCGAGATCGACGAGGGAAACCGGAGACTAAACGGCGAAAGCACGCATTGCCCTCATCACATCCGCGCCGACGTGCGAAACGATTACAGAGTCTTCGCTATGAATCGTGACCTCTCCGCCTACGAGTACGTCCGGCGCTCGTCCCGCATCCATTCGGAGAACGAAACTGGAAGCGCGGACGAATCGAGTCTGCTGCTCTATCCGGTTTCGGGACGGCCGACGCTTCGGTACCGCGTTAACCTGACGCCCTTGCGCGTCAACATCATCCCCGACGCTCGATCAAGGCGTTACGAGGTGAGATATTCGTCGATGGTCGAAAAACGACGCCAAGAGAATCTTTTCCGTCGCAACCGTCTTCTCCTTATTGTCCAGGTGGCGAAATTGCGTCCTACCAATCGAAAGAGGAGCACATACGTGACACCGTACAATTGGATTTTCCCCTACGGGAAACGCGGCGACGGGATTTGGAGAAATACCTGGGAGGTGCCCTTGAATCGACCGGGTGACGATCGCGTTCCCGAAGTGCTCGTGATCGGGATATACAGGGACTTTAGACGGAAAGACGAGGACGTCGTGGTCGCTCTCCGGAAGGCTTTGAACCGTTACCGATTTACGGTAAGTCTGCAGTGGACCACACGGAGTTGCGGAGAGGGAGAACTAACCCCTTTATGCCTGATATATCACATTTGATATGAACGTAACGAAAATTCAGGCACAAGGGGGTTAAATATGCGAAATATAAAATAACAAGGGACAGCTTAAACCGAAGCCCAATAATAGAAGATAGTTCGGAAGTAACAGACGTCTCGATAGTCCCTGACTAATCACAAAAATCAAGGGCCGCCAA
Organism: Xiphydria camelus; assembly: GCA_963678675.1. Lineage (NCBI taxonomy): Eukaryota > Metazoa > Arthropoda > Insecta > Hymenoptera > Xiphydriidae > Xiphydria > Xiphydria camelus. The sequence goes on from OY783193.1 coordinate 31,300,792, forward strand.
AGAGTTGAACTTGATTAATCTCTCCGCAGGTATTCGACGAGTACGATTCGCGCTTTCCCACGAAAATCAACAGCCAACGAGAAAAAAGCTCTGTCGAGTCCTGGCTAAAGAATCTCGCCCTGGGTCGCATAACTAGCATCGACGTGGACACTTATTTCGGGGGTCTCGCGAAAAATCGCATCCGGAAGGAACCGAAGCCCAGATCTAGACCATCCAGGATCGCAGCGATCCGCACGGCCGGTACGATCGTCAGAGAAAGGACGTCCTGGTACGAAAAGTGCCTGTCCGAAAGAATCTTCATCCCCTACTTCGTCAACATCCCCGGCGCGTGTTTGCTCTGGCTGGAAGAGTGCCTAGACAGGGCGACGAATCCAGCGGCAAGGGGTGACGCGTCCTCCTCCACTTCCTTTTCGCGCGAAGACCCGTCTTCCGTCGCCATCGAAGACAACGACGACGAGAACCGAGAAGATTGAGTCCTCTGGACGCGGCAACCACCCCCGCCTCTCCCCCATCCCCCGGGCCACAAGTCGATCCGTTCAACGTCGAGCGGATTCCCATCGTGAGACAATACCGAGGCGAGTCCCATCCAGAAACCGCGGCGTTCACCCGGAAAATTCGAAATGTCAAAGTGCCCCGTGCTCTGCCCGGCGCGCCTGCAGCGGCGTTCGATAAATCATCGCGCGAAGGAATAAAACCACGGAGGTAAGAATGTAATTCCTGGCCGGCGTGCATAAGTTTCCGCCCTCGTGATTCTCGCGTACGAGGGTCGACTCCAGAGTGCGGAAGGAGGAGTCGTAGGGGCGGAGGGGCGGGGTGCGCGCGGTACGCTCTGTGGTACCATATGTCTCTTACGCGCGTTACGGATACGAAGGAACGCGGGCAGCCGTCTTCCACCGACGCTCTGCCTTCCCTTCCTCCTCGAACTTGGAAAAAGGCGCGCGCGACTCGTTTCGAAACGAGCACTTCGACGTTTCCTACTTCTCCTTCCTCTTCCACCTCGCGATACTTGGCCCGGTTGAAAGTTCCTCGCGCGAAAAGCCCTTATCGCGATACGGCAGGCCTCGGTGGAAAATTACCCTTCTATTTGTCTCGTGTTTCTTATCGGGGGTCGCTATGCGGCGGCACGAATTTCATCGCGCCCCTCGCTGCGCGGGGTACCTACGTCGGACGTCCTTCGCCCGAGTCGCCCCGGTAGGTTCAAAAGGAGTTTTTCGCGCGTCGAGATTCGCCCGTGTAGGGGTACACGAGGCGGAACCAGGCGGAACGAACTATTTAATGTTTGAATATTTACATATCTACGTCGTCGTCGTCCTCATCGTCGTCGTCCCCATCCTCGTCGTCGCCGTCCTCATCCTCGTCGTCCCCGCCCTCTTCGTTATCGTCCTCGTCGTCATCGCCGTCCTCGACCACCTCGTCCTCGTCGTCCTCGTCCTCGTCGTCGTCGCCGTACTCGACGTCATCGTCGTCCTTCTCCTCTAGTCCAGGGAAATAAGACTTCCTCTGCGGAATGAGAGAAAGCAAGCTGGATTTTTGCAGAGATCTTCGTTTTGATGTTCTAATGAAGCACCAAAAAGTCTCATATGCTCACCCTTGTGCGTCTCGAGATATCAAAGGTCAAAGGTCATGAAAATCAGTTTTTTGCGAAAATCTCGCTTCCGGTTAGTCTGATGTCTTAAGAAGTTTTAACAAAATTTACGTAAAACAGCATTCTCTACAAGTTTGATTCTATACATTTTTTTGTAATATCAACCGTTTTCGAGATATAGCGTGAAGGAGCGGGAGCGCGCATTTTTGAATAGGTCATAGTGTATATACTACCCAATTATGGAGAAAGGCAGTAATTAGCAAAACAAATCGAAGTGCGTTTCTTGTGGTACCATTGAATATCTTCAATTATTTTGTAACCAAATTTTGTACCCTTTCGTAGTGTTAAAGGTAGATTTTATTAGTAATCTGTCTTGGAAACCCTTCGGCAAAAGGCATCGAAGTTAAAGTTGATTTTCCACAAATTTGTTGGTTAGCAATTACTGCCTTTCTCCATAGTTGGGCAGTATACTGCTTAGCTATAACTATAAATGCACTTTTCTTAGTAGTTATACTAAAAAATTGAATTCCTATTATTATTTCAGTTAAAAGTTTGTTCATTTATAAAAAAGAATATAATAAATAATTAATAACAAAAAATGCATCCTTTTCCGCACCACTTTTGAAGTAGAATGCAAGGCGCGTTTTTTTTAGACATGGCTTCTGAACAGTAACCGATTTACGTCTTTCGCAATTGCCAGCGTGCTTTATGTTTCCTCTTCTTCGTCCTCGTCTTCTTCAGGTTCCTCAAGTAGTTCTACCACAATATTGTTTTCATCATCACACGCTTCCGCTGTATCTAATTGCAAAATCTCTTCAGGCTCATGGCCACTGAAGTCTTCAATCTAAGTTCTAACATAATTGTTATATTTGACGGTTAGTCAGACAATTTTAAAAATATAAAAGCAATAGAGCAATTAAGACGAACTACTGCACTGTCTACATCTTATGAAGTTCGCTTTGATGCAACAATGAATGTGCCAATCAGCCAAGAAAAGTTCTTATCAAACCGATGCAACAAAAACATTTTTATTGAAATGCTTATTGAACAACTACAAGCTGCGAACATCGCTACAATATAAGCCAAGGATGATGCGGATGTCCTAATCATCGAAACAGCCATCGAAGTATCGGAAAGAGAAAGAACCGCCGTCAACATTAGAGAAGACATTGATTTGCTTGTTCTTTTACGGGGGGGGGGGGGGGGGGGGGCTAAAAATCAATTTTTTAAATTGCCTTTTCTTATAGTAAAACATTTAAAGAATGTTGCTTCCAAATTTCAAGTCAATCGGAGCAAAACTCTCAGTCATAGATCTTTAAAAAACGAGATGCTAGAGCCGAAAACAACACTATTGCCACCTGCCCCAGACGAACTATTGAACATAATCTTCTGCAATTGTAAAAAAGGATGTGGTGCGCAGTGTGGACGTAGAAAAGTAGGACTACCATGCTCTACAGTTTGTGGTTAGTGTCACGGACAGGCATGCCTGAATCCTTCCTCAGAATTGCAAGACATTGAAAACTTCAGTGGCCATGAGCCTGAAGAGATTTTGCAATTAGATACAGCGGAACCGTATGATGATGAAGACAAAACTACTTAAGGAACCTGAAGAAGACGAGGACGAAGAAGAGGAAACATAAAGCACGCCGGCAACTGCGGAAGACGTGAATCGGTTACTGTTCAGAAACTTTGGTTAATATCGAAAACATGGATTAGGCCAGTAGGGTAAACATGGATTAGGGTAGTAGGTACATGTGGTTGTAGTAACATATCTTTAAAAAACGCCCCTTCCATTCTACTTCAAAAGTAGTGCGGAAAAGGATGCATTATTTGTTATGAATTATTTATTATATTTTTTTATAAATGAACAAACTTTTAATTGAAACAATAATAGGAATTCAATTTTTTAGTAACTACTAAGAAAAGTGCATTTATAGTTATAGCTAAGCAGTATAAGTATTACCTATTCAAAAATGCGCGCTCCCGCTTCTTCACGGTATATCTCGAAGACGGTTGATCGTACAAAAAAATGTATATAATCAAACTTGTAGAGAATACTGTTTTACGTAAATTTTGTTAAAACTTCTTACGACATCAGACTAGCCGGAAGCGAGATTTTCGCAAAAAACTGATTTTCATGACCTTTGACCTTCGATATCTCGAGACGCACAAGGGTGAGCATATGAGACTTTTTGATCCTTCATTAGAACATCAAAACGAAGATCTCTGCAAAAATCTAGCTTGCTTTCTCTCATTCCGCATTATATGCCTTATTTCCCTGGACTACTCCTCCTCCTCCTCCTCCAACAACCGTCCGTGCTTCGCGAATCCGGTTCGTAGTCGCCGGGGTTTTTGGCGACACGGTTTTGTCCACGCATTTATTCGAAAACTATTTTATATACTAGAGAGATTACTATTGTTTTTAAAACCATATCTGAACTACATTATCTTGAAATGTCATGGTATTACTATTGTTGATTACTTGTTTAGTTTTCTTTTCTACCCAGCAGAATCGAAGTTTCACTTCTTCCGCGCGTGGCGGCCACACGTTTTGATTTTTGTTTCTCGAGTTAGTCAGTCTCAAATCTTCTGTTCCTACCAGTGAGTTGGAGAGAATAAAGAGGAGTTTTCTTTTGTTAGGGGATTCGTTTCTGTTTCGTCCCGAAACAGCTCCCATCGAATCCCACATATGAGGGCTCGTCCGAAGAGCTAAAAAGTTTAAGTTGAGAGTTACGCAAAGTTGAATTAAAATAAAATCGTACCTCAGTCTTCTAAAGTTGAATTACACCAAAAGTTGTGACATCAGTGGTTCGCAAAACGTATCAGCCGTTGATTACATATCGAATCTAAGGTGAACGCTATATTAAGTCGGGTACACGTCGAATAGTTGAGCATTTCTGGTATTGTTTGATAGCAGTGCGTAACAGTAGATCGCGAAAATGTCGAGCGGAAGAAGTAGCGAAGATAGCGAGCACTAACAGAGGGGATAGTAGTACAGACGAACAGTAGTGAAAAGAAGAACCTCGCAGGTAGTGAGAAGCCAACAGACAAAGAGACTTACGGAGGAAACAATTCTCACCATGTGTCGGTAATGCGGTTAAAAGAACCACTTCAAAAATTGCAACTAGCATCTCTTGGAAGAAAGGCAGAATTGCGTAAAAGTCTAACCGATCATATAAACAGAGTGACAGAAAATGAATCAGAAAGTTGCAGTGCGCAAGAGGATCAACCTACAGAAAGCCAAAGCAATTCAAGCGACGAATCGGACGAAGCACAGCTGAGTGCATCGGTTACGCGCAGACAAGGAAGGGTGGAAAGTCGACATAACCCAGATGGCCACGAGCGGCGACAATGCCATACCCCATCGGGGAGCAAATTTACGATCAAGGACATCGAGGGAAGTATCGCTGATTTTACAGATGACAAATTATCGATCAAGAAATAGATCGGTGACTACGAAGATCTAGTTACGCTATTAACGTAACGACTGTTAACTGGAACGACTTACAAACATTCATTTACGCAAAAAGAATGCTGAAAAGATCTGCCAAATAGTTCGTTAAATACAAACACGCGGCATAACATCATGGAGCATATTATAATAAGAAACCGTCTTAAGCGTGAATATTGGAAATTATTAATAGGAAGCCAGGTAAGTTTGTTAAGTAAAAGTTAAGACTTGTCTTGAGTGTTAAAGCAAGGTATTTATTTCTCGATGTGTTCACACTGTGAGCGCTATCTCGGAACTGTCTATTTCTTACTTAGTGGACGCTGCAAGCCCGCTTAGAAGGGATAGAGTGACCAGAGATCACTCTGTACCAAGCTGCACACCACATGCTCATCTGGGCCACTAGGCCCGCCAGGTTTTTTCCGGTTGTAAAGCTACAGATACACGTGCTACTAAAAAAGCATGCTTTATGAGCATGCTTAAAAGTAGCATGCTCTTACTGATACACTTGCTTGATATTAGCATGCTACTTTTAAGCATGCTCCTGAATAAGCATGCTCAAAGCAAGCACTCGAATACACATGCCATTTACTAGCAGGCTGCCTGCTAGTGCAGTGGAAAAGATGGAAAACCAAGTAGCTATCCGCACAGAACTGAAGAAAATAATTATATTACTTGCAATGCAATGCATCCGAAATCTTCTGTCAAATGGAAAGAAAAAAAGGAGGAATAGGACGATGTAGGTTTAGAAATTTGTCAGTTTAGCAAATACTTCGTTCGCTGGATCAAAGTTACTTCATATACTGTTTTATTTGCAGTTAATAAATGTATATTTAATTACGGCGGAAAAAATATGTTGTTGGGCCAAGTAAATATGTATTAATTATTACAATGTCTCTTTCATTCAAACAAAAATAGAGTAATAGCTAATGAATATTTATTTGGCCCAAAGACACATTTCTTTCGCCATAATCAAGTACTCTGAGGAAAGAGGTATAGTTCAATACGAACCTATATAAGAGAAACATTTATTTGAGATAAATAGACATTTATTTACATCGAATAAAAGTCTATTTACATTAAATTAATGTTTTGCATATCTCTTTAATCGAGTACGAACCTATTAGAACATTTATCTAATTCAAATAGAGTTTTTTTTAATGAGAATAAATTGCTTTTCATCTCAAATAAATTTTTTTATTAGGTTCTTACTCAACTAGACGCGACGAAACACAACTTACTGATGAATACTAACATACTTATTACCAAACACCATCTACACTTGCTTACAAGAATTCCCTTTTTCACCCCCGCGTCAGGAAGCACGCTCGAAAATCAACCGTCGGTCGATTTGTGAGCATGCTACTTGCAAGCATGCTCGATACAAGCAAGGTTTGGATACACATGCTACTAGGAGCACTTGCTTGAAAAAAAGCATGCTTTCGTGCTCGAAACTAGCATGTGTATCTGTAGTTTAAAAAGGTAGGTATTAGAAACTTTTTAGGAAGGGTAGAGTTATAAATCTGTACCCTCTCTCTCTTACCACAGCTTACACAGCTAGCCAACTCCCACGCGGCACCTTTGAAGTTAGAAACGCCGATCCATTGACCTTGAGTCGTGCTGTCTCTTTCTGTTTCGGGAAAGATCAGGGCCGAACTGCGGTAGTCTCCGACTCGCTCGGGAGAGAAGTCAGGGTCGATACTATAAGTAGTTGTTTCATTTTACAAATGACGGCCCTGAATTCTTTCCCGAGCGAGAGAGAGATAGCATGCGTCCAGGTTTAAGGCCAAGCGAACGTTGAGACGCAGTTCAGTGAGGTGACGCAGGGTGACCGTTGTCTCTATACCTATATATAGAATAGATATAGGTATAGAGTCAACGGTCGCCCTGCGTCACCTCACTGAACTGCGTCTCAACGTTCGCCTGGCCTAAAGGTCCGGCGTGGGAGTTGGCTAGCTGTGTAAGCTGTGCCCTTACCGTTCCTTCGCGGTAATAAATCATAATCTTAAACTTAGAATTATAAATACCTAATATCGAGTAGTTTTTGCTTATTTCAATAGTGAATTTAAAAAAGAAATAAACAGCGCAAAAATATATATAATGAAGAGAACAATGCACGAATCGTTTCTCAGTAAACAAAGATTTTATTATTTTCTACAAACAAAACCTTAACCTAACTTAACTTAAACTAATTGATTCTATACAAACAAAACCGATGTAATAACTTAAAACTAATTAATCCTACCTGTAAACAAAGAAACAACATTCAATGTCGTTATTCACTTTGTTGTTTCTTGATAACTGCCGTTTAGTTTTATATTCTTAAAGGAGGTCTGACTTACCGACCCGACCCAAGCGCCAAATTCAGATATATATATATATATAGATGAAGGATACTTTCCTTACATATATAAATATACATACAACCTGACCCGTACATACGTATGTACATACAGCTGACCCGGCGAACTTCGTACCGCCTCAGAATTAATAAATGTTGTGTTAACTTAAAAACGAAATGTATTTTAATTACATTTAAATTAATTTAATTCACTTTGCAGCAAGGCATTTGCTTTATTGAAACGAATCGAAACGATTTGCGTAGCTCGATGGTAAATTTGGCCTTGGATCTTTATAGTACGGCAGCTCGTAGCCAGGATTTCAGACCTTCTGCGCCGTAAAGACTTTCGGCTTTTTTAGTTAGTTTATAAATAGTTGAGAATAAAAGTTCAAGTTGACTGACAATGGTAACGTTGCGATATGGTTGGAAAAAACATTTACATTTGTAAAAAAAAATGGCTAAATAAGTTATCGTGCCTTATCCGTTTTTGTTTTTTGCTACTGAGAGGGGCACTTGTGAATAAATAAAAAATGATAACTAACATTTTCCGTGCCGTCGTTGGTTATGATGCATGAAAAATTGAAATTTGCAGTCGCGGAAAAATTTTAGCTACAGCACCATGTTCAGTTTCACTGGTCATAGCCTATTTTTTATGTTTTATTAGCAAAAAAAATTAAAACGGACTTTTTTATCACGACACGAACTATAAGTTGAATTTCAAACATGTCAATTTTTGACAGCTGTCCAAGTGATCCCGCCACGTCAGTTTTCTGCTGGATAACATGTATTACCGTTTGGAAAATATGGGAAAAATATAAACGGACATTTTTTTTATAGATGTACCTTTAAGCAAAGCCATTTTCAGTAACAGAAAAATATTTATTTTTATTTAATATAGAATTATAAAAATCTTGTCAGTCTTCGTCCTCTGATGAGCTTTCGTCCATCTCATCTTCGCTATCTGTCAAAAACATCGTTTTGGATTTCAGAAGTAACAATTTTTATTCTCTTGTATAATAAATCATAAGTCGAAATAAGGAATTAAAAGTACACAATATTTTTTCTAGGTAATTTTAATTTCGATATCACAACATATATAGAAACAAATGAAAATAAACTATTATTAATAATTTTTTTATTTTGTTTTCGATTCTTTTTTGTTGCTTTTAAAAATATTTTTGAAGTGAAACTTCTTTGCTGAGGGTACTAAAAGCACGCTCGATACAACGAAAAAACCAAATCAATTAATACAAACATTGGAACGTCACACGTGCCTTTGCATGCGCGACGGCGGGAGCCGCATGAACTACTCCCTTATAGCTGTGCAACACGGAAAATGTCAGTTCGATAGTACTCACCATTCCTGAGAATATTTTTCACAATTTAGAACAAATCTTGCTTTCGTCGCTGTAACTTTTTCATATCACTTTTTTGGACGACTTTTATTTAAATTGTTGAAATTGTTCAATACACAAAACGTCCGTTCTAGACGAATTTATGTATTTTTTTTACATTTTTAATCACATTTCATCTAGAACGGACATTGCGTATTAACAAAAAAACTATTTTCTTTTTTACGGACTGAAAGTAGGTACTCTCCCGTTTAAAAGCAGCGTTTCACAACTTTTACATATGGGAAATTATTTTCTATTTTTAAATAATCTATGGCTCGGTCATACACTAGATCAAAGCGGGATAACAGAAAAATTTGGGTACGAGCTGCCGTACTATTAAATTCGAATGCGAAGTCAAAATTACTGATTTATGATCACCAAAAGAAAATGAACGTTTACTCTATCTAACGAAAATTACATTGAATGTTGGATTAAATCCGCGTTCTTCGATAATTTCTGCTCGAAATGAAGTCATTTGAAAACATCCGTTGTATTTTTTAGTGTTTGATAGAAAATGTCGTGATTCTGGTATTTTGCCACGAAGTAATGAATGCAATGGTTCAGGTGGCGGAGGCAATAATGGCAATTTCACCTTGCCACTGAGACTGCACAATCCATGCGTTTCTCCAGCGAACTTCAATGCACCGCAATGTTCGCACACAACCTTCATTTGGCCAATTCAAACGAAAGGATGCGAGCTGTAGTCAATTGAAGGGCTCGGGGCAACAAGGGATATAAGCCACATTTTCATCATTCTGAGAAAACTCGGTTTGAATATATCATTCAAATCCTGAAATCATAAAATAAGTCGGACTAATTTTGTTTTAAGTGTGTACAAACAGTTGAAGGCAGTGCTTTTGATAGTGAATATTTAATTTTAAAAAATAATTTACATACTTGAAAAAAACATTTATTTAAAAACCAAGTGACATACTACTTTTTTATTAAAAAAGAGAAATATCTGTTTTTGGTATTTATAATATTTAATAATAAATATAATATTTATATTTATATTATATATATAATATTTATATTTGGTATTTTATTTTGGTATAAAAAAGGAACATAGTTTTATATTCTACGATTAGAAGGGTAGCACTTAACGAATAGTATCAAAATTTTTGTTGCAATTCTCCTGTAACAATATTTTAATTACCCAGTGACTAGTAAATATTTTTAATGCAAAAAGGTCACAAGCCACAAATTAGAGAATCGTCTTTGTTTTTGCAAGAACATGATTATAGCACAGTGCAAACTCAGATTTATTTTCACTAGTAAACCTCAACTTTAAGAAAAGATTCAATTTTTAGTGAACAATAATTTAAATTTATTAATATTACAGCATTTTGTTATTTTTTTCTATAGAAGGGCATAAGCCATTTTTATTCCTGCATAAAGGGCATAAGCCACTATAAAACTTACTTACCGATAAATCGCTGAAGAATTCATCATCAGAAGTTGAGCTTGTTTCAACATAATCCCGGTCTTTAACTGAATCATCTGAGTCGAAATAACGATTACTATCACTTGAATTGAACTCGTTTTCAGTCTGTTTTCATTTGCACGTCCTTCCAGTCACAGTGGCCATGATGACTTTTGTGTGGCTTATAACCTTCTTGTATGAAAATAAGTACCAACTTAATAAATATACAACAACGGCATTCTCGGCTGTTGGCGCCATATGTTGCAATATGTATGTAATATTTGTTGTGACTTCGGCCTTGCATTACAGCAATCCATCAGAGCAGAAATTTCATTTTCGCGTAAAATGTGGCTTATATCCCTTGTTGCCCCGAGCCCTTCAATTGTGCAATCGTATTGAAACGCTACTCTATTCAAATCAACACTTGAAGCATTTCTTCTTGCGCGTCGAAGATTATCACGTTGTTGATCTGTGCGATAAGCTCGACGATTTCTCATTGCCAACCTAGCCATTTCACGTACTGCCTCTCTTTTTTCTTGTTTTTGTGAAGCACGAAGTTGGGCCATACTAACACGGCGCTCTTCTCGTGAGATTTCTTGTTCAGCTGCATTGGATTGAGTCGCAATATTTCGAAGTCTAATTGCGTTACGGCTTCGTTGTGAAAGATTAGATCTTCTGGTTTGCGGCATTGTAAATAACACTTAAAAATTAATCACACAATTAAAAATTACATTAAGCAATTATCTATGCGCGCACAATCACAAATGTGATAACCTCACAAAGTGAACATCATCGAAGGCAAATAAAATTTTGAAAATCACTATCGAAAATATAATTCCACAGAATTACGAACAAATCCGCTTGGAAAATCAAAGACACAGTACAAAAAGGATTGATTACACAGTCACACAACAACAAAAAAAGTGGGGTATACATTTGATGCGATATATGTTATCCGTAGAGGAGAAGGTGCAAATATGGAATAGGTACCATTTTGTTTGGGGTATAATTTTTGTCTGTTAATAAATAGAATTAAGCCGAATTTAGGGAAAAGGTACTTTAGACAATTAGACACCAAAATGTAAAAGCAAATGTGTAATTATCTAAAACATTTTTATAAAAAAAGTGAATAAAAAACTACAAAATGCTCACCTAAGAAAAGGTGGTGCAGATATGGAATACCTTAAATATTTAAGAAATAATGAAGTAACTTATGGTTTACTTGCACCAGTCACAAATATACTCGTTTTTTTCGGCGCCTGTACACTCATTATGAGCCCACATTGAGCACATTAAACATTGGACCCATAATTCTTCCCTCTGATCAGCAGAAAATGCTCTCTCGCAAATCATGCATTGAGCATTGTCCTCATTCGGTTCCAATTGTCCCGGAATATTTTCCAAATCGTTGTCAGAATCATCAAGTTTTACATCTTTGCTTGAATCCTCAGATTCATCAGAAGAAACTGCATTCTTTGGACATTTGATTTTGTACTTTGACTAGTATTCCAAATTACCGACAACCCATGTCATCAATATTTGAAATTAAATCTAGCCTATCATAACAAAAAACTTAACAAATACAACGTCATCTTAAATTGTAGTTTATATACAGTGGCATCGTAACAAATATTTAAATAAAACTATGCAAATAAGAAAATTATGCTTGCATATTCACTTACGTGTTAAAATTATCAGCATGCGAAATTCACATGTACACACATGACAAATCGAAACCATACTAAAACGGCGCGCAGTAGATCGCCTCCAATAAAGGTCGCAAATATTCACAAATTTAACCGTTTTTTGACAGAAGGCGGCACTTGGTTCAGTCAAAACCGAGGTATTCCATATATTACAAGCATATTCCATTTTTACACCTTCTCCTCTAGTAATTTTTCCTCCTGATCGCGAATCCGGTGTCAAAATTTGGCCATCACATCACATTTTTTTTAAATCTCAAAAAACCAGCCAGAGATCATGATTTTCAAAAAGTTAATGGACTTAAACCAAATTCGGTATAGGGGTTTTTTTGGGTCGCTGATCACGAATCTGAAGTCGAATTTTAAAAATTCAAGATGGCGGATCCAATATGACAATATTTCGAGCAGTATTATAATTATTATTTACAGTAAATTCGGTTGCGCTAGCGGCCTTTAGATTATTCCGCTGAATCCAATAAAAGAGTTCTTCCAGCATCGTAGCTGTTATCCTCGTGGAATTATTTCGAGATGCGTAGGAGACATGACGTATTTTCAATTTTTTAGCTTTCAGAAAATATTAAATTTTGTTCAAAGCACACTAGTCCAGCAGAAGTGATTACTACGTGAGAATTCGATGTTTATTGGATGACAATAAATAGTCACCAATGAGGATCGAATACTGATTGATCAATTTTCATCTGTTGAATCGGTGTATTCCGACTATCACCTGAAAGATTCCTATGGATTACTTTAAAAACCCCAGAATTGAAAGACACCCCTTAAGCGCGTGCATAAGCTATTTATTAATTGTCGGAAAGAAATAAGTTAAGCGAAGCAAATTAACAACTTAATAAATCAATTTATTCTAAAAACAAATCCACTACAAGGGTCTGCTCTCCAATTCCAGCGTTAAGACAAAACCGCAGAAACCGTTACAGCAATTAAAGATCGTCTGTCAGAGTCTCAATCGAAATTAGCGATTGAACTAACAAGGGGAGGGTCCCACTCATGGGTCTCTGATTTGAACAACGTTTTGGTTAAACGGTAGCCAAAAGCATCACAAACAACCCCCCAAAGCGGTTGCTGCTAATGCGGCCTAATTTATTTATAAACAAGGTTTTTAGTTTTTACGCTGCCGGACCGGACGATAATGGTCTGATTTTAAGCGGCAGTTTCCACAGCGGCGCAGTGGCGTAGTGGCTAAGTAAAGGGCAAGTCTTACCACGCGGTAGACTCGGGTTCGATTCTTGCTACACAGTTTTTTTTCACTTTTTTTTAAATTTATTTATCGTGAAATAGTAATTTTTATCGCAGAGATATAAAATAATGCGCTGAAAAAATTAATTTTAAAGAGAAAATTAAAATGGGAAAAATCATAAAACGAAAAATATTTTCTAGTATTAAATGTTTTTTATTTATTCTTATTTCTATATAATATATAATATAATTTAATTATCGAAGGAAAAACATGTTTTTTACATTCAATTATAATTTATTATTTATACTTATACTAATTATACAAAAATATTTAATCGCTTTTGTCGGTTTCTGGCGCGAAGTGCGGGCTTGTGGAATATTCCGCGCTAGGTGATAGCAGACAGTTACGGCTTGCGAAATATTCCGGGCTCGGTGATAGCACAGTCGCGGTGCGCGGAATATTCCGCGCTTTGATGCAAATGGGTTGTCAACAATTAAATGAATCATAACAGAAGTCTGACAAAAACCTAGAATTTCGTGATGAGTCATACTTCTAATTTCAAAATTTCTCCTCAAAATTAATTTTTTTCAGCACATTATTTTATATCTCTGCGATAGAAATTACTATTTCACAATAAATACATTTTAAAAAAGTGAAAAAAACTGTCCGCAGCAAGAATCGAACCCGCGAGCCTACTGCGTGATAAGACTTGCCCTTAGCCACTGCGCCACTGCGCCGCTGTGGAAACTGCCCCTTAAAATCAGACCACTTTCGTCCACTCCGGCAGCGTAAAAACTAAAAACCTTGTGTATAAATAAATGAGGCCGCATTAGCAGCAACTGCTTTAGGGAGTTATTTGTGACACTTTTGACTACCGTTTAACTAAAACGTTGTTCAAATCGGTGACCCATGAGTGGGACCCTCCCCTTGTAAGATTTCGTTCTCTTTCGTAATCTCTGACGTTATTCACCTGTCCTCTAAAAGGGAAATAATGTTTGAATTGAAACCTTGCTGATTTCTAAGGAATTATGTGTTTCGGAAAAGAACCGTCATGCCATATCGTTTGTGATAAATTAATACTGTGCTAAGAGGACTTTATCCATCGAACGTTTGCTACTAAATTTAAACCATGGATCCTGTGAAAAGAGCTACATTGGAACGTGGCAGTATATGAGAAAAAACTATCATTTTATTTTATAATAACCCAAACAATTATTACGTTTCGTTGTCTTCATTTTCTACCCCTGCATATGAATAGTGTGCCCATTTCTGGCACATTGCAATGAAAATTCAGCATTTGATGGACCTTTGATAGAACCCCTTAGTGGACATTTATCTCTGTCAAATCTCTGCCAAAATTATGTGAAAAACTCTGTCAAAAGTCTACCATCTCTCTGCAAAAATGTACCAATTTTAAAAGCTGGCAAAAATAGCAGAGTTGGCAGAAATTTCAGCAGAGTTGATAAAAATTTCGTCTAAGTCCGCAAAGTTGGCAAAAATGTTTCCAAACCTCTACCAACAGTATATGAACTCTGACGAAATTCTTGCGAACTTTTTACTAAAATATAATATCTGCCAACTCTGCCACCCCTGCCGAAATCTCTGCCAGCTCTGCCTGTGTTCACCATTCTCTATCAGTTCATGAAAATGGAACATTCACAGAGGAACGGCAGACTTTCGGCAATTTTTCGCAGAGGTTTGACATAAGTTTGGCAAAGAAAAATTTCTGTTAAGAAACCCTCCACAATAAGCGATTAGTAGGTACTATCTCATTCTGCCCCATTCTATTCTTCTTTTGTCACACGTATTAAATAAAAAATTATTTCTAACGCTCTGGATGTGAAAAATCTGACCATATGAAAAGAAAATAAAAACTTTATTTAATAAATAGACCATGTAAAAATGGTATAACGGTAAATAAAACGTCTTACCGTGAAAAGAAAATACCGCAATGCCATAACCTATCTGCCAAAACGATATCATGATCAAAAATTAATGGTAGATACCCAACGGGAGAACGATTATATTATAACATTTGAAGATGAGTAGTAGTAAGTAGTTACACTTTTAGTAGATATGACCCGACTGCAGGAATTTGACAAAATTAAAGGTGGTATCCCGTTGTGCCCTACTGTCCCATTCCGCCTCGATGTTCCCATAGACGTGTAATATAAAAAGGCAACGAGTACGTAGAGAGCACCCCCTGCTTTCTTACCATGCGAGAAATAGTGAGGAAAATGGGGGTCGAACGATGCTCGAGAACGTTTCCACGAATCGTACGAAACGAAATTATGATACATAGTATAGGTACGTATATCCTGGGCGCTATACAGTCCCTATCTACTGGACGGAAAAGGGTTGGGAAAATAGGTTTCACCCATACGTCGCGGACGGAACCTCGCTCCTCCCCCGTAAGCGATTTCGCTCACGTACTTCTGACCTATATCATTTTTCCTTCGGAAACCATGACGTTACGGAACTCTTCCGAAAACCTACCTAACTGGGCCGTATAATACGCGGCTGTCACGCTTCCACCCCCCACCGTATCGCGGAGCCGAAAAGCAGCCGCGTTAGATCGTACCGAGGACGACGTTTTTGTCCTCCGCAAAAAAGCTGCTAAGAAACGATCGGATCGATCCGCGCGATACGAGCGGGAAATATTGCGATTCTCGATAAAACGCGAATATCGAGTTCCCCTTTGAAATTAACCCACGCCCACCGTGAGTCTTGCTAGCTTCTCCCTCGCCATTCTACCCCGTGTTTGTTTTAATACACGCCAGTATAACGGGTTGCATATCGGTTGGTGCACCCCACTCGCCATAGCTTTCTATTATTTCATGATAATACCTGCAACCCAAGAGTCGACATAACCGTAGCGTTAGCCACAATCACGATGTTAGAGCGAAAAGTACCCGCTTTCGTTGCGCAACGGATTATCATTAAATTTCTGACAGCAGAGAGTGTAAAACCGTTCGATTTGCGGCGACTGATGGCACAATTCGGAGACAACACCTTGAAGAAGACGCAAGTGTACGCATGGCACAAACATTTTTAAAGGGACGAGAAGCAGTTCAAAATGCAGTTCACCGACAGCGCTCGCGTACCAGCCGGACTGAGGAAAATATCCGTGTTGTTTCCCGCATTATCGAGGAGAACCGCCGAATAACTGTTGCAGAAATTGCTTCTGAGGTCGGCAGTGCTCAGGCAATAATTACCGACAATCTTGGGTTTCAAAAAGTGTCTGCAAGATGGGTCCCTCGACTTCTCACCTCTAAAGTCACTATACTGGATGTCCCTCTCGAAACACGCCAGTGGAGCGGTTTGCATATCGGTAGGCGCACCCGATCCGCAGTGGTTTCCTGTAATTCGGTGGTAATACCGACAGCCAAGACTCGAACCAAATTGAACTATCGGTCCGAAAAACACCGATCATCTTCTTGGTGGTTGAAGTGACAAACGCTCCGATATAGTTTGATAATCGTTTGCATTTTTTCGAATAATCAAGATAGTGAATGGAATCAGTGCTATTTTTTGCATAAAGAGCAGAAAAGGAGACGTTAGTATCTCAAGCGAATTGCCATCAGATAAGTTACTTCCTAACTGACCGTTTCAACCTCATTTTGACTACGCATGAAGGACAAATACCTTTGTGGTCATTCTACTTTTTGGCTTCAACGTCATGCAAGAACGGGACGAATTGTGGATCAACCAATAAATTTTATTTTTCTTCATAATCACAAGGACTATGAACAATCAAAATCGTGGCAGAAAAATAGGGGATACAATGGAATTGTATTACAATAGTAGAGTAACTACTTTATTATTATTTTTTCTTTATTGATATATTTCCTCTTTCGTACTATCACACAAGTTCCAATTTATACACCGACCTGTCAAACGTGAAGTATACATGTAGGTATGTACCTCACTTCTATTTCATCTCTTCTTCGCCTCTAGTGTAACGATGGTCGATGAGGAATCACTGATGCCGATTAGACAGATAAGTGCTGAATGAGGCCGTAAAAGTCTCCATATTAACACTTCTGAGGTCGCGCATTTTCACCCAACGTTTCTGGTCGCATGATGAAGGCCGCCCTGCCCGTGTATTGCGGAGCGCGATATTGCCACGTCATACGGCGATCACTAACGAGACACGACTTGCATTGCGTTGTCACTGGCAACGTCACAGACCAAATTTCTACTGCGAATCTGGTCGCACAGTGAGGACGGCCCCGCATTTTCCGCGTCACGCTTCATTAATATATTTTTTTCAATTTTTCTAATGAATGCAGAGCTATCATATTATAATCATCGTATTCACGACACTTCAATGAAGGAATACGTAGTCGGTGATCGTTCAAATCGAGGTAGTTAAGCAATTATGACGATTTAAAGAAAAAAGTGCAGGGCCGCCCTCATCATGCGACCTCGGAAGGGTTAAAATAAATACTGCTTTAAATTGCCCTAGTCAGTTGTCAGATAAATTTTATTTAACCCTTCGTCGCTCGCTAGAAACCGACGACCTTAGGTGGTCGCATGGCGAGCGCTGAGCCGCCGTGCTAAACGGAGCACGCTGTTGCCACATTACCGGCTACTTTGCACTGAACGGGAGACGAATGTAAGTGCGTCGTGGCAACACTGTATCTCGAGCGTTTGTCGGAGAGCTACTCACACTGGGCGGCTCGGCGCCGCTTTTCCGTTCGCTCGGACAATTATCATTTTTTTTTAGTTGTGCAAGTGTATTTTTTGAAAAATTATAGCCGCGGGCCGTTTCAGAAATATTTAAAGGAAGCCTTTATATTTTTTTCGAATTTTTCTAATAGTAAAAAATATACAAAATCACTTAAAATCTAAAAACGGCGGCGCCGCGCTCATTGGGAATGTGGGATAAAGTGGGGAGCGCAAAGCGGGTAATTGTCAATAATTCACGTGCAGAACAGCGATATCTAAGAAAAACAGTATGAACTTAGTTAACAAAATGCCCTGGTGTAGTTTTGGACGTTGCAGCTCAGTCTGACATTACATAGCGAAGTTATGGAACGCGCACCTACTTTTTTGGCTTTGATGTAAGAATCTTCTGTTATTACAGCACAAGTAAGTAATGAAAGAATTTTTCTGCACCAAAATTAGATACATGGTGTTGAAGGGAATTCTTTAGAGAACAAATGCAGCCTAAAATGGTATCGTAATGTTGATTTTTCATCAAATAACGAACTGTGAATTAAAAATGTGTATCAGGGGCAAAGTGGGGAGGAGGAAAGTGGGGAGTGGCAAAGCGAGAAGGTTTCAAGGCATTCTCTTACTGATATCGAATTAATTAATTATTAACGGGCGTGTTTCAGCATGGTCCAAAATTATTTAAGAAAGTCTTCTCAACAAAGATGGTTGGAAAAGGACATGCAAGTTGTGGATCTTAGCGTTTGGCTGGTGTATGTGGCTCTCGCCTTTTTTAAGGTCGGGACACACATTACCGGGCCGTACCAGGGCCGAAGCACCGCCGAGTATCGTCCGTCGTCCGGCGGATGATCTGTAAAATAGAATCAAATGCTTTTGTTCTCACTTTACAGAGTCGTGACCGGGCGTCGCCAACGGACCGCCACCGGGCCGGGCCAGTTAGTTCAGTTTTACTTTTTCACGGTGACGGTCCCGCCGCGCTTCTCTTGTTTCCGTAATTTACGTGTCTCAGTGCAATCAACCTAGCAGTTTTCAAGGCAACTGACGACTGACGGACATATGTGGTTCCTAGATACACGCGCCGTGCAAGAGTTCTGACCATTTCTTCCTCTTCGGCCGTGTTCGACCCTGGCACGGCCCGGTAATGTGTGTCCCAACCTTTATTCGCCTAATTTTCATTCGCTTGATTTATTCTCATTATTATTTTTCAATGTATATGTAACCGATTAGTGACAATAAATTGCTTTTAATTCCATCGACTATGATTTTTTGACCGGTCCCCACTTTGCCCCGCCCTTGGGGCAAAACGGGGAGAAAGTAGTTCTTTCGTTAACAGTATATTATATTCAGACGTTATTAAATATTACCATTTAAATATTTTTCACAAGAGCGATATCGATCAAGAGATACAAATTTTATTTACAACTAAATTAACTTTCTTTATAGGGTCCCCACTTTGCCCCACATTCCCCTATAGCGAGTGACGAAGGGTTAAAAAATGTATTATATAAAATACAAATTTTCCCGTGGTGTGCGGTTTTAAATTCTAAAAGTAACAGTGCCAAAGGGTTTAGGCTATTTTGATTACCATGTAAAAATGATGAAGAGCGAAGAAATTATTAGTTAAAACTCATTAACCGACCCGCTTTGCCTCCAAAAATGCTAAGATTTGTGAAGTAAGTAAGATGATTCTCTCAATTTCCATACTATAGACTCATATGTTTTAGGTCCATTTTTCCTGAACGTCAATTTGAAAATAACAGGCAGGATGGTAAACGTCTACTGAAAGCAAAAGCAGTCCCAGATTTGTTATTAGAGAAACCTGATGAAGACCACTTAGATGAATTAACGACAGTACCTAATTCTGCAACAATGCAACAATCAAAAAAGCGGAAATATAATAACCTCAATGATAAGAGTCAGTCACATAATGAGAATGTAGAAGTTAATGAAAATTTGGAAGCAGTACTTTATTATTTACTGGGTTCTGTTATCTTTAAAATTAAAAAACATTATGCGGTGTATGATAATTGTTACAATATTGTTCACTGCAAATTTGGTGAAACTACTGCACTCAATAAAATTATAAAATTAAAAGAGTTTAAAAAGAAAATGTATTAATTTATCCCACATTAGAACTCTTCCAGCATATCTTCAAACTGGAAAAGTATTTGCGACTGCATGAGACCCAAGTGATTTCGAATTCTTTAAATCTCAATGATTTTATTACATGATTTGCTACAGAAAATACTTTAGATTATCCCAAATGTCATAACATAATATATAAAATTACTAAATTATTTCTTAAAACTCATACAGACTGTCCCCCGCTATACACGCCAGCGTGGCGGGTTGCATATCGGTTGACGCCTCCGATCCGCTGCAGGGGCCATGCGCCTGTGTCTGGCGCAAGGCGGATAACCGATATGCAACCCGCCACGCTGGCGTGTATTGAAAGGGACAGTCTGTATACATTTTTTATTGTCAGCAAAATCCGTATCTATAAAGAATACTGATGTTAAAAGCAATCGCAGTGTAGCGATGCGTGCATCTGTGAAAAAATAAATACTATACCTATTACAATCCAAGTACCTAGTCTTAATTTTGATCTCATTCATTTAAACTTCGCGCCTTTTCCGCCCCAAAATAGCGGACGATTGCGGTACTCTCTCTCTTTCCGTATATAGTGACTTTACTCACCTCGAATCAGAAAAGACAGCGTCTTAAACTTGAACAATTATTCCAGACTGCACTAGAATATCCTCCCTACAGGCCGAACTTATCGCCCTGCGATTATCATTTATTTGGACCATTGAAAGAAGCACTCGGAGGCGAGAGATCTCACGACGATGTTGCTGTCGAAGCGTTCGTGCACAATTAGGTGGGCTGGCCAAAGCTGGACGTAGATGGCAGCTGTGAAATAGACACCGCATTTTAACCGCGCAAATACAGATGATAGTATTTATTTATTATTTATTTTTACAATTTGGAACTACACACTGAAAAACCATGTTTTTTTGAGATTCACTCCAAAAAATCGACAAGTACCCAAGGTAATTGTGTTCAGGAAAGGTTATGTTTTTAATTTTTCATTCAAAAGTTATAACTCGGTCGGTAAATACGACAGAAACGGTGTTGTTCTCACTAGCACCAAAATTTACTAAATCCACCACCAGCCCTCCTAATTGGCTGGTGTCACAAACATCTTCATTCTACGAGAGCGGGATCAAAAAACTGCCTACCCGCTGGGAAAAATGTGTTTTTAAGTCAGGGGATTATGTAGAAAAATAAACCTATTTGTTTTCATTCTTCTAAAGTGTCGATAAATTTATTTCATAAGATTCCGATTCATATTTGATTTACCCTCGTATATCAGAGCATGTCACTTTAATCATTAACGAGATGAGCGCTATCTTGGCTATCGGTATTACTACACTGAGAAAACACCGTCTTTATAGTAAATTGTACATACCTATACTTGATCATGGCGGAAGAAATATTTCTTTGAGTCAAGCAAATATTCGTTAGTTATTTATATCTACTTGGCCCAACGAAATATTCCTTTCGCCATAATCAAGTATACATTTAGGTATTAGCTACAAATAAACTCTTCTCTCGGTATACGAAATTACAAGACTCCACAACGGACGGGTGCGCCAACTGATATGCAACCGTTATACAGACTGGTGTATATTAAATCAAACACCTCTTATAATTCCCCAATCTTTCCTTCCCCTCTGTCTCCTCCCTTGCGGTACGCAGCCGAATATGCCGCACGAGTAAACCGTATCGGCGTCGATCAAACACTAAAACGCGGGTATCCCTTAGTACAGATTTACCCGCTATCAAGAAGATTATCGATGAACGAGCCATATGCGGAACAAAATCGCGGGTCGGACGTATCGGATATGCAATTTAACCGGGTGAGAGAGAGTGCGTCTATATTCTCTTTTCCCCCTTTTACATCAGTCGCCACAAAAATCTAGCCGCAATTCCTCGCGACGTTCAATCTCAAAATGCGAGGCTAATCCCGAGGGATGCGACCTCGCCTCCCAATTTTACTCGTCCGCCCTCCCTCTTCCTACGCTGTTCTCCTCTGCCGGGCGTTAGGTTAGCGGCGTCGCGCGCTTATATTTCGCGTTAGCGAACAAAAGTTGTTCCGCCAGTTTCAGAGCGACGCAATTTGATGCATCGCCGCGAGGGAGGAGGAACTCGCTATTATACTTACACAACGTCGCTGCTATTTCTCAACGCGGCTGCAGTCCGTGCAGCCGTACGATCGAGGATATCACGTCTCATGTACGGCGCTAGGAAATATACGAGCCCACCCCCCCCCCCCCCCCCCCCCCACGCCTGGCGAGTGCGCACCCGCCGAACGGTAGGACGAGCTAAAGGAGGAGCGGGGAAGACGCGAGAGTCTATCCGATCGCAGCTTTTCCCGTTCCAATAAAACCGACGAACGCGTCGTATATCAACGATCGACGGTTACGGCACGGCGAGAGAGAATTTGTTTGATTCGAACGAATATCGCGCGTCGCACTGTCTTGTGGTTAGTCGAAAAACGTGGGAATAACGTATGTATAATAGTTGGAAATATCGTCGATGTATAAACGATTCTAACGCACCGGTCTACATAAAATTTTGCAAACACTTGCCAACACCTGGCATGGTCATGCACCGTTAAAAGAATTTGTAAATTTACTATAGATACCTATATTTTTTATACAAAAGTATTATGAAATTGCAAATTAAGCGCAGTAATATGAATCATTATGAATTATTTACAATTTCCGAAAAGTTTTGTATGTTATAGTCTTTGCTGAAAAGATGCTTCATTTTTGGAACATTTGAAGTGGTTTTGTAATAAATTTAAATCAAATCTGTAATAAACTTAATTGTTTCAATTGCGTATAGTAATTTTAACATAACGTGTTTCAGAATAAAAATTGAAAAACCGCTCCGGTTTGACCGCAGCGTGTGACACCGCGTATTCACCTGCGTATGTTTTCACTTCCATCCGGTTGTCCATTCATCCCGCCGTGTCGTAGCACGATGCGGCAGGGTCCAGCGGGTGCGGCAGCGCCGGACAGTGTGACACCTCTCATTTAAAACCGCGTGATGTTACCACAGCGGCAGAACCGGACCATGTGACATCAGTCTAACGCGTTTTTCCTTTTTCTTGAAAAACTTTAGTTTTAAAACTCGCAACGTTTCGGAAATACACACTTTATATGTTACTACCTACAGCGGAAAAATTAGATAATTAAAATTGTACTTGCCACTGAAATAATTGCATTTATGTATTAGCGTATAAAATATATCTTCCCTAACAATTTGGACATTTCAGCGACTGACGATTGGAATCTCATCGATGCCAGTTTTTCACGACTTCACAATTTGGCCGTTTCAATTTTTTTAATGCAGAGGTAAGACTTAATACAATATTGAGAAAAAAATTACTTGGTGAATTTAATGAAAATTAAATTTACTTCAGAAACAATGCATTCCGTAATCAGTGTGTGCATGATGCGTAATATATCTATTCACAAAAAAACTACTCCCGTATTTTCGGAACAGCGCAATCGTAGCACCGAATTCACCAGCACAGAGTACAACACAAAGCGAACTACATTCTTTTCACTGTTATTACTCCCACATAGCACATTAATTTCCGTAAGAAATCCATAGGACTTCCACAATAGTTTACAGTAGGACTTCCATGATGGAACTCCGCAGGAATATCCTTAATGGGCGCTAGTTCGAAATGCAAGGGACTTCCATTTTGGATGTTCTTCGGAGGTCCTATATGAATATAATGCAGAAGACTATAAATGGAAATTATAATTGGTTTCCAATAATCATTTTTCTATTTTTATTTCAGAAACATACTGTTTTCTAAACGTACGAGTAAAAATGTGAGTAAAAATGTGGTAGTTAGGTATAGGTATTTATTCGAAACTTGTTATAAATTCATATTCGCGTTTATTTCAGTTACTTGTTTTCTCTTAGGATACGTAGGTAACTCGGTATAACAATTAGGAAAAATGTAATTGAAAATCATGAAAATAATCAACGTATCTTAACATCAGTTTGAAAGGACGTAACTACCGAGATGAGAACAACGAAATGAGTCGTGCCTTTTCCCACTTGGCATCATGAGTTATTACTTTAAAACTGTGGCGTTTAGATATACATAATGAACAATTAACAATTGTTTTATGTCTCTCGACACCAAAAAATCTTGATTAAGAATTTTTTTCATAAAATGAAAAATGATGAAAAGAAACGAGACATAGGTACCTACACGGTAAGTTAATTGAAACTCCGTATAGGTGGCTGCTATGCTGCTGCCGACCTTCTACCGACATTTTACTACCATGGCAGTAACAAGGATAAAATGTCATTGATAGGATGTCATATGAAAGTTAAATTCGAAATCAATTAATGCATAGAGTTCAGTTCTCGATACGAGAATAGGTACCTATGTGGATATACTCATACTATTGAAACCCTCACATGAAACTCAAATCTTAATGTCTATTTACGGAATTCTTATAAAATTCCTCTGAATTTCCACGTTCGGAAGTACCCTGCACAGAAGTCATGGAAATCCCTAGAATATCAATGGGAAATTCTATGGTATGTGGGCTGGGTCATTCCATGCCAAATCTCTGTCCATTTTTGGAGTAAATTTTCAATTTTCTTCAAATTTTGATATGTTATTATCAATTGTATTGCAAATACAGATGACAAGCGATTATTGAAAATTTTCAAGAATATAAAAATTATACCTAACACTTAAAAATGTTAGAATCAATTTGTGGTACAAAATTATAGCATTAAAAGCAAAAGTCGCAGCTTAATAGAATTTAGCATACTCATGCGCTTATATTTTATACGAAAAATAAGAAATATGAAGAAAATTAATAATTCATACTTTTTCTAATAATTTTTGTAATTCCTTTTTTTAGGTCTCGCCACTTTTTAAAAATCTGAAAGGATGAGCGTGATGCTACGCCCATGTTTTTTCCGACTATCGAATAAAAAGCACGATCATTTTATAAACAAATTTGTAATTATTTTTAATAGTAGCGCAAGTTCTTTGATTGGCGGCTCGTGTTCAGCTACTCGTACGCGTTCGCCTACGTGCCACGTAAGGGTATCTTCAATGTCCATGTTGTTAAACAATAAATTGTAGATTTGGCGTGGAATGACCCAGAATTTTTTATGAAATCACAAATAACGGAAATAAACAGGATGACTATCCTGATTGGTATACCCTGTATACACGTTCCATCGTGTGTTTCCCTTGTAAAAGTGCAAATACACGAGCTCGTACTATGAACTGCCATTGGAAACTTATATTCATTTTTAGCTTACTGTTTTCAATTTTCTTTGTCAGATATTATTTTTACTTACTGTTCATCTATAAACATACACTTTAGAGCATTTTACATTCGCTGAAAAAAACACACTACAATGCACGCGCGCGCACTTTTACAAGGGAAAGAACGCTATTAATGAACACGTGATTGAGTCTTTGTTAGACCATAATTTTGAACGTAGGCGGGTAAAATTTCCGACCGATCCACAAGATTCAAAATCATAATACGATTCGCATCTCACGAGCGATAAAAACGTACGTACTAGCAGCCCATTAGCCCAGATAACACACTTGTCCGAGACACATCTAAAAGACGTTTTTTTTGGGGGGATTCCTTTGCGGGCGTACGAAAAGTAAACTTAAAGACAACTATTCGTAAATCTGCAAAGGTGACTATTTACAATCACCGAAAAGACGTCTACTTTAGGACACGGACACGCCGG
This sequence comes from Xiphydria camelus, assembly GCA_963678675.1. NCBI lineage: Eukaryota > Metazoa > Arthropoda > Insecta > Hymenoptera > Xiphydriidae > Xiphydria > Xiphydria camelus. Next base: position 31,326,385 of record OY783193.1, read on the forward strand.
AACGTCTAAAAGAAAACTTACGAACACGCCGGAGATGTCTAAAAGCCGGAGAGAAAAATATACCTAGTAGAGATTTGACTAAATCGGCAGTTACGAGTGAGGGAATGCAGATCTGATTACTTGAACTAATAATTGACTCGAATGGACTACAGCCTGTTTCCTTCAAATGTTTCCTTCATTATAACCAAATTTATTAGTCGGGGTAACTAAGTAATTCTGCATTTTCCCACCCGTAAACGCAGATTTATTGGAATATACCATTTTTTTCTCTCAGTGTAGACACGATTGGCGGTACCTACACTTAAAGACACCCGTGACTCTTTGTAGAAATCTTTTCGGTAACTTTCGATTGACTCATTGTCAGTAGTATTATATAACTGGGGGTTGTACGGCCGACCACGTGACAAGAGACACGATTCACCCATTTCAAACGGCAAAATTTCTCCGACACGCGTAATACAGATATATAGATTGAAATAAATTAAGGGAAAGAGAGAGTAAAAAAGACAGAGTATCAAGTTCGCACGTGATGGAGTAGATACGAAGTAGCCTTTCGGAAGAGCCGGTGTTTTCGCAGCCAGCTCTCCATCCCTCCAGATAAACACTTTCGGAGAACGAGCGCGGGAACAACGAGACCCGCCGCGTATCCAGTGTGTCGAAGGTTATTAGTATAGAAGGCAGAGGCGAGAAGGAAACGGTCCGACGCCGACGGGGGGTTCTCCGCCAGTCTTTCATCTTCTTCTTCTTCCCCTTCCTCCCTCGTTTCCCAGCCTCATCGAAGGGAGACCCTGATTCGAAATCAGTATCGATAGCGGTAATTCGGCAGCCGGGATGGTGGGGCGAGGTGAACGAGAGCCGCGCTGGGAACAAGGACGGCTATGTCCTCGTTTTTGTTGCTCGCGGAATACCTCCCGGAGTTATGGAAGAGCGTGGGGTGAGACTCGACTTTTCGAACTGTCCTCTACGTGGTCTGATTTTGAATGCTCTCTTTGCGCGAGAAAGAGGTCGAGGGGACACGACGGCGAGCGAGCGGAAGGGGCGGTTTCAAGCCCGAACGAATAATCGAGCGCCCCTTCGAGGGACCATTTCAAAATCGAGACGTCCTCACCGCCCACCTTCGAACAATAGCCCTTGGTATGCGCGAGGCAATCGACGAATGATCGATGGAGCTAACTTCGAGTACTCGAACCGATTCGATCAACGGCGCGTTTCCTGCAGCTTCTTGTTCCTCGCTCGCTCTGTCATCTCGTAGATGGGTGCAGCGCATTGCGATGGCTTACACGCGAAATATTTCGCAGTGCGGGATAATCTATAGCGCGTCTCCGATATTTTCGCGAAATAAATGTATACTCTCTCTCTCTACTGGACTTCACCTATACCATCCTCCCTTCCCTTCCATCTCACGAAAAGCTGCCTCATTTCTTACTCGCCATAACTACCCCCCAGTTCCCCGTATTCGCGAATTTCAGCTCGCTTTGTCGCTCGTACTGCCTATATTTCCGCGTGGCAGGTAGTGGCCGCGAGGGACGATGGCGGGCGGCTGAGATAGCGGGATCTTGGGCCATATCAATAATTTCGGCTTTTTTCATAGGGCGCCCAATTCCCGCAATACGCGGAACGAATCTCGATAAACATTCGAACGGGAAACTTTGCCGATCGTTCCGATGCAAACGAGACAGCGCGAGAAACGTGTTATGCGAGGGAAATATTTGCTACGAAAATTATTCGCCGTTCCATTCGGCCCATCCACTCATTCCGGGCGTGGAATGGGGAAGGAACTTTCAATGCGACTCGCGATACAATACACCCGCCTGCTACGCAGACGATATACCTACTCGTTGTGTTTGATTGATTTCTCCTATCGGGTACTCTTCCTGCCGCAATTCTATTCTCGCGTGAAACACTTTTGAAAACTAGTTAAGGCCGAGATAACGTGTTCTCGTAATTTTCCGGTCGCCACTTACGTAGCATTTACGAGCGTGTCACACTTTCCTCATTTTTAGGCGTAGAAAATAGGACATGTTTGCGGTGTCACGGCATCACGCGTGTAATTTGAGTGCGGCATGAAAGACGCGTTCTACATAATTATGTATTTAACCACAACCGCCTTTGTTTTTCGCATCCGCCGTAATAGACCTTCGTCCCCTCACCCCTTTGGTTTCATCCCCGCGAGCTTATGATCACCCCCTATGATCCGTCCAAATATTTCTCACGTTCGTGATAATACCGGAAACGGTGGATCGCCCAAACGATGAGTGAACTGAAAAGTTTTATTAAAATCTTTATTTTTCGTTTCCTCATTTTTTTCATAGCGTTCTCCTAAATAATAATTAATGTAACCTAATACGAAAATCTGGAGTAAGAGAGAAAATATAATATTATACTTGAACTTTGTAACGCCAAATTAGTAGTGACAGTATACATTGGGGATAAGAGTAAATCCGTGGATAATTCTAAGCTTATAGATCGATGACGGGACGATTGATGTCGCTATCAGTCGGTTGGTTAAGTATGAATCTGTGTACGCGGATAGGTAGTTAGCTAAATAGCGTCTAAGAGCGAAGGGACGGAGAGCACCGCGCACGGAGCCGGAGTCGTCTCTGTAAGGAGCAATTAATATTCGAGTAATTTACACGGCGTCCTAATACGGGGCATTATGGGACACCAAAGAATTGTTCCCAAATTTGTATCATTAACAACGAGAACGAATTTCCAGCTCAATAAGGGGCTGGACTCTCGTCACTCGCGACCCCGAATCCGAGAAACTGTCCGTTGATTCTCTCCGGCCGTTCTTTCTCCGACACCATTGAATTGGAATACAATATAATATGCGTATGAATATTGCACCATACACATGACAGAACGCACGAGATCTACGTCCTAAATCCATGGGAGATGGAAGGCAGGAGGGGCATTGCCGTTCGGGCCACGCGGTTAAGGCGAAGCGGAAACGACCGACGACGGAAATTCGCGACACAATCGCTCAGTGATTCACTTTCATTCATTCTTTCATTCTCTCGGTATCAGCGCTGAAGTCATGGATTTTTACACTTTTATACAATCACGTCGAAGGAGCCGGCATTGCCCGCCGTTCTTTCCTCGCAGCGTCGGTCGGTCCCCGTTTCGCACTACCCACGTGCCCCCGTGCTATAAACAAGGAATTTACAATCACATCAATTATTCGACTCATCAATCGCGCACATTTCTTTGTCAACTTATTTAAACATTCGTTGAAAACTTAGAAGTAATATTTTTTGCCACAAGTATCGTATGTATATACCTACTTCGTCAAGCTTCGGTAATCATTCGGATTGCAATACCCTTCATTGAAAAAAGTTCTCTCTACAGTTCGTACCTGCAAATACGTAAAAAGAAAACTGATTAATAAATGCATCGAATGGTGGGAGGGGAACATTAAACACTAAACCACAATAACAACGGCGACACTACGACACGTCGTTTACGCGATCGGTTTTTACATCGTAACACACGTTCTGCCCGAACGCTGCGTGAAATGTGTACAAAAGGATCTCTACCGATATATTCGAATCACAATGTACAACTCGCCCTCTTCCCCGTTCCATAGAACTTTCAATATACAATTTCAAAGGAACGGTCTCTCGGTATAAATGGCACGTACATACGCGACCAAATCTCCTCTCGTGCTGCATTCCGTCTCTGTTTCTCTCGAACAGGGAACTTAAAATATGCTTCACACTCTTTCAAACTAGAGTCATTTTGTAAGACCGCTGTGTGAAAAACTGCTTGACAGTAGTACAGTTATATGGTTGTTACGCATACTTTTATAGGAACTCAACAAAATAACGTCGAAAGCAATTCCAATTTAAAGATGCGATCATCATGAACGGTTCTTCACATCGACTCGATATCACACCCGATACACAAATCCCAATATAACTCGCACTAACTGATACGAAGAATATTACGTTCCTCCACATTTAACTCTCATAAACTATCAGACTTTTGATATAGTTTTTTGCAGAAGAAATACCAAAAAAAAATTCATTTTACAATAAGAAGCCTGCGTTTGAACGTGAATGAAATGTTTCCAAACCAGTATCAAAATTGTCTATAGATGAACGCGCAGTTCTTAAAAAAATAATCGCTACCGCGAGTTTTCCATAGATACATTCCTTAGAGAAAGAAAGGTTGCTTCCTAAAAATTCATTCCCTCTGTTACAGGCGGTAACTCTCAAAATAAATGTATCTCGCGTTGATTGCGCACTTAACTGGCTTCAATAATTCGTGCGTACTATAAAGCGTATCTGTAATGTATTCTTGCGCGTTTAAGGATTATATTATGATAGATTTGTTCATTTCAGTACCTTCGTCTCCATCATCGACACTGGCTCCACGTCGAGACTTCCGGAGAACGAGAAATAGGCATGTTCACAACTTTTTGTACAGCTGTTTAAAGTGCATGAATCGGAAGTAATGTAGGTAAAAAATGGGTCATTAAAATAATGTTTTTCCAGTATTTTTGAGATGTTAAAAAAGGCATTCGTTTTAAAGCGTCGCACTTTCACCGCCATTTTAACTGACCAATCAGAGTCGGGGAACAGATTCTCCACCATTCACAAACCCGGGTTTGGGCCCTTGCCAGTGGCTTTAGTGACGTCACTAAGGATTTCGTTTGAATTGAAGTCAAACTTTAAACACTAAAAAAAAAGAAATTAGTGCTGAGAAAAAAAAACACATCTTATTTATAAGCACAAAAAGTATTAACGAATAAGCAAAAAAAAATCGTGAACATGCCCATTTTGCAAAGGTGAAAATTTGGAATATGGTAGGAAGATATTACGTATGTTAATTTTAAGCGCATCGATTATGCACACGATGAAAAGATTTACAATAGAGCAAACTGCCAATCGCCGAGTTGTTGTATCCTAAAAAGGGATTAGGAGTCTACATATCTATTATCATTAGATGACTCGGTGTGTCATTTACGGTTGCTTTTTATCCACATCGTTCTATAGAGAGTACCGGAATCACGTGACAGTTTCAGAAATAGTTGACAAAACTGTATGTGACCCATCGTAAGCTGCTCTTTACTCACACCAGAAACGCAGCCTAACTATTCGTGTTCAAAATATATCAGTACGTTCACATACGCCAGTGCGATTGGTGATCTCTAATCGTCGTTCCCCGCATTACGGAGAGCCGATGCCTCACTGTTTGGATGTCAGTTTCTTAACGATACTCGTTATCGAACATACTATGCGTAAGACTATTTCAGTAACTTAAGTTACCTATATAATGCCGTGTTTGCATATCAAATCATTATCATAACAATTATTTGTTGGGCACACACCGATTTAAAGTCTCAGCTGTAAGCACGCATCGTATTGTCGCTCTTCGACGCTTAATTCTTCTATTAGCCGTCCTCCTTCGGTGGTGTGAACCATCCTGCAATGATGGGAAGCAAGCTAATTTAACGAACCCGCTAGCTGTTCTATGCCACTTTATAAATCTTATTCGCAGGAAAACGTACCGTTCTTCTCGTGTATTTGAACCAGAGATTTGAAGGACTGCTGCGCGCGTGCTAGACTATACTGGCCTTGGCCACCGCAGACTTTTCCACCACCGCCCGTCCCTTGGAATTGTATACGTGCCTTGCCCTTCACCAACGTCGCGGATATCTGCATGATGACTGCTTCTACAGTATACGCCGAACTCCAGCCCTGCTTCGTAAGTAGCTCCATACATATGGCGCCTCCCACGAGGACGTAACCACCCGAAATGATCGGATGGACAACTCGAACGAATGGCGGTTCAAATGGATAGGTTTCCTGCGACAACAAAGCAAAGGTATCACACACACACACATTGAGAGCAAAATATCTTCACTCGCCATGATAATTTGATTTCTACCGCAGTATAGAGCACAAACCTTGAAGAGCATATTGAGAAGAATGCTATCTTTGCCTTCCTTCTCTTTCAAAAGAACAAGATCGTTATGAAGCGGAGAGTCTGGATCGACACACATTAATCTGATATTCCATTCGTACAGACTGTCGTTCACCAGTTCTATGCTGTACATGCCTGAAAAGATACATGCAATCACTAACATTTCAGGCAAATTGAAATGAAAACCGCGTGAAAAAGCCTTCTCTTCAATTTTATTCCGTAAACAAGCACTGGCTCAATGTTTACCTTTTTTAAAACTGTCACTTCGATATATATCACGTAATTCCTTCATAAGTCTGTCGGTAGCTTGCACGCTACCGGAAACGGAGCCTTTCAAGTAGTCCTGTCTCTGATTCTGTCTCAACCTCTCCAATGTCGCAAGGTGCTCCAAATCCATTTCCTCGGCCTTTTGGTGTTTTGTTTTAGAAACGGAATATCAGTAACGAATTTCAAGTCGCGCTACATACATTCGAAGTCTTCCAGTGAGACAATTACCAAAAGGGCACGTCTTTCGCAATCAGCGCCATCGTACTACCGCATTACACGGGGGTATACAACTTTACCTTGCTCTTGGCATTAGCCTCTCCCTCGTCCATATCCAAGTGCAGATCTTCCTCTGCTTCGCTATCTTCATCATCGTCGATATCTTCAACCTCTTCCGCCTCCATCCTCTGAGTTACGGCAGCGGCTGCCGCGCCTAAGCGCAAAGGATCCAAAGCCGTTCCGAGCCTTTCTACGTCAGGTGGCTCTGGTAAGGAGTGGAGACGGCATAACTCTTTCAGAAGAATTCCCACCTGATTGATCACATGGTTGTCGCGTCCTGTTGTATTACTCAGAATTTGTACCGCATTTGTTACACTGGTTTCCTCGGATTCCGCGAACCAGACCGGGGGTGTCGAGGGATAAGTCTCCTGGAGGAAAAAAGGCGATTTACATTTGTGCATTGCAACAAGGTATCTAGATTACGTACAATCATATAATGCGGCTTCGTGATCCAAATTCGCTCGGTTGATTCAAAACGTGCAGATATCGCACGATCAAAGTAAAAGTCCGTTTAAAACACAAGTTCAATGATATTTGGTGGCAATTAATGCGTGAACGCGAATTGGGACATAATTTCTTCCAATATGGATGTTGGATTGATGTTTGAATTAATGAGCAAGAGGAAAAAACAAAGTCCAATGGTAAACCAATGCACTTGCAGGATCAAATTCCAATAACGCGAATTCACTTTAAAATGTAAATAAGTTACAAAAAGTTAAATCATGATAGAAGGCTTCTATATGCAAGGAAAAGAGATATAATAAATAAGAAAATCTGTAAGATTGAAGAATGTCTGGCAAATTTAGAATCATGTATTTTTCACATAAAGAAGTACAAGCAGATGATGCGAGACTGAAAGAAGAATCTCTCTCGTCGATGAATTGTACATTTTTTAAATCAGTTTCTACAACCGAATAACTGATTCTACTGCCGGATAGAGACTGCGAATAAGACTATCTAATAATATACGTTACTCCTAAGCTCGCCTTTTTTTTGTTGTTTACAAATGGCAGAAGTACAGCAAAGCACACAGTTCTAGAAAGAGGATCGTTTCTCTTCTTTCTACTTTGCAGCTACATTTACAATAAAACCATTTGACATCGAAATTTGATAATAAAAATCTCCCTGATATACTAAAAACAGATGCCTGCTGCGTCTCTTTCAAGCAAGAAACTGTAAACTCATCTTTCAGAAACCACAGTCAAACTAAGGGTACTAAAGCCAAGACCTCACCCATGTAATTTACATCCGACTGCAGGATTCGACCAGCGATCGACTTGATTCTAATACCAAGGTTTCCTTTAACACAGACTGATATTAAACTGCCTCCGGATAAATTTAATCTTAACAGCGATACGAAAAATGCTGTAGAAGGGAGAAATATGCATCCATCGACCTTTACCATACCGCGAATAACAACACCAGTGTTATTGTTTCTTTGTCCCGTTCGCATTCAAATCGACTCGCAAGACTGCTCCCCACAATAAAATGTAGACGCGGGAAGGAGAAGGAAACGAACACTTAACGAAACTTTCGACGATACATTATTAACGTTACTCGTGAAGGACTTACTGTGATATTGGCGTGAATTTCGTACTTCTTTCCATTTTTACCGACGAATCTGCAGCTGAGTTCGTCCACACTCGCAGACATTATCTGGAATCTTTCATGGCTTTTAGGGAAGACGGCCTCGAGAGTTTTAATCTCTTGTTTCAACGTGTTCAAGCAAGCCATTTGGAGGTCGACCGCACGAAAGGGCCCCAAATTTTCGGCGGTTCTTCGTCCAAAAAGCTAAACTGCACCTGAAGAAACACGGCAAACCGATGACTCCCCAAGAAAATGGCGACTGCGACTGAAATTTCGGGCAGCCTCGCACACCTCCGTAACCATTCGTATACCGATAAGATGGCGCCCCTAATCATTCAGTTTTCAAAGTAGCGTATCGAATTGTCTAATCGTTCAATCAATATAGGCCAGTCATATCGTACATAAAAAGAGCCTAACCTTGCAATAATTAGGGTAAACCTAATTTCTTTATATGTTGTTAAGATCCACCTGGATAGTATAAATCCAGATTTGTGCAACCCTGAAAAAGTTGTGCCACCTGAGATATAGCCAAAAAACCGCGATATTTTTGAACTTTTTTCAATTCCTTGCCAAAAAGACACTAAAGGGAACTTCTGGCGAAAAAAATCACTCTTACCTTTTCTAAAGTAGATAAAATTTGCTACAATTTAAGCTCTAGCGGAGCTCGGTAGCTGTCGTAGTTGATCAGATACAGCTTTGCAAGGATGACAATTTTTTTCTAAAACGGGCAAACTTTAGCTTACGCTCTACTTTCGAGTGAAATATTTTCAAAAGTACTAATCCTACATAAAAACTTTGAAGAGTAAAATTTTAGAAAATATAATTACCTTCCATTTAAAAATGGCCAAAAACCAAAAAAGTCACAGTGAGATATCGATAGAGGCCTAAGGCGAGGAGAGCGGGGTCGGGTAGGAGGGAAATAATTATTACATTGGACCAACAGTGATTTTGTTACTCTAACCAGACCAGGTGATTCTTATAGATTTATGTACTCTAAAAACGAATCTGACTCTCAAATTTGCGACGTTGGTCAGAATTTCGAGATACTTGAGGTTAAATATACGAAAACGGACGATTTTGGCCATATTCACGGGTCTATTACAATGAAACAAAAAAAAATTTCTTAATTGCACTTACAGCATTTGAAAGTGTCGTTTTTAAACTTTTCAATACATTATTTCATTGTTTCTAAACGATTTTACAAAACCAAATTTCACTACGACAAGTCGATCATGTAGGTCCACCGCACCACGCGTCTGATACATTTAGGCCATATTCACTGCTATATTAAAATGAAACTAAAAAATTTGTCTTAATTGCACTCACAGCATTTGAAAGTGTCATTTTTCAATTTGTCAATACATTTCTTGATTGTTCCTAAACGATTTTACAAAACCAAATTTCAGTACGAAATGTCGATCATGTAGGTCCACCGCACCACGCGTCTGATACATTTAGGCCATATTCACGGCTCTACTACAATGAAACTAAAAAATGTTTCTTAATTGCACTTAGAGCATTTGAAAGTCTCGTTTCTTAATTTTCCAGTCCATTACTTGATGGTTTCTAAACGATTGTATAAAGCTAAGTTTCAGTACAAGTCGATCGTGTAGGTTCACCGCGCTACACGCCTAAATGAATGTGAACAATAGACTTGTCGTACTGAAATTTGGCTTTATAAAATCGTTTAAGAACAATCAAGTAATGTATTGAAAAGTTTAAAAATTACACTTTCAAATGCTGTAAGTGCAATTAAGGAAAATTTTTTAGTTTCATTGTAATAGAGCCGTGAATATGGCCTAAATATATCAGACGCGTGGTGCGGTGGACCTACATGATCGACTTGTCGTAGTGAAATTTGGCTTTGTAAAATCATTTAGGAACAATCAAGTAATATATTGAAAAGCTCAAAAATGACACTTTCAAATGCTGTAAGTAAGTGCAATGAAGAAACATTTTTTATTTTCATTGTAATAGACCCGTAAATATGGCCAAAATCGCCCGTTTTCGTATATTTAACCTCAACTATCTCGAAATCCTGACCAACGTCGCAAATTTGAAAGTCAGATTCGTTTTTAGCGCACATAAGTCTATAAGAATCACCTGGTTTGGTTCGAGTAACAAAATCACTGTTGTGTGTCCAATGAAATAATTATTTCCCTCCTACCTGATCCCGCTCTCCTCGCCTTAGGCTTCTATCGATATCTCACTGTGACTTTTTTGGTTTTTGGTCATTTTTAAATGGAAGGTAATTAAATTTTCTAAAATTTTATTTCGCGAAGTTTTTATGTAGGATTAGTACTTTTGAAAATATTTCACTCAAAAGTAGAGCGTAAGCTAAAGTTTGCCCGTTTTAGAAAGAAATTGTCATTTTTGCAAAGCTATATCTCATCAACTACAAGAGCTACCGAACTCGGCTAGAGCTAAAATTGTAGCAAATTTTATCTACTTTAGAAAAGGTAAGAGTGATTTTTTTCGCCAGAAGTTCCCTTTAGTGTCTTTTTGGCAAGGAATTGAAAAAAAGTCCAAAAATATCGCGGTTTTTTGGCTATATCTCAGGTAGCACAATTTTTTCAGGGTTGCAAATCTGGATTTATACTACTCAGGTGGATCTTAACAACATATAAAAAAATTAGGTTTACCCTAATTATTGCAAGGTTGGATGTACGATATGACTGGACTAATATAGATTGTATTCTTAAGAATTTACTTGCACGATCAGTTCACGTACGAACGAAAAACGAAGATAGGTACGCGTAAGTCACTTTTCGATGTATAGGTACTCAACAATATACATACCTATTTATATGTAGGTACATACCTACATAATAATATACATAGGTAGGTATATCTACTATAGTAGATACGGACAATCCTAGCGAAAAAAATTACACGGTAAACTATACAGAATTACATACTTATTTCTATGACTTGTAATCGGCAATGGAAAAGTTTAGAAAACCGTAGTCATTGATAGAATTAGGTAGGGGAAGGGGGGCAGAACCGGGTAGCGAGGCAGATCCGGGTACCAGTATTAACATTTAAATTTGGCGCGCGATTAACGTAAAACAAATTACTTCCGGCTCAGTTGATTGAAATCAGTGCACTCTCTGGTGAAGTTTCATTTCGAACGAAGTTGCCTGCAAGACTCACGACTAACAATGGTTTTATTGAGGTATGTGATCTTATTTTACTATATTTTCAATATTTCTACAATTGCTTGTACACATAGTTGATAATTTTCAAAAAAATACCGTAGGATAGCACGATAATTGTAAGTATGTCTATGGGGAAGACTTGACTTTGTAAGTTACGTGTTTTTGTCAGAATTTTTCCTTAAGGGGGTATTACTGTCTAGACGCTTGTTTTTAAAGTAATTTTTAGGAATTAATTTTACGAAAACTATCAAACCTACAGTGCCGAAGTTTTTGACGCATAATAAGACATGTTTCAACTAACAACACAAATTTTTATAAAACATTTTATTGGAATCTATACAAGTTATGCGCTGTTATGCAGATCGTGGCGTGAGACGCTCGTCCAATCAGGCGACCATATTGTGGCGGTCCTAGTCGTCTGAGACAGAACAAATTTTTTTAATCTATATGAATGTAGTTATCGTCTGAACTAGAACTAAGTAGGTACGAAATTTTTTATCGTAATCGCAGCTGTGTTTGAAGATTAAAGTTTAATTTTACCGAAAAATTGTCAACTAAAACATGAGAGCAGGGCTAAAATATTCAAGAGCTATCGGTATTATTCTAGTTCAGACCATAGATGAAGGTTCCCTCGAAATGTATGCAAAACCAGAAGTCAATCGGTCCAATAGTTTTTGAGAAAAACGTGCGCCCGCCTTGACAAATGTCGTTTTGAGAAAAACGCGTTTAAAGTTGATGACTACCTGCCGCGCCCCAACGCACCGCAGCCTTTAAGCCTCTGTAACTATGGGAGTTCTACGAATTTCAAATTAGTATTTTTTTTAGACACATTCTCAAAAACCCAAATTATAAAAAAATGCAAAAAAAATCGAATTTTTGAAGCGTCTAGACAGTCATACCCCCTTAATCTAATTTTATACGTTTGGGGAAATACCGGACGAAGCAGGTGGGGCATGACCGGGTACTACACGGTTGTGCCCCGCGCTCTTGGACACTATTAATAGTACAATACAATTGTAGAACGTCTGAAAGTTTTTCATAGTTTCAACGTTATTAGGTCATTTAGAGTTAATTATTATAAGTTTGTTCATTACAGCTTCACAACAATGGCACGCACTTATAAGATGACGTCTGATCGTCAAAAATGGTCCTATGAAAACATGCAAAAAGCAATTGCCGATGTTATTTCGGGCACAATAGGCTACAAGAAAGCAGCCAACTCTTACAATCTTCCCCAATCAACCCTAGAGGATAAAGTCAAGAAAAGAAAGACTGGACCATCTTTAGAAGAGGCCTCGCCTGACGAATTCGCACTACAAAATTGAGCTCGAACAAAATATTGCAGCCAAAACCAAGCCGGTGACAATTCAACAGGTGAAAAGAAAGGTTATTCTTCAAAACGGCAACAAAAGTAAGAAGTCTATCAAATCTACAAGACCTAGTATTGTTGAAGATGTTAGGTCAAGTTCAGAAGAAGAGGCTGAACATTCTCAAGACTCAATCTGCATTTATTGCAAAGAGCAATACTCCAAAACTAACAGAAATGATGGCTAGGTGAAGTGTACCAACAACTGCAATAATTGGGCACATGAAGGGTGCACATGATGGCCAGAAGGAGCTTTAGACGACTTCATATGCGAACAATGCGAATTGAAAAATGGCATGAAATAGATACCCGATCTTGCCCCATTCGTCATACGGTTCTGCCCCGGGGTAGGGGCAGAACCGTAAAATGCAGTCATTATTTCATTAATTTTTTTAAAAATAGTTTTGTGATACTTCGCCAAATCAAAATCATTTTATTGTTGATCTGATATATCAAGGTTTCCATTAGTATAGTTTTTGAAACATAAAAGTCTGTGCATAATTTTTTACAGGTAATTTTACTTAGCTACCCGGTTCTGCCCCCTTCCCCTACAGCGACGTTTTCGGATCATTTTTATAGAATGCTGTTGAATAAAGTTGAAGAACTTACTACCTGAATGCGCTGGATACACGATGCTGGACGAGGCACTGTTCACTTGATTAGACACATTGAATAACATGCATTCGGTTGCGATTTATATATCTTACAGCTAATAGATAGTGGGAATAGCGTGAGCGATGCGATATGCCCTGATTGGCTGAATGAGAATGACGGTGTAACTAGTGGGTGTTAAAGCGGTGTGCCCCGATTGGCTAGGAGAGAAAGACATTAGAACAATACCTAGATGACGTTGGGTAGTTTCCGCGTCCCAGTTAGCGGACAAAGGTAATGTTGCTCGTCCTTGGCCATAACGAGGATTCAAGCTACGCGGAATGTTGAAGCGATCTTCTGTACCTGATAAGTCAGATATTAGGTTTACCGGAACGGTCACCTATTGAATTCGTCATTTCTCCCCTTTACAAATTGATTTAGTAGTCCACGGATAGCGGTATCGATTACAATAAGTATTGCGGGAGACGGCTTATTTCGACCCGTCGGGTAATTAACCTTCCCGGGAAAAGTGCGCGACTGCAAGTGCATTTACAGCCTACACCCGCGTGCACGGATTCTAATCATGGTGACTTTCTAAAATATCATTTTTAAACATACTAGCCAATGAACAATTAATTCTCATCCCAGGTAGCACACTAACGTCGAAATGGCGTTTTTCGAAGGTCAGTTCTGACGTCAGATGACGAAAAATATGACGTCATTTTAACGTCGCAAAGACGGCTTAATTGCACATCCACACGACGTCAGAAAAATCACGTCATAATGACGTTCTACCGTACGTTGTGATGACGTAAAAAATGACGGTTCTAAAAGGTTAGGGGTCTGACGTATATCTTTTCATCGTGAGCGGTCACCCATCCAACTAGAGAGTGTCCGCACTTTTCGCTGCTTAACTTCGTTGATCGGTCGGTGACCTCGAGTCCTTATCTGCTGCACACTCCCCTGTAGTTAAGAATATCATTACTATTGGTGTTCATATGAAGTGTGATGAATAAATGTATATTGCTTTTCCTGTCAATAAGAGTGAACTTGAATAAATAAGATTTTATAATTGTATTATTCTTTTCTCAACATTTTTCTAAATTTATGATTGTATCTTTTGATAAATATTCTTGCATAGACGCAAATTGATACTAATATCAATTTGCGTCTATGCAAGAAATAAATAATAAATAAATAATTATATGAATGTTTATTCATCCTACATTAATTGATTGTCTTTCATTTACTTTAATAATCTGTGCTTTTTAATAAATAGTATAGTTTATAACTTGCTCAACATACTCTGGAGACTAAATGAAATAATTTATTGATTTAATAATTGAACAAATTACAATTTTTGTCCATTTATTCACAAATAAATTTTCAAGCCTCTATATGCAAGAGACGGAAATTTTTCTAAGTCTTGTTCGTCATTAAAAATGACGGAAAAGTTCCGTCAAAAAGACGTTGAATTTTGACGTCCAAGATATGTCGTAAATATGACGTCCCTGTGACGTTAATATTACGACAACTGACGTCTGACACCCTATATACTGACCAAAAAATGACGTCTGAGACGTTATTCTAACGTCAGTGTGCTACCTGGGACATTATCCTATTTGTACTTTCGTACTTTTTAATTTACCAGCACGCTTCGCGCCAATAGCTTATGACGTCACGTAGTGCGATGTTGCCACGTATTTGCATATGGCGGACGATGCACATGAAATATTTGAATTTTTCGACAGTTTTTCCTTTATATTAAAAAAACTGTAGAGTGAAAATTCTTTATAATTTATTAAAAAGAAGTTCGTGTGGTGATAAAACTCATTTCATAGTTTCCAGAATTTTTTTCGGTTGAAAATCGCAAGTTCTATGCATTTGAAATATGCTCTCCATAAGACTCAATGCTAATCTCGTAAGTTTTAAAAATTAATTACGAGAAAACTGTAGAGTGAAATTGCTTGATTTTGTTTTCTCTTATTAAAATGGGTTCACAAGTATTTTACAAAATTTTCAACTACGGTTTCTGAGAAGTCATTTCTCTGACGATCCTCCTTAAAAATGACATTTTAGAAAGTCACCATGATTAGAATCCGTGCACGCGGGTGTAGATTCGCCGAAATATAGGTAAGGACCGTGCACAGCGACAAGTAGCCATATGGTGGCGAATTGGCATATTATTTCGGTGAAAATAAGTACACGTGCATATGATAGTAATTGTTATTTTACATAAAAATGCATAAAATATTAATAATGTCTGCGTCAAGAAAGTCTTGCTGTATTCGAGGTTGCTCAAATACACCCTGCAATACTCTATATGTCGAACCAAAAGTGAAATTTTATCATTTTCCTGAGTTCAGTCTCCTTGGAGAAACGTGAAACGTCAACGATGGATCAAAGCCGGTTAACCCCTTCAGACCTGATTTTTTTCAAATAGAGAAATAAATGATTTTTTGTTATTTTTGACCTATTTGGGTACTAATAAACACAAAAATAATAAAAAAATTATGTATGCACAATCAAAATCTATGTATGTCCACTATAATGGACACTAGGCCTGAAGGGGTTAAAGTCACTTCTTGTTTTTCTGGATTTTGCACCTCCATTACGTCAAATACATGATGCGCGTGAAATAATTTTTCCCCCTTTGAATCATTTTGTCCTCCTATACGAATATTAACTACTGGACAAAATTCATATTTAATAATTTTAAGCATTTTTTATTATTTTTCCCTACTGTTGCCATAACAAATTGCACCCAAATGTTACAAATGCCGTCCGGACAAGAGCGTGATCGTCGGCAACAGTAGTGCCCTCTCTAGTTCCTGCACGGTCCCTATAGGCGGCGAGCGAATATTGTTTAGCAGCGCCTCTCCTAGGCGAACCGAAACATTTATTACGGGAACTGACCAGAGTCACTTATGTCGGGTGTCCACCGGGTCGGGCCGACCAGAATCGCTGAGCCGATCGCTGAGCACTTGAGTATATCTATATGTACCCAATCTGTATATCTATATATACCCAATCTGTATGTATATATATATATATATACATCCAAGTGCCCAGCGATCGGCCCAATTGTGGTCGGCCCGATCCGGTGGACACCCGGCCTTGTAGTTAAGTGACCGTAGGACCTGATGTGTCAATGTCAACTTGCTGGCAATGGATACTATAATTTATTTCAGCTTTCAGGCTGTAAAATTTATGCATCTCATAATGATGCTTCGTATAAAAATGGCCTAAAATTAGTCTTTTCTAAACATGTTTTAAATGCGAGTAAGCGCACACACACACAAATGTGGTATAACCCAAATTTCTGTGATAGAAGACCGTGTGATTCGCCAGACATCAGTAACTCTTAATCCATATTCAGTTACTTTAGAAGTAAGTAGTCAATAGCTTTCCCCTTGCGACTTTGTCCGCGTGAATCACGAAATAATCTCGTCTTTATTTTACTCCCTTAAGGGAGTTGGTATATAGATAGTAGATATATTTAAAAAAAACGTGCGTATTCAAATGCAACGTTGTATTAAAATTTCAAAGCAATCGGTGAATAACTTTCGGAAATTTAAGATACATTTTTATTCATTTACCTCCTTAAGGAGTAGGTATATAAAGAGTAGGTATATATGAGAAACGCGCGTATTCGAATGCAACGTTATGTCCAAATTTCAAAGCAATCGGTAAAGAACTTTCGGAGATCTTACGACGCGGTCTCAACGTGTCGACATTGACATGACACATGCACAATACAGGTATATAGTGCTCTCGCCCAGTTTATGACCCTGTGAGACCGCGACGTTAGACCTTGAAGAAACGAATATAACATTTTTATTTAAACGTGTATATGGAAGATAGAAGAAGATAGATAGCGGTGTTTATTAGAATGGGTATTGTGGAAAGCGGTTCATTACGACTCGTCCAGTAATTAATCCTTCCGGGAAAGGTGCATGGCTGCGGGCTCATTGACAGCCTAAATTCGCAAAAACCTACCGCTTCGCCATTGTGACCGATTTACAAAATGTATCAAGTGACTTGAGTTTGTGTTAATATGTGTTCCGTCGCAAGGGGACTTCTATGTCATTTCTTACCGCTCACTATCATCGCAACCTAAGTAACGCGCCAATCTAGATCTAATCTCTACATCGATCGCGAACAGTGTACGGCTTTCCTGGATAAACCAGGTATCAAAATTCCCCAATTGTCCATCGACTGCATCCGACATTCCTCCCCTTAATCCAGCTCGGATTGCTTTTGTGACGGTACCTATTGAAGCAGGCACTGCGAGAGACGGCTTGCTACGAATCGCTCTAAAATTACCTTCGGAGAAAAGTTCGGAACTGCAACATTTACGACCTAGGTATGTTTATCGAAATATTCGTTTCGCCTACGACGCGATTAATTTTAGTCGGCGAATTATTTGTGGTCGATGCTACCAAGAAGCACGAATCGACCCTCCTAATTCCGTCGCTCGTTGCGATGGAACAGGATTGACAGCTGGCACGTCGAGGTCAACTCATTCCCGTGGAAACTGTACAAAGTCGCCGATGGTGGCGCAGGTAGCAAATTCGCTCGCCGCCTATAGGCTAGGCAAGTATCTCGAATCACTGACGCGCGCGCAATCTCGTGGACATTTAACGAAACTCTAGGGTGATAAGTGAGGAGATATTTGTACGGTCACCGGTCTGTTGACAGTTGAACCAGCTTAGTTTTGAGAGTTTTAAATTAATACAAATTAATTATGAGTCTCATAATTACTAACGGGTTTCAAGCAATGGATTCAATTCCAAAGTTTTCCAGGTTTTACGAGGTTTTTATTGAGTTACTAAATTATATACATAGATAAAATAATGTATGTCGCCTGTGTGTACTGGCAAATAATAAAGAACCTTTACTCCGAACTCTCTCTCTCTCTCTCTCTCTCTCTCTCTCTCTCTCGCTCTCTCTGAGAATCAAAGTAGGGAATAATATCCAAAAATATCCATTGTGTTCTTCGTTCTTTTTCCCACGGACGATTTGGGAATGTATAAAAGTATAGTTCAGGATTTGTTTTCATTATTAAGGCAGTTCACCGCAGAACAATTACGATTCGATCGTTTTTTCATAGCTTTTACAGACTGTTTCACAGGCTTCATTATAGACGAATCGCAATGCAGTCACCCTAGAGTTACGAACTCCGACCACCTCGTGGCGCCACTAAAGTTACTTTGTGACGTTACGTCACGTTTTCGTAGAATGACAGTTCTTTGGACAAGTCTACATGAAACGACGACTATCGTATTTTCCGCTAAAGAACGCGGGCTGTTCAAAGGACTCTCAAATTCAAAACTCGTGTATTAGAAATTCTTGCTATTAGCATATCTCTTTCTTACTGTGTATACTCTTGTAGAACGAAGGTCACTCGAGGGATGAGATGGGGTATGATAAGGCCAAGCAGGGGGCTGGAATGCGCTCCCAGTCCCGTACGTTTCGCGGAAGGCTAATTGCCGGACGATTCCTAGTGCGTCACGCGTCACCGAAATCACTCTGCTAATCACCGCCAACCGTCGACTACTTAATCCGCTTTACGAAGAAATAGCGACGAACTCCGATCCCTTCGTACGGTACAAGCAACCACCGCTTGGTCCCGTTAAGCCGCGTCCCCACTATACCGAAAAATGCCAAGTGGCATTGCCGTTCGGCATTGCCGCCCGCAATTCACTGCGTCCACATTGAAAATGGCATTCAGTCACAATGTATACCGACGACGACTTGCTTCTCGCTGCTGCAGCCGTAATAGTAGTTGATAATCTAGAGAGTGAACCACGGGATCGACAATCGTTTGTCGGAACACGTATGTATATTAATTAAACAAGTAGGTACTTGCCACTACGGTCAATTTCCCCCACTACACTTGCCACTTGGCTTCCTTTGATCTAGACCGACACTTGTCGGGTTCGAATTAGTGTGCAATTTGGCACTAATCCGAAACGTACACATTGGCACGTCCCTACTACACTTGCAACGTGGCTTCTGTTAATATAGACCGAAATGCCATTTGCCGACTTTTGCCGACTGGCACAAGCCGACAAATACGTCCACATTACTCTTGGCATTGCCCTTTGGCCTTGCCGCTTGGCATTTTTCGGCATAGTGGGGACGCGGCTTTAGGTACATGACTCAGGGAAGCGCCACCCCTCGCGTTCACACCACTTTTCTAACCAATCCGGGCATTCCCATTCAGCCAATCAGAGCGTACCGCATTGCCCACGCTATCCCCACTGTCTAGTATAGTTGTAAGATATATAAACCGCAACCGAATGCACGAGAGAGGGAGTATAGTATTATTCTGTGTTCAGTGTAGTGATAAGTGCCTCTTCATTCATCCGTGTGTCTCTACAGCCAATAAGACACCGAATCCTGCCGGTAACCTCTGCATGAATTTCTATCTTGTTTCCTTGAATTTTACCGTAATTCGAGCCACTCGCACGATAGAATGTAACTCATTCACGCGGTAAAACGATTCTAGCGCCTCGCGTCTCGAAGCGACCAGGGTCTCGATTCTCGAACTCATGCGAAAAACTTTCGTATACGAATCTCTAATTTTAACCAATAAAGTAGTGGACCGGACGGAATGGCCGCAACGGGATTAGCGAGATTCAAAGATTCGTATACGAAAGTTTTTCGTATGAGTTCGAGAATCGAGGCCGTAACAGTGGTAACACACAGTGTTCAAAATCGCCGAAAACATGATCAAAACTAATCACGCTTGAACCGGTTATGCAAATGTTATGAAAATTTACACTATATGGGTCATTCTTTTACAAACCGTACACCACTTTGAACTTGACATTTTAGAGAATTGTCTGAAAATTCGTTTACAACTTATTTATATGAAATTAAGTACACGTATTTCAGGATTTTGACAAAAAAAATTTTGTTTAGAAAATATCCGCATATGAATTTTTGATGCCTCGCTGGATTTTCTCCAAACCTCTTATACTTGAAATTTATTATCTCCAGTTGTACAATCGGATCAATGTCGATCTTTTGAAGTGAAACTTTTATGCTGAGGGTACTAAAATCGCGCGCCCGACACGACGCGTCCGTAACGAAACCCACACACTCCAGCGCTTCCGACCGTGACTCACTCATATAGCGCTCTCGGCCCTGCTCCAATACACCGCTCTCAACTGTGCCCCATTCCACCGCTCTCTACCGTACGTAGACGCCGTACCGTCTATCGCCTTTAGGCCCCTCTACACGTTGGCCAATGCATTGGCAAGCACGCTGGCCAGGCAAAACCACACACACATGTGTCGATTTTGCGAGGCTGGAGCGCCAGGCCGCCGTACGACTATCACTCACGCGGCGAGGCTCACTATTATCGCAACCTCAGTAAAAAACGCACTAATCTAGATATCATCTGTACATCGGTCGCAACAGCGAGGCAGGCGGTATGCTTTGGTGAATGGGGGTTACGAATGCGTTCGCAGTCCCACACATTTCCCTCAAAACTACCTCTCAGTATATCTAATTGTAAACCACGGCTACATCACGGAATTACTATATCTCTTTGAATCCAATATAATCACCAGTAATATTGTGAGTGCAGTGTTACATCATTTCAACTAACCGATACGGTTTAAATCCACCACTCTACGTTTTCGGTCACTATTCGTATCACGCAGTAGTGCCTTCGGGATTTACGACCTCGAGGAGATTTACTCTTGATCGCACATGTTATAGTTGTTAACTTGAAACTGAAGAAAAATGAGGCAAAAATCAATGGCTGTTTAGACTGTGCAGAGGGAGTCAGATTTGTGTTGCTCGAGAGGGTTTCTTCGGGCGATGGAAGCTATTGTTCGTATTATGAGGCGACGCAGTGTCGCACCTCCACTAATTGTAAGAGGACTGTTTAGTCTCACCATAAATCCAGCGTTTAGGACCCTTTTTTGGGTGCATCCGTAAGATATATGAGAAACCAGACTAGAGGGCGCAGAGTTACTTGTGAGTTGTTTGTATTTCGTTTGCACATTTTCAGTTTTCCGGATTTTACCGCGTCGAGTGGCCGGCTATACGGAGCTCGTGTAGTCTGCGATCGGAGTCGTGATCTTTCTCGAGTAACCACCGTGCATTACTGTACATTCTTGTGTGTGTGTGTGTGTGTGTATGCGTGGGTGTATTAATTTATAACAAAATACCTAAAACTGATGCAGAACTAAGTCGAGAGGAGAGAATCGAATGGAGAGAGAGAATTAAATTAACACAATCAAATATTGCTATATCTGCTAATGCAGATCAACACCAGTCCCAAACCCTGGAGAATGTAACAGATTTTCAAGTCCCTGGAGGATCCAATATCGGTGAAAATACATCCAGTGAATATGATATTCCTTACACTACATTTTATGCCCATAAAAAAACACAAAACGTGTGGCCGCCACACGCGAAAGAAGTGAAACTTCCATATCAGTTTCTCTGAATTTGATTCCGGTGGTATTAGTTTCAATTGGCTCTACGAAGAAGCATTGTAAAAGACTTGTATAGAGCCAATTGAAACTAATACCACCGGAATCAAATTCAGAGAAACTGATATCGAAGTTTCACTTCTTCCGCGTGTGGCGGCCACACGTTTTGTATTTTTTTCATTTTACACTTTGTTGCGTTGGCTTTAAAACTGTATGTTTACAAAATGTCTGATTGTTGGTAAATAAAAATAAATAACAATTTAATTGTTTAAATCGTTTTACATGGTCGCCCCCACAATACATTGATTCGGAAAAAAGGCCATTTTGTTTGCCATTCTCTCATCTGAAAAACCCATTTTCATTCGTCATGCAGCGAGCTCCGCGTCCATTACAGATCTTACGTAGTCCGTCCAGGCGCGCTTGCACCTATATTTCGCTTGTAAATGTTTACTATCTTACATTATAGTTTGAAAATGTGTGTTGATTATAGTCACGAATAACAATCAATGCACATAATCCAAAGAAGGACAAATAAAAAGTAAAAGTCAACTTATAAAAAAACTTCCAAACTGAAGCAGTTTATATTTCGGAACATAAGGAAAACTTATCTAATATCAAAAAGGTAGAAAAATTCAAGTAATGAAATAAATTAAAAGTCTATGACGAATTGTTAAGTACATTTATTCATAAACTTACAATCCATTATTAGATGTAATGTAATCTCTCTATCGACGTATATTTTCTTTGGTATATATTTTACTCCATGACTTTAACTTCTATTGAGTCATTTTCTTCTTGCAATGAAAAGTGCTTGGCTTGCACTTTCTTTTTCGCGATTGGTATAATGCAATGAAATGTCAACGTCCCTTTTAGTTATAACCTTTTTAAATCTTGTCTCTAATTTTTTTTCTTCCTCTTCATATTCTTTATTTGTTACAAATTGTGATGAAATATTAGGAAGAGACTCATTCGCCCGTTCAAATAATTGTTTCGGCGTTTTGATTGGATTGGAAGTTCTTTGAAGGCTAGTTCTTGCAGCCAACCTTTTTAAAGTCCAACCCAACCCATCGCACGCACCCTTGCCATGGGACGTTGGAAAAATTGCCATTCTGCAGTTAGACCAAAATCTGTTTCATAATGCGTGAGATATTGTCGAAATTTTTTCTGTTCTTATACTGCGCACCTGACCCATCAGAAAAATATATGATTTTTGAAATTTTGCTTAATTCTTTTTTAATGAAATCCACTAAATATTTTTGAAACACATGAACTGCTATAGTACCGTAGTGCAAACATTCTGATATGATCACAAAACTTTTCAATTGGTTATTGCCGTCATCATGTCTGTAGTAAATTGCAAATGGGTGCACTGTAGCCTGATCATTATTCCAGTGAAAGCCTTGTGCAGCATTTTAAACTACAAAAGCATAATTTTCAGAGAAATCACAGATTACAACGCACTCATTCTCTAATAGTTCCTTTTTTTGATGTGTAAACATCTATTACGGCGGTATGAGGGTAAATCTCGGGAAACGGGACGGAAATGTCAAACCGGATGTGATTAGTGCGCAGTGATTCGTGTGCAGCTACTTCAGCGCTTGCGGCCTAAGGTGGCATTACATTTTCATGTCGATGATGTCGATATAGTAAATCGCTATACCACCTACTATAGTACCTATACCACCTATACCACCTATTATAATAGCGCAGCTAGCATTGGTGACGCACACAAGCCTAGTCACTTTCTCCTAGCTTCCCCACGCGCTCCGTAAACAGCTAACACTTGTATCTCTGTATAAATAATCTATATATACCGTTATGGCCATCACACACAACATTCCGTAAGGCCGTAAGACGTAAGCGTAAGCGAATAAACCAATCAGGATCAAGTATTCCGTTGTCCGTAACCCCACCGACAAATAAATAAGTGAGTCGGAGTAGAACCGATCGACGAGAAGTTACTCCAACTCACTTACTGTACATGGCGAACACCACTTCCATACAACATTGTTCTGCCAGATGTTTACACATCAATTACAAGTTAGAATGACTAATTGATGTGTAAATATCTGACAGAACAATGTTGTATGGAAGCGGTGTTCGCCATGTACAGTAAGTGAGTTGGAGTAACTCCTCGTCGATCGGCTCTACTCCGACTCACTTATTTATTTTAGCTATCATAAGCCGATTGTATCAAGCGCGGCATTATTAAATGAAAATGAAAAATATTTTTCTACAGTTATAAGATTTAAAATTGTTTGAAATTACTTCGATTACAGATACCAATATTCACAAATCCCAATCACATTTCCGTTCCATAGTTACCGCTCACGAGATGTTTACACATCAGTGTCTTGAGTACTAGCAGACTCATTTTGTTTTTGACATTCTATACAGTGCCTTAAACTTATCATTTTACTCAATTCCCCTGTTTATTTTTCATAAACTGATTTTGTTTTTTCACAAGAAATGAATGAAGAAATAATTTTTCCAAACCGGTCTTTAATTTTTGTAAGTATTCATCAACTGCGGATATCATAACTTGCAGGGTAGTTCTGTCAACGTTTGTCCACTGTCTGTAAGTGATTTCGTCAATTAACCCTTTTAGTGCCGAACGAAAATCGAGTGGTTGTGCGAAGATAACCGGCCGAATTTGGCGAATTTACTAAGGTTGGAGGAATAGCTCATAAAAACTAAACGAAGAATGATGAACACTTTGACTGTCCTCATAAGGAATTTTTTCGAGTCCCTCACGTTCAACAATTTTTTTTTCATATTTTATTTTTATAATCATAGAATATCATATACCTCTAGGTAAAAAAAAATGTTTACTATTTTGGTTTTTGATGACATCTTCTTTTGTACGTCCGAACCATCTGTAAATAAATATGATGAATTACTATTTATGAATATGTCAATGAACATTTCAAGGATAAAAGACCGATAAGGACCGGTCCTAATCGACCCGTTTGATCTGGTCCTCCTCGCCCCAAAAGTCCGTTAGTGCAATAATATTTATTACCGGCATATCCTTAAAGGTTATGTTTTGATCGATATCTCAAAAATTATACCAAAGCATATAGTTTTTAACACATGGGGAGTCCAAAATTAATAGCTATTATTTGTAAGAAGCTACGGGCATCTGAAAATCAACTATTCCTCGATCACTTACCGCTATTTTCACTTTTTTTATCAGAACTTATTCACTACACGTGCGGCATCAATAAACATATGATAGTTACCGTGGTAGCCTCCTACTCTACAAGTTTAAGACCCCGGGGTGTAAATAGCGCTTATAGTTACTTATTAATCGGCCCGGTCCCATTCGCCCCGTAGGTCCCGTTTGCCCCATCCTCCTCTACGAATCGGAGTACTCGCGAAATAGACCTCGAGTAGCTAGCTTAAATGAAATTAGACATTTTCGGCCGCGAACTCGAACGATGCATTATCCGTGATTTGCTACGAGTGCGGGAAATCGAGATATTTTAGAAGAGACTGCAACGACAGGAAGCGATGGGAACGTGAACATTTCTCGCGATCGGAACACTGCACTGCAATTATTGTAAACGGAAGGGACATATTGAATCTAGATGCCACGCGAAGCGGGACAGGGATTATCGTCGTGACAATTTCCGCGCTAATTTCCGCAAAAAGACGGGAAACGAAAGTACCATGGATTTAAACGCGAAGCTTGATCCCCAGAACGACGCGTTGAGGAGCACGGCAATAAAAGCGCGTCCAGAAAAGCTACCGAATTAATTACAATTCCGTCTCAGAAAAGATAGCTCCCCGTCGTTATTTTGGACCACGAATACCTTCACTCGGGGCTTGGATATTTTCTTATCGATACCGGCTCTCAAATTCAATTTAATTAAAGAAAACGCCTTAACATCGGATATTGACGTACACAAAAATAATTTACCATCTTAATGAAATCGGCTCCGGCACGGTGCGCACCTATGGCGAGATCCCGGTCACAATACGAAGCGTAGACATACGATTTCAGGTCGCCGACAGCAACTTCCCTATCTAGCAGACAGGTATCTTGGGCATGTCCTTTTTGACCAAGCAGGAGGCAATAATCACTTTCCGTGCCAATCTCCCCAGTCAATTGATCTTAGATAATCAGGAGATTCAATTTTGTAATCACCCATCGTTTGATCTTCCTCCGAAATCGAAAAGACCAGCATCTTGGAATGTATCGCCAGCTTTCCTTTTCAATTTTATCTTCCTGGAGATAAATTAGGTTCGACCATGGTACTGAGACATAAAATCGTTACGATCCACAATCAAGAAATACAAAGTTTGTCAATTTGAGCAGACGCAACTGAAGTAAATGCAAAGTCGTACGTGTACAAACACACAGACGATACATGTCGAACGCCGAGTCTGCACGTCGCTCTCCTTCGAGGAGAGCTCGACGTTGTCCGTACTCTTCGAACGAGCGCCGATTTCCGGCGTCCAGTGTCACGAGAACGAGGCACAACCTTTTCGTCCGTATCTTGCACACGAGATCGACGAAAAGTGGGAGAAAGAGAGGTGTACAGTGGGGTGTGCTTAAGGAGGATCGTCAGAAAAATGACTTCTCAGAAACCGTAGTTGAAAATTTTTTAAAATACTTGTGAACCCATTTTAATAAGAGAAAAAAAAATCAAACAATTTCACTCTACAGTTTTCTCGTAATTAATTTTTAAAACTTACGAGATTAGCATTGAGTCTTATGGAGAGCATATTTCAAATGCATAGAACTTGCGATTTTTCAACCGAAAACAATTCTGGAAACTATGAAATGAGTTTTATCACCACACGAACTTGTTTTTACTAAATTATAAAGAATTTTCACTCTACAGTTTTTTTAATATAAAGGAAAAACTGTCTAAACATCAAATATTTCGTGTGTATCGTCCGCCATATGCAAAAACGTGGCAACATCGTACTGTGACGTCATAAGCTATTGGCGCGAAGCGTGCTGGTAAATTTCCCAGGTAGCACACTGACGTTAGAATAACGTCTCAGACGTCATTTTTTGGTCAGTATAGGGTTTCAGACGTCAGTTGTCGTAATATTAACGTCGCAGGGACGTCATATTTACGACGTACCTTGGACGTCAAAATTCAACGTCTTTTTGACGGAACTTTTCCGTCATTTTTAATGACGAACAAGACTTAGAAAAATTTCCGTCTCCTGCATATATAGGGACTTGAAAATTTATTTGTGAATAAATGGACAAAAATTGTAATTTGTTCAATTATTAAATCAATTAATTATTTCATTTAGTCTCCAGAGTATGTTGAGCAAGTTATAAACTATACTGTTTATTAAAAAGCACAGATTATTAAAGTAAATGAAAGACAATCAATTAATGTAGGATGAATAAACATTCATATAATTATTTATTTATTTATTTATTTATTTATTTATTTACATTTATTTATTATTTATTTCTTGCATAGACGCAAATTGATATTAGTATCAATTTGCGTCTATACAAGAATATTTATCAAAAGATACAATCATAAATTTAGAAAAATGTTGAGAAAAGAATAATACAATTATAAAATCTTATTTTTTCAAGCTCTTTCTTATTGAAAAGTAATATACATTTATTCATCAAAATGTATATGAACACTAATACATAGTAATAATATTCTTAACCATAGGAGCGTGCAGCAGATGAGGACTCGAGGACACCGACCGATCAACGAAGTTAAGCAGCGAAAAGTGCGGACACTAGCTGGATGGGTGACCGCTCACAATGAAAAGATATACACTCGGCGTCTCGGATTCTATCGCTGGTGACTTTTTTAAAATGTTATTTTTAAACGTACTAACCAATGATTAATCAATTCTCATGCTTTTATTAACGAGAGTAGACACTACCGTAGCTAATGAGGGCATGAGAATTAATTATTCATTGGTTAGTACGTTTAAAAATAACATTTTAAAAAAGTCACCAGCGACATAATCCGAGACGCCGGGTGTACGTCAGACCTAACCTTTTAGAACCGTCATTTTTTCGTCTTCGCAACGTACGGTAGAACGTCATTATTACGTGATTTGTCTGACGTCGTGTGGATGTGCAATTAAGCCGTCTTTGCGACGTTAAAATGACGTCATATTTTTCGTCATCTGACGTCAGAACTGACCTTCAAAAAACATCATTTCGACGTTAGTGTGCTACCTGGGTTAAAAGTACGAAAGTACAAATAGGATAATGTATTGACAGATTTATTACAGACAATAATTAACAATATAAAATTTCAGATATTTTAAAAAGTACAACTAGATATACACTGTGAAATATTTTCAAACGATTTTGAAGAATAACATTTCAATGAACACGATCGTTTCAAAATGATATGAAAGTAAAAAACCCTACGAATATTGAGAAGCCACTTTTGTTTTTGAGTTCATCAAATTCTGATATGCATTAAAAAATATGAAATTATTAATAATTGAAAATTTAAACTACGTGCCGAAAATTATGCTCGATCTTTAAAAAAGGAATATAATTTATTAAGAACTTCCGACCGTGCATTAACTCGATTAAAAACTTGTTCTAATCCCTCTTTTCCAATTTTCAAGTAAGCTTCTGAAAAGGTTGTAAATTCAATATTTGCTCCTGCTAATTTGGACAGCATGGACTCGACATTGAGGTTATAAACAGACGTCATGAACCGCTTCAACGCGTTGTCCGTCGACAAGAATTCTGTTTTACCTACCGATTTGCTACCAACTTACAACTGTTGAAATGCTATGTTGCCACGTTTTGCACACATTTTAGATATTTAAAATAAATTAAGTTTGAAGTTATAAAATTGTTTTCCAATATTTATCTTATTTTTTAGATTGAAAGTAACAAAAAGGAAAAAGAATTCAGCACCTATATTTATTATTGTTGCAGTTTTTATAAAACTTAAAATTTCACTATTTGAAATTGGCAACACACGTCGATTTCTTTGTTCTTTTTCCCCTTCTACCTCACCCCGAAGAGCACTGACGATCCTCCTTAAGGGGGGACTAAACCTTGACCTACTCTAAATTTGTCTCTACTTTGCAGGCTTATATCCTTGGAATGCATGCAACAATTTAAATGAGGAATACACTATTGAAAAGAGCACAAGTTTATGATTTAGAAACATTGATTTAATTTCAAAAATATTGACAACTGTCAGTTTGCCATACAGGTCAACATAACCTAAAATATATACACAAAAATTGCACTAAGGTGTTACGCGACATATGTTTTGAAAACCATTGCCCTGACAAATTTCATATTTGGAACACTTGTTTAATTAGTATAGATCATGAAAAATATGAAGTAAAATAAGATTTGGACTAAAACTTACAAAAATAGAGATTTGTGAATTTTGAGCTTTTTTCACTCTTAAAATTGGACAATTAAAGCTAAATTTAAAAAAACAGCCAGGAGTTGTACAAAACTGGTTCATACATTTAAAGAAATAAGTGTTACAAACAAATTGGTACAAGCGGCATCAAAATCCACCCACAACTTTCTGGAAAAAGTGACGTGTAAGCTCCAAAAACACAAATGGGAGAAAAATGGATTTAAAGTTCGAACAATGATCAGTCAGAGAAAAAGGTTAGATAGGTACACCAATAGCCCCCAGGAACATATGAATCATCTTCCATTGCTTGAGTTAATGCCTTTTGTTCCTAAAAACTAAAAATCGAAAAAAAATTTGTTTTCAAGGTTTAGTCCCCCTTAACATCTTTTTCTGATTCGCGACTGTGTCATCATCACCCGCTCAGTCGACGCGTTGCGCAAACTTTCGTGAGGCGAGATTTAGTCGCGTTTCGAACGTGCGCGGCATGTCTCGGCTGCGTGTTTGACGCTCCGTCGATGGGTGGTTGACGTTTGTCGTGTGAAAAGAGATCTTGCACCTTCCTCCCGTCTGCTCTCCCGCCGAAGTTCTTGAACGAATTTACGTCTCGTTAACCGGCAGATCAATGCTGCTGGACGCGCCAAACGAGTCATGTTTCGTAGACGCGCAGACAACAGTACCTCTGATGAAACTCCTTCCCTGACGAAACTAGACGAGACAATGTCGACGGACAAGGCAGAATAATTACGCCACTTGCATCAGAACATCGAGGGAATATCTGGCGTGTGCCGTCGCCGGGTACTCCGGAGCACACGCCAGGGGGAGATGACGTTAGCCCTCCCCCAGGTCAGCTTTAAAGAACATCGAGGGAATATCTGGCGTGTGCCATCGCCGAGTACTCCGGAGCACACGCCAGGGGGAGGGGGAGATGACCTTAGCCCTCCCAGGGGTATCTGCGGAAAACATCGAGGGATGACTTACTTGACAACAAAAATTCTCACAGTACTGACAATGACAAAATTACGAGACGCAATCTTTTGATTTGCACAGCCACATGCCTTGTCCACACCAAAGATTTCTTGGCCCTGAGAAACGATCACGCTGTACATTTCATCTTTATCGATTATGACCTGTCCTCTCAAATAAGCAAAGATTTGGTCGAAACACAATAGCTTACCTTTGACGACCTGCAGAAAATCCCCGGCAGCCTAGGTGACGCCACCACTCTCCCATCCAATAAGTATCACGTCTTCCATTTATTCGTAAAAAATTCGTTCAGCGAATATCCCAGTTTAGCAAACGTCAAAAGTTTGAAAAACTTGATGGATTTCTCTGGTATCTTCACCTGTAGCGTTTCAAAGAATCAAAATGGATTAGGTTTGGTATGTTTTCATACAATGCCTCTGTTCACGAATCTACCGGATTCACACCCCATGAACTAATTTTTGGAAGAAAGGCTCGAATTCCTTCAGAATTGTCAGATCAACAAGTGCCTCGCACATTCATTCAATATTTTAATGACCTCTTCACGATAATTACCACTACCCAGGCTATGGCAATATAGTCCAGTCAAATTTCCGTTTAAATCGAAAAATGAGACATAATGGCGAAAACTTGGGAAAAGGTGTGTTTTGATGTTATTAATGGAGGGAATATATTAAAAGAAGAATCCCCCCGGCGAAGTGTGTAAAAAAATTATTTATTGTTGAAAAAATCGGTTCTCCGCTAATATTTTGAAAACTACGTGACCTATTGAAAAATAGTTAAGACAAAAATGGTAGATAATAAAATTATCTACAAAAAAGCTATTACACTTTTTACCCTATCTTCAACGCCTAACAAGCTAGGACCTCCAGATGAGTTGAAATGTTCAAATATTCATAACAAATCCAAAAATTAAGATTTTTGCAGTTTTCTTTTTCGTAACCCATTTAGAAAAATCTCATCATTTTTCCTAGCGAAACCAAATTTCGATTTTCATTGTTGTTTACACATGATTGATTTTTAAAGTTTTAAATGCTTGAATTTACATAGAAATTTGCAATTAAAAATTTTTAAAATTGTACCATCGTTTATTTTGGATTGTTTCTGAATAAAAAGATAAATAGCAATTCAACGTGTCTCATCTGGTTTGCAAGATATGCTAAATTGAAAAGGAAGGAGATTTATGCGATGATCACCACTGACTACACAAACTGTGCCAAACATATAGACGTTTGTGTGCGCACGCTGCTGCAGTTGTCTGCGAGTGTTAGTGAGGCAGAAGGTTGGTCTCGGCGTTTCGGAGTAACTGTTCCGTTGCAGGGGATTCGTAGCATCGTGACCATGAATACCTCGCCAGGGCAGTGTGCATTATCTTATTTCCATTAGCTTCTTTCCAGCGCCTCCTAGGTAAACGGTTCTATTTTTGGTTGATCAACAAAATTGATTCAATTTCATTGAACAGTGCTTGGAGAAACAAATTTTTGAAAATCGCGTCACGCGCGCGTTCCAAGTGTCTGGAATTGGCGTACATTATATCACCAATGCTTCGATAGCGCAACGGTCAAGTTGCCGGGCTGGGAGTCTCGATGTCGTGGGTTTAAATCTCGTTGGTTTTTTTCTTTTTTCTTTATTAACTCTTTTTTTTCATTTGATTGCACCACTTCTTGTTATAGAAAGTGGTTTACATTACCGAATAAAATAATAGTTTCAATGTTTTTCATAGTTTTACATTATTTTCTTCCTTATTGAGATGAACCAATATTATTTGTGACAACAGTTTGAAACATCGTTGCGTTTTTTTTACTCTTACATTTCGTCATAGGAATTTTTGGCTGCCGAAGATTTTGTTCATAATTTTGGGTGATAGTTGTCGAAAAAACATTTGAAGCTCACCGTATTTTGACACCATAAGCATTTATTTTGACGAATGGGATTTTGCCACACGCACATTTACACTTTAAAAGCGTTATGGAAAAGCAAATTCCATTGTTTCATTCAGTGTTTCAAATGTTTTTTCGACAATTACACAGGTTTACAAAAAAAAAAGTCCGGACTATTTGACCGGACCATGGTATTCCGAGGTATTTTTGCGTCCTGAATCCGATCCCGAGGTCATCTGAGCCACATCACGTCAGAAAAACGAGATTTCGAAATAAATAAATAAGGAAATGGGACTGCTCTGAGCAGCACCCAGAGCATGACTCCAAGATTCTAAGGCCATTAAGGTCAGTGCTGGGTCCACTGTCAATATGTCACAGTGAATGGATCGCCGGAATTGGATGCCTTGACAGGGAGATCGTAATCCGCGAGATACAACGATCATGGCAACATTTTATGCACCGGGGTGGTTCTGTGATAGTCCCGGTCGAGATTTAGGACTCCATTCCAATGTTTGGAAGGTATTCAAGACCTAAACAGCTACCCTCCAACTCAACAGGTCGCTTGAGAAATTGTCCCGGGTCCAGTTCCAAAAAATGGTCATTTTAACCTCTAAATGACCTTGAAATCTCGTTTTCCTGACGTGATCGGGCTCAGATGACCTCGGGATCGGATTCAGGACGCAAAAATACCTCGGAATACCATGGTCCGGTCAAATAGTCCGGACTTTTTTTTTGTAAACCTGTGTTTAACTATCATCCAAAATCATGAACAAAATTTTCGGCAGCCAAAAATTCCCATAACAAAATATAAGAGCAAAAAAATGCAACGATGTTTCCAACTGTTCTCATGAATAATATTCTGCCCTGCTAAGATAGGAAGTCGTATGTACAAAAACATCGATTTTTGCTTTTTTGGCTATTTGAACATATTGTAATATGTTAAAGTGTAGATACGACTTCCTGTCTTAGCACGGCAGTATTGGTTAACCTCAATGAGGGAGAAAAAAATGTAAAACTATGAACAAAATTGAAACTATTATTTTATACGATAATGGAAACCACTTTCTATGACAAGAATGGGTTGCAATCAAATGAAGAAAAGAGTTAACGAAGAAGAAGAAAAAACCAACAAGATTTGAACCCACGCCATCGAGACTACCAGCCCGGCAACTTGACCGTTGTGCTATCGAAGCATTGGTGATATAATGTACGCCAATTCCAGACACTCTTGGAACGCGCGCACGACGCGTTTTTCCAAAAAATTTGTTCTCAAAGCACTGTTTCAGAGATGATTTTTTCTCATAGATATGTTCAAATAGCCAAAAAAGCAAAAATCAATATTTTTGCAGATACGACTTCCTGTCTTAGCAGGGCAGAATATTATTTGTGAGAACAGTTGGAAACATCGTTGCATTTTTTTTGCTCTTACATTTCGTTATGGGAATTTTTGGCTGCCGAAAATTTTGTTCATGATTTTGGATGATAATTGTCGAAAAAACATTTGAAACACTGAATGAAACAATGAAATTTGCTTTTCCATAACGCCTTTAAAGTGTAAATGTGCGTGTGGCAAAATCCCATTCGTCAAAATAAATGCTTATGGTGTCAAAATACGGTGTGCTTCAAATGTTTTTTCGACAACTATCACCCAAAATTATGAACAAAATCTTCGGCAGCCAAAAATTCCTATGACGAAATGTAAGAGTAAAAAAAACGCAACGATGTTTCAAACTGTTGTCACAAATAATATTGGTTCATCTCAATAAGGAAGAAAATAATGTAAAACTATGAAAAACATTGAAACTATTATTTTATTCGGTAATGTAAACCACTTTCTATAACAAGAAGTGGTGCAATCAAATGAAAAAAAAGAGTTAATAAAGAAAAAAGAAAAAAACCAACGAGATTTAAACCCACGACATCGAGACTCCCAGCCCGGCAACTTGATTTTTTTTTTTGTTTAATGAAAATAAACATTTATTACGTTTTGCCTACAATATAACAGTAAATGGATATAAACATTCTTTCATATAAAAACTTGAACGCATCCCTTATAACTATTAGCATTTAAAATAACGAAGTACTTATTCCTGTGATATAGAAAATTTCAGTCTTTTCAACGTTTACTAATCCTATGAATTTAACATTTATAAAGTGTTTCGCTTGTCGTCGAACCGGCTGAACATTACTGGTTAACAAGATATAGGGTTTCGAGAGTATCACAATTTTAGGCATAGTGATATTTACATTATCTTATACTAATAAGTGATTTAGAATATTTACACTCTATGTACAGTGGGGGAGGGGAGAGGGGAGAGGGGAGTCTTGGGCTGTTCCCCAGACAGTGGAAGGAGTAGCGTGGATTGGTGGGGGCAGTGCTTATCGGTTGCCGGCCTCCGTTAGTGGCGGCTTACGGTGGCTCGTCTAGGGCCGAATTCGCGTCTTTGTATCTCCTTGAGCTCCGGGCTCAGGTTGTCCAGTCTTGTTTCCAAGTCGGCGATATCCCTCGCGTCTTTGTCCAGCCACCAATATTTCCCTTGGGTCCGGGCAGGGTTGACGTAGTCGATGGTCGGGATAGATCGTGAGTATTTGAGTCTTGCCTTTATGTCGTCTAGAGGTGGCAGTGATTTGTTGCATTGGTGCCTTCCCCAATGGTACAATACTGGTGCGTTGTTACTATCTTGGATGTATCCGAGTCTGTCGAAGTGCGTGAACGCCTGCGGTTGTATGTATCCCGTCGTAGCGGCGCGATTTGCGATTATGGGGTCAACATTTCTTAGCCGCTGGATTGCGGGGTTGTCTATGTTTCCCATTTGTTGATAATAGTACCTTGTTATGCTGATGATGAAGTTGTCAATTCTCGGTATACTAGCCTGTTCGTATAACTTTCTGTTACTGATCATCCTTTTGAATTGTGACCGGGCGTCTCTGTTGATCCAGAGGCAGGCTCTTAGGCATTGCCTTTCGAACTTCCTCAGTTTTTCGATTTGTGCGGCACGAGTTCCACCAAATCGGTGCTGCGTAAGTTAGCAGGGGTCTAATGAGTAGGAGGTAACAGATCACCCGCGCTCGTTTAGTTATGTTTTTGATGTGTAAACATCTATGCTATGGCTCTACGGTGGGACCTTCCTGGGAAATCGAGCGTCAGACGTAAGCCGTGTACATGTGACTGCGTCAGTGTGTGTGTGGCGCTACTGCGCATACTATTCGCGCAAGCTGGATTATCTCAACGGGAAAACATTTTAGAGAAAAATGTTTAATACAAAACTTTAAGGATTTTCCCGTGGCTACCCAGTGGTCGTATTGGATTTGACCTTGACCGTGACCTTTAAGGTAATATCAAATGCCTTCCTAAACCGTTCATCCGATTGCGATGAAACTTTGGGGAATGGTTGGACGCATGCCCGCGAAGGTTTCTGAGTTACTAAATCTTATACAGGGTGTTCAAAAAGTACCGGTACTGATGATTATTATGCCTTCCTAAACCGTTCATCCGATGTCGATGAAAAGTTGGGGAATGGTTGGACGCATGCCCGCGAAGATTTCTGAGTTAGTAAATCTTATACAGGGTGTTCAAAAAGTACCGGTACGGATGATTATTATGCCTTCCTAAACCGTTCATCCGATTGCGACGAAAATTTGGGGAACAGTTGGACGCATATCCGCGAAGGTTTCTGAGTTAGTAAATCTTATATAGGGTGTTCAAAAAGTCGAACTATACTTGACCTCAATTTGACCTCCGCTGACAATAAAGGTAACATGAAAAAAATGGTCAAGGACACATTTGAACGTGAAAAAAATTAATTTGACCTTGATATAACCTTGAAGGTCATGGTCAAGGTCAAATCCAATATAACCATTGCGTAGCCCGGGAAAAATACTAAAAGTTTTGTATTAAAAATGTATTTAAACAATGGTGGACGGACAAAATCAATCCACAATCTATCCGTGCGAAGCCGGGACGGGCTGCTAGTAAGTTATAAATCTAATATAATAATAATAAATATTTTATTATAGAAAAAATTAAACTTCTTTATGTCGAACTACGACGTCATATTCCCCAATTAAACTCGGACCGCAGATAATTGTTGTTATAAAAAAGTCTACCCAGAGATTTAAATCTGTTTTTAGCCTTTTTGAGCTGGATATTCAGATGATCGACACACCTGATTCGTAGATCGATGTTGAAGCCAAGGTATTTCACTGAGGTTCTTGTCGGGATGGTGACTATTTCCCGGGTGCCTGGGTGGATTGTGGAGATTGAGAAATCATTGGTTCCTTCTTTTTTCCCCTTCGTCAGGTAATGGAGTGGTTTTCTCAGAAGTATGGATTCGCATTTAGCTGGGTTCACTCTTAGGTTCCACATTGCATAGTAATTGCAGACTTTTCTAACTAGGGTTTCCAAGAATTCTGCGATTAGTTTCGGGGAATGTCCGGTGATATAGACGATTAAATCGTCTGCATAGGCAATGGAGAAGGAATAACCGTTCTGATTCTGAACCGCGTTTAGTATATCGCTCGTGAAGATGGAGAATAGTAGTGGTGAGTTGACCGTACCTTGCTGAAGTCCTTCGAGTATATTGAATGTTACACTAGAGCGGAGATTACCATCCCAGACAACGAATTTTTTTCCGGTGGTCATGTCCCAGATTAATTTGACTAGGTGTGCTGGGAACTTTTTTTTCAACAGGATGAAGACTAGGCCGACTAGCCAGACGGAGTCGAAGGCTTTTTCGAGATCGATTAGGGTGGCCCCGACTAGTTTACCCTTACTTAGTTGCAGGTTTATATCTGAAGTGAATTTGTTGATGGCGTGTGTCGTGGCGTGCTGATTACGGAATCCGAATTGTGTGTGTCGGGGATGATTTTGTTTTTCTTGCAGTGTTCGGAGATGGTGTTGTTAATTATTGCTTCGAATACCTTGCTTATTGTTGGTGTGAGACTGATGGGTCTGTAACTAGCCGGGGAGTTCGGAGGTTTGTCGTTTTTCAGGATTGGCAAAACTTTGGCTATTTTCCAGGCACTGGGGAAATAGTTCAAGTTGATGGCATTGTTAAATAATATGGAGTAGTCTCGTATCACTTCGGGTATTAAATGCTTCAGCACGACGTTTGGCACTCCGTCTGTGCCGCTAGAGGTTTTGTTAGGCAGTTTTTTTTATTATTAGTTGTACGTCAGCCGGGTTGGTAAAATACTTGAGTGACTCTGGGTCGTTGTCAGGGTTGCTTGCCATAGTGGTGTTGCTAAAAAACCTTA
The DNA here is from genome assembly GCA_963678675.1 of Xiphydria camelus. Lineage (NCBI taxonomy): Eukaryota > Metazoa > Arthropoda > Insecta > Hymenoptera > Xiphydriidae > Xiphydria > Xiphydria camelus. Next base: position 31,363,480 of record OY783193.1, read on the forward strand.
GTGGTTTCGCTTCCGATCTATCGCTGTCGAATATAGTTTTGAATTCGGTGAATTTTCGGTCGATTATTTCTCTAAGTCTTGTGCCGTCGTTGAGGTACCTCGGGGAATTTATTGACTCGTAGTATGCTCCCATAACGTTGAGCTTCTCCACTTGGTCCGTTATGACGTAGTTGTTGTCGACTATAGGGGATTCGGAGGTGTTGCATTCACTCCTGCGCAGAAGTCTTTCGTTGTCTGTTTTTACTGTGAATGCCGGGAGTTCCAACATACGCTTTGGTCTGAAAATTCCATTTATGGTCGGCATGAAATGTTCCGAGTCTCTGAATTCGATTTTTTTGAATACTCGTTCCCAGTGTTTTTCGATGGCAGTAGCGTATTCTTTCTTAAGAGTTTCTCTTGCGACCTTTAAAAGTGACTTGATTGTGGTTGTCTGCGCTGAGGTACCACTGGGGTCGTGTCGTCTGCATTTGTGTAGCTGGGTCAGTAGTTCAGATTTCCTTTTTTGGAGTTTCTTAATTTTTTTATTGGTGTATTTCGTGACGTTATCTTTCCGTTCGAATACTGGCACTGTTTCTGCGATTGTCTTGGTGATTATATTATTGATACTATTCAAGTGAATGTCTATTTCGTTTATACTGAGATTTCTATTATTTGGGATATTCAGGGAGTAGTTGTTTTTCATGTGGTTTCGGAAGACGGACCATTCCGTCGCTTTAAAGTTGTATCTAGGGGGTTGGTCTTTTTTTTCTGCGATTTCGGAGTTTTGGTCCAGGTGAACGTTGAACATTAGTGCATTGTGGTCGCTGTCATATTCTGTCGTCTTAGTTTTCCCGTTGGTTATGTTGGTTTATAACCTGCTGTCGATGATGCAGAGATCTGGGAAAGTTCGTTGAGGTTTGAATGTGGGATAATCTCCTGTACTAATGGTTAGTCTGTATCTATCGAAGTTCTTATTGAGCCAGTCCAGTAGATATTTTCCTGTTTGGTTGTTGGCGTGGTCACCCCATTCGGTGTGTCTGGCATTTAGATCCCCCGCGATAATGTAATAGTTGTTTAACGAGTGGAGTTTGAGGGCTTCGAATAGATGTAGCAGCTCGTCTAGGAACGTTTTTTTTTAATGTAAAACTGTTAGTCGCGTACGTACTTACTATGAATAAATTTTTCTTCTCTTTAGTTACTATGGTAACTATAGAGTATTTTATTATTTTATTTTTAAGTGAGCTCGGGTACGAAACTACTTTGAATTCCAGGTTTCTTTTAATTGCAATCGCTGTGCCTCCGCCCATTTGAGCATTTGGTCGGTCTGATCTGATTAGCTCGTGATTCGGGAAGGCGATTTTGTGTACGTTTTTGAGTTTAGTTTCGGATATTAGACAAATGTCTAACTCGTTTGCCTCTATGAAGTTTAGTAGGTCGGCTCTTCTGTGAATTTTGATAATCGAATTAACGTTTATAGCGGCTATTTTTAGGTTATTTATCACCGTGCCATGGGGGCCTGTGGTTGTGTTTGATTGACTGGACGTTGGTGTGGGGTCCATTACTCGTCTTCTGGTAGTTCGATTCCTATTGCTTGCGCAAGGTAATGATTGTGGTTGGAATTCCTCATCACTTGATGCGTGAGGTCGAGTATTTGCTGCGTAAGCAGTTGAAGGCTGTTGGTAATTTGTTCGGCCCAGCTGGGTGTTGCGGGGGTGGTACTTTCGTTCCTGAGCGGCGTTGTGGGCGCGTGGTTTCTGTTGTTAGGTGTGTTTGGCTTGGGTTCTATGGCGTTGTTCTGAGCTTGTCCGGCTGCTATGGCTGCGAAAGATTGCTTAGGGTTGATATATCTATTCGTTCTGATTGCGGTGTTCTCCACTTTCTTTGTGTTGGAAGTCCACGTTTTTTTCTGAATTTTAGCGCGTGTTGATAAAAGGGGCAGCCCTTGTAGTTTGCCGGGTGCCCATTCTCCCCGCAGTTGGCGCATTTGAGTAGGTCTTTGTTTCCATAGCCTGTTATTTTACATTCCCCCAGCAGGTGGGATTCGCCGCATTTCACGCATCTATAATTCATATTGCAGTTTGTGCTCGCGTGGCCAAATCTTTGATATTTTTTGCACTGAAAAATTGCTGTGCGTTTGAGCGGTTCCCATTAGACTTTTTGGTAAGCGAGAGCTTTGATTGCTGTAAGTTGGCTGTTGTCGCTGTCGTTAGTAGTTTGGATCAGGAAGTGATAGTTTTCTGTCTTATCTTTATTGGGAGTGATTTTTATGATATTGATGATGTTTAGTTTGTCGATTTCTTTAAGGTTTATTTCCTCGCGAATGTCTTCTTTGGAGAAGTTCCCTTTTATCCCTTTGAGGATAATTGACTTCGGTTTTAGGTTCTTCGGGGTGTACGAGTAGAATTCGATCTTATTTTCGGAGCACGTTTTGATCGCGGCTTCTCTGGATGCGGCATCTGCTGTCATTATAGTTATGTTCTTAGGGCCATATGCTTGCCTAAGGTGGAAGCTATCTCTAGGGTTTGTTTGGGAGTGTAGCTCGGCTAGCGTCTTGATTTCCGTGTTTTCGGTGTGGATCGGTGGCGGTTTTGAGCCCAGTTTAGTAGAGGTGGCGTTTGTGCTCGTCTGCTTTTTGGGAGGGCATTCGCCTGAGATATTGTCGTTGTTATTTTTCGCCATGTGGGCGCTCGGTTGCATCTGGGGACCTGTTTCTTCGTCTTCAGACTGTTTTCCCTCTTCGGTGACTTCCATGTTTCCGTCTTTGAGACTTTCGAGACTGGAGAAGTTGTTTTTCAGTAACGTATCACGTTCGCTAGAACCTTGCGTGGCTGACTTGTGGATTTTGGCAGTTTTTTTGGGAGTGATCCACGAGTCATCTTTGGTGGTCAGCTTGGTAGAGCCAGTGTTCCTGGCGACGCTCAGGTTAGGTTTCGCAGAGTTATAGTTAGGTTTCGGGGGGCCGAATTCTTTCACAGCTTTGCGGTAGTCATGCTGGAGTGCAGCCCACGTGAGGCTTTCTTTGTTATGTGGCTTCATGGCCATGTTTTCGACCGATTTTTTTTATGGGACTCGGCATCAGCGTCGTCCGCCATCTTGCGCTTAACCTTGTTCCCCGGAGGCAGAAGATTCTCCTTATCTCCGTGCGAAGCCATCTTCGCACGGCTACTTATTATGTCAGGCCACTGTTGGCTGATTTTGATGCGTGTTGGTCTCACTCTGAATTGTAGATTGTGAATTATGGTTAGCTAGCTAGTCGGAATCACTTCACTCACTCACTCACTCCGCGTCACATCCGCGTCTCCGACTTCGACTTACGCGCCCCCCCGGCAACTTGACTGTTGCGCTATCGAAGCATTGGTGATACAATGTACGCCAATTCCAGATACTTGGAACGCGCGCGTGACGCGATTTTCAAAAATTTGTTTCTCCAAGCACTGTTCAATGAAATTGAATCAATTTTGTTGATCAACCAAAAATAGAACCGTTTACCTAGGAGAGGCGCTGGAAAGAAGCTAATGGAAATAAGATAATGCACACTGCCTGGGCTACTAGGTTGGCGAGGTATTCATGGTTACGATGCTACGAATCCCCTGCAACGGAACAGTTACTCCGAAACGCCGAGTCCAACCCTCTGCCTCACTAACACTCGCAGTCAACTGCAGCAGCGCGCGCACACAAACGTCTATATGTGACCTCCTCTATGGAAAGGGTCCTTATGTGTAAAAAAATCGATTTTGCGTTTTTTGGCGATTCGGATAGAAGAAAACGAGCTTTTTCAACTGGTGAAAACCGCAAGTTTCGATCGTTTCTCATTGTGCTGCAAAAAGGGATTTAAAAATGTGCATTTACATATAAATCTATACAATTACAAAACAAAGAAAACGCGATCAACAAAACGGGTTAGTGCGTCGATTTCTTTGGTTTTTTCGATGTCTGTTTCGAGCTTGAGCTTGATGAAGCGGACCCGGGTGTCGAAACTCATTTCTGTTTTTTTTTGTGGTATCTCTTCTTCCACCACAATTTTTGTCTTTGGTGTGGAAGTTCGTTTCCGTGATGAACCTGGTTTTGGCTTTGGTTCCACGTCTTGACCGGTGTTCTTTTTCTTGCTTTGCTTTGTTTTCTTCGGGAGTGGTTCTGCTGGTTCTGGCTCTGGTTCAACATCTTGGCCGGTGCTCTTTTTCTTGCTTTGCTTTGTTTGCTTCGAGAGTAGTTCTGTCGGTATGGGAGCCACAATATCAACTTTGCTGATGTCTGACACCAAATTGCGCAGATTTTGGTAAATGTACCATTGCCGCTCCAGAGACAAACCCTTCGGCACCAGCACATCCGGCATTTGGTCATCGACTGGCCGTAGGAGCAGGGAAAATGATTGGACGTCTTCGCTGTTGGCAAACTCCTTTGTGTCGACGCAATCTTCACGGATAATGAAATGGTGGGAACTTTGTGATTCCGACAAGGTTCTTATGAAATTTCTTCATGAACGGGTCCCAATCGTACCACACCACGTCTTTGCTTGAAACGGCTAAATTATGGCCACCAGGTGACGAATCAACGACGCACTTCATTAAATCATGAAAAGTGTC